>CM076582.1:658284604-659484604 GCA_034641835.2 Pinus albicaulis | reverse complement strand
AAGAATTATTCATTTATGTAATGTATTGGAGGTTTCCCCATTGAAGTGACTGATTTCTAAGGCATTGATCTCTCTTTTATTCTATTTTTGGAGCTGGTTTCATAACATTTGGTATCAGAGCTTTGGATTCTAGGGTTTCGCTGCTCTAAACAAGTCATCGTGGTGTTTTTTCTATAATTTTTTTTTCTACAAAGGTTTAGAAGCTAAAATTTTTACAGAGCGAAGCCGAAATCTTGACGAACGTCCTGTACAAATTTCAGATCTTGGTTCGTAATAGTGTCAGCGATATGATCTGTGAAAGTTAGGGTTTTTTTAGGCTCCTGAATTTCACCTAAACAGGTCATCGTGGAATTTTCGCTATAAATTGTTTTCTATGAAGGTTTAGAAGCTAAAATTTTTATAGAGCGAAGCAGAAATCCTGAGGAACTTCTTGTAAAATTTCCAGATCTTGGTACACAATATTTTCAGAGATATGATCTATGGAAGTTAGGGTTTTTTCAGGCTCCCGAATTTCATCTGAAAGAGGTGACCTTGGGAAAATTTTCATAAATCTCTCTCTGAGCGTCGGATAGGAATTATGTAAAGATTGGCTGCAAGTACACAGACTTTAGTTTCCTTTGTAGAAATTTCAGAGCAGAAGGAGGAAACAGTGAAACGTGGCATGCCGTACAAGTGCGCTGTATGAAACTAGTCCATAATTAGGTCATTGTGGGAGATTCGACATAACTTTGTCTTTAAGTATCCAAATTAGGTCAGAATCATGGCATTGGAAAGAAGATTTAGAGGGATGCTACAAGACTAAATTTCAGATATTGAAGGTCTGCAATTACAAAGATAATTCAGTTTCAATATCGAGCACCTCAAAAGCAAGAAAAATGTGTGTATTTTTTCTCAAATTGCATAAGTCTTGTTTGAAAAATCAATTTTAAGTGATTCCAAGGTCATTTTGAGCATAGATATCAGTATCAGTTTCTAAAAATCCCCCTAAAAAGAACTAAAAACCCATTAAGCCCTTAGAATACTCTACTATGACTCATGAAGATGAAGAATTGCAACATGATGTATCAAAATTACAAGAGAAAGTGCACCAGATTTCACTCTCACAAAGAGCAACGAAAAATGAAATGGAAGTTTTGAAGAAATGCGTGGAAGTGAAGATGGATGGTTTGAAGAATAATATGGATGGTTTGAAGAAATGCATGGAAGCTAAGATGGATGACATGGAAGAAAAATTAAAGACAACATGGAAAACATGAAGAATGATCTAAAAGAAGACAAAGGTTTTACAAAGTTGATAAAATAAATGTTTCCTAATGGAAAAAATATAGTAGAGGAAACTCATGATGAGAACAAAATAAATGTTAATCGTGATTTCATAAACTCTAATGTTGGATGGAAGAACCACCATATTCAAAATATAGATATGAGGAAGTTTCATGGCAAGGATGCCATAACATGGATACAACAGATGGAGCAATATTTTGATCTCAATAATGTGAAAAAAACACAAAATGTACGCATTGCAGCTTTACATTTAGAACAAAATAGATTTGTATGGTATCGATGGCTTTGCTCTCGTAAAAAAATAGTCACTTGGTCAATTTTTACAGAGGAAATGATAGCACATTATGAGGATACAAAGAGAAACACCTTCTTTAGCCAATTGATAAATATCAAACAAAAGGGTTCAATGGTGGAGCACATTGAGGACTTCCAAAAATTGAATATAAGGGTAATTGATATTCCATAGGAACACATGATTGATGTCTTCATAGAGATTTTAAAGGATAAAATCCAACATGAAGTTCGTGTTTGGGAACCTAATTCATTGGAGAAGACATTCAGGTTGGAAAGAAAAATTGAATGTAAAATTATGGCGACAAGGAAGCCTACCACTCACATCTATAAGGATGGAAGTGTTGCTACTCCTAGATTTCCACAACCTACAAGGTTGACACCACAAAAATTGGAAGAAAAAAGAGAAAAAGGGCTTTGCTACAATTGTGATGGAAAATACACTAAAGGTCATAAGTGTGTTGAGAAGAAATTATTTTACATAAACTGTGAAGAGGAGGAAGAAAATGAACAAGCAACTTAAAAACAAGAGGATATACACCAAGAACCAACCCTTGAAGAAGAAGAAATGAGTCCGACCATATCGTCTAATGCATTGGCAGGAATTACCACTCCTCAATCTATCAAGATAGAAGGACATATCAAGAAGAAAAAGGTAATAATGTTGATTGATTCGTGCAATACCCATAATTTTATTCATTGTAAGGTAGCCAAGGTTCATTGTAAGGTAGCCAAGGAATTGGATTGTTTCTTATACCCAACACCAGAATGTAAAGTGATGGTCACAAATGGAGGAACTATAAATTTATTTGGAAAATGCCATATTATCAAGCTATCCATGGGGGAATATGTATTGAATAGTCCAATTATTTCCATTCCAATGGGAGGTGCTGATGTTGTACTAGGAGTACAATGATTACAATCTTTGGGGACTATAGCTTTTAATTTTCAAGAACTTTTCTTGAATTTTTTTTCGTAAGGAAAAGAAATCGAATTATGGGGTATTGTAGGGAAGCTGAGAAAGATAATAAGCTCTAATGTCATGACAAAGATTTTGAAGAAAGAACAATGAGGTGTAGTTGCACAATTATGCTCACAAGAAGTTCTAACATCAAAATCATCTATTTCTCCATATCTCCAAAATTTCTTGGAAAATCATTCCAAGGTGTTTGAAACTACCAAAGGACTCCCACCTATTTATGATCATGATCATGCTATTCGTTTAATTCTAGGAAGTGTTCCTCCAAACATCAAGCCTTACCTATATCCTTATGTCCAAAAGAGAGAAATTTAATGTATGATTGCAGAAATGTTAGAGGCTGGTATAAGTGAACCTAGTCAAAGTTCTTTCTCTGCTCCAGTAGTATTGGTGCACAAGAAGGATGGATCATGGTGCATGTTTCTGGATTATAGGGAGCTCAATAAGCTCACTCTTAAAGATAAATTTCCCATTTCCGTGATTGATGAATTATTGGATGAATTACATGGCGCAATTTATTTTACCAAGTTGGATCTTCGTTTAGGATATCATCAAATTAGAATGAAGAATGAAGATATTTCGAAAACAACATTTCAAACTCATGAGGGTCATTATGAATTTTTGGTCATGCCTTTTTGCCTTACCAATGCACCTTCTATATTTCAAGGGTTGATGAATTCCATTTTCAAAACCTTCCTTAGAAAATTTGTGCTAGTATTTTTTGATGACATACTAATATAGAACAGGTCTTGGAAGGATCATGTGCATCATGTTGACAGGTTGCTCAAACTATTGGAGGAGAAATAATTATATGCAAAAAC
The DNA here is from genome assembly GCA_034641835.2 of Pinus albicaulis. Classification (NCBI taxonomy): domain Eukaryota; kingdom Viridiplantae; phylum Streptophyta; class Pinopsida; order Pinales; family Pinaceae; genus Pinus; species Pinus albicaulis. Next base: position 659,481,229 of record CM076582.1, on the reverse strand, counting down.
ATCCAAATGTTTCTTTGGAGTAAAAGAGGTGAATATCTAGGTCATATTGTATCTCACGAGGGTGTTAAGGTAGACCCTAACAAAATTAAAGCCATTAAGGAATGGAAAGTCCCCACAACCATAAAGTAGTTGTGAGGATTTCACGGGTTAACAAGGTATTATCACAAGTTTGTCAAGAATTATGGGAGAATAGTAGCACCTCTAACAAGATTATTGAAGAAAGATGAATTTTCATGGACTTCTGAAGAAACTAAGGCCTTTGAACATATTAAAGAGGCAATGTGCCTAGCATTGGTCTTAGCTACGCTAGACTTCACAAAAACCTTTATTGTGGAATGTGATGCCTCAGGAAATGGATTTGGTGCTATTTCAATGCAAGAAGGAAGACCCATTTCCTTTGAAAGTCATCCAATCAAAGGAAACTATTTACAGAAAGCTATTTATGAGAAGGAAATTTTGGAAATACTACATGCACTAAATAAATTATGACCTTACCTAATGGGAAGGCACTCCAAGGTAGAAACTGATCATGATAGTCTTAAACACTTTTTGGAACAAAGAATATCTTCAGAAGAGCAGCAAAAATGAGTCACAAAGATGTTGGGTTATGAATTTGAAATAATCTACAAAAAAGGGAAGCTAAATGTTGTTGCAGATGCACTATCAAGAAAGGATGAAGAGGTGGAAGCATTGCTTTGTGCAATTTCTATTATCCAACCAGATTGAATAACCGAAGCAAGGGATGAATGGAAGAAGGATGAAGACATGTGGACACTCATTTAGAAGTTTCATCAAGATCCTAGTACATCTGATACATTTAGTTGGAAAAATGATTCCTTATGGTACAAATATCACTTATATATTTGTAAGAATTCCCAAAAAAAATAAAATATTCTTTTGGAATTGCACACTTCTCCTCTAGGAGGACACTCAAGATTTTAAAAAACTTACCACAGGGTGAAGAAAGATTTTTTTGGGGATGGCCTTAAATCTGATATTCAAAATTTTGTGGCAGAGTGCTTGGTTTTCCAGCAAAATAAAGTTGAGACAATTAAGACCCCAGGTCTTCTACAACCTTTATCCATTCCAAGTCAATGTTGGGAGGAGATTTCAATGGATTTTATCATGGGTTTACCTAAGTCCGAAGGAAAGAGTGTCATCATGGTGGTGGTTGATAGACTTACCAATTATGCACACTTTTGTGCATTATCTCATCCATTTAAAGAAAGTACAAATTCTACTGCATTTATGGAAACAATTCAAAATCTACATGGAAACCCAAAAATTATGGTAAGCGACAAATATCCCATTTTTACTGGAATTTTTTGGACGAAATTATTTTCTTGTTTGGGTACTCAACTAGCTCATAGCTCATCTTACCATCCTCAATCGATGGTCAAACTGAGATAGTGAACAAATTTTTGGAAGGTTATCTTCATTTTTTTGTATCTGATAAACAAACACAATGGGTCAAGTGGTTACCTCTGGCTGAATGGTGGTATAACACTTCCTTCCATATTGTAGCAAAAATGACCCCATTTATGGCACTTTATGGATATCATCCACCGTCTATCACATCATCTTTAAGAGAAAATTCTAAGGTGCAAGTAGTGGAAGATCACATCAAGCATCAACAATAAGTTCTCCAAATCTTAAAGGATAACCTAAGTTTGGCACAAAATCGAATGAAACAACAAGAAGATCAAAATCACAGTGAGATAAGTTTCGATATAGGAGACTGGGTATTTTTACAGCTACAACCATACAAACAAATGTCCCTCAAGCAAGCTAAGAAGGATAATAAATTATCGCCAAAATACTATGGTACTTACAAGGTGTGCAAAAGATTGGTACTATGGCATACAAGTTGGAGCTTCCCGTTTCTTTGCGAGTGCATCCAGTTTTCCATGTTTCATGCTTAAAGAAGGTTATAGGTGACAAAATTTTAGTTCAAACAATAATGCCAAAACTTGATGAGGAAGGAAAAATCATATTGGAACCTAAAACAATCATGGAAACAAGAAATCGACAACTACAAAATCGATCAATTTCAGAGTATCTCGTCAAGTGGAAGAACTTACCCACTGAATATTCTACATGGGAGGATGAGAATTTTATACAAAAGCATCTAGAGCTACTCAAGCATTTAGGACAAAACTTTTTTGAAGGAGAAGGGCATGTTAGGTCCCCATATTACTAGTGTAGTCCCTTATTGTTATTAGTGTATCCCCCTTATTGTTATTGTTGTACCCCTATAACCCCCATATTGTTATTATTGTTCCCTTACATTATTATTGTCAGGTCGGCTAGGATTATATTGTGACCCCATGGACCCCTATATATAGAAGGAGGTTCGGTCATTTGTATCATCCAAGAATTGTTCATTTATGTAATGTATTGGAGGTTTTCCCCTCGAAGTGGCTGATTTCTAAGGCGTTGATCTCTCTTTTCTTCTATTTTTGGAGCTGGTTTCATAACAAGATACGTGGGGACAACCACCACGTTATCGATGTAAGCTTTGAGATCTCATTCATGTAGAAGGAAGGAAATCCTTTCCTTCCAGATCACATAGTTAGAAGATCCGCCTAATTGATCATGATCTCTTAGCCTCGCTGATGCCATCTAGCCAAAAAAAAATTGAAATCTGCCTATTCTCCTCTTCGAAGCTGCTAATTGAATTTATGCACTCCCTGATGGAGTGAGTAAATCTTCTCTCGGATATTTCTATTCTGTGTGAAAAATTAAAATTTCTCGGCTAGAAGTTGTTTAAGGACAAAATTCCCTCAGTGTGAGCTCTTCTTTCATTCTAATGCTATTGTTCCAGGTACTACTGCAAAATGACAACATCCCATCTAAAGATATGATTTGGAAGAAAAACCACTGTTGTTTCTCCCTCTGCCTTTGACAATCTTTGATTTGTGAATTTTGTTCTCAGTCAACTCACTTAGAGAAATTTTTTTTCCTCAAAAACTACCCCGCTGGCTAATGGACCGCGTGACCTCTCTTAGGTTTCGAGCAACTACCTACGCAGTGCTTTGAAGCTCCCTCTTCCTTCTACAAATGAGATCTTCATCTTCTATCTACGCTCTGATACCATGTGAAAATTTTGTCACTGGGAATCCTACTGCAAAAAATGATTAGATTTATTCTATTTTTTATTTTACTGAAAAAATTATTTATGATGTACTACAGTAAATATGAAAATAAATACGCTACATGACTCACAAATATATACTGTGGAAAATAAATACAATGTAGGGAAGACTATATGCACACACACATAAGTAAACAAATTTTTGGACTAAGTCCTCGGAAAATCCCAACTTGGGAAAACTGGTGCAACGATTGAGGGTTTTAACATTAAGCAGTAGAAAATATGAGTAAAAATATTCAGATGCCCAGAACGGCTATAAAATACAGAGAACTAACGGAAAAACAATCTAGTGAGAAAATTCTTACTACCACTGGTGATCCAAGACTGACCTTAGCTCTAAAAGAGATGTTGTGCGCTGCCTCTGCCTCTGCATCACACAGCTGGGAGCACTCATTCTCTTCGCCTATGATCTTATGTTGTCTAGAAAATGAACCCTCCTACCTCTGGAAACTCTTTATGACTTCTGGTACTGAATCAAATCTGGCTCTCAGTAAAATTGTGAATCTCCTGTAAAGCACTACACAACCTATGCGTGCCTTTGCGCTGCCTTTCTGCTATGCACTTACCAAATTTGGAAAACTTTCCTCTGACCTTATTATCCCTGCCCCTCTCTCACTGCAATGAGCTCACTAGCTCTCGCTCTGACAAGTCAACGCTTCTACTCTAGAAAATTGATCTGCCAGCAAGTTCTATCTCTCACTGGGTGTTGGAATTGGGATCCTGGCGAAGTAAGCAAGCAAGGAAAGAATTTGTAGATGGAGGAGAAAAGTGTGCAACACGGAGTCTATTTTGAGCCACAGGGGATTTGGGGTGGGTCAAAGCCCCTTATTATGGAATGGGATGGTATATTTTGTGAACGTTGGACTCCGCCCATGGTTTTGGACCATGGTATTGTGAATGGTAAATATATATGAGTCTACATAGAAGTCATAGGCAGTCAAGTAGAAGTTTATGAAATGCATTTGGATGTAATACTATTTTTATTAAGAGTCTATGTTTTGGGTTAGAGAAAAGGCTCCTGTAACTATGTGTGCAGAGAGCTTAGGAAGGCTACAAATGTGTGCACAGACCCTTGTAGCTATGTGCGCAAGGTGGAGAGTGGATGTATGAGAATGATATTGTTGTTAATGGAAGAACTATTGAGAAATATCTGAGCTATATTGATGTGTTTTTATTTTACTTACTATTTCTGAATATTTATGCTGAAAAAGGGGTTTTGATCTGTAACTGAGTAGCGTAGTCCCGTGTATGATTATTTACTTTGTTTAATGCAAGAATAAGTAAGATCACACAACCTATGACTAAGTTCAACAAATGTGTTGAACAACATTGGTATTACTGATAGATCTAGCCTCTGAAGATCTGTTAAGAAGGAAATCCCTAAAGTGATAGTCCAATGTCCCTATGGATGTAGAAAATGGGTTCTAGCATCCCCCTATATTGCCTCGGGTGAGAATTTGAATTGCGCAAGAAGGTTGTTTCCAAAAGGATTGGTAATAGTTGGTTTTTTTGGTATGCGTAGTCTAGACCCCATCAAGCCAAAAAATGGTTGCATTATCGAGACTAGGATCTGACTGAGGGATAGATGGATGTGGAATTTGTCTAAGGAAGAGATTGAAAATTGGGTTGATAAAAAAGAACGTGAATTTGATGTGCAAGAAAATAGAAGTCTGCGTATCTCTACTGAACATTGGCTACAAAAGTACATATATACAGATCAATACAAGATATTTTTCACATCATTTCCTAGCAAGTTGTATGAGTGGATATCAAGACTAGCAGCACAGGTGGGTTATTTCAATAATAATCCCACTACGTTGACCTCAGAGCTGATTGAGAAGCTGAAAAATATTGATAATGATATCACAAGGGTTGTTGATTATTGGATAGACATTATCCTTGGAGGGTTCATCACTCAGTTTGTGATCGAGACCTCTGTGTCTTATAGCGCAGCAGAGTGGAAGTTCTTCAAAGACCCTAGAGGTAAGTACCTGAATTCACTAAGTTATGGATAAAAATGGTATTGTGTGAAAATGGTATATTATGAGTGCGCTCAGATTGATGTTTGGTGCTATGTGAAGCGGTAAGAGATTTAGAACAGGTTGGGGTACTTATGTTGAAACTGAATATAGACCACTGTTTGAATCTGAAAAAGGGGAATGCAACCTTGCTACTCTGCAAAGTTTGTCACTAAGATATGAAAGTTTGCAAAGTACTGAGGAAATCGACCAAAATTCCACCCCCATCATCACTCCATCCCATTTTGTTCCTCCACCTCCACCCATGGCCTAGCCACCAAAGATGTGTATGTTCAAGGTAACAGATGACCATGAACAGTTATAGTTTATAGTGGAAGTGATATGGATTTTGCTGAAGGTTAAAGATGAAAATATGAGGAAAGCACAGTTGATTACAAAGCTGCAAGATAAAGCATTGTTTTTTTACATGAAATATGTTACTATGAATGCAAATGCTTCTTTGGTTGAGATAAAGGCCACGTTGAACACTGAATTTAAGAAACCAAAGTCACAGTCCTAGTGTATCATAGAGATCAAAGAAATCAAATAACTAAATACCGAGTATGTATGGGAGGTAGATTAAAGATTTAAAATGATGTTGATCCAAATTAGATTCAATATCCTAGATGAAAAACATAGGGAATAGTTCATTGACGTGCTATTGCGTCATCTCATAAAACCATTGTCTCAACAAAGGATTGAAACTCAGGCTAAAGCGCTGAATATTGCAATGAAGCTTAAAGCATCACCCGTAGCTAATACACGTATATGAGTGCAACAAATTAAAATTCAGTTGAAAATATTTCATATGGAGCTCCAGGATCTAAAGAAGGGAAAGGAGGTTCACCCAGAGATGAGAACAAAGTTCTAGTGTATAAAATGCGAAGCAGAGGGTCACTATAAGGAATAGTGCCTTGTTTATAGAGACTACTTGAATGATGGGATGCTGAATCCATTAAATCCTGGATTGAGCGCAGGGCCAAGTCTAGGGCCTAGTGTATGGTGTATCCTCTATGAAGTTGTAGGCCAACATTCCACGAACTTTCTTCATCTATTGTAGAAATTTGTCAGATAGCCGAAGAAATTGTTTTGTAAGTTCTACAGTTCGGTAGGGAACAATGAATAACATTGTAAGATCTATGAACTAATGATGTAGAACAATCCTGGTGTGTATTATATGTAGGTAGAAGGTTGCGAAGTTTCAAGTTTTTCGATCGTGCAAGGAGGTTTTCTAGGCGGAGGAGAAGGCACTAATCGTGGGTGAGGTCAGACCATATGCTACAACTGCAGAAAAATTTGAAATTTTTCCAGGGATTTTTAGATTCCCACTGCAGTTTCTTGTAAGTATTGTTAAGAGTTTGGTCATGAAGTCGAAGATTGTCCCATTTTGTTAGCTAAAATGCAGGAGAAGCGCAACCAACAATCGGCTCAGAATATACAAATGATTAGTGGCGAAATGTGCCATGCAGATCCAAGTGTTAACGTAGTAACACACAGTGGTGTGAATACTGTAGGAGACCATGCATAAGGAATAAGGGTTGTGCCGGAGACATGGGTTGGGAAATATGAATATAAAAATGTTGGCTTCAATGTGAATTGCGAGAAAGAGACATTCATGGAAGCAAGGAAGACATTTATGACTCTTAAAGCTTCACCACCTACCGCACAGAGACAATTGTTTCCATTGGAGAACAAGCCTAAGGAGAAGACCGAAGTAAAGGAAGTGGATCAGTATATGTTGGACTCCTTCTTGCAGACATGTATGAAATTGCTGAGGGACCAGAGGGCTGTATAAGGGTTGTAGGAACTAATAGATAACTGCACTGGCAAGGAAAGGATGCAGCCAGAACAACGCGTAGTAAAAAAAGTATACAAGAACAAGAAAAGAAAAGGCCCGGAGATGTGGTTGGCAGCACAGATTGGAGATTATGAGATGGATCAAGTCATTCTAGATTTAAGATTAGATGCCAATGTTATGCCTTAGTAGACATGGGAGAAGATGGGAAGGCCTAAGATGCAATGGTTTCCAATTTAGTTGTGGATGGAAAATCAGTTGAAGATCATTCCTATGGGGTGATTGCAAGGGATTAGCATAAATATTCATGGAGTTAGTGTGTTGGTAGACTTTTAAGTGATTGATATCATTGATGATAGTAACCCATATCCTACGTTGTTGGGGTTTGATTGGGCTAATGACATGGGCGCTATAATCAACCTGAAACAGAGGTAGATGATCTTTGAACAAAATGGTACCTGGGTTTTTGTTCCATTAGATCCTTCCAAAGGCACACACTATACAGAACCTATCCAACATGAGTATGGGGATGCTCAGATTGGTCAGATATATAATATTACTGCGCATGATTAAGACTGGATCAATCCCACTACGGATGGTATAATTTTTTGGGAGCACGATAGTTCATGCGTTTCAGATTTCAATGAAGATTTGGAGTATTGGCATAGTTGTTTGCATGAAGTGACCACTAAGCGTTGTAACTGGGTTACCAAATATCTGCACTGTGTCATATTGGAAGTGTGTGACTTGCATTTTTATGATGGAATGGGGAATGTTGTCTTATTTTTGGAAGAATTTTAGAAAAATTTACCTGAGAACCAAAGATACAAATATTTGGACTTCGCATTGAGGTTTACCCCCACCTGATAGTGGGGTGCACACAAGGAAAATTTCGGAGGATGGAAGGAGTTTTAAAAGACGATAAGGCTAATATTTGGTCAGGTTGATATGAAGATCACAAAGAGGTATGATGGTCAAAAGGATCCTCGCAAGCACTTGGCTCGTTGAATCTTGGGTTGCTGAACCTTAGACAGAATGGGTACAAATGTCCTTTAACTTGTTGGATACGATACCTCAACAATGGTATCTTGAAATCGAGCCGTGCCATGGAATCGTGGATTTGGATGAGCTGATAGATGGATTCCTATTAATATATAGCTTTGCTGATGGTTGGGAGTGCATTACTGAGGCTCTTCAAGGAGTGAAAGCAAAAGTATTTTTCATTACTAAGGAGCCAAGGAATCTGGTATAACTTGACTGAGCTACACAGTTGGCACAAGCCCATGAATGCTACAATTTGACCATGGAGGAAGGCTAGGAGGATCCATGCGATGTTAATATCCCTGAGTTCGAAGGAAAGAGAGAGATTGCAGGGTTCAAGATAGAAATTCTAGATGTATCACAACTGGTTAGGACACAACAGATCAACATAGGCTCAGAGTCAGAGCCCAAGTTTTCCAAGATAGGGGACTATTGGGATGCTGACATAGTTAACAAGGTCACTAATATGCCACATGAATACCAGGACCTATTCCCTACAAAATTCTCGAAATTAAAAGGAATTATGGGTGATATAGGATTAATGCACATCACTTTGAAGCCTGATGCAAAACCAATTAAGCAACACCCATATCGGCTAAACCCAAAGTACGAGGAGAAAGTGCGAGAAGAACTCAACAAAATTCTTGACACTGGCATTATTGAACTAGTACAAGAGTCTGAGTGGGTTAGCCTTATGGTGGTCTAAGAGAAGACAACTAAAGGATATATAAGGATCTACGTTGATCTTCACAAGCTGAACATTGCATGTGTCCATGATCCATGTCCCACTCCATTCACCGATGACGTTTTAGAGAATGTTGGTGGGAAAGAATCCTATTCATTTACGGATGGATTCTCTGGGTATCATCAGATTAGGATTGTACCAGAAGATAGGAGAAATACCACCTTTGATACTGAGTGGGGGTCCTTTCAGTACAAAGTCATGCCATTTGGGTTGAAGAATACACCAACTATAGTTTCCAGGGTTGTTGTTGTAGCTTTCAAAGAATATATCCAAAAATTCCTAGAAGTATACTTCGATGACTAGAAAGCCTTTGGCTTCTTAAAGAAGCATGTCTCTAGTCTGATCTTGATGCTGGATACCTACAGGAAGTATCATATTTCCTTAAACATAGATAAGTGAATTTTATACGTACCATATGGTATTTTTTTAGGACACATTGTGTGCAAATAGGGATTGATGGTAGACCCTGCGAAGATTGCCATGACTATCATTTTGGAACCCCCAAAAATGTAAAATAACTACGCATGGAACTTGGATATACAGGCTATTATAAGAATTTCATTAAGGTTCCGTTGACGGGAAAAATTGTACCGCCAAAAACAAGGGGGTCTCCCTAGTGAAAGGTCCCAATTAGACCTCATACCATTTGGGATAGGAGCCCCATTCGGTATGTGGGCATGGCCGTGGCCATAAGTGTTTCCACTCTTGGTTGTCGGATGAGAAGATGATGAAGTAGAGGCAAGGGTGAAATGACCAATCAATGAAGCAAAATCAACCCAATATTGACGAACCACAAACAAATATATAATCAAGTATAAACAATAAAAAGGGGTGTTCCATGAGAGGAATCGGTGAGCCAAAACCGAGTTAGACGTACATGAAATAAAACATTCTAGAAGTTAACTGCAAAGTAGTTCACAATAGATCACTGACATGGAAAGGAACAAATAAACACTGATTCGAAAGAAAACGTACATCCAACCACTATGAATTAGTCCATAATCAATTGCGTGTACGAAAGCACACGTACAAACATAGTGAAATATTAGACAACTAGTACTATCACCACAAGCAAGCATGTGAATCAGTGCAAAAAAAGAGAGAATATATTATTAATGATGCTGCAACTTCAAATACATATTTTACAACTCGTCAAAACTTAATAGTGGAACATGGGCTATTCGTCTCAATGCATGATACCAAAAACCATAGCCTCACTACAATTCCCTCTACTTGATACCAAGAGCTGAGTACATTTAGCTCTCAAGCACAAATTCACTATCTCGTCCTAGATTCAATTCAAGAGCTAAAAGTCCTCCTGTTGATTTCCCAAAGTCATACATATAGGCTGAAGTGACTCTTGAGTTTCCCTTGACTCTTTCTCTCCCTGACTGTTGGGATGGCTTGCGACTAGGGCCACTTGCGACTTGAGGCCTAGTGTCATCTGTGACTTGCGACCTGAGGTAATCTACAACCTACGACCTGGGGTCATCTGTGACCTGCGACCCGGGGTCATCTACGACCTAGGGCTATTTGTGACCCGCAACCCAGAGTCCTCTGGGACCTAGGGCTATTTGCAACCTGCGAACTAGAGTCCTCTACGACTTGTGGCTATTTGCGACCTACGACCCGAGGTCATTTACGACTTGAGGTTATTTCACTTTTGGTGAGATCAAACCTTGAAAAAAAAGATCTATTTTCCTGTGCATCAGTCCTGCGCACGTGACCATGTGATAAATGTTCCTTTGAGCTTATGGTGAAGTCCTCAAAGTTTTGTAAGGATCTGCCTTGCTCACCAGAGAAAAACCTAACTTTTTCCATGCACACTTCCACCTTCTGTGTAGCGGTGCTGCTAAAGCATGTGGTTGTTCTGAAATATATTTTCTGAGTTACCCTGCTACCTTCATTGACCATGGACTTCCTATTGTAAACGAGAAAGTGCTAACCGTAGATCCCTAGTCTTGAGAAATCAAAGGTATATCACTATAAAAAATAGATGATATCTTTGCCTTATTCCCATCAGTCACTTCAATGATGCAAGCACACAAATTGATACATAAGGAATCAATATAAAAATTCTTTAATGGAATTGAACCTAAAATATCACCAATAATAATCGAATGAGTAAGGATCTGTAGTCTTGAGTTGCAGGTATTGTGATTGCTTAGCCTACTTTCACATTATCACTAGTGATGGTGATCTCCTCTCATTTGTTTTCATTTTTCATATACTTTGTAACCTATAAGTGGTGTGAGTGCCTTTAATGTGGTATGGTCCTTTCATCGTAATTCTATATACCATTTTACAAGCATGTCATCATAGTTCATGCGCTAGTGCACTTTTCCATAACATGGGGTTTTTTATATTTTTTGCATAATCATTTATCGTTGAAGTGTTGGAGCAGAGCACTGGTGGAGGCTATAGGACAAAGTGTGTTCTATGTAGGTCACACAATTTCATTTGAGGGGAGGTCACGTTTAACTAAAACAAGTGAAGAGAGGTCTCCAAGTTGCATAATATGCGAGGTCATGAAGTCTGTTGCTTGGTTCTGGTGCGACCCTATGACTGGTCGTGGCTCATGGAGGTTGCATTGTCGCATTTGAGGAGGGGTCTCATTTCACTAAAACCGGAAAAGGAGAGGTTGCAAGGTTGCATACTCAGTGAGTTCCACTGCTACACGGTGATGTGACCTTGTGACTGCTCGCGCCTTATGGAGGTCGGATGGTCACATTTGAGTGAAGCTAGCATGAAGGCATGCATTGTATTGCTTGTTGTTGGCTGGGTTTATCTTCGTGAGGTTGGGAGAAGTGGTGTCTGTGATGACTCTGTGGGAAACTAGATGAAAAAACTGTCATAAAGTTCAGGTGATTGAGTTCGGGGTGATGATACATATCCTTGGCTTTGGTTTAGCTATGATTTGTATGATGTGTAGGGCTCACAATATTTATGAAACAAGAGCTCATGAGGTTGCCTTTTCTCGATGCAACGATATTCAAGTGCGTTTTAACCTTGACTTCCTAGGTTGTCTCCAGGAAAACTTTAGGTTGGGAAAAAAATATTTGGCTATGTTCTGTCTTAACTGGTCTATGACATGCAGGTTTTCCACATTTCAGATTGAGTGAGTCCAGGACCATCTGATGTTTCAAATGGCACACATGCAGCTCTGCTACCAACGGTGTAAAATAAGTCATGGGTTTCATATATTTCTTCTTCTTGCTTTCTAGGTAGTGACTGGAGGCCCGTTTATGAATCCTTTTGAGACCACGTATTACAATGGGAAAATTAGGTTAATCAACGCAGGTGATTTTTTTGTGTTCTCCATTGTCTACGTGGTTGACGTTATCCTTTATTTGTGTGCAACAACAATTAGGTTAACAATAAATGCAGGTGGTTTTCTGGTGTTCCCCCATTGTCTAGGTGGTTGGTGCTATCCTTTGTTTGTGTAAAGAAACAAAACTACCACTAGTGCATGAGGAATCACCTCGGTGGCATGCTTGGGAAACATGTGCTTCATGTGATGCAACATAATAAACAAGCCCTTGCAATATAATCCCAATTCACCCTCACTGGAATCTCCATTTATGTGGGTCGTGGCTTGATGTCTATATCATTATTTTGGAGCTATCTCTGATAACTTGGGTTTTGGTAACCATTATCATTGTAAGTTCAAAATAAACAACTTTACCTTGCTTCATACTCCTTAATATGTAGCCAAGGAAAATATATCAAAAGACATGCGAAGGACAAAATAATAGCATAAATAATCATTTTATCGGACAAGTTCATAAGCAGTCTAAAATAAATCCTCCTACTTGAGGCACATACAAGGGATCATATAAATAACCAAAGCAAGGTATTTTGAAACATATTGTTTGGACGCACAATACTTAAATTGAGAAACCAACTGAGGGCTTGACAATTTAACGAGTTTATTAATTGCACACGGTTTTGATCGCATGTGATGCCCATAGTGATGTCACGTTTGTGGAGCGAGTGCTTTGGAGTGTGGCATGGTTAATTATGTCGACCTAGGGTTACGAGGATGCAAGGGAAATTTGACACTATCACAACCCTAATGCACATGTGGAGATGAATAAACCAATCACAAACCTAAGGGACAATAATATTTGATGACCCTTACCATGATGTCATGCGACGTCAATGAGAGTGCACCCTAGGGGAAGATGAATTAGGTCAAAAAGGAAGGGGATTTCTTTGCGAGAAAAATAGAGTTTTGACCAAACCTTAGTCTAGTCAGCATAACAAAAACTGGATTGAAACCTTGTTTTCTTGTGCTTAGTGTCCTCATTTAAATAGTAAGGACTACTATGGACAATTTGGCTTCAAATCCATGGAGGGCCTATCGACGCTCTTTGAAGCACCATAAAACCAAAGCCTAATGCAATAATGAGACAAAAAGAAAAGCGGATGCATCGTGCATTGTATAAATGGGCTTAGTGACAGGGTTCGGTAGGAATAGGTCAAGGGGATATTAACCAATGGAAGGCCAGGTCAGAGCCTTAATGGGCTGAGCGAGCAGAGGGGGACTTGAAATTTTGAATATACCCAAAATTTTGGGTGGTGTTGTAGCGACTATAGCGATTGGTGAACCACTTACAAAATCTAGCATCTCTGTCAACATCCCTACACTTGCTTGAGTCTATATGGTGATGCAAGGGAATATTAGACAGGCACTGTGGGTACCTCCTATGTTGCTTTGACCTTTGCAGATATGCCTTCCCTTTGTGCCTCAACTAGTTCTTGTTAATTAGAAAACACCCAAGTATAAATTCATGCATGCCAGAAGTTGATGATGATGATGTGAAGGACCAAGAAGAGGGCTTATTATATTGATAATTTTTAAGATAATATTCTAGTGTTTCTTCACTGCTAGCAAGCCTGAACAGTACCCCAATGGAGTCACTTCAAGAAATGATAAACGTTGCTTCGTTGCCAGCGAGCCTCGTCAATACCCTAACAGAGTCGTTGCATTACCTCTCTGCGCAGGAAACCTTTCTCAATCCTTTACCCTTAAGTTTTTCATGTGCTTATAGAAATTATTCGTATGTGCTCATGGCAATTATTCTTTGTGGAAATTATTTACCTGGGGTGGATGAGGGATCTTGACTTATTTTTCTTTGTAAGAGAGGTTGTTTCTTGTTTGAAAAAAAACTAAAAGGTATCTTGATTTGGGTTTTCCTTTATGCTAAGCCTTCACATCCCATCTCTAGCTAATAGGTGAAACATGTGACACATCGTTGAGATATCGAAGAATATTTTGAGCACAAGGTTCAGGTTATGATTCCAGGTCATTTAAACTGATTAGGGTTCCCCACAAGAAACTTTCTCATATCTCCCTGGATAATGAATTAGAATCTTAGGAATGATGCCAAGAACGTGACTCTGATGATCGGTTCTGAGAGAAGTGGACCCTTGGGGCAACCACCACAACCTCACATAGCCAATAGGTTAGGGTTTTGGAAATTATGACAAGGAAATAAAGGAAGAAAATTAGGGTTTCGATGCGTGCAAAGAGGTGAAAGCAATCCATATGGCTTCAAACACATGAAAGGAGGAGTAAGAAGGCTAGTCAGGGCACTGGGGGTTTGAAGGCTCTGGGTTCAATGAAGGCTCATGCAGTGGCATGTAATATACAATAAATTTCAAAGCTAGACTAGTGCATATGATGTGAGGAGGAAAGTGTACAACGTAATGCAACAGATGAGGCTTATGACACAATGTAATTCCATGTGCGAGAAAGATCAACTAGTTGCAGGTGAAAAAAGAAAAGAAAAGCACATGCAGTGATTATCTGAATATTATGCAGCAATGAGAAAAATGAAAGAGCATGAGTGCGTAATAATGGAAAATTATAATGCATAAAGCTACTGACCAAAAGAAAAGACAACAAACAAAATTTTAAACCATAAAGAAAACCCTAGCAAGTAAACCCTAATTAACAACTTGAATAATTTTTTTTTATTAATAGATCCTGGCTAGCCTAAGCCTAAAGCCCTAATTTAACCAGAGAGGTGGTCAGGTTATGTGAAATCAAATTTTTGGTGCAACCATCACATTAGTTCCCGACCTGTAAGAACAACAATGTTCGCAATTAGAGCCAACATATAAAATTGTGCACTGACAACAAGACTTACCTGAAAAGCATATGCAACACCAAGAAGGTCATGGCTACTTACTAGAGAACATGCCAAAATATATTGTTCAAGATGAATTTAATTTGTTAAACCAGCAGGAAATATCATCATGATGTTGAGGGTGATCAATTTGATGGAATGGTAAGCATCCACCAGGTGAAGTTGAGATGCTCGAGAATCCAGGTGCAGAAACCCTGATTTTGGAAACCCTAGTTTGAAGTTGTCCTTGGGTTTTGTTGGGGATGTGAGGACCTGACGTAACCATCGGCGGGGGCTGAAGTGCATCACTGTCTTGGAAAAAATCTGGATCTTCCAACAGGGAGATTTCAAACTTCGGCGGTTTCATGAGATCAAATGGAAAATGGATTTGGTGATTATTTGTGGTGACTGGACAACTGTTAGCGAGCGCATTATTAATTTGGTCAAATGTTTGCGAACTGGAAGATTAACAATCCAACATATCAGATTCTTTATATTTCGTAGAATGAGATGAATTGATAAGAATATTTTCAGGCAATAGAGAGGTTTGTAAAACATTACATGCTTGTACCTGATTGCAACCTATACTGGCTGGGAAACAACCAAAAAAATTAGATTCAATGGCTGGTGTTTTCCTTCCAGTGAATAAATTAGGGTATAGAGGTTCTTTCATATCAGCCATTAGGGGAAAAAAAGACGTGCTCATAGAAACATCACTCGAATCGAAGGCTTTCCCAGATGAGTTGACATTCGGCATGGTTATGCTAAGGAGTGTGGTGTGTGGGAACCGTAATTTCAGAAACCCTAATTTGAGAAACCCTAGTTTGACTTGTTTCAGGGGCCCATAAGGATCGTAAGACCCTAAGATAACTGTTAGTGGAAGCTAAATTTCCTTGACTTCCTGATGGGTCCTTGAATCATTAAAAATCGAATAATTGAATTTCAATGGATTTATAGGGTCAACAGATGGATACGAATGACAATCACCAGAGGTGTGAGTGAATATTTTTTCAGCTAAATAATGATCATTGGAGCCAATAATTTGATCAGGTTTGGAACCTAGTATATGAAGCTCTTCTAGGGTTAAAAATGGGGATGAATCAGCAAGAGAAACATCTTGATATTGCCGGCACATAAGGTCACTTTCTCGTCCGTTTAAAGATTGCAAATGAAAAAGATAAGAAATAAGAGATTCATAAATTTTGTAATATGATTTTGAAACACCACCCACATGTTTATGACTGCCATCAACACTAGTATAAGAAATTTTTGAATGATTTGAAGAAATTATTGGTGTGGAAGACTTAAGAACTGAATCAGGGAATAATGGATGAAATGATTTGTATGCAGGGGTACCAATCGTACAAGGATTTTCATCTCACACATTAGTGTCATCCAGAGAGGCCAATGATCCCACATGCACATCACGGTTCAAGGATTTTATTTGGGACAAGGCCCAATTCATTGTCGGTAGGTGAATGAGATTTAGAACTAGACCCAGGCACATGTTCAATGGAATCGAGATTTTTTTCATCAACAGGGAGAGATTTTAGGTCAATCTAGTTTTCAAGTTTTGGTTTGACAGGGTGTGTGAAATATTCAGAGGTGATACGACCTGTTTCATTTTCCTGAAAGCTTCTATCATCACTTAAACCTTTTGTGACCAAAATGCCATTATGCGGAAATTCAGGAGGAGGAAGAGGAATGTCACAAATAGAAATTTCCTCCTTGGAGGCATGAATTTGTTATGGACTCGGAGAGATAGAGAAGGAGATATTTGGGATAGATCCTGAACAACTAGTGACATGAGGATTATCATAGCAAACATAAGGATCAAGATTTTTTACAGATTGAAGGTGTTGTAGAGAAATGAAAACCACTTGTTGAAATTGTCCAATAAAATATGCCCAATAGACATCACTTTCATGGAACTCAAAGCAAGGATGAAAAAATATAATAGAAAACCCCTCTAGATATTCTTGATGTTTCATTCTGATCTCACTTATCCTTATTAATATATTTTGAAAATCGTACCTGTGAAAAGCTTGTTGAAATTCATTGGCGAGTTGCACGAACAATTGAATGGAAGCTGTTGGAAATGTGTGGCACCATTGCTTAACAAAACCTTTGAGAGTGAGGGAGAAGAGAACACAAGCCATCTCTTCATCTGTTGGGAAAAATACTGAGAGGGGGGGGGGGGTGAATCAGTATTTAGGCATTACTCAAATAGTTTTACTTTTCCACTCTCTAAAACCCATACGCTACATTGTTTAACCAGACTTGCGTATACACGTGGATATTATTCATAAAACTTGCGTATACAAAGAGATCTTAATATGCATATATTTCTTTACTTAGATCTTTGCAACATTCATTCATCTGATGTTAGTTAATAGTAAGCATGTGCAGCATTAACAGAACAAACCATCACATATGAAAACCAGGATTTTAGGTGGAAACCCAAGTCGGGAGAAAACCACCGCTGCCGTTGCTCAGCCTTCAATATTTTATTATAAAGAAAACATCTTACAACTTATGTGCTGGCGCAGACTCCTACCAGCACGCAGGCACCCACCTGCGCTCGTTTACCAGCCTCTCCTGGAAGGGAGCTCCAACCCCCTGACTCGTTTACCAGCCTCCCCTGGAAGGGAGCTCCAACCCCCTGACTCGTTTACCAGCCTCTCCTGGAAGGGAGCTACAACCCCCTGACTGAAGGCTACAACCCTCACCACCACCATGGACCACGTTTCATCAATTTTCAAACTAGATCCAAAGCTTCCTTTAGAACACAACTTGCAGGCCATGTTTCATCATATTTTCAGACTGGACCCACTCCATACATTTAAGCTCAATCATACATCAAAACGGATACTTATTAATTCAGTCAACCCAGATCAGATAGCAGTAATACAACAGAACAGATCAGACATTTCATACTTCATTCTTCAGCAAACCCTAGTTTTCATACGTGCTTTCCTTTTACTGATCCTGCGTATATACGTGCCTTCGTCTATACAAATCCGCGTATACTTCTGCACATTTTACAGAACTAATTTCACTGCCCATACGCGCTTCCTCTTCAGCAAACCCGCGTATATACGCGCTTCCTCTGTGGAGAAATAGCGTATAGTTCTTCAGACATTTAGGTCATTGCATTTCTTCAGAACAGATACATCACTCAGATTTTACCCTTTACTTTAGACAGATGTTCGCCTCATCTCAGATCTAATCATTCCATAAATAGATCTAGAAAATACAAATACATTTTAGATCTAGATTCCCTTCTTCATTATTTCTTCATAGGTGCATCATGCTTTCAGATCTATCCTTCAACTGTTACCCTTTCCATTCAGATATACTTCAGAGAGAAGTATTCATTCAAGCTCAGACTTCTTGCACACCCTTGCACAATGAATTTCTTCTCCTTATATAGGTTTACCCTTTATCAATACCATGAGCCAAAACCACATTACTTTTGATGGTATTCCTGGACGGGGTCACATAGACGAATCATTACTCAATACAATGGGTCAATACCATGGTGGTTACCCCTGGTTTTACATATTTAGAGCACTTTTGCCCATACGCGACTTGGCACGTTATTTCCCGCGTGCATACGCTACTTTGTCTAGAAAAATCCGCGTATGCCTTGAGACATACTCTTTTCATCATGTTATAGCACATACTGACATTCCTTCCATCATTACCTTCTGTACTCATTGTATATACATCAGATTTACATCATTTAACAAGTTCATCAAGACATATTCCATCAGGGACAACTTCATCAAGTAGGTTTCCATCATCTTCATCAAGTGGGTTGCCATCAAGGACAACACTCGGCATCATATTGCCAACAATATCCCCCTTTGGACTTGATGGAAACCACGATGGTGTTTGATCACCGCAACATATAGATACATTAAGAATACAATGACTCCATGTCACTCTCCCCATTCTTTGACACCATTCTTTCCCTTTATTCAAACACCATGTCACTCTCCCCCTTTGAAATCAAGGGCAAAGGGCGGATCAAAACTAGCACAAGGTTTTTCTCCTCTTGTAGAAGGAAGTGCTCTGCAGATCTGATGTACACTGAAGTGACCATGCTCCCCCTGAGTTCATGCTGAACCTACAAACATATTTTTCAATGAAGTACATGACTCTATGACCTTCCTATCACCAATGACTCATACTTACATCAAAGATTCATCCAAGTGGATTTACATATGAGACTCAAATACCCAACCAAGTGGATTTACACATCTCAACTCAACTACCCAACCAAGTGGGTTTACAAATTTTGACAAGTCCTTACATGACTGAATATTACAATTTTACATCATGGGTCTCAACAAGACCTTTTTATCAAATTGCAAGTATGAATTTTTATGACCAATACCAGAAAGACCTCAAGAGAGAGATCGTATTTCAGAATCATCATAATGCCAACAATGCATTATACTCAGCAAGACTAGTGCTCCCCCTGAAAATGTGCATCCAAAAATCCTTTCCATATGTCCAAGGCTCCTCCTTAGCTTGTGCAATCTGAATACTTTTAACAGCAAGTCATCAGCAACAATCTCTGCATGATCTGTCCGGATCTCCGAATCATAAGACTTCCATCATATCCAAAAGATATTCTTCATCAAATAAGCAATCTGGTGTCATCCATAAACTTCATCATAAGAAACCATGTATTATGTCAATATCATTTAGAACCGAGAAATAAACTAAAACAGTGCCAATAATACAATCATTAGTAGTCAGACAGATGCTCCCCCTGAACCTGTGCTTCTATTCTTCAGCTGCCATCCCAATTATCTTATCATCAATGCATACGCGACTGTGTCTTCTAGAACTCGCATGTATACGCAACTTTGTTTCATCGAACCCGCGTATGGAAAGTGAAATATAGAAAATTTCACACCTTCATCTCCCCCTGAATTTATACCTTCTGTTCCTGTCTTTTCTTCACACCAGATGCACTGTCAGAAATACACATACCCAGAATTACCAAAACAATCATGGAAATCACCATACATCGTTCCCCCTGTGACGATACATTACTAATCCCTATAATGTATCTCACATCACTTATGCAGGCATTAAGAGAAGTAAGCTTTAGAAGCGGATGACTTCAGTAGGGTCAGTATTCCCTACGTTTTTGACCGGTGCCTCTTCTTTTTCCAGCTTTTCTTGTGGCTTCTTATAGTGTGCTGGAAATTCTCCAATTTATCAGATCTGTTCATCATACTTATCCTGCAATCAGTGGCCTTATGACCAAATGAGTTACAATAGAAGCAACATCCATGAAAGTAACCCTTACCAATCAGATCCCTTTCTTTTGTGAAGTTATCATCTTCCATAATGGATGCCATGAGTATTTGTAGACCGTGGTCAGAACCTTCTTCATCCTCACTAGACACTTCATCATTATCTTCATTAGTATAATAACTCTTTCCTTTTTCAAATTGTTTCCATTTACCATGTTTTTCTTCATAGGGACATTTAGCAGCATAGTGACCAACTTTTCCACAAGTAAAACACTTGAAGGGAAGCTTACCTTTGAATCTTCCAGTTCCTAGTTGGAGTTTTCTCACAAAATTAGATTCTTCTTCATCTGATATATAATCTGATTCCTTGACATCTTCCTTGTCTTTTCCTTTAGCACACGCCTTAAAGGCAGCTTCTTTTATTTGAGAGGGACCTCCTTTTCTCATTTCAAAAGCAGTCAGAATACCATGTAGTTGAACAATAGTTAGAGTTTGCAGATCTTGCTTTTCTTCAAGAGCAGACACTTTAGATTCAAATTTTGAAGTCAAATATCTTAAGACTTTTTCTACCAGAGTAGTATCGGTTATGGTTTCACCCAAATTTCTCATTCGATTTACAATATCATCTAGATGTAAGAAGAAATGGGCAATACTCTCATCACTATGCATCTTCAAATTTTCATATTCAATTCTGAGGGTTTGGAGCTTTGCACTTTTTACCTTTGCATCACCTTCATAACTTAGGATGATTTTGTCCCATATTTCCTTTGTTGTATTCAGCTGCATGACTTTGAAAATTTTTGATTCAGTTAAGCTACCTGTTATAGCAATGACCGCTTTTGCATTTGATTCATAATTCTTCTTTTCAGTTGGATCTGTTGGTGTAGCAGTTGGATATTGATATACTTGTTCAACAATGGCCCATACATCTGCTCCCATAGACTGAAGATAGGATCTCATCCTCATTTTCTAGAATAACAGATTACTTCCATTGAATAGAGGTGGCCTTATAGAAAATACTCCTTCACGACTTCCCATTGCGACGGATCTCCTTCAAGCGATCAAGCTTCTGCAGAAGGACCTGCTCTGATACCAATTGTTGGGAAAAATACTGAGAGGGGGGGGGGGGGCGAATCAGTATTTAGGCATTACTCAAATCTTTTTACTTTTCCACTCTCTAAAACCCATACGCTACATTGTTTAACCAGACTCGCATATACACGCGGATAGTCTTCATAAAACTCGCGTATACACAGAGATATTAATATGCATATATTTCTTTACTTAGATCTTTGCAACATTCATTCATTTGATGTTAGTTAACAGTAAGCATGTGCAGCAATAACAGAACAAACCATCACACATAAGCATCACATATGAACACCAGGATTTTAGGTGGAAACCCAAGTCGGGAGAAAACCACCGCTGCCGTTGCTCAGCCTTCAATATTTTATTATAAAGAAAACATCTTACAACTTATGTGCTGGCGCAGACTCCTACCAACACGCAGACACCCACCTGCGCTCGTTTACCAGCCTCTCCTGGAAGGGAGCTCCAATCCCCTGACTTGTTTACCAGCCTCCCCTGGAAGGGAGCTCCAACCCCCTGACTCGTTTACCAGCCTCTCTTGGAAGGGAGCTACAACCCCCTGATTGAAGGCTACAACCCTCAGCACCACCATGGACCACGTTTCATCAATTTTCAAACTGGATCCAAAGCTTCCTTTAGAACACAACTTGCAGGCCACGTTTCATCATATTTTCAGACTGGACCCACTCCATACATTTAAGCTCAATCATACATCAAAACGGATACTTATCAATTCATTCAACCCAGATAAGATAGCAGTAATACAACAAAATAGATCAGACATTTCATACTTCATTCTTCAGCAAACCCTAGTTTTCATACGCGCTTTCCTTTTACTGATCCTGCGTATATACACGCCTTCGTCTATACAAATCTGCGTATACTTCTGCACATTTTACAGAACTAATTTCACTGCCCATACGCGCTTCCTCTTCAGCAAATCCGCGTATATACGCACTTCCTCTGTGGAGAACTAGCGTATAGTTATTCACACATTTAGGTCATTGCATTTCTTTAGAACAGATACATCACTCAGATTTTACCCTTTACTTCAGACAAATGTTTGCCTCATCTCAGATCTAATCATTCCATAAATAGATCTAGAAAATACAAATACATTTTAGATCTAGATTCCCTTCTTCATTATTTCTTCATAGGTGCATCATGCTTTCAAATCTATCCTTCAACTGTTACCCTTTCCATTCAGATATACTTCAGAGAGAAGTATTCATTCAAGCTCAGACATCTTGCTCACCTTTGCACAATGAATTTCTTCTCCTTATATAGGTTTACCCTTTATCAATACTATGAGCCAAAACCACATTACTTTCGATGGTATTCCTGGACGGGGTCACATAGACGAATCATTACTCAATACAATGGGTCAATACCATGGTGGTTACCCCTGGTTTTACATATTTAGAGCACTTTTTCCCATACGCGACTTGGCACGTTATTTCCCGCGTGCATACGCTACTTTGTCTAGACAAATTCGCGTATGCCTTGAGAGATACTCTTTCATCATGTTCTAGCACATAATGACATTCCTTCCATCATTACCTTCTGTACTCATTGTATATACATCAGATTTACATCATTTAACAAGTTCATCAAGACATATTCCATCAGGGACAACTTCATCAATTAGGTTGCCATCATCTTCATCAAGTGGGTTGCCATCAAGGACAACACTCAGCATCATATTGCCAACATCATCATCAATTCTGTAATACTCACAAAACTCAAGGAAATTAGAAAGGTGCTTGGTTATGGAAATTCCATTATCACGATTGAACTTTAACCGAGACAAGTGATATAGAGGTTCATTAGGGATGGAGCACCAAGAAACAGATAAATCCGATAAACATATCGGGAGAATGATTTGGGGATGATCCATTTACAGATATGAGACTAATTGCAGGCTCCAAGGGCTCAGATTGTCATCTAGCCCTCCTTCTAGCACCAAAATGTTTACGGGAAAAATTGTATTGCCAACAACAAGGGGGTCTCCCCAGTGAAAGGTCCCAATTAGACCTCATACTGTTTGGTATAGGAGCCCGATCCGTTATGTGGGCTCGACTACCGCCATAATTTTTTCCAGTCGTGGTTGTCGGATGAGAAGATGATGAAGCAAAGGAAAGGGTGAAATGACCAATCAGTGAAGCAAAATCAGGCCAAGATTGACAAAACACAAACAAAGATATAAGCAAGTCTAAACAGAGAATAAAAAGGGGTGCTCCATGAGAGGGATCGGTGGGCCAAAACCCAATCAGACATACATGAAAGAAAAAATTCCAGAAGTTAATTGCAAATTAGTTCACAATAGTACATTGACATGGCAAGGAAAAAATAAACATCGATTCGAAAGAAAACGTACATGCAACCACTATGAATCAGTCCATAGCCAATTGCATGTATGAAAGCACACGTACAAACATAGTGAAATATTAGACAACTAGTACTATCACCACAAGCAAGCATGTGAATCAGTGCTGAAAAAAGAGAATATATTATTAATGCTGCTGCAAATTAAAATACATATTTTGTAACTCGTCAAAACTCAATAGTGGAACATGGACTATTTGTCTCAATGCATGATACCAAAAACCCTAGCCTCACTACAACTCCCTTTACTTGATACCAAGAGCTGAGTGCCTTTATCTCTCAAGCATAAATTCACTGTCTCGTCCTAGCTTCAATTCAAGAGCTAAAAGTCCTCCTTTTGGTTTCCCGAAGTCATACATATAGGCTGATGTGACTCTCAAGTTTTCCTTGACTCTTTCTCTCCTTGACTGTTGGGTTGGCTTGCGACTAGGGCCACTTGCAACCTGAGGTCATTTTCAACCTGCGACTTGCTGTCATCTGTGACCTACGACCAAGGGTCATCTGAAACCTGCGACGCGGGGTCATCTACGACCTCCGACCTGGGGCTATTTGAGACCTGTGACCCGAGGTCCTTTGCGACCTAAGGCTATTTGTGACCTGCGACTCAGGGTCCTCTGCGACTTGAGGCTATTTGCGACCTGCGACCCGAGGTCATTCGTGACCTGAGGTTATTGTCCTTTTGGCGAGCTCAGACCTTGTAAAACAAGATGTATTTTCCTATGCATCTATTCTGCGCACGTGACCGAGTGATAGATGTGCCTTTGAGATTATGGTGAGGTCCTCAGATTTTTGTAAGGATCTATCTTGCACGCCAGAGAAAACCCTATATTTTTCCGTGCACCCTTACGCCTTCTATGTAGAGGTTCTGATAAAGCATGTGGTTGTTCCAAATTATATTTTCCTAGTTACCCTGCTACCATCATCGCCCATGGAATTTCTATTGTAAACGAGAAAAGTGCTAAGCGTAGACCCCTGGTCTTGAGAAATCAAAGATATATCGCTATTAAAACTAGATGATATCTTTGCCTCATTCCCATCCATCACTTAAATCCTGCAAGCACACAAAACGATACATAAGGAATCAATATAAACACACTTTAATGGAATTGAACATAAAATATCACAAATAATAATCGAATGAGTAAGGATCCGTAGCCTTGAGCTGTAGGTATTGTGATTTCTTAGCCTAGTTTCCCTTTATCGTTGGTGATGGTGATCTCCTCTAATTTGTTTTCCTTTTTCATATACTTTGTAACCTACAAGTTGTGTGAGTGCCTTTAATGCAATATGGTCCTTTCATCATAGTCCTATACACCCTTTTACAAGCACGTCATCATAGTTCATGCGCTAGTGCACTT
This sequence comes from Pinus albicaulis, assembly GCA_034641835.2. Lineage (NCBI taxonomy): Eukaryota > Viridiplantae > Streptophyta > Pinopsida > Pinales > Pinaceae > Pinus > Pinus albicaulis. The sequence goes on along the minus strand of CM076582.1, from coordinate 659,456,234 downwards.
GTCCATAACATGGGGTTTTTAATATTATTTTCACAATCATATATTTTTGAAGTGTTCGAGTAGAGCACCCGTGGAGGCTACATGACAGAGTGTGTTCTATGTAGGCCACATAGTTTCATTTGAGGGGAGGTCACGTTTCACTAAAACCAGCGAAGGAGAAGTCGCTAGGTCACATAATCTGTGAGGTCATGAGGTCCGTTGCTTGGCCGTGATGCGACCCTGCGACTAGCCACGGATCATGGAGGTTGCATGTTCACATTTGAGGAGGGGTCGCATTTCACTAAAATTGGAAAAGGAGTTGTCGCAAGGTCGCATACTCTGTGACTACCACTACTATGTGGTGATGCGAAATTGCGACTGGTTGTGCATTATGGAGGTCACATGGTTGCATGTTGGTTTGAGGGGTCCTGATCCAGGTTCAGAGGTTAAGGTTTTCCAAAAAACCCCTATACTACTAACCATTTCGGTAGTTACCTGCTTGCACAGGCCAAAGTCTCACCTGAAGCAATATGGGAGGGTGCTGGAACTAGGTTTCCACACCCAGAGAGAGAGAGAGTAGGTAATTCAAGCAGATCCACGTTTGCAACCTATCAGGTTTGCACCAAACATATCTATTCACAGGGTTGTTAACAGTATAATCGCAATATATAGAGCTATTATCATGAAAAAATCTAGTTAATAACTTCGCATCCACATGTGTATCAGTAGTTATCAACACCTATTATCATAACGCAACATTAATAGATTACAGTTATACAATAACATAGACATATTCACATCATAATTAGATAACCAATAGTATTCATAATAGATCCAACAGTTTGCATCAAAAGTAATAAATTATATCAGATAACACAGAAATAATTTAGCCGTATCCACATATATTAGAATCCAAAACCCAATACAATCTGACATAGCCTACGCACACAGCTAGCAGGGTCCGCACACGGCAGGACTGAGGATATCTATGCACATCGCCAGCAGGAGTCCTTAGACTAACAACCCAACAACAGATCTAACAATTTGCACCTAGCATCTAACTTAATTCTTGCCTACCTTAAGACTCAAAATGTTCATCTATTTATATCGACTTAGCCTACGCTTCCAACGGTTTGCGAAATATTTGTCTACCCTTGACCCATTACAATGCATTCGGGGCTTTGACCCACCCCAAAACCCCTAGGTTAGACTAATTAATACCAAAAATATACAAAATTGTATAAAATTCACAGCTTTAGGGGACCCTATTCCAACAGTCCCCTGTTGAGGAGGTAAATCCCCTTTGCAGACAGAGGCGATCCCACTAGCCCTAGATTGGGTCTAGCAACAATCGAATGTTCCTAGTTACAAGAAATACAAAGACCGCGATAAGTAGCCTACCTCAAATCCCATGCTACTGTTGTCGATGAAGAAGTGGTGCTCCTCGTCCCTAGCTTGACAGATCACAATCCTTCCGTTTGTCATGTCCGGACAACTGTACACACGCAGAGAAACGACGACATACAATGTAATACTTAAAGCATGTAACTATATATCAGTCATAGAAGATATAATCCATTGCATCACATGAAAGAGTAAACACAATAATGGAACCAAAATCAAAGTCGCTTATATTATAAATGATAGAAGGGATATTACAACCAAGTTCTCTGATACTATGATCTTCCTTCGGCAGGGCTTACAGCGGAGCATGTCTCAACAAAGCATGTCAGGAATTTGGACAAAGCTCTCTCTCTTACAGTGTTCTCTTCGGCTCTACTCTCAATAGTTGCTCAGCTATAGTTTCCTTCCTACCAGTTCATCTAGCTAGCAAATAGAGAGGGAAAAATTTTATAGATGGAGGAAGGGAAGTTGGGATCCCTATAATCAAGGGATAGGTCCTATCTCTTAGGAAGGTTCCATGAGAGGTGGAAAACCACTTCCTATACATGGATATACAGAGCCAAACCACTCAACTTTGTTTGATGATTCATTTTGGATTTTGTTAGAATCAAACTTCCGCCATTTCTTTTTAAAAAACATCCCTTAATAAGCTTGGTGCGAGTGAAACACATGGATAGAGCGCCAGTTGGCATGCCCTCTAGTGTGGATTTCCCTCATTGGCGCGAGTGATGAACTTGCTAGTTGCACCAAGGCTAAAACATCTATTTTTAGGGTTTTTCAGAGGAAATGTTCTTCAGGAGAATGTTTTCCCTTATGCAGGAGGATGCCATGAAGGTTTTTTCATGACATTTTACTGTTTACAGGTCATGGGAATAGTCCTCCAATGTACGGGACGAGGTATTGCAGCAACGGTGACAAAATGCTGTGTAACAGATTCTCCCTAAAACATGAGGTCTGAGAGAGAGGGAGGGGTGAAATGATTTATGGGAACACACCCAACTGAAAACACTGCCGTCGGAAGACCTGCATATACAAATACAACTGATATCTCTGACACATGATATGTGGTATGGGCGCAGCCATCCATAATAGAGTGCATAATAATTGGGATCCAAGGTATGGATGCAGCCATCTAGCAAAGAAGGATCAACAAGTAGACTCAGGTATGGTCGTAGCCATCCAACCAAATGAGTCATGTAATCATAATCCACAAAGAATCCACAGCTTGGATTTTATCAGACAAGATCAAGGGTCTTTCGCTCCATCTCGACCCGAACAGTGTGCAAGTTCAAACATGTGAATATGTGAGTTGAAGTCGAACATGCAAGAACATTGTCTGATTACCAGCCAAAAATGAAAGCTGTTAACAGATGCGAGAGGAACCACTAATAATGACGATGGCCCTCAAGGTACAAGAGGTACAATCCATGGAATGTGAACAGTGAGATGGTGTCGAACACTCACATAATCATTTGATCGAATGCCAATAATGAAAACATTGCGTCAAAATGCGAAGAACCTGCCATTGAGGCATGCAGGCTCTAAGGTACTTGAAGGGAGTCTCTAGATCAGCTTCCTGGATAATGAGCTGAAGTCAACAGGAAGTGACCTTGATTGAAGGTGGAACATAATGTTTCCCACATCATCAACATGAGATGGAGGAACATGATGTTTTTGAATCAAGATCAATGGAGAATCAGAGGGAGGTTGAAAACTGCAGAGGCCAAATTCTCTTGAACATATCGGCGGCATGACACTAGATTTGGCAGTATTTGACATCAAAGGATCTGAGGTCATGATGACATGGAAAAGAGTAGATGAGTGGTCAAAAGAGATTACCCAAACCCATGGAGGAAAGTAGATAACGAGATGAGATGTCCCCGACCCGACACGAATGCAGACAAGTGCCATGTTCAAGAACGACATACTGCTGACACGACGATGATGCTGGTTTCATTTTTCCCCACCATTTTTGGCGAGTACCCCAACTATTTTTGGAATCAAGATTGAAGGGGATAGCATATGATTGTGATATAATTTTTTCCTTTGGAAAAATCCAACCTAGTACATATAACAAGCCGTAGGAAGGAGGAACTTGAGTAACGTCATTACGACGGAGTCCAATGTCATCAGTTTTTAACGAGTCTGACAAAGGAAGAACTCAGCGTCTTTTCATGTCTAGAGAGTTTGAAAAGAAAACAGAAAAGAAAACTCTAGTAGTCCCTTTTCGTAAATATTCCCTCAGATCCGAAAAGGTAGAAAACTATGTATGAGAGAACCTCCTAGTCGCAATAGGCTAGAGTATTCCTTTTTCGTAAATAATTTGTCCCAACTCGAAAAAGGGGTAAACATTTACTAGGTAGATTTCGTTTCACAACCAATTTAACAAGCTCAAAATGACAAGCGACTCGACAATATTTTCAATTTTAGAGAGTCAGAAAAGAGCTGAAAGATGACTCCAGTAGTGACTTTTTCGTGTTTTTACTGAGTCCAAAAAAGTATAAAATACAACTCATGTCGTCGTCCTAGTTGCGTGAAAACCTATCGCTGCACAAGAAGCAAGTGTAAAAACCATTTTTTGACAAAACATAGTGAAATATTGGAAAAAAAAGTCTCAAAACCTAATTTTGATTTTCAAAAAGTTATAAATATGACCAATAGTAAAAACATATTTACTTTTTACCTTTTTACCTCTGTGTAGAGCAATAGTGAGATATTTCCGTGCGATATTGCAGTGATGATTGTGGACGATCCAATGGACTATTCCAGCTTCTGTATTTTCCAGGTAAGAGCCGCTTCCATTAGCCATTTTTTAAGCCATATTTCATAGCTTTCCATTTTCATTTGGCATCCTTGAGGGGATGATTTTCAAATCTAGGGCTTCCGTGATTGGCGCGGGTATTAGGCACGGACCTGAGCCAATCAACCTCTTTTTGTAAAGGGGCCACGCCAGGTGGCGTGAATTTTATCAAAACAGTCGCATCACCTGGCACGACCCCTTTTACAAAAAGAGGTAGATTGGTGCAGGTCCATGCCTGATACCCGCGCCAACCACAGAAGCCCTAAATCCGCTCAAACTTAACAAAAATTGAGCCAATCAATTGATTTTTCAAATTCCCAAGGGATCTTACAATGTTTTTATGACCAATTTGATGCAGGTATAAAGCAAAATGGTGATTGAATGGAAGGAAGGAGAGCATAGTGAGGAAGATGAAATGGTAATGGGGAATGAGTAGTGTATGAATGCTCTCTGCAATTGTGGTTTGAAAAAATTCTTCTTAACACCATGTCTTTAGGCTCAACCCGAACTATTGCAATACTTGATTAGTATCTGGGATGAGGACGAGGAAAATTTTATCTTAACGCCATGTCTCCGAGCTCAGCCTGAACTATTGCAATAGTTGATTAGTATCTGGGATGAGGACGAGTCTAAAATTTTCCTCATCCCCATCCTAGATACTAATCAAGTATTGCAATAGTTTGGGCTGAGCTTAGAGACATGGCGTTAAGAATAATTTTTTCAAACCACAGTTATGTAGAGCATTCATACACTGCTCATTCCCCATTGCCATTTTGTCTTCCTCACTATGCTCTCTTTCCTTCCATTCGATCACCATTTTGCTTTATACCTGCATCAAATTGGTCATAAACACATTGTAAGATCCCTTGGGAATTTGAAAAATTAATTGATTGGCTCAAGTTTTTTTAAATTTGAGCGGAATATTAGGGCTTCCACGGTTTGCGCGGGTATCAGGCACAGACCCGCGCCAATCGACCTCTTTTTGTAAAGGGGCCATGCCAGGTGGTGTAGAAATTTGAATAACTGAGATATTATTCACCGAGATTCTCCTGATCACACACTATTTTAGCTTCATGCATAATACATAATCTCTTCTACCATTGATCATCACATGCGGAAATAAAATCAATTGCATGCATACATTAAAACCACAAACAATCACACATATGAACACCGTATTTAATGGGAAAGATTAAAGCTGAAAACCCCAACTATCTGTATATTATATGTCATGGATATCATGTAACAATCATAGTACAAAAGCTCCTCACAAGCTCTCATGCACACCCTCAATTGCTACACATTATCAAGCTAGATCTAGCAAAACACATGCTCCAATCTTTTGCCACTTGATAGCCAGCCTCTATTGCGTAATTAATGCTATGGGATGGCTTCATTAAATAGATAAAAAACCTGGCTTGAACTGCGCAATCCTCATGGGCTACTCCACCTATCTGTGTGTTGCAAATAGCAACTGTATAGTCACAACTGATAGTTAACCTGCTCTTTCACCTATTTCTGCACTGGTCTCCACTGAAACTGTCCATGCACTGAAGTTAAATGATGCATTATTTAGTTGATTTATGAGTTTATAATTAGTGAATTAATTAATAATTAATTCACACCACTCTCACTAATTGTATCAATTAGTTAAACTGAATACAAATAGCTCAACTATGTCTAGATTAGTTAAACTGAATACAACTCCACTAACTTCCTCAATCAACTCCACCAAACTCTATCACATGAGTTCTAATTGAAGTATCCATGCAATAGCTCCACATAACCCCTAGGAATAGCGTAATTCCTTCTGTCAGCTCCTGTGCCACATCTGTGCACTTAACTGAAGTGCTCCAAGAGAATAAGATAATGTTTAGAGTCTAAATATTATTAAGAGCTAATAATATTCGACATATCTATTTTTAGACTGGCAATCTAAAAATAGATTCCGCTCAATATGTCTAAAAATAGAAGTCCATCTATTTTTTCCGACTTGATCAACCATCCACAAATAACATCCTGCAACTCATAGAACATGATCCATATGTCTAAAAATAGACATGGTCTAAAAATAGACTTTGCGCCAAAAATAGCCTGCGGGCCCACTTAGTGAAGGCGACTCCTTTCCACTAAGCTCATCATTTTGTTGCAATCTCAACACTCCCTCTCAACAAGATATGGATTATTTGCAACCCCTATCTTGCCCCTGTGGTATTCGAATTTGCTCCTGGTAAGTGTCTTCGTCAAGATATCAGCATCCCGATCCTCCGTAGGAATGTATGAAAGTAACATGACCTTCCGCTGCACACAATCTCTGATATGATGATACCGGATGTCAATGTGTTTAGATCTATCATGAAATACTGGATTAACCGAGAGTTTGATGCAACTCTGATTATCACAATAAATCATAGTAGGCTCTAAGTGTGAACCGAACAACCTGACCAAGATCTTCCTCATCCATATAGCCTCACATGTAGCCAAACTTGCTGCCATATACTCAGCCTCTGATGAATTGAATGCCACAGATCTCTGCTTCCTGTTGTACCAAGAAACTGCTGTCGACCTGATACTGAAAATCCCTCCAGATGTGCTCTTTCTGTCCGTTGGGCTCCCTGCCCAATCTGCATCCGTGAAGCCACATAGCTTCACCTCATCCGACTGTCTGTACCACAAGCCATATCCCGATGTGCCTCTGAGATATCTCAATACATGCTTGCCTGCGTTCCAGTAGAGCTTGGTAGGCTTAACCATAGCTTGTGAAAGCTGGTTAACAGAATAGCATATGTAGGGTCGTGTATTGAACAGATACATAAGCGACCCCACCAACTGTTGATAAACAGTGGCATCCACTACCTTCGCTGAAGTGGCATCCTCCTTCCTCCAACCACCAGGAAGAGGAGTATCAATAGGCTTGCAGCCATGCATGTTGAACTTATCCAGTATCTCCCGGGCATACTTACCTTGTGAAACAAATAGTCCACCACTGAGCTGCCAAATTTCCAATCCCAGGAAATGATGAAGAAGGCCCAAGTCCTTCATCTCAAAATATTTTGCAAGATCCTCCTTGCATGAGAGTATCAACAACTCTTCACTTGTCAAAATCAAATCATCTACATAAATTACAATGATCAGCAACTTACCCTCCACCACAATCTGGTATAGGTTCGGATTTGCCTCACTCTTGGAGAATCCAAGTCCGGTGAAATAACTGTCTATCCATGTGTACCAAGCATGAGGTGCTTGTTTCAACCCATACAACGCTCTCTTGAGTCTGCACACATGCGACTCACTGCTGAAAATCTTGAAACCTTCGGGATGCTCTATGTACACCTCCTCCTCAATGAATCCATTGAGGAACGCAGTCTTCACATCCATCTGATGAATGTGCCACCCCATCTGCGCTAAGAGAGCAAGAATCGTCCGTATGGAAGAATATCTTACGAAAGGTGCAAAGGTCTCCTCATAATCGATTCCCTCTATCTGTGAAAAGCCTCGGGCAACAAATCTTGCCTTGTAATTCTCCACACTCCCTTCAGCTGCCTACTTCACTTTGTAGATCCATCTCGAACCCACCAATGATTTCCCTTCCGGTCTCGAGACAATATCCCATGCACTGTTTCTGACAATCGAATCATACTCTTCCACCATGGCATCTACCCATGCGGGGTCCTCCATAGCTTCCTCGAAAGAGGATGGCTCTGTCATGATACACTTGCTCACAAGAGCCATGTATCTAGTGTACCGATTAGGTGACTGTCTCTGTTTGTGCTGTGATGTAGGTGCTCCTACAACCTTCTCTGCATCTTGAGCCAGTCGCTCAGCTTCTGTAGTGCGCTTTCGCCCTCTGATGGTTGGCACTGCATGAGTGATCTCTTCCACTCCATGAACCTAATCTTGTGGCTGATCCAAATCCTAAGACTCATCCTTATGAACTAATAGCTCCTCATCTGCATGCAAATGTGGCTCCCTCTCAAGCGAACACTTCATGGCTTTCTCCTCCTGAAATTTGATATCCCGTCGCACAACAGTCTTGCGACTGTCTGGAAAATACACATGATAGTTATGGGGCGTATCAGTGTACCCCAAAAATATCCCAACCTCTGCAGTCGGCTCCAGCTTCTTCCTGGCATACTTCATCACATGAATGTAAACAAGTGAACCAAAAATCCTCAAATGGGAAATATCAGGCCTCTTACCAGAAAACGCCTCCTTGGGTGTACTCATGCCAAGTATCCTGTGAGGACAACAGTTCTGCACATATACTGTAGTATTGCATGCCTCCGCCCACAAGTGAATGGGTAGGCCCTGATCATGCAACATCGCCCGTGCAACACCCACGATCGTTCTGTTCTTCCACTCAGCAACCCCGTTCTGCTGTGGGTTATGAGGTGATATGAGCTCTCGAATTCCTTCTACGCTACAAAAGTCCTTGAATTCACCAGAGATGAATTCACCACCATTGTTGCTCCTTAGAGCCTTCACCTGCTTCCCTGATTATTTCTCAACCAGTGCCTTGAACTCACAGAACTTTGAGTATGTCTTGCTCTTCTTCTTCATGAAGAAGATCCAACAATTACGAGAAAAATCATCAACAAATATCACATAATACCTGTGCTTTGCTGTCGAAGCTACTGAGAAAGGTCCACACACGTTTGTGTGAATTCTCTCAAGGATCATCGTGGCACGACTATCATTCTCGTGAAAGGTGGCTTTCACAAATTTTCCCAAGGTACACCCCTTGCACTGATCTAACTATGCAAGAGTGCCTTTAGGAAGCCCAATAGAAATCTGATGCAGTATCTTCAAAGCTCCATGGTGAAGGTGGCCCAATCTCTGGTGCCACAACTTGCCATCATCTCGACTCACCACTCCTTCTACCTTGCTTGCCATTGCTATACAACCATCTACGTGCAATTGATAAAGGTTCTTAACTCGAACCACTATCCTCCAGGTCTCACCAGTTGCCTTATTGTGCAGGAAAGCCTTTCCCTCGCTAAAGACAACATGATATCTCTTGTCTTCTAACATCGCCACAGAGGTTAGATTCTTCTTCAATCCTGGAACATGCATCACTTCCTTCAATATGAAGGTTTTACCAGACTCCCTCTCAAAGGAAATGGTACCGATACCGGTCACACTGTATCTACCATCATCGCCCATCTCGATGTGCACTCCAAGATCTTTCTCATCCAGATCAGTAAACAAATCTCGATCTCCTGTCATGTAAAAAGACGCACCAGTGTCAAGAAACCACACTGATCCCATCATACTTGAGACCAAGCATGTGATCAATGAAAAATCCAGCTCAAACTGCGAGGCTAAGGCCTCTCCAGCTGTAGCTCCAGCAGCCTGCTTATTTTTCTTCTTCTGTGGACAATTAGTGGCGTAATGTCCGTGTTGGTGATAGTGAAAGCACTTCACCTTGGACATGTCCTGCTTCTTGCCTTTCGCACCAGATTGAGAAGCTTTCTTTCTCTTCCTTTTCTTTGCTTTGGCAGCCAAAGCACAATTCTCTTCATTAGAGTTCTTTGATGAAGATCCGTCCCTGGTACTTCACCTTATCTCCTCTTGCACAAGATCCGACCAAAGTCGCTCCCATCCTGGCAATTTCTCCCGACCATTGACATAGTCCTGATAGGAGTGCCAACTCTTCGGAAGCCCTACGAGAGCCAAGCTCACCAAGTCCTCATCATCAACAGTCACCCCCACACTTCCCAGCTCATCCATGCATTGGATGAACTTCGTGAGGTACTTGGGCATACTGTCGCCTTTCTCCAACTTTATGTTTTTGAGTTTATCCTTGAGTGTCAACTTCCTCTGGTCACTCTTGCTTTGGAATAAATCTGTCAAGGCTTTCCACATAAAGAATGGAGAAGCCTTACCATGAAGGCTGGACACTATGTGATCCTTCACACCCTCTAACAGAATCCTTCGACACTTTTCTATCTTCTTTTGCCATACGTCAAGTACGGCAGCATCAGTAGAAGTAGGCTTTGGGACTTCAGCACCTATGAACTCCTTCAACCCATTGTCATCTAGCACTGCCTCCATCCTATCCTTCCATGTAATATAATTTGAGCTTCCCTCAAGGGCATAATCCAATTGCAATCCTTTGAAAGACATCTCAACTTCAACACCAAGAAAACAATGCTGCAAATTCGAATTCCACCAGCTCAAAACTCAACCGCTTCAATGTTTTGCAATTGCTCCAATGATCAATACTGCTATGATACCATGTAGAAATTTGAATAACTAAGATATTATTCACCAAGATTCTTCTGATCACACACTATTTTAGCTTCATGCATAATACAGAATCTCTTCTACCATTGATCATCACATGCGGAAATAAAATCAATTGCATGCATACATTAAAACCACAAACAATCACACATATGAACACAGTATTAAATGGGAAAGCTTAAAGCTGAAAACCCAAACTATCTGTATATTATATGTCATGGAGATCATGTAACAATCATAGTACAAAAGCTCCTCACAAGCTCTCATGCACACCCTCAATTGCTACACACTATCAATCTAGATCTAGGAAAACACATGCTCCAATATTTTTCCACTTGATAGCCAGCCGTAATTAATGCTATGGGATGGCTTCATTAAATAGATAAACCACCTGGCTTGAACTGTGCAATCCTCAGGGGCTACTCCACCTATTTGTGTGTTGCAAATAGCAACAGTATAGTCACAACTGATAGTTAACCTGCTCTTTCACTGATTTCTGCACTGGTCTCCACTAAAACTGTCCATGCACTGAAGTTAACTGATGCATTCTTTAGTTGATTTATGAGTTTATAATTAGTGAATTAATTAATAATTAATTCACACCACTCTCACTAATTGTATAAATTAGTTAAACTGAATACAAATAGCTCAACTATGTTTAGATTAGTTAAACTTAATACAACTCCACTAACTTCCTCAATCAACTCCACCAAACTCTGTCACATGAGTTCTAACTGAAGTATCCATGCAATAGCTCCACATAACCCCTAGGAATAGCGTAATTCCTTCTGTCGGCTCCTGTGCCACATCTGTGCACTTAACTGAAGTGCTCCAAGAGAATAAGATAATGTTTAGAGTCTAAATATTATTAAGAGCTAATAATATTTGACATATCTATTTTTTGACTGGAAATCTAAAAATAGATTCCACCCAATATGTCTAAAAATAGAATATATTTTTTCCAACTTGACCAACCATCCACAAATAGCATCCTGCAACTCATAGAACATGATCCATATGTCTAAAAATAGACATAGTCTAAAAATAGACTTTGCGCCAAAAATAGCCTGCGGGCCCACTTAGTGAAGGCGACTCCTTTCCACTAAGCTCATCATCTTGTTGCAATCTCAACAGGTGGCACGACTGTTATCAACTTTTTCTTGTCCTCATCCCAGATAGTAATCAAGTATTGTAATAGTTCGGGTTGAGCCCGAAGACATGGCGATAAGAATAATTTTTTCAAACCACAGTTGCGGAGAGCATTCATATAATGCTCATTCCCCATTTCCATTTCGTCTTCCTCCCTATGCACTCTTTCCTTCCATTTTATCACCATTTTGCTTTATACCTGCATCAAATTGGTCATAAACACATTGTAAGATCCCTTCGGAATTTGAAAAATCAATTGATTGGCTCAATTTTTGTTAAATTTGAGCGAAATATTAGGGCTTCCGCGGTTGGCACGGGTATTAGGCATGGACCTGCGCTAATCGACCTCTTTTTGTAAAGGGGCTGCGCCAGGTGGCGCGACTGTTATCAAAACATTCGCGCCAACCATTCAACCTGATATTCCGCTCAAATTTAACAAAAATTGAGCCAATCAATTGATTTTTTAAATTCCCAAGGGATCTTACAATGTGTTTATGACCAATTTTATGCAGGTATAAAGCAAAATGGTGATCGAATGGAAGGAAAGAGAGCATTGTGAGGAAGATGAAATGGAAATGGGGAATGAGCAGTGTATGAATTCTCTTCGCAACTATGGTTTGAAAAAATTCTTCTTAACGCCATGTCTCCGGGCTCAGCCCGAACTATTGCAATACTTGATTAGTATCTGGGATGAGGACGACGAAAATTTTAGACTCCGAGATCAAATACTTGAGCTTGAGGTATCGGGTGTGTAATTTATCACTGGATTGTTCTACAGAGGTCCAGTTCTTATTATGACATGTACCAGGCCTTCTGGTGAAAAAATGGCAATGGTCATGGAGAGGGTGTGCCCGAGGGCACAAATAGGATCAGGTAGTGGCAAAGTTGACATTCACACTATTCCCGATGTAGCACTCAAAGTGGTGCTACATACCATTACACGGGCTGCAGGGTCGTAGGCACCGCACGAGGCTACCAAAACACAACTCCTCTTGGTGTCAGAGTGCATGAATCCAAAAATATTTGATTGGGCCACAGTCGTAACTATGAACATCAAACGAAAATTGACAAAATGTAAAAAGGCCAAACTGAAGCGGTTCGAGTACGGGTCAATCTTGGTATCGTTCTTCCTAGAACGGCTGCCTATCTTCCAGGGCCAGGGGGCGATAGTCACAGATCCACCATTGAGAGAGCCACAGATGGATCAATGGGCAGCATTGATGCCCAGGGCAGGAGGCGCCCAGCAAATGTCATGGCGGCCCGAGTTCTCTGGATGGATCCAATGACAGCTGATCATCGTAGAGGACTGGCCCTACGCGACCACTAATTTCACAGGAGACCCAGAAATTCCACTCCCAGAAGGAGAGGACTGAGATGAGGATCTGGGTAAGACTCTTTTTCATTTTATGAGTTTTATGATTTTTTGGTATACATGCATGTTCTAACAATTTATCCTATATGTATGCAGATGTTGGCCCAGAGAGGCTTGCTGGGATGTCACCGATAGGGAGGAGGACTCCGCTCGCTTATGACCCTCAAGGTGAGGGGGGCGAGGGGGACACACTGGTACAGAACCTTGAGGGGATTTCTCATGGGGTTTTGGACTATGCTCACCTAGCTGATGTCCCTATGGCTTACGAGAGGCACACCGTAGGGGTGTCGAGTCGCCTCCATCGCTTACTAAGGTGATTGGTGCGGGCAGTGACGTGCTACCATGAGCACCATGCCAATTAGTCACCTAGGATTTTATTTTCACATTTTTGAGAGACATGTCATCTCCGGATGTAATTAAAACAAACATGTATATTTTTGGATTTTATATGATGCACACACTGCAAAAATTCGACATATATATATATATCTATTTCTACATGGATCTTGCCTATATATGATGTTTTTATATGTTATGAAAATTTCTAATACAATGTTATCTAATGTATCAGCTAAATAATCTACATAAATAATGACCCAATGGAAAAGTTAAGAATTCACAAAATGCATCACACCAACATATCTTATTTTTCACAAGATTAAAAGTGCAAATGCAAACTATGCTTGAAAATGAGTTTCATTTTTACACAAGCTTGAAACACAAAGTAAAGTATGCTTGAAAAACGGCATGCCCCCAGCATGGTGACTCAAATCAAGGTACATGCCCCCCAAGCTTCAGTGCATATGCAAGGCAAATGCAGTGAAGGTTCAAATTATGAGATTGAGATCATGTCAAGGACTCGAATGGAACAAGATTGTGTTTCATTATTTTAACGAGGTTGACACACTTAAAAGAACTATCCTCAAATCAACTTGTTTCATTATTTAGGGAGCTTAACAAAAGAAAAGGAACTATGCTCCGAAAAGCTCAAAGGAGCATCATGAGATGCAAAATTCTTGAGACAATTAGACATTGTCCCTAGGCCAGGTGTTGAGCCCCAAAGATGTCCTTCTCTTTCACCAAATTTCACTTCAAATTCCTTTGTCCTTTATCAGTTGCAGGCTTAAAAGATCAATAGTATTAATTAAAGTCACTTTAGGAATGCATATAATGACTGACTTGCTATATTTTTCATGGTTTTGTTGTTGTAATAATTTTTGACTAGACTCAGCTACAGAATGCAGCCATTCTATAGCCAGTCGCCTGTTCCACAACTATCTTCATGTTTACACAGGTTACAGGTGTCACTTAGAGGAAAAATGCATATGGTTGAAATCCAGACTTCATCTGCATCGTTACTTGTCCTCTACGAAGTCTAAGTAAAAATCTTCAAGTGGTTATGGACGTGGAAGAAATCAAGACTAAGAGGTATACTTCTACCGAGACAAGAACTCTACAGATGTCTTCAGCAAGAGTACGAGGCTTCCAAAAGAGTTCTAATTTGATTTTAATTGGGAAAGATACTTATCCCTATTTCCTCTCAAGGGTAGTTATGTATTTCTTTTATAAGAATGACTCGGGAGACCGAGAGACAGTTAGCTAGATTGATGTTTTGTGGTTAGAGCTCAAAAGACTGTAATACTCCATTTTTGAAGTATTTTTCCATTAATGAAAGAAGAGAAAATTTAATACCAGATTTGAAGCAATATTGAGTAGATTTGTGTGCTAATCCGGTGGTAGAGGGCCCCTACTGCCCGAGAATCTCTGTGCATACTATTTAGATAAGTAACTTTAGCCTTGTTTCATTCCTAATTCAAGTAGTTTTCTGAACTTTATGTTTTATTCTCACTTAAATCGGATGTTATAGCCAGTCTTGTTCTTATGAATTGTTCCAAAATATCACTAACACTAAATGAGACATAGCTGTGGTGTTTTAGAACCTAGTTGCATTTTTTTTCTTCTGAAATTTATATTTTTATGCTCACTGAAATCAACTGTTGCAGCCAATCTTGTTCTTATGAATTTCTCCAAAATATCACTAACAATGAATGAGATAGATCTATAGTATTTCAGTGATTAGTTGCATTTTAGTTTAGTTTTAAAACTCCGGAGGTTAATGGCACTCTAGTTCAATTCTTTTCACTGTATTTCAAGTTAATTGATTGCATTCTAGTTCCATTCTATTCATTGTATTTCTAGTTTTATTAGTTTGTTGTATTTTAGTTTTGTTAAATTAGACTTAACGACCTTCATTATTTACAAAACACTCTTGTTCTTAATTTCTACTAATACATCATCATCATAGGAATCAGAATTGGTAATGTCATTTTGAAGTCCTGACTGTTCTACAATTCCTCATAATTTCACAAACTGCCTCTTTTCCAAAGCTATTCCAAAATATTTCTAACTCTTGAATGAGGCTTAATAGTGATATTTTGAGTTGTAGAATGGATTAATTTTAGTGTCATAGGTTAATTTAGAGTAGAGTTCCTCACTATGTTGCAGACTTTCTTTTCCAAATGTGTTCCAACAAATTTCTAGACATGGATGAGATTTTCTCTGTGATATTGTAGATTGTTGTTTACTTAGAAGAACCTCATTGCATTAAACTTATCCTTTTCTCAAGTTATTCCAACATATTTCTAATGAATGAATTGGACTGAGTTAATGTTATGAGTTATTGAATTCATGTTATGAGTTATTTTTCTTGTTAAAGTTTTGCATTTTCTGTTCTCAAGTGCCATACATAGTTTAGAATAGGTTTTTCTATGTTTTAGTGCGACCAACCAATTCTCTTTACCAACACTTAGTTCTTTTCCTCTTAGAATAAAAGCACAAAACCAAAAACATTGGAAAAATACTAAACACAATGTAGTGAGAAACAAATACCTAGGCATATATAGTGCACTTCACTTCAACAGTTTACTAACCCTGGTTGACAATTTATGACATCAACTTAGGAACACTAGGTTGAGCAGACATTTTGGCGCCGTTTTTGAGGAAGTGTAACTAGGTAGCCTTGTTTCTTACCTCCCAAAAACAGTGACATGCATAGAGAAAGAGACTCAAGGGGTAGATTCATAAGAAGCAAAAGCTTGATTCCTAGAACACCACTTGTTCCACCAAGACCAAGAAGCAGCACACCTCCAAATCAAACCTACATTCCATCCTATACTGATCATAGACTTCTATAAGACTTAAGATCAGATATTCCATTAGAAAGACCTTTCACTTCATCCACTAAACCTGTTTTAGAAGAAGATTCAAAGACTCCTGCTAGAGACACAAACTTTTCCACTTGCACAGAAGAATCAAATATGGTAGAAGAAGGGGGAGGAGGAGTATTTAATGGAGGTAGAGGTGCAGAAGGAGAGGGAGGTAGGGGTGCAAAAGGAGGCAGAGGAAGAGGTAGAAGGGAAATATGAAGCTCTTTTGGGTTTCCTATAATAGATGGAGAAACCAATGCAACTATGAAAAACATTCAACCCTCTGTCCTTCCAAACTTTTATGGACTCAAAAATGAAGATCCTGAAACCTTCCTATTTGAATTTGAAGTCCTATGTAGAACCTATGATTACTTACAAGATGCCCAAAAACTTAAACTATTTCCTTCAACATTGAAAGGCGCAGCATTAAAATGGTTTATGAGTTTGATCAACAGTTCTATTAGGACATGGGAAGACATGAAACATGCATTTCTAGAGAGGTATTTGGATTAATGTATGCTAGTCAACCATAAGGAGGAAGTGTTTAAAATGTTACAAAAAGAGGATGAAAATCTTGAAGATTTGCTAGAGAGGTTTAACTATAACATCAAGAGGGAAAAAATGGAAAACTTAGACCAAGACACTTTGAAAGCTCTCTTATTGAAGACAATTAGGGATGAATGGTTAGATATCCTTAACATGATGGGAAAAGGGGATATATCTCAGCTCACATTACCTGAAATAGTTGAGTTATGTATCAACCTTTCAAGAGGGAAATCTAAAATTGTGAAAGGACCAAGAGACCCTGCTCTTGCAAGGGCAAGTAAGTCTGCTTCTAGGATAGTGAGTAGGGCAGAAATAGGACATATGATTGATGAATTCAAATCTGACATTTTAAGGAGTCTTAGTGAACAAATAGACACCCTTAAATTACAAAACAAGCAAAAAATTGAATCTGATGCCTTAGCAATATTTTGCCCCAAATGTAGAAAGAAGCATGCCTTGAGAGAGTTCCCTTTGGATGTAAAAATAGTAGAGACTTGTGTAATTTTTTCAGAAAAACATGAGACCAAGAGCTATCCTTCATTTCTTGGTCTTAAAGCTGTCTTTCAAGAAGAAACTCCTACAAATTCCACAGAATCTCTTAATTTTGTTTCTAGAAGGCCTTGGCAAGGACCTCGAACACAAGGATTCCATGATCAACTGTATAATCAACCACCACCAAATTGGAATTCTTGGCAACAAACTTGGCCCCAATTCCAAAATCAATCTCAAACTTGGGCATAAAGAGCACAAAATACCTATGGAAGATACTCTCAGTACTATCAATATCCACCATATCCACATTTCCCTCCTCAACATAATTTTCAACAAAATCCTAAACAAAACCCTCAAAATCCACAACATCAAAATCCACCACTTCAATTACCATTTCCTCAGAAAACAAATCAGTTACCTTCTCAACCCATACCAAACCCCAACAATAAAAATCCTCAGAACACATACATGATAGAAGGCCAACAATTTCCAACTTATTTGATTACTACTTTAGACCTTAGTGATGTTCAATTTAGGTCTGGAAGAATACTTGAAAAGAATAAACCTTCTGTAATCATCCAAGAACAAAAAAATTCTGAGGAAGATTCTCTACTGGTGAATAAAAGTGTTGAAGAGAACACACCTTTCCAAGACCCAAAAATTGAAAAATCAAAACAAAAAGAGCCAATAATTTCAACTCCTATATTAGAGCAGCCATCAACATCCACCTCTACACCTCCTTTTCCAGAAAGATTACAAATTGATAGGGGTGTAGAAAAACAAATTATGGTGCCTAATTATGATTTCCTAGATGAGCTGAGAAATGTTTGCATTAAGATTCCATTATTACAAGCTATCAAGGAAATTCCAATTCTAGCAAAAACAATAAAGGATTTGAGCATGAAGAAAACAGGAAAAAGAATAAGAGAGACAAAGAAAATTCAACTGGCAGGAAAAATAGAAGATATCATGATGGGTAAAATTTCCATTCCAAAGTATCTAGACCCAGGAAATCCAGTTGTTAAAATACACATCAATGGAACTGAGATCCAAAACACACTTATTGATTTAGGAGAAGCAATCAATATCATGAGTTGACAAATCATGGATAAACTGAAACTTCCTAATATTCTTTTTACACCCACATTATTATAATTAGCAGACAGATCTGTGATCAAACCTGATGGGGTAATAGAAGAAATTCCAGTGTCCCTAGATTCTTGGGAGTATCCTGTGGATTTTATGATCCTAACCCCTAAGAATAATCTAGGAGGGCATCCTATTATATTAGGAAGACCTTGGTTAGCTACAACTGATGCTTTCATTAGTTGTAGATCCAATGATATGTACATCTCTGATGGTAGTTCAACCAAGAAATTTACCTTGTATCCTCCAGAAAAGACAATTATAGAATCAGATGATTCTCAATGGATAGAGGATGAAGAAGACTTACAACCTCTCTTCACAATTTCAGAAATTAGTGAAGATAGCCAGATTCTAAATACCTTAGAAAATTTTGAATCCTCTTCGGAATACAAACATGAAAAATTTCAAGAATAATCCAACATTGAGTTTTTATCATCAAGACAGATGTCTCTTTATTCCATGGATAAATTTGGCAGTTCTACAATTGAGATATTTCCAGGCAAAACTTTAAACATAAATAAGAACCTAGAGAAATCTCAACAAGAAGAGCTAGTCAAGATATTACAGAGACATTCTTCTGCATATGCATGGGAGTACACTGATATGAAAGGGATAAGCCCTAATACTTGCACTCATCACATCTACATAGAGGAAAATTGTAAACCAATCAGACAACCTCAGAGACGGATGAATCCAAATCTTAGGGTGATTGTTAAAGAAGAATTGCAGATATTGTTAAATGTCAACTTTATCTATCCCATTTCAGATAGTCAGTGGGTTTCTCATTTGGTAATTGTGCCAAAGAAAAATGCTAAATGGAGGGTATGTATTGACTATTAGGAATTAAACAAAGCTACTCTTAAGGATCATTTTCCCCTACCTTTCATAGATCAGGTATTAGATACATTAGCTGGCAAAAAGTACTTCTCATTTTTAGATGGGTTTAGTGGTTATAACGAAATCCAAGTAGCACTTGAAGATCAAGACAAAACCACATTTACTTGTCCTTGGGGTACCTATGCTTACCAAGTATTTCCATTTGGACTATGCGATGCACCTGCAACATTTCAAATGGCAGTACTAGGAATTTTCTCAGATCTAATACATGACTGTGTAGAGGTATATATGGATGATTTCACAGTTTATGGAAACACATTTGAAGAAGCCTCAACAAACTTGGAAAAAGTTTTAAAGAGATGTAAAGAAGAAAATGTTTCACTAAGTCATGAGAAGTGTTTTATGATGTTTACTGAAGGAATTGTTTTGGGGCATCACATTTCAGGGGATGGGATTAGAGTTGATGAGTCAAAAGTTGAAGTCATCTCTAACTTATCTATTCCAAGTTGTCAAAAATATGTTAGGAGTTTTCTAGGATTTACAGGATATTATTGAAGGTTTATAGAAAACTTCACCAAGATAACATCTCCACTTTTCAAATTACTTACCAAGGAATTTGAATTCAAGTGGAATCCTGATTGCCAGTTAGCCTTTGAGACCCTGAAAACAAAAATTTCTAAAGCACCTATTTTAAGGGGACGTAACTGGAAGTTACCTTTTCATATTTCAATAGATGCCTCAAATAAAGCTCTAGGAGCAGTATTGGGACAAAAAAACCTGATTCCTTATGCCATCTACTATACGAGTAAAAATTTGACTCCTTCAGAGTTAAATTATATTGTAACTGAAAAATAGTTTTTAGCTGTTGTTCATGCCATAAACAAATTTAGATACTATATAACAGGCTATGAAACTTTTTTTCACATAGATCACTCTGCAATTAGATATCTAATGAACAAATCAATTACTAATGGTAGAGTCATAAGATGGTTATTGATTTTACAAGAATTCAACATCACCATTCTAGATAGGTCTGGGAAGCAAAATACAGTAGTTGATTTCCTATTTAGACTTCAAAACATTAAAGACAACACCCCAGTTGAAGATCAATTCCCCGATGAATATCTTTTTTCAATTTCTACTCAGTCTCCTTGGTTTGCTGACATTGCTAATTATTTAGTTTCAGTGAAATTTACTTCAATAATGAATGCAAGAGACAAAAGAAAGATCATTTATGATAGTGCAAAATATTCATGGGTTGCTAATGATTTATACAAAACAGGTCCAGATTTTATCATTAGGAGATGTGTTCGAGAAGATGAGATGCCTGATATCCTCAAGGCATGTCATGATGAACCTTATGGCGGACACTTTGCTGATAAAAGGATAGCTTATAAGGTCCTTCATTTAGGATACTATTGGCCATCCCTTTTTAAAGATGCTAAAGAGTATGTCAAAAGGTGTGACAATTTCCAAAGGGTAGGGAAACCTTCTCCTTCAGGTGAGATGCCATTGCAGCCTCAGGTACATATTGAACCTTTTGAGAAATGGGCTTTAGATTTTTTAGGACCTATTAGTCCTCCATCAAGACAAAAGAAATATATATTAGTTTGCACTGATTATGTTACCAAATGGGTAGAGGCCAAGCCATTACTTTCTGCTACTGAAGCATCTATAGTTAATTTTCTTTTTGAAGATATTTTTACTCGTTTTGGTGTCCCAAGGGAAATTTTTACAGATCAAGGAGCTCAATTCACATCAAGGCTAGTGGAACAAATGATGGAAAGGTACAAAATCAGACACAGAAAATCTACTCCCTATCATCCACAAGCAAATGGTCAAGTGGAATCTACTAATAAGGTTATTGAAGGGATCCTAACAAAGACTATCCATTTACATAGAAGAGATTGGGTAGATAGGCTTCCTGAAGCCTTGTGGGCCTATAGAACTACATGGAGAAGCACAAAAGGTCATACTCCTTATGAACTTGTTTATGGAAAACAAGTTTTGTTTCCCATAGAGTTTCAGATTCAAAATTTTAAAATGGAAGTTCAGCTAGGAGTTGATCTAACAGAGGCACAAAAGCACAGATTGGAGCAGATTAATGAATTGGATGAGATCAGACAGGATGCAGTCCAGAGAACAAATATAGTCCAGCAGCAAAGGACTAGATGGCATGATAAGTACATAAAGGAAAAGAGATTCAAAGAATGTGACTGGGCCCTCTTGTTTGATTCAAAGTTTAAATATTTTCAAGGTAAATTCCAAACACATTGGCTTGGGCCATATGAAAATTTGAAATTTTTTGATAATGGAGCAATAAAAATCAGGAAAATAGATGAAGAAAAGGTTAATTTTCTTGTAAATGGTCATATATTGAAGCTGTATCATAAGCCACTTTCAAGAGAAGAATTTATCAAGAGAACAATGATGTGAATTTAATGAAGAAGAATCCTTCTTCTTCATCAACTTAATTGTATTTTCTGAAATCAGATGATTAAAAAAAAAAAAAGTATAAACAAGAAAACTAATATTTGATTATCATGTTTATACAGAAAAGATAAAGTGAAAATCATAATCCTTCTGACACTTTACCTTTTCAAAATTGTTCTTTTTCCTACAAGAAGATATCATAAAAACATAAGTGATCACATTCCACTTATGATCCATTTCACTCCATTCATTCATAACTCATTCACTCCATTCATTCATATCTCATTCACTACATCTCATTTCCATCTCAGATTTCTAAATTTGTTCTTTTTCTACAAATTGAGTATTACAAATCATAAGTTGCAGACCACTTTTTATGCCACTTCACATTGGTGATTCATTCCATTCCATTATATTCCACTTCATTCATACTCCATTCCACCATGTTTCATGATCCATGAATAATTCATTTCATACTACACTCCATCTATGTTTCAAATCATTTCACTTCATGTTTCAAAGCTCCTATAGGTACATTTTGCAGCCCGCCAGACATTCTGTAGCCAGATACCCTGTAGGCAACTGTCCAGCAACCACTTGTTCAACAACAAATTGACCCTGCACATCTATGTCAACAAGAAAAATCAAAAGGATTATGAAGAATGAAGAATCAATGATTTTCAAAAGAAGACAAAGCATATTAAAACCACAAAAATCAAAGGGAAGGCTAAGGTAAAGTTGTGAAATTATTATGATGACAGATTATGAAAGTTATAGTATAGTTAAGTCATGTATGATTCATAAAGTTATTTTGATTATTCATGTTGATCAAGCCTATTAAACCTATCATAAAAACCTTGGACAAAATCCCTTCCATTCCGCCATACCAAACCATCATTTATTAAAAAAATTTAACGGTTAGTACTGAAGTGACCTATTCGGTCACGTCACTGACCCGAAGTATTTAGTGATGATTTTGAATTTCTCACGAGATTTTTCGGTGGTATTTTCTTTCATGATAGCTCTCAAACTCATTAATTCATGTGAATCACCTTCACCGTATTTCACTCATTTCGTAACCACTTCATATCATCTTTCCGTAGCTAATTCCTACTGCATAAGCAGAGAAGGCATCTTTAGGGTGAAAACAACTCTCTGCAGCCATTCTTACCGTGAATAGAAGAGCAGTAACAGAGCAGTAAATTGAAGGTTGAGAAAAGAAGCCATGGGTCTCATTGTAAGGTCTGAACCAGTCGGAAACAAATACTTAAAGGGTTACCCACAAATTAGAGAAATGCTACAACAGGTTGGGTGGTTACAGTTTTTGGAAAAGTTCAATGGTTTTCATAAAGAGGTAACTAAGACATTTGCACGGTCATTCAACATAGCAGAAGTGGAAATAGGAGATGTCAAGTTCAATATTACAGAATCCTTCATTGCAGAGGCCGAAGAATTACCAAGGCAAGGTGAACGATGGTTAAAAAATAAGGAATTTCATAATGAGGCATGGAGGCAGATGCTCAAAACACCAGGTATGGATATTTTAGTTTTTAAGAAGGGCATCCATAGCTCAACACTGAAGAATAAATGGCGAAATATGTTGCTCATTTTGCAAAAGTTTATAACTTGTGAGGGAAGGTTTGGTACCCTATATGTTTATCACATTCGGCTTATGATGCATTTCTTAGATGAAGAAATCAATTTACCCTTCTTCTTACTTCATAGCCTAAAGATAATGGCCTATAATGTCCAAAAGAGGGTTCAATTATTGGAAACCACTTTGTATCACCATAGCCTATTTAAAATCCTAATTGAACATCATTTGAGAAAGGTGGGAGACAATTGGGATGAGTTCCTAGTAAGGAATCACTTTGAAGAACCCAAGGAATCTCCATCTGAAGGCAAACTTGTAACAAGAAGCAGGAGAGGGAAAATTTCCAAATCTGTTGAAATTAAAACTGGTAAGTCTATACAAGAGGACAGTGAGGAGATTATTTCTGAGAAATTGGATGAAATTAAGAAACAACTTAAAAAGGATAAGATAATAAGAAAATATGCCAAGGAGAGAGGTGAGGGACCATCTAAACTGAGACGAAGCCATAGGCTTAGAGGCATATTGAAGAAGACAGGAGTTAAGAAAACAAGCATCATAAACATTGAAGATGAAGAGACACCAGCTGATAAATCTCCTGAATACCAGTATGAAGAGGACCTTGATGAAGAAACTTCAGAGATAGAACTAGCACAACAATAAATCTAAAATTATGTTGAGACATTAGAAAGGAGAGCCTCAGAAAGCAGAAGAAGAAATCCTAGCCCATCAGGATCTGCAATTGAAGTACTAAGAAGAGATAAATATGAAATGGAAGTACTTAATAGGCACATAAAAAATGAAAATTAAATTCTCAGGGAACAAGTCAAGCTGAAGAGTAACATGAACACAACTCTCTCTCTGCAAATGGAAAAACTGTATAAGGCTAATGAGAAGTTGAAAAAGAAAAACAAAAAGTTGAGTAGGGCACTTATAAACCTGAGATTCAAATTGTTCATAAGGAAGCCTAGGAGGTCATTGAACATTAGGAAAAACAGAAAAAGAAAGTTGGATGTCCTAGTAGAAGTTTCAGAATACATGGATTAATTGCATGAGGACATGCAAAAGCCTTGCAGTGGGGGTATGTTGAGCCCCAAAGATGTCCTTCTCTTTCACCAAATTTCACTTCAAATTCCTTTTTCCTTTATCAGTTGCAGGCTTAAAAGATCAATAGGATTAATTAAAGTCACTTTAGGAATGCATATAATAACTGACTTGCTATATTTTTCGTGGTTTTGTTGTTGTAGTAATTTTTGACTAGACTCAGCTACAAAATGCAGCCATTATATAGCCAATCACCTGTTCTGCAGCTATCTTCATGTTTACACAGGTTACAGGTGTCACTTAGAGGAAAAACACATATGGTTGAAATCCATACTTCATCTACATCGTTACCTGTCCTCTACGAAGTCTGAGTAAAAATCTCCAAGTGGTTATGCACGTGGAAGAAATCAAGACTAAGAGGTAGACTTCTACCAGGACAAGAACTCTACAGATGTCTTCAGCAAGAGTACGAGGCTTCCACAAGAGTTCTAATTTGATTTTAATTGGGAAAGATACTTATCCCTATTTCCTCTCAAGGGTAGTTATGTATTTCTTTTATAAGAATGACTCGGGAGACCGAGAGATAGTTAGCTATATTGATGTTTTGTGGTTAGATCTCAAAAGATCGTAATACTATGTTTTTGAAGTATTTTTCCATTAATGAAAGAATAGCAACTTTAATACTAGATCTGAAGCAATCTTGAGTAGATTTTTGTGCTAATCTGGTGGTAGAGGGCCCCTACTGCCCGATAAGCTCTGTGCATACTGTTTAGATAAGTAACTTTAGCCTCGTTTCATTCCTAATTCAAGTAGTTTTCTGAACTTTATGTTTTATGCTCACTTAAATCGGATGTTACAGCTAGTCTTGTTCTTATGAATTGTTCCAAAATATCACTAACACTGAATGAGACATAGCTGTGGTGTTTTAGAACCTAGTTGCATTTTTTTTCTGAACTTTATATTTTTATGCTCACTGACATCAACTATTGCAGCCAATCTTGTTCTTATGAATTGTTCCAAAATATCACTAACACCGAATGCGATAGAGCTGTAGTATTTCAGTGATTAGTTGCATTTTAGTTTAGTTGTAAAACTCTGGAGGTTAATGGCACTCTATTTCAATTCTGTTCACTGTATTTCAAGTTAATTGATTTCATTCTAGTTCCGTTCTATTCATTGTATTTCTAGTTTTATTAGTTAGTTGTATTTTAGTTTTGTTAAATTAGACTTAACGACCTTCATTATTTACAAACCACTCTTGTTCTTAATTTCTACTAATACATCATCATCATAGGAACGAGAATTGGTAATGTCATTTTGAAGTCTTGACTGTTCTGCAATTTCTCATAATTTCACAAACTGCCTCTTTTCCAAAGCTATTCCAAAAGATTTCTAACTCTTGAATGAGGCTTAACAGTGATATTTTGAGTTGTATAATGGATTAATTTCAGTGTCATAGGTTAATTTAGAGTAGAGTTCCTCACCATGTTGTAGACTATCTTTTCCAAATGTGTTCCAACAAATTTCTAGCCATGGATGAGATTTTCTCTGTGATATTGTAGATTTTTGTTTACTTAGAAGAACCTCATTGCATTAAACTTATCTTGTTCTCAAGTTATTCCAACATATTTCTAATGAATGAATTGGACTGAGTTCATGTTATGAGTTATTGAATTCATGTTATGAGTTATTTTTCTTGTTAAAGTTTTGCATTTTTTGTTCTCAAGTGCCATACATAGTTTAGAATAGGTTTTGCTCTGTTTTAGTGTGACCAACAACTTCTCTTTACCAACACTTAGCTCTTTTCCTCTTAGAATAAAAACACAAAACCAAAAAAATTGGAAAAATACTAAACACAACGTAGTGAGAAACAGATACTTAGGCACATATAGTGCACTTCACTACAACAGTTTACTAACCCTGGTTGACAATTTATGACATCAACTTAGGAACACTAGGTTGAGTAGACACCAGGTATGAACGAGGAACGATTATGTCCATCGCTGCACGGCAGATCTTCGAGAGCCATAATGGCCACGATAGCTACGTCAGATGGAAAAAATTCTCTCAAAGGATCAAGCGAATATGCATCGCCGAGCCAAGGGGATTGAGAATAAATATCAAGAGCCATGCTCAAAGGAGCACTATCAGTAGGAGGAGGATCTGATGTAGCAACAATATCACAATAATTGATTTCAACTAGTGTCAGAGGCATCAATTCTTCAAAAGAGGCAACCTGTTCAGGAGAAGGGATGATCCACGGGTCATTCGACCTAGAGATCATGTTGACTTGAACGGTGTTTAGTGGTGGAATGGGAAAAATACCTATGAGAACAGGGTCTTTGAAAAGACCTGGTCCTATAATGTCAGGGGGATTAGGAATTTGGTCCACGTATGGCACGTTGTTCTCGGAGGATGAGGTAAAGAAAGACAACTGGTCTACAGTAACAATCTTTCCCTCAGGCAAAAATTTCAAAAGCCGAAAGAGGGTGGACGGAATGCACAACATGGCATGGGTCCAATTGCGACCGAGTAGAAGATTGTAGTTGAGTTTGGAATCAAAAACTTCCACTTCGACGTTGACTGTCTTACCTTGAAACATGATTGGTAGACTCATGAGAACACCCAAGGGTTTTGATTCCCTTCCATCGCATGCCTCGAGGGCATTGGGAGACGAAGTGAGGGCTAGAGAGCTGATGGCCTTCCAGCAAGCAGACGACATAACGTAGGTAGAGGCACCTTCATCCACAATGGATCTGTGAATATTGAGGCCATTGATACCAACTTGTATAACAAGCGCGATCTGGTGCAGAAGTCGAGGGTTGAAATTCTCTAGATCTAAGGTGAGAAGGCTAGAATCGGCAGAGTCAATGCTGCCGATTGTAGATAACAAATATTTTCGTTGAGATGGGAAACTCTGAAGCACTTCCAACGCAGAAATTGCGGAAGGTGCCTGTGCCAAATCGTCAACAATGCTATAATGCTGAGTGGCACGGGCGTTTGGATTATAGGAAGACTTGCAGAGAACACCTTTGGAAGGTGGCCATACAACGGGTTCAGCACTGGGCTTCTCAATCTCAAGGGGACCAGAGGTAGGTGGGGGAGGAGGGCCATCAACGACTTCCTTCCCAGCTGCTTGGCGTGATTCGGCATAATCCTTTGACCGAGTGGCAATAGAAACAGGTGTAGCACCATTCATCATGAAAACTTGAGACCCAAACGGTGCAGATGGCGAAGGCTGCTTGACCATCTGGGTCTGCTGAGATGGAAATGGTCCCTTAAGAACTTCCGGAGTTCCCTTAGAGCCCTTAAGAAGTTGACTAACCTCGTATCATCTTGGAAAATATTTGGTGTAGTGGTCTTCATCACAGATCAGGCAAGGGTACTTTGGTTTGCATTGCGAACCATCATCAGCACGCGGTTTGGAGGATTCTAGATTCGGGGCATCAGATTTAGATTTACTTTTGCCCTTTTTCTTCCCTTTGGAAGTCTTGTCCGCAGGATTGGCCTGGACAGCGTTGAACTCCGCGGTCTTACCAGAATTCGAAGTAGCAGGAGGAGAAGAGTTGTTGGAATAATTCGATTTCTGCTTCCCATTAGAAGACTTACGAGAAGTTTGAGAGACAGAACCAATAACACCGTCAACCGATGGGGTAGCTAGTGCTTTAGAGGTTCCTGGTTGCGTGGCATCAGTCAAGATATCGTATAATGTGCTAGACTAGGAGTACACTAAATCAAGGTACTGGGCACGAGAAATGTCTTGTTCCTCAGTTACACATGCCCCCATAGCAATGTCTTGTGCAATCTTGTTGACAAAGGAGGTAGTGAACCAGTGAGTTAGAAGCTGATCAGGAATGTCAAACTTGATCAGGCGATGACGACATCTCCACTCGTGAATATGATCCGAAACAGAGTGGCTTTATCTTGTTTTAGAGATGTCAGGAGATGCGTCTCGGCCTCATAGAAAACTGGTAACTGGAAATGTGTCAGGAATGCCATAGTTAGAGTATTAAAATCTTGAAAAATACCATGGGGTAGTTCTATGTACCACTTAGTAGCAACATCGGTGAGAGTGTGCTGGAAAAGACATAGACGAATCTAGTCATCTATCCAAGAGTTCGAAGAACACCACAAATGGTAAGTCATGAAAAGTGCTTGGGGGTCTTCTCCAGATTTCCCTTCAAATTTAGGACAATCACCAGGCACCTTCGTCGGAACTGGAGGCCAATATGGATTATGAATAATTGGATCATTGGTCAATTTGCACACATCCGACAATTCCAACGTGGCGAGAAAATACAATTGAGGGTTAAAAGGCATGCCAGGTCCCCAATAAGGACCTGTACCTGTACTCCAACCTGGTTGAGAATAATTCTTCCCCCATTGGTTCTATCCTAGAGGATTCTGACCATAGGGGGTATAATCCGTATAATTGGGTTGATATGGTGGCTGAAAACCAGGATACGGGGGTTGATAACCAGGGTACTGGTTCTGATTATATATGGGTCCCGTTTGAGCAGTGTATGGATTCGACTGCAGAGTATAAGTATGGCCTGGCTATTGAAGGTAATAACCAGAACCTTGGGGCAGGTTGTAAACCGGTCGAGACTGACCTTGAAGTTAATAGCCACCTTGGGGTCGAACAGGCTGTTGGTAAGTGGGACCCTGCTGAGTCGATAAGTCGGGCGCATAGGTGGATTTGGCTGTGGCATGGAATAGATCAGCTACTGAGCAGGGTTAATAGGTTGTGCAGGTTGTCCTGGTTGAACAGGTTGACCTGGCTGTGCAGGTTGCCCTGGTTGAACAGGTTGACCTGGCTGAACAGGTTGACTTGGATGTGCAGGTTGCCCTGGTTGAATAGGTTGACCTGGCTGAACAGGTTGTCTTGGTTGAACAGGTTGACCCGGTTGATGAAAGACACCAGGCTACCCTGGCTGAGCCGGTTGGATTGATGGTGGGAGAGGGCTAGGTTGTGCCTGATAACCAGGTTGACCTGTGGCAGGACCATAAGATGGCCCTGTCTGTGCAACATTTTGACCAATTGGAAAATGAGGTTGCTAAGGTTGCACCAATGGTTGAGAAGGATGGGCTTTCCCCCCAAGACCGTAAACTGGTCCAGGTTGATACCCCAGTTGCCCTGCTGGTCCTTGAGGTTGCCCTGGTTGGACCACAGGGTGAGGCTGCAGAGGTTGACCTTGAGGATTGTAAGACTGCCCTTGCGGACCATAAAGCAATCCTTGTTGGACCGAAGGTTGTCCCTGTAAGGGTTATACTTGCGGGTCGTACACATAACCTGGTTGGGCTGAAGGTTGTCCATGGAAGGGTTGTCCTTGTGGGCCGGAAGCATATCCTTACTGAAACAAAGGCTATCCCTGAAGGTTTTGCCCTTGTTTATTAGAAGGTTGCCCAGGTTGGGTAGACAGAAAACCGTTAATATACTGATAAGCCTCGAAAGCAAGAAAACGAAGAGGGTTGCCTTGCTCGTCATATTGATATGGAAATAAATAAATCGGGGCACCATCCACTCCGAAATGGGAAAATTAAGGACGGTTAAGATCTTGAGAGGATTGACCAACCTCGGAGATTGACGGCTGTAAAGGTAGCCGATACTCCTCGGGAGAAATATTCTCTGGAATAGCAGAAGCTATATAAACGTCTTCAGGAATTGACGAGGTCCAGGCTGACTGAGTAGTGAAAATAGGCGTAGACGTAGCCATGCAGACAGTAGGTCTAACAGGTGTTGATGTAACAAAAGGAGATGTCGTGAGAGGCGTCGATGGCAACATCCCTAACGTGGGAATGGTCGGCCTCGTGGATGGAGTCGATACTCCAATAGAGGAAATAGCGGCCATGACCTGACTTAAAGACCTGTATCCAGCTGGGAGCGAAGGACCAGGTGAAGACAAAATAGAAGGTTTGGGGATGTCTTTAGGAAAAAGCTGGTAATCTTCACCAGAAGTAGGAATTCCCTCACTATGAGAAGGATCGGATGAGTCCATATTTGACCCTGCTGTAAGATCTCGCAAAAGACGATGGGGACTAGGAGGTATGATAGCAGCCAAAAAAGGTGATCTCGATGTAAGAGGAGGGAAGTGTTCCCCAACTCCAAATCCAAACCAAGCGTTGGAAAAGGGCCAATTGAAGTCAACTGGTCCTCCAAAGGGAAGTTCAGATATAACCGGTCCCCCGTCGGGAAACTCGGATACAATGGGCTGCTGATACTCAACAGAGGACTGAGAGACCTCTGATGAATCATCTGTGTAAGGACTACCAGTAGACGAAACTGATGGTTCCGCCACTATGACTTTAATGAAAAGAGGAAGAGATAAAAAACAAATACACACGGGCAAAAACCAAGGCAAACAATCAACAGGCCAAAAAATCAATCTCTAAATGGGCGTGTGATCGTAGGTGATTAATTTTACCACATTGAAATTGGAAATTCAACTGTTTCATATTTTAAGAGTCTAGAAACAAGTAAAATATGACTCTATCACTTTCAGTTTGGAAACAAGCATGAAAGGACAAGCGCTCGATGATCGTTCCAAATTTAGTAAGTCAGTAAAGATAAAAATGACTGCTCTGGTAATCTAGGCAAATGGGTGTACCAGATATCCGTGAACTGCCATATACACCTTGGTAAAAATGAAAGATAAATCAACCAAGGACTTGAAGTACGTGCAGGTAATCTCCTCGAATGCTATGTTCAGTGTATCACGGGTAAAAGGCGGCAGACTCGGCTTCCTACAGATAAAGGATTGCAAACTAATGGGGTCTCCCTTTATATACGCGATGGTAAGGGGAGCACAAGTCTGTACTAGCACTGTCTGTAGCCAGATGGCGAGCGATAGTTGCTAGGCTTAAAGACGCCAGAACACGTCTCTACCTTAGACTACTAGATGTTCTGTTAATGTTTCAATGTTTCCTTAGGTTAATTCAGTAAATTTTAAAGTTTATCTTCAATTTACATTTCAATTTCAAGGCCATATCGAATTTCGGATCTCATAAAACCTATAAATGCAAACTACATGCCATTATGTATCATTTCGTTCAATGAAGAGCTATCTACGGGAGAGTTGAGAGCTTTCAAATGACAACAAAATGAACACACAAAAACATCCACTACTGTTTCCAATGCAAGCTAATGAAACTAGAAAACTTCTCTCTGGAGTTATATAACACGAGCAATGCGAAAGAGTTTTCAATTTTCACTATGCCAATCAAAATGCAAAATATTTTTTTTTTGGTATTTTTCGATATATTAGAGCAAATGCACTAAATGAATGAAAAAATGATGAAAACACCAATTCGAGAAATGAAAAAGAGAGATTTGAAGCAAACAAGTTCACTCAATTCAAATGCATACAATCAAGACTCAAACCTATGACAAAATCCCTCAAAGCAAAGAAGAATCTCGAAAGAGGCTCAAACAAATCGTGTAATCTAGGCTTGGAGTAACACAAAGATAAATCTAACGAAATAAAGGACAATCACTCAATCAACACAATGATTCAATTAGATGGAACAAGATGAATGTAAAGAAGCAAAAAAAAAATTGACCAGGCAAGCAAGGACCAAAAACTCCCACGGGAGGCTCAGCACACTGAAGCACCTAGAAGCCCTAGGGCTAGAATGAAAAAATGATAGTAAGGGGAAAAAAAATGGAGGACAAGGGCCAACCACAGTAAAAAATGACTTCAAGGCACTCAATAAATCAGAAAAATGACACCAGGACCAAAACTCAAGCTCAAAGAGCCCAAAATCAAGCAAAAGGCTTACACCAAGTAGAGTTGGTGTGCCTGTTTGGTTGTAATCTGCGCCAACAAAGCATTGGCGTGGGGGCCTAACTCGCAACAAGCGCCAGATGGCGTGAATTTCAGGAGAAAAACTGTGCCAATAGAGTTTACCCTAGAAAAATAATGAAAATGGACAAACAGAGACTGGATCTGGTCTTCTGGGGGCTGAACATGGGTTTAACACCAAGGAAGGTGAACCATAAAAGCATATAAAACAATCAAAAGCCAAAAAAAACCCAAAGGAGAAAGGAATAACTCCAACTAAATCCCCAGTGGAGTCACCAAATTGTCGAGGAGGTAAATCCCCTCTATAGACAGAGGCGATCCCACTAGCCCTAGATTGGGTCTAGCAACAATTGAATCACGCAAACACATTGGTTCCTAGTTACAAGAAAGACAAAGACCGTGATAAGTAGCCTACCTCGAATCCCATGCTGTTGTTGTCGATGAAGAAGTGGTGCTCCTCATCCCTAGCTTGACAGATCACAATCCTTCTGTTCATCACTTCCAGATACCTGTACACACATAGAGAAATGACGACATACAATGTAATACTTAAAGCATGTAACTATATATCAATCAGAGAACATATAAGCCATTGCATCACATGAAAGAGTAAACACAAGAATGGAACCAAAATCAGAGTCGCTTATATTATAAATGACAAAAGGGATATTACAACCAAGTGCTCTGACACTATGATCTTCCTTCGGTGGGGCTTACAGCGGAGCTTGTCTCAACAAAGACTATCGGGAATCTAGACAAAGCTCTCTCTCTTACGGGGTTCTCTTTGGCCCTACTGTCAATAGTTGCTCGGCTATAGTTTCCTTCCTACCAGTTCATCTAGATAGAAAATAGAGAGGGAAAGATTTTATAGATGGAGGAAGGGAAGTTGGGATCCATATAATCAAGGGATAGGTCCTATCTCTTAGGAAGGTTCCATGAGAGGTGGAAAACCACTTCCTATACATGGAGATCTAGAGCCAAACCACTCAACTTATTTTGATGATTCATTCTGGAGTTTGTTAGAATCAAAATTTTGCCATTTATTTTTAAAAAGAATCCCTTAATAAGCTTGGCACGAGTGAAACACAGGGACAGAGCGCCAGTTGGCGCGCCCTCTAGTGTGGATTTCCCTCATTGGCATGAGTGATGAACTTGCTAGTCGCACCAAGGCTAAAACATTTGTTTTTGGGTTTTTTAGAGGAAATTTTATTCAGGAGAATGTTTGTCCTTATGTAGGAGGATGCCATGAAGGTGTTTTCAAGACATTTTACTATTTACAGGTCACGAGAATAGTCCTCCAATGTACGGGACGAGGGATTGCAGGGACGGTGACAAAATGCTGTGTAACATCCCCCAACACAATCTTGTGACTTGTCGCGAGTCACTGCGGTGGTGGGGTCTCCACTTGCACTTGTAACAGTTTGGTTGCCTCAACCAGAGGGGGTATCACGCCTTCACTCTGAGCAGTAATTTTCTGAGAAATATCCACCAAATTTTGTGAAGTTGGTCCCTCGATCGCAGCTATGACGCTCTCCAGAGTTTGTTTCGGTTGTTTAACAATGACATCAATATCCTGAGAGAGCTTAAGGGCTTCATCAGCCCATGGCTTAGGGCAGTCACTGAGAGTCATCTTCTTCTGGTAGAGCTCATCGATATCATCCCGAAGGGCATGGCTAGTTCGCAGTCGTGCCAATCATTGAGCAGGAATCAGAGTAGGCATCGTAGCTTCCAACTGCTTGAACGCTTCTTCCTTCTGTCGCAGGTCCTGGTTGATTTCACGCAGGATTGGGTCGCGCTGCACCTTGGTCCATAACTACATTACTATGTCCAAAACTTTGGCACCCTGAGAAATATGACTCGTAATCACATTCATGGTCACCATAACCAACACAACTCACTGGGCCTGCACCTCCGGTGGTGCCTCTGGCTGCAACTTCGCCTGCAAGTCTGCAATCTGTTGTTCCATCTCTATTTTGACGTCCTGGATCTCGGTCCTTGAGGGCCATAATGCTATGACCAAACCCTAAATATTAGCCTGGGGGGTGGCAGAGGCTGGAATATCTTTGGAAACGTCCACGCAGAGCCTACTAATGAGGTGTTCCATCTCCATCTGCTGCGCGGTGGCGAGGGTACACGATACCTATACTTGAGAAACTTCAACGTTCTTTTCCTCAATTTATGCTCAGCTACACTAACTTGCTGGTGCACTCGATGGTCCTGGTGTTGAATTTATTCAAAAAAGGAGGTGTGGAGTACCTGCAATGATTCATGCGGCAACCTGGCTAGATCCAGCTGGACCTCTGCATAGGCCTGGACCTGTGCTCCTAATTTCGGTGGACTTATTGTGAGGGTTGCGCCTGGGAAGGAGCAAAGGCGACATTCTGCTATAACAAGTGCTGTGCTGCTAGTTGTTGAGGCCATTCGTACCTGAATCATATATTTTTTAGCGTGTATGTTTTCAGCTCTAGGGCTCGGAGCCCGGCCTGAAGTGTGTCAACCATGGCCTTTTGTTGCTCTTTTAGAGCCAGCCATTTTCCTTCGGTGGCCAAGGTAACCACATCTGCAATTTGGTCGAGGTCCCCTTCAGTTAGTGTAATAGTTTCGTCGCATTCTGTTCATTGAGAGCGCTGCTTCTTTCATGGCCCTTTAACCGGTTCACTAGTTCGCTTTTATCTGTGGGTAGAGTCAGCAACTCCTGTCTCCTGCCCCGCCGTACCCATATTCTGCTATGACCCCTTCTGTGGTGCTGCGTTCGCACCCTTCCCCGTACTACCCGGCTACGAACCCTTCTGTGATGCAGCTCCTTTTCCCTTCCCTGTGCTTGTGCCCTATCCCTCGGTTTCTTTAGTGACGAACTGTGGGGTGACCCTCGTGTTGCTCATTCCCTAAAAGCCCTTTGCACCTGTTTTGAAGCCAAGCTTCCACTAAGGAGGCCATTGTGCAATCAACCGATCAATCTCTTCATATTCAACCATATAGGTTAGAGAAATCCATGTTGGATCCTTGCGGCTTTTGACTTGCATATTATGCATAGTTACCTAGAAATAAGCAATACTTTTATATTTATCATAGATGGCTGGTGAAAGATGCAGTCGGGAGTTGATAGCTACTACGAGCCCACTCTGACACAATACCCAGAATACTTGGTTGTCCTCGATGCACTGCATATCCTTAGAGTCCCACAAGTTTGTATATCGAGCCCCTTTGCACATGTCTGGGGTGAGCTCAGGGAGGAATGATTCCTCAGGTGCTTCCTAGGAAACCAACACAATGAGAAGCAGCAACCATGAATAACAAAAAGGTCTTCCCTACTCTCGGGATTCACAGACATTGGCCAAGAACTCGTTACACAAGTACTAAGACCGATTGAAGTAGACCCCTTTCTCGCATCGACCTGCCAACTGAATCACATATGCAGGGACGGTGGCTACCTGGCATTTTCGAATCATCTTGCATGCCAACAACATGGTACCCAACTGCGTACCAGTGTCACTTATGGATTTGATTATGAAGCCTCGAGTGTTCTAGTCCACATGGTAGGTTTTGCGCACGTGTTCAACAATCTACCCCTCATACTTATTACCAATGTGCTCTATAGGGTCTGGCCTTTCCATAGGAAGACCAGTAATGCGATGAATGATCACAACATCGATGGGGATTATATCCTGTATACATAAGAAACCATCATGGATTAGGGAAAGCAACTAACGTACTAGACGGTTCGTGATATTGTAGTAGTCGAGATGCAGCATCCTCAGTAGGTTTAGAAGCCCAAATCCTGCGAATCTACGTACCTAGCGCATGGGGAAAATCTTTATCCCATCATCTTCCTCTACTCTTTCCAGATGTAACTCAGGAACCAGGTTGGGGAAGGCCTCCAAATTGGCCAAGTCATGATCATCGAATTTCACCTCATGAATCCTGCCAAAGGGTTCGCCAATGATGGGGACCTCTCCCAGGGTTAGTGGCATCTGCAGATAGGTGCGCAGGCCATCAAGATTCATCGACGTGCATGTGGAGGGCTTGTAGGGACGAACAAAGGGTGGAAAAAAATTGATTGGTTGTGCCACCTGGGCCTTTTCTTGAGCAGATAAAGTTTGCCTTACTGGTTTAAGTGAGCCTGCCGAGGCTGCCCCCCATGGGGATTTCACATTCCGAGGAGAAGTACGGGGCTTCACCCCAGCACACTTAGTGGGTTTCCCTGAACCCTGCACTTTTTATTTTCCTTTCTTCTTTGCTGGGCTTAGCATAGATATAACTTCCTCGGCTTCTGGCTCGATTTCTACTACTTCCTTAGATTCTTGTTCCACAGAGGTCACCGGCTCTAAGGCCTTAGAGGGATTAGTGGCCGTCATTCTGGCGTAGAAGATGAACTCCGGGTTGCTGCTGTTAGAGGGAGTAGGCTACTCAGACATGAAAGGGACACAATAGGCACAGAAACTCTTACAACACAAAGTTTTCAAGGACAAACACGCCAAGTACAAACTATTCAAATGATACGGAACCCTTTTCTGATCTATCCTTCTCCTTTTATAGCTTTTGTGATTTACCAACGGTTGGGTAAATCTGACTTGGAACATACCATCAAGTAAATGGTAAAAAATATTTGGAAATCACCTCATTAAATGTTGACCGCATGCTCCTTTCAATGGTAAATTTTTCTTTTTACCCAATTATACTGTTCCAACGGCTAGTTTTCGCACCTTCTGTGTGCCCAACAAATCCCTATGCTCCTTGTGGACCTCCTGTGTGCCCAACGCACTACTACATGTCCAACGCACCTGCTGCATTCTGAGCATATGTATGCGCCTTTAGTGCACCCCTCTAAGCTTCCAATCCTACAGCCGCTTCCTGTGCATACCATAATACCTTCCATTCTTACCTTCCTTGGTGGGCATAACCCACTTTATATAGCTACTATGGCCATACAGTCATTTGATCTAATACGGTTTGAGCTGGCTGCCATTAACATAGCCAAGTAGCATATCGCCATCTAGGGTGGCTAATCGAACAGCTCCACCATCCGCGATTTCTTTAACGGCATAGGGCCCTAGCCAATGCTGTTGAAACTTCCATGAGTGTTTCAAAAACTGAATATCATATGGTAGTAATAATTCACCCTCTTCAAAGGTCTTTTTTTGAATATGTCGATCATGCCATGCCTTATCTCGGGCCTTCTAAACCTGTTGATGGAAATTAGCAATGAAGTGATCTTCCTTTAAAGACAAAAGTTGCGCTAACCACTCCTCCATGATATCAGGCTCTACCATATTTGTAAAGGCTACGATGCACAGGCTATGAACAATGTATTCCATGGGCATAATGGTCTCCTTGCCATAAACCATCCTAAATGATGTTTTCCCTATCAACTTCTTACGGGTGGTTTGGTAGGCCCAAAGAACAGACGGGATGCGCACGTACCAGTCGTTGCGATCGGCGTTACAAACCTTAGTCAGTGCGTGATCCAAGACTTTATTAAAAGCTTCAACCGCTCCATTTTCCTGGGGATGATACGGAGTGATTTTCACATGATGGATCCAAAATTATTTCGTCAAGGCCCATATGGTTTCATTAATGAAATGTGTACCTTGATCGCTCATTAGGATCTTCGGACATCCGAATCTAGTCGGAATCTGCTCAAAAATGAATTGCGCAGTGATATCTGCAGTACAATCTCTCACCGCTTGTGCTTTGGCCCACCTGGTTACATAATCAGTGGCTGTTATAATGTAATGCGCACCTGTCTTCTTTCCATGTGGGTTGATAGGTCCTAAAAAATCGATGGCCCATTTGCAAATGCTTGCAGGGCCATTTTCAGTTGAAGGGGAATTTCATCTCTGCATGATGGCCTCCCAGTTTGTTGGCATGGATCACAGGCCCTACAACAGTTGTGAGAGTCACTATGCAGGGTAGGCCACCATAGTCTAGCTCTCAAGATCTTTTGTTCCATTGCTTTCCCTGTGTAGTGACCTCCTGCTACTCCGTTGTAGGCTTCTGCCAAGATAGCATGTCGTTAATGCTCCAAAACATACCTTCGCAGCACTTCATTAGCTCCCATCTTATATAGATGACCTACAATGATGGTAAAATATGCAGCATGGGTTACCAGATCTTTCTTATGTTGTACCGAATACTCTGCAGGTGCCATGCTTGTAGTTAGGAACTGGATGATGTCGGTGAAGTGCACATCAACGACCTTAATAGCAAACATATTCACATCAGGAAATCCTTCTTCCAAGTTGGTCGGTTCCTCACCACTCTCAATTCGGGACAAGTGGTCCAGCTTAGCATTCAATTTCCCTGGCTTGACAATGATCTCAAAGTCGTATTCCTAGAATAGCAATATCCATCGACATATTTTCCCCCCCAACACAGGCTTATTCACTAGGTACTTCAAGGATGAATGATCTGTAAAAATTTTGAAGTGTCCTCCTAACAGATAGGGTTGATACTTCTATAATGCATAGACCATATCCAAGCCCTCCCGTTCCATGGTAGAGTAGTTGCGCTCTGCACCAGAAAGTTTCCAACTAGAAAATGCAACTGGGTGATCAATATCTCCGTCCCCAAGCTATGTAAGAGCTGCTCCCAGGGCGATTATTGATGCATCTACGTGAACATGGAATACCTTCGTCTAATCAGGAAAGATGAGAATAGGCGCAGATACCATCTTCTCTTTGAGTAGCTCGAAGCTTTTCTGAAATTCGTCATCCCAAAAAAATGAAACATCCTTCCTAAGCAGTTTTCCATTGACACTATGATCAACACATATCCTTGAATAAACTTCCTGTAGTAGCATGTATGTCCGAGGATCGAATGCAACTATTTCTCAGTTGTAGGTACTGCCATATTTATGATAACTGTGAATTTCGCAGGGTCAACCATCAACCCCTGTCAGCAAACTATATGTCCGAGCAAGATTTCAAAGGGTACGCAGAATATGCACTTCTTGATATTCAGGGAAATCTGGTATTTTCTGTAGGCATCCAACATCATGCTAAGGTTCAAAACGTGCTTCTTCACTAAGCTGAAGACAGTCCAATCATAAAAATAAACCTCCAAAAATTTGTGTATGAAATCCTTGAACACTCCAACTACTACTCGTGAAAATATAGCAGGGGCATTCTTGAGTCCAAATGGCATGACTATATACTGGAAGGATCCCCATTCAGTGGCAAACTTAGTCTTGCTGCAATCTTCAGGTGCGATTCTGATCTGATGGTACCCTGAGAACCCATCAGTGAATGAGTATGCTTCCTGCCCTCCTACGCTATCAAGGATTTCATCTAAGAACAGTGTGGGAAAAGGATCATGCACGCAGGCATCATTCAATTTACACATGTCCACACAGATTCGTATTTCCCTTGAACCACAATTGGACTTACCTAGTCTGATTGTTCAATTGGTTCAATAATACCTGTGGTGAGCATTTTATCGATTTATTCTTGAACCTTTTTCTTATACTTAGGATTCAACCGATAAGGGCGCTGCTTCACAGGGTACGCATATGGTTTTATCGTGATGCGCATGACCCCTAGGTCCCCTGTGATCCCCTTAAGCTCTGAAAACTTTATCGGGAATAAGTCTTGATATTCAGTGAGAAGTTCTGTAACTTTTCCTACTATATCATCATCCCAGTAATCCCAAATTTTAGCCAAATTAGGCCGCTCTTCTGTGCCGATGTTGACTTCTCGCAACTTTAGGCGATTCGTTACATCGACAGTTTGTAATGGCGGTCCAACAACAATGCACTCCCATTCTGATTCTGGGATGAAGACATTGCACAGATCTTCATCGCATTCTTATATTTCTATATTACGGCAGTTGAAAATATTCTGCATCTATGTTTCCCATGTTGGTGCCCCAAATGCTGCATAAGGGTGTGATTCATTAAATACAAATGTATCTATATCCTGCAGAGCCTCAAAAAGTGCCTCCATTCCTCCTGTTAACCCAAATGTCCCTATGAATTCTTCCTTTAATGTTTCCCAGTGGATGGTGCACTAATGTAGCTCCACGTCTAAGTACCATGCAGTGGGAATTGGTCCCAAGGCATGAATAAATAGATGAACCCATTCTTCTGTAGTTTGATCACACCATTTTCCCATCCAAGCGAACAAATGCTCGCGCGGGTCTCCTTGGCCAAGGAATGTCTTTACATGTAAGTGAGCCAGAGGTTCAAATCGTAGGACCATCATATCCCAAAACTCCTCCCAATCCTGGAACGCCCCCTTATGTGTGTCCCACCATCTCGCAGGTGTTGCGAGCATGGCTAGATTAAGGGCCCATAACCTTCACTCCCTTGGAACCTTAGCTTCAAATTCTCACAAAAACTCCTTAACACTACCAGATCCATCAAATTAGGGCAGCTCTCTTACCTCGAAGGAGATGCATCAGAAGTCCTTGGTAATCCCAAGGAATTGCAGTGCAGATACATCATGTAACCAATTCTGCCAATTTTCCATTTCTCCGTCGGAGTCAAAGAAACACTCACTATCCTTTTCCTAGTAGAGTAAACCATTAGCTATGGGATTGATCCAATCTTTGTCCTACGCAGTTAAATTATAAATATGATCCACATCTTCTTCTTCACGCACCGGCTCTGTATACCATTCTCCTTCTGCAGGGTCTAATGGTACTATCACCAGTGTACCTTCATTTTCAAATACGATGCTTCGTTTCTTGAGGTTGATGATACCCCCATATCTATGGCCCAGTCCAATCCTAGGAGAGTAGGAGAGGGGTTCGCATCTTTGACAATCTGAATGACCTCAAAGTCAGCCCAAACCTTAACTCCTGCGATATCTACCACGATCTTTGATATTCTCCCCAACGGTATGATCTTCTGCTAATTGGTCATGCGCAACTGGATAGTAGACCATTCTAGCATTGGTTCTCCCATTCATTGCCAAGTTTTCTTAGGCAGTATGTTCACATCTAAGCCTAGGTCCATAATAACTTGATCTATCTCATAATCACCAATTTGCACGGTTAGCTGCATTTCCTTGCTGGTGTGTTTCTTATGCTTGTATAGTTTGTGCACATCCTTAACTTCCATGGGTGGGGTTTTTCTTTCTGCGCAGCTATCTATCAAAACTTGAAGGTTTTCTACGACCTTTTGGTTGCGCAATAGCTTCATACATGCCTGCATAAATGGTTTGACCTCATCATCTTCTTTGAGGTTCATGGGGGCTTGAGAAGTAGATGTATCAGCCTTAGCAAAGTCTTGGTGAGCTACAAAAAAGTTTTCCTTTTCCTTCTGTAAGTCCAAACCTTCTTGTTTGATGGTTGCTTTTTGGATAATGGGCTCTGCCTCAGCTCCCCTGGTAGCCACGCCACTGCGTGTTATGACGTTAATGCTTGGCCCTTCATCTGAAGGTTCTGCCTTAACCCTTTGTACATTTTGCGTAGGTGTCTACTGCTTTTCCTGCATCTTTGCGATCAGAAGCGGATAGTCTTCAATCACATGGTCCAACTGTCTACAGTACCTGCAAGATTACCTTACATGATTCAGGCAGTCCCTTGCAAAGTGCCCTACCTCTCTACAATTATAGCAGATAAGTTTTCCTCTTTCCCTACCTGTGCTTCCACCTTGGCCCCCTCCCTTGCCCCTAGTTAGGGAACCACCTATGCCTGAGGGGGATATTGGTGAGGAAGGGTCTGATTGTACCCTATATAGGTTTCCTCAGTTTATCATTAGATCATAAGTTCAGCAGTTCTATTCATAATGTCCTACTAATCGGCAAAACTTGCACCATTTTTGCTTTAGTTCTAGGACATACAAACCTAGACGGGGGTAATGGTTAGTATCATGCAAGCCGGCTACGCGACAATCATTGCATCACAACGCTGGTCCGCTTGGTCCCGGGCACAACGGACTAGGTCCCCCTACTTGTAGGTAGTCTGCCATCAGTGGGCACTGATCCTTGGTATGGCCTGATACCCTACATTATATGCACCATATGTTTGGGCTAGCTTCTTTCCCTCGGTCCTTTTGCAGGTTCTGGATCTCCATGTGCATCACCCCCAACTGCTCTTGGATTTGTTGTACTCCCAACTAGGTATCATCTCTCAGCGTAGCTTCCAACTTCATAGCAATCTCCAAGGCTTTTTACTGCGATTCAATAGCTTGCTGACCCAAAGGTACGCGCAGTTGAGGCAATAACATAGCAATGAACCATTCCTTGTGCTGTCTATCATCATACAGAAATTCCCCTTCTCTGATTATCTTCAGCCACTGGTCACCTTCCCATACATACTCAGAGGGTCCTTGCTTGAAATATTTTATATCATTCACTATTTGAAAGTAGGATTTAGGCTTCCGAATCTACTGTTTTAGGGCATTCTTAACTTCTTGAATGGTCGCATTCGCATGCTAAGCTACGAATCCCATATACCAGTCGAGGGCTATCTCTTCAAATGCAAGGGACAACTATGCCCTTTTCACAACATCATTAGCCACATTCTACACAGTCCATATCGACTCTGTGACAAACCAGAACTGATCCATATCTTCATCCCCTACACCCTTAAAGGTAGGTAGCTTCATGTGCGAGGCCATCTCATATTTTGGTGGTGGAGGTACGGGTGAGTTCTTACCCCTATGCTGATTTGAAGGTGGTGTAATTGGAGGGCTATGCACAGCCGAATCCCTTATTGGACTGTAGACAGATCTATCTCCTTCTTGATTGGTTCAGTAGTATTTTCCACTTTGTGTTGTACCCTCGTTCTGATCGAAGCTCATTCACTCTGTATGACTGCACATAATTCTCTTTTCACACAATAATATCTTAATCAGTAATGGTAAGGTTTTTAGAAAATTACCCTGGAAACCCTTGAAGAACCTCTGTTCTGCCTCAAAATAGGACACACATTGATCGATCGGAAATTCCGTCACAAATCCTCCCAGCACACAATCTAGCTAGTGATCTATCGTACGAGTGATGGTGTTATTAGCCTTTTCTAATTGCTGGATCAACTCTGGAGTCCACTGTGTGACCCGTTCATCCTTCCAACACTTCTGGAAATCTATGAGCCTTGTGAGCCACTCCTAAAGCTTGGTTGCAAATGTCATAAAGAAAATTTTGTAGACCTCCGTGAAGATGTACTTATTCTTCCACTTCTCTATCATCAACCTTGTGCTGCGATTTTATTTTATCACAAATTCCTGAACCTGTTTTTCAAACCACTCTTCAATTTATTTCTTCTCGGGTCTCTAATGTTCCCTTGGCATTACCCGATCCCTCTCTCAAAATTCTCCCGGTCCCGTCAACAGAAACATTTGTTGGTTCGAGGGGTCCTAACCCAGGTTTAGAGGTTAAGGTTTGCTAAAAAACCCATATACTACTGGCCCTTTCGGTAGTGAACTTCTTTTGCAGGCCAAAGTCTCACCCGAAGTAGTATGGGAGGGTGCTAGAACCAGGTTTCTGCACCCACAGAGAGAGAGAGAGAGTAGGTAATTCAAGCAGATCCACGTTCACAATCTATCAGGTTCGCACCAGACATATCTATTCGCAGGGTTGTTAACAATATAATTGCAATATACAGAGCTATTATCATGCACATCTCTATTTAATAACTTCGCATCCACGTGTGTATCAGCAGTTATCAACACCTATTATCATAACACATCATAAAAATATTACAGTTATACCATAACACAGATAGATTCAGAGCATAAATAGATAACCAACAATATTCGTAACAGATCCAATAGTTTTCATAAACAATAATAAATTAGATTAGATAACACAGAAACACTTTAGCCGTATCTACATATATTAGCATCCAAAACCCAATACAATTCGACATAGCTTGTGCACACAGCAAGTAGGGTCCGCACACAGTAGGACTGAGGATCTCCGTGCACACAACCAACAGGAGCATTTACCCTAATGACCCAACAATAGATCTAAAAATTCACACTTAGCATTCGACTTAATTATTTCCTACATTAAGACTCAAAATTTTCATCTATTTATATTGATTTAGCCTATGCTTCCAATGGTTTGCAGACTCTTGGTATACCCATGAACCATTACAATGCATTCGGGGCTTTGACCAACCCCAAAACCCCTGCGTTAGACTAATTAATACAAAAAATATACAAAATTGTACAAAATTCGCAGCTTTAGGGGACCCTATTCCAACATTTCATTTGACTAAAGCTAGCACGAAGGCATGCGTCATATTGCTTGTTGCTGGCTAGGTTTGTCTTCGTGAGGTTAGGAGTAGTGGTTTCCTCGATGACTTTGTGGGAAACCAAATGCGCATACTGTCATAAATTTCAGGTGATTGAGTTCGGGGTGATGATACATATCCCTGGCTCCGGTTTAGCTGTGATTTATATGCTGTGCAGGGCTCAAAATATTTATGAAACAAGAGCTCCGAAGGTTTCCTTTTCTAGACGCAACTAGCGATCTTCAAGTGTGTTTTCACTTCGACTTACCAGGTTGGCTCCAGGAAGAATTTAGGCTGGAAAAAAATATTTGGGTATGTTCTGTCTAACCTAGTCTATGACATGCAGGTTTTCCATATTGGATATTAAGTGAGACTCTTGGAAGGACTATCTAATGTTTCAAACAACGCACATGCAACTCTGCTACCAATGGTGTAAAATAATTCACGGGTTTCATATATTTCTTCTTCCT
This sequence comes from Pinus albicaulis, assembly GCA_034641835.2. Taxonomy (NCBI): domain Eukaryota; kingdom Viridiplantae; phylum Streptophyta; class Pinopsida; order Pinales; family Pinaceae; genus Pinus; species Pinus albicaulis. The sequence continues at coordinate 659,411,537 of CM076582.1, read as the reverse complement.
GCTTTCTCGGTAGTGACTGGAGGCCGGTATATGACTCCTTTTGAGACCACATGTTACAGTAGGACAAAAGGGATAATAAACACATGTGATTTTCTATTTTCATCCATTGTCCACGTGGTTGACGTTATCCTTTGTTTGCGTGCAGCAACAATCAGGTTAACAATCAATGCAGGTTATTTTCTGGTGTTCCTCCATTGTCCATGCGGATGGTGCTATCCTTTGTTTGCGTGTAGCAACAAAAATACCACTAGTGCATGAGGATGCACCTCGGTGGCATGCTTGGGAAACATGCGCTTCATGTGATGTGACATAATAAACAAGCCCTTGCGATATAATCCCATGCCACCCTCACTGGAATATCCATTTACGTGGGTCATGGCTTGATGTCTATATCATTATTATGGAGCTATCTCTGATAACTTGGGTTTTAGTCACCATTATCATTGTAAATTCATAATAAATGACTTTACCCTGTTTCATGCTCCTTAATATGTGGCCAAGGAAAATCTATTAAAAGACATGCGAAGGACGAAACAATAGCATAAATAATCATTTTATTGGACAAGTTCATAAGCAAGTTAAAAGAAATCCTCCTACTTGAGGCACATACAAGGGTTCATATAAATAACCAAAGAAAGGTATTTTGAAACATATTATTTGGACACACAATAATTAAACTGAGAAACCAACTGAGGGCTTGAAAATTTAATGAGGTTATTAATTGCACATGGTTCTAATCGCATGCGATGCCTACGGTGATGTCACATTCGTGGAGCGAGTGCTTTGGAGTGTGGTATGGCTAATTATGTCGACCTAGGGTTACGAGGATGCAAGGGAAATATGACATTATCACAACCATAATGCACATGTGGAGATGGGGAAAAAAATCAAAAACCTAAGGGACAACGATATTTGATGTCCCATACTGTGATGTCATGTGACGTCGATGAGGGTGCACCCAAGGGGAATATGAATTAGGTCAAAAAGGAAGGGGATCACTTTGCAAGCAAAATATGGTTTCACCCAAACCTTAGTCTAGTCAGCATAACACAAACAGGACTGAAACCTTGTTTGCTTATGTTAAGTGTTCTCATTTAAATGGTAATGACTACTATGGACAATATGGCTTCAAATCCATGGAGGGCCTATCAATTCTCTTTGAAGCACCAGAGCCCCAAACCCTAATTCTATCATGAGACATCGAGAAAAGTGGTTGAAACGTGCATCGTATGAATGGGTGTAGTGACAGGGTTTGGTAGGAATAGGTCATGGGGATATTGACCAATGAAAGGCCGAATCAGAACCTTAATGGGCTGAACGAGCAGAGGGGGATTTGAAATTTTGAATATACCCAAATTTTGGGTGGTGTTGTAGTGGATAAAATAGGTGCACACCCATATTATTGTGCCCATGGAGAATTTATTGAAGAAGGATGTCAAGTTATGTTGAGATGACGGTTGTCAAGAGATTCTTGATATAATAAAGAAAAAAATGGTGACTACGCCTATTATTGTCTTCCCCTATTAGAAGAAGATATTTAATATAAATTTCGACGTGTCCTGCATTTCCCTAGGAGCTATGTTAGTACAGATAGGAGAAGGAGATATTGATCACCCTGTAACCTTTGCAAGAAGGGAGTTGTCTAAAGTAGAGAGGAACTAGTCCACCACAGAGTGAAAATGGTTGGAAATGGTATATGAATTGCAAAAATACAAGCACTATCTATTGGGGGTGCACTTCAAAATGTTCACGGATCATTCTGCCTTGAAGTACCTGGTCAACAAGCCTATGTTGGGGGGGGGGGATATTTGATGATGGTTACAATTGTTCCAAGAATATGATTTCAAGGTAATTTTAAAGATGGGCCATTTGAATGTTGGACTAGACCATCTATCTAGAATTGAGATAGGGGAGGAACCAAAAAATCTTGAGGAAGGATTAATTGATTCGTATTTTTTTCTATCAATGTTACATATGAGAATTTCCTGGATATCATTCAGTTTCTCTCAACAAGAATCACACCTGTGGAATACACTACACAACATAAGAACGAGTTGGTTGTAAGGGAAACACATTTTATTATGATTAAAGGACACCTGTATAAATGGGGGGATGATGAAATTCTTCAAATATATGTTCCTAAGCACGAATGACACATTGTACTAGTTGAAGCACATGGAGGAGGTGCTGGAGGTCACTACACAAAAAAAACTATTGCTAGAAGATTTTGCGTGCCGAATTACGGTACATAAAGATTCAAAGGAGTATTGTAGCACATGCTATGTTTGTTATAGGACTGGAAGGCCGTCACGATGAGATGAAATGGTGTTGAACCCCCAAGTCATGTTGCAAGCTTTCGATAAATGAGCGATTGAATTTGTAGGACCAATCGATTATTTAGGAAATAAAACAGGTGCGTGATACATTATTACTACAAATGATTACCTCACTCAGTGGGTTGAGGTACAAATAGTAAAGAATTGTACTGAAAACATGATAGAGAAATTCATTTTGAGCATATTGTGTCATGATTTGGTTGTCCAAATTTTTTTGATGAGCGACCGGGGTATGCATTTCCTAAATAGCACTATCACGACCCTGAATGAAGAATTCTAGGTTGTTAACCACAAGAGTAAACCATACCACCTCCAGGTGAATGACACAATAGAAGCTTTCAACAAAATATTGGAGAACATGCTAACAAAAGTACGCAACATTAAAATAAATAACTAGGATCTGCACATTCCTGCTGTTTTATGGGCCTACAAAACTACATGTAAGAAGCTGATAGGTCATACCTCCTTCTGATTAGTGTATGGCCAGGAAGAAGTGATGCCAATGGAGTGTATAATACCTATTTTTTGCATCGCAACAGTGACAAATACAGTGGAAAACAACATTATGGAGCAGAGATTGGTGCAACTGCTCAAGTTGGAAGAGGCTCAGTTCATCACTGGATTTCATCAGTAGGTTCATAAGGAAAGAGAGACGGCCTGACATGATCAAAAAATTAAGAAAAGGATGTTCAAATATGGGGATCTAGTGTTCTTTTATGAAAACAAGTTTACAAAGTTCCCAAGAAAACTGCAAATGCATTGGCTAGGCTAATATATTGTCTGAGAGGTGACGAAAGGAGGCATAGTCCAGCTCGCCAAGCTGAATAGCGAATTTTTCCCTAGTTGTATTAATGGTAGTCGCTTAAAGTTATACAAATATGACTCAATACCTGGTAGTTTGAAATGATTATATGATTGACGTAGAGTCTTGATGCTTCGCGCAACTGGTCAGGGGCATGAGACTTTAGCTGGGTTGCAAACACAAGCGAGTGTGGTTCAAGTGTGTAAGGTTCCAGAATGTGGAAGAAAAGAAATGAACCGAAGCAGTTCCCCAGTTGAAGGATGTATTGAGCAACATCAAAGTGAATATAGATGGTGTGCCACTGTTGCGACTCGGGACGAGTCACAATTTTGTGTTGGGGGCGTGTTGGAGCCGGGATCCCCGCAAAGTAAAATATCAAGGACAAAGTCCACAGATCGAGGAGCAAAGTGTGCAATGCGAAGTCTATTTTGAGTCATAGGGTCTTTGGGGTGGGTCAAAGCCCCTTATTATGTAATGGGATGGTATATTTTGTGAATGTTGGACTCCGCCCATGGTTTTGGACCATGGTATTGTAAATGGAAAAATATATAAGGAGTATAGATGGAAGTCATAGGTATTCAAGTAGAAGTTTATGAAATGCATTTGGATGTAAGACTATTTTGAGTAAGAGTCTGCATTTTGTGTTAGAGAAAAGGATCTTGCAGTTGTGTGTGCGGAGACCTTAGGAAGCCTGCAACTGTGTGCGCGGGGTGGAAAGTCGATGTATGAGAAGGATCTTGCTGTTAATGGAAGAACTATTGAGAAATATCTAAGTTATATTGATGTATTTTTATTTTACTTACTTTTTCTCAGGGAAAATTTTAAGTATAGAAGTTTATCTTAGAGTTTAGAAAACTTGGCGAATCTTACTAGTCCCTAATATCCAAATTTTGAACTTTTTTATGATAATTTGGTAAAATTGTTTAGATTTATAATTTCTTTATATTAGACAATATATAATGTTGGTGTTTTTTAAGGTAAAATAATTTTATACTATAAAATTTAAGCGAATTCTTTTTTAGAAAAATGGAAATTGGCGAATATTTTTTTTCAAAAAAGCATGGAATAAGCCCACTTGCGAATATTAGCCCCTAAAATTTTCCCTGTTTTTTCTAAATATTTATGTTGACTTTTTCTAAATATTTATGCTGAAAAAAGGGGTTTTGATATGTAACTGAGTAGCATAGTCCTGTGTATTATTATTTACTTTTTTTAATGCAAGAATAATTAATATCACACAGCCCGTGAGTAAGTTCAACATATGTGTTGTACAACACTGGTATTACTGATATTTCTGGCCCGTGAAGCTCTGTTAAGAAGGAAAAGCCCTAAATCCACAGTCTAGTGTCCATGTGGATGTAGAAAACTTGTTCTAGCATCCCCTTATATTTCCTCAGGTGATATTTCGAACTACGCAGGCATGTCATTGTTGAAAGCGCTGTAATAATGGGTTTTTGGGACTGTGTAGTCACCTTGAACCTTGGTCTAGACCCCATCAAGCCAACACTCAATGTGTCCTCCAAGTGCCCATCGAGTTCCTTCTTATAATATCACAAGGAGACATCAAAAACAATGATTAGATCTTAATCGATGGATCAAATTAACTTCAACTCGATTCATGACTTTTTATAAAAGATTCACACCCGAATTAATTAATACCATTTAATTAAGAAATATTAAAAATTGATTAATTATTTTAATTAATTCACTTTTGGGTGGAATTTCCCCAAACAATTTATGGGTCTTGGAGAATACATGTGTCTTATCCTCTCTGAAAAATCTCAAGGCTATAGCACATTATATGCTACAAAAATAAACATATGTTTCATGATGTACACTATGTGTATGTGTATGTGGTCAAAGAAAAGGCACTATGTGTTTTTTGGGTATGCCAAACCAAACCGGTGTTTGTACATAGAGAATAAAGGAAAAATTAAGGATCGATGAAGTTTAAGTATCGATAATTTATTTCAATTCTATTGTTCATGTGATCTACGATTCTAAATTATGGTGATTACATGTGATTTATGATTTTTTTCTATGATGGTTGTGTTTTGAGCTAACTAGATGTGATATGTTTATTCGTGATGTTTTGTTCAAACAACTAATTTGAATTTTTGTGATAGGAAATGAAAAAAATTGCAAGTGTACCTTATTGACAAGTTACCAATGAGGTATGGTGTGAGTTTATTTTAGTTTATTTTAAATATAATCGCAGTTATGTTCTTGATACAGGAAACATGGAAATGCCTAGTTGGGTGGTTGAAACCAACTACAAGAATTGGCAGCAACGATGAAAAGGAATTAAAACAGGAAGCAATATGTTGGTAAAACACTTCAGGAGCAGGGTCATTGTGGGACAATGGTACACGTTAGTTTCCATTGATTTCCATGAGCATGCTATGACCAATATGATGGTTCTGAGGTAGGGATATGCCTTGGTTTTTGTATCTTCTGATGTGAGGAATCCTTGCCAAGGGATGGACTGCCTGGGATGGGGGTGCCAACGGAACTTGGAAGGTGTGTGACTGCACAAAAGTGTGTGCCAGATTTACTAAGGGACTTTGTAGCAGAGAAGGGAAGGTTGGGATGTATTTTTTTTGGTCATTAGCATTTCCATATAGGATCTGATGCACATTGGGAGTGTGCCCTGGAACAATGAGCTGGTAACTATTCACTTAGGGTACAATAGCACATGATTGTAGTGCTAAAAAATGGATGCAAGTTTCAGTTTGGTAGTGGATTTGGGACTTCCCGGGAAGGAAGTGAATCCTGATATTACTTTGAGGGTGGAGGTCTGAGCCTATGGATTTCCTTGTTACCGATGAAGGCACCGTATCATTTATTTTTTGGCTGAGTAAATGTAAATATGTGTAAATGACTATATTATTGTAAATAGTGTACTGAGCTATGATATAAAGCTCCAGTACATGGTATGTTTGTCATGATTTAACAATGGTCATTGTAAATAATGCAACACGATGTGTTATAAAGTATCCATATGAAGTATGTTTTTTTTAGCAGTTTGATGGTTTGTAGGTCTCCTTGAACACTGAGGACGGTGTCCCCCCAATGGGGAGGGTTCTGTAACAACCCTGGTGAAAATTTCATGTAATAAAATATAATAAAGGAAAAAATATTAACAACGGTTGATGGGACACTTATTCCAAAAGTGATTGTTGGGAAAAACATCCTAGTGGGTGTTTGTTTTGGTTTTTATGGCTAAGTATATTAGCAAAGGCAAAGGATTTGGTAAATCATGAGGCATTAATTGACATTTTATTTATGAAAATAATGGAAAATAGGAGAAAAGGGAGGTGAAATGTCACATGTTTCATGTCAGGAGGAAAATGAAGTAAAATAATGGAAAATGAAGAAAATATAGGCCTCATTAATAAAAAAGGATTTTGAGGATCATTTGGTAACCTTTTGTCAGTGCATTTTTGGAGCTCTCTCATTATTCTCTCTCTCTCTCTCTCTCTCTCTCTCTCACTCTTGGACACTTAGGTTTGTGTCTCCTATTTATTGGTGCCTACAAAGTAGCAAAGGGGATTGGTGTCTCTTGTAGGTTGGTGCCTACATATTTTGTAGTATGGGGTATTGGCGTCTCCTATAGGTTGGTGCCTACAAATTTTTTATTAATAGGTTTTTTTCTACAAATATTTTTTATTAATAATTTTTCATATACATTTTATACTCCATATGTGAGATGATTTGATTATGATTTTTATTTTTTGTTCCACATGTTTAAATAAGAAATAAATTGTATTATATTGATTCACCCTACCCCCTCCACTCTTAGTATAAGTGTGAATCCAAAAATTGGAATTAGAGAAGGTTCATGTTGTATCTGTTTTTCGAAGGTAGTTCTTGGCTACGAAACTACGCTGAGAAACCAACTCGACCAATCTTTAGGTTAAAGTTGGCCCTTGAACCAGAGGGGGCTCCCTCAAATGTTATGAGGCATTTTTTAACGTTGTTCACTGTCTCTGGATAAAAAAACATGAATCAAAATGGCTAAATCTATTATTTTTTGTAGGTGTTTGCTGATGAGTATCCAATCTCTGCTAATAAATAAACCCCTCTCTTGTTGAAACTGAATCAAAGGGCCAATGTCCAACCTTGAAAAAATGACATAAATTAAAAGAGTTTGCTAGATGAATAGAAGAGAAATTAGATAATTAAGTATTCATACTGAATACTTAATCAACTAGATACAATAGATGCATGTAAAAGAATTATACAATGAAACAAATATACATTCAAGAGATGAAAAAAGAAAAAATTAAATGATGCAAAGGAGTTGATTTACAAATATTGTTCAATTAACTAATCTTAGTGTAGATGATAACTTTGTAGCGGGCTGTCAGGGAGGTTGATACTCAAACCTAACCTTGCCCTAGCTCCTATGTTACCTTGAACATATGAAGAAACAGATTATGAAATCACATGGAAAGACATACATGAGAAACAATTTCTTTCATGAAACTAAAGAAAAAATAATTCAATTAAAATTCCTATAATAAAAGTCTTTACAAAAATGGTAGGGTTTTGGCATCAAACGCCAACCCTTTTACAATCAAAATGAAAAAAATATATAGATATTACAACTCTTGAAGTTGTTACAATTTTTCTTAAATAAAATACTAAACATTGCACCTAAAATAAAAATAATATCTAAATAATATGGAGGAGACTTGGAACTTCTAGAAAATCCTCTGCCTTCAATAAGGGAATTAGTTTATTGATGCTCATTTAGATTCTCAAATGATGCATCAAAATCTGAAACTGTTTTATTAATGTTGGTTCTCTGCCTTGGAATATGGAGCGGTTTAAGATGTTTTCACAAAATCTGCTATCTTCCCTCCAAAATTGGTTAAATCTTCCACCCGTATCGACTAGATGTCCCTTTTACTGCTATTTCTAAGTCCAAAATTTGAAAATAATCTCATGCGTGCTCATGTTTTTACACCTAGTTGATTAAGTAATTATTTCCATTTTGGAGTTAAACCAAAATATATGTGGACCTTTTTGCCCGTATTATTTTCTGTTCATGTGAATTTTCCTTTTTATAATTTCTTTCCTCAAATTCATAGCATAAAACATTGTTTCTCTTCTCTGTAAAATTTTATTTTTACCTTTGTAAAATTATTCCATAAAGAGGAAACATCTCTTTCTAGCATTGGAAACTCCATGTTTTGTATTGAAGTGTATTTATGGAACATATATCCTCATTTTAAGCTTTTCGACAATAATATCATTCCATTAAAAATAAATATAAATATTCTCCCTCCATTAATGGTTTAGGTAAGGTGGGGTCATGCAATGATTGAGATGAATACAACTGTAAAAAGAGGTAAAAGTGAAACTAATTTTCGGAAGGGGGGGGGGGGGGGTAAGTTAAAGGTTGGATATGCATCCCCCCCACAATCCATATATTGATACTTCACACATGTCAAGGTAGGTTAAAGGCTGGATAGGAATCCCCCCCGCAATCCATAGATTTATTACTTCACACATCTCAAGATAATGTATATGATGGTGTTTTAATGTGTGAAACGTGGGGTAGGGACTATTAAAAATAACTCAGAAATATTTATAAAAACCTCAGAGACAATTCAACCTTTAGTAATGGAAAGGGTTAAAGGAAGGCATTTTACAAGGTAAGGATAAGATTAAAGGAAGGTGGCAAATTTTGGAAAAATTAATTTTTTTTTGAAACTTTTAAAGGTGTTCGAAAAAGTTACAACAGATCCTTAAAAGACAGTCCAACCAATAGAAGGAAGATCTCAGAGGGAACATGGAAAATCATGAATGTTTAAATAAATCTCAGAGGGAACATGTCCAATCATGAATGTTTAAACAAATATCCTTTGTTTGATGAAACAAATTATGATTTATGGAAGGAAGGAATGAAATATTATCTATGAACCTTGGATATGACACTTGCCATTATGTAGTAAATGGTTATGAAGCTATATAAATCATACCAATAGACCAAGCTGAAAGAAGGCTTGTGAGCATAATGTGAAAGCTGTGAATTCCATCTCTAGTGGTTTATCAGATTGAAAATTGGATAAGGTGATGCCTTATGAAACAACAAAAGAAATGTGGGATAAGATGAAAAACACCTATGAGGGAGATAATATTGAAGAAATGGAAGATATGGAGAATATTAATATGGATTAAATGCATGTAATTCATACTGTGTATGAAATGAGGATGTAAAATACAACAAAAAATGAAGAAGGTTTTAAAGATTGAAATAAGAAAAATGAAATCATATCCATTGATACAAAAACCATTGATAAAGAAGATGAAGACAATAAAGAAGTGAAAATCAATTCAAAGGATGATGACATTGATTTAGAAGTTAACCTTAAAGTAGAACTTGTAAGTACCTTGGAATAAATAGACAAACACGTATGAAAGATTAAAAATCATAAGTAACTATTGCAAAAAGTATGAAAATAAAGGTCACAATTATAATGAATCAACAATCATCCTCCCAAAGACACAACTATAAGAGGCAATGGGGAAAGATGAGATAGTGAGAAGCCAGTTGGAAGAAAAATATGTTTGTGAAAATCTTGAAGTAGAAGTCATTTCCTTGAGGAGGGAACTAGAAAAGGAAATGCTAAGTTGAATGAAAGCCCGAAATTTGGAAAAAGTACTGAAATCTTAAATAAAATTCTTAGCTACCAGTGGTCTCCTTTCATAAAAATAGGTATTGGCTACAAAGAAAATCATGAGACACCTAAGGGATAATCAAGCACAAAGATTTCATATAAGGAATTCAAAGAAGAACCTAAAAGCTATGCTAACATGCTCAAGAGTTTGATCAACAATGAAAAAACTTCCAACAAAGTAGGAGAGGACCAACAAAAACATGAATTATCTAAAGTCTTTATAAAAAATAAGAGCAACATAAAAAATGAAGTTAAGTACCAACATAGACAAGAACATATCAATAATATATCAACGCGAAAATGGAGTTAAGGATTAACAAAGACCTAAGTTTTGATCATAAATATAACAAGAACGGGTTCATAAGAACTATAATTTATTCAAGAAGGCCTTTCACATATATGTATGAAAATATTCTTTGGCTATTTCTATTCTTGTAATAACTTTGGTCATAAATAAATAAATTTTAGAGATTATGAAATAAATGAATTTGTGAGAAATGGAAGTAGAGGATCCATGAGACTTCAATGATGGTTTTGTGAGCAACAAAACTAGAAATGGTAAAGAAGGTGGTGTTAGAAGACAGAATTAATTTTTTTCCTGTTGAATCATATTAAATGTTACAAGTACAATAACATCAAGCACAACACATATGATTGAAGAAGTAACACAATAAGCCTTCCTAAGCAGAGCATGGAAGAAGATATTATTAGGTGTAGAAAACAATGCACAAAGATATGGAAAAGGAAAGTCAATGGTATATTGATAGTGGGTGTTTATGTTATGAAACCAACTATGAAAATAGAAGAAAAGAGAGATCAATGAATTAGAAATCAGCCCCTTCGAGAGGGAAACCTCCTTTAAATTACATAAATGAACAATTTTTGGATGATAAAAATGACAAAACCTCCTTTTTATATATAGGAGTCCATGGGGTCACAGTATAATCCTAGCCGACCTAATAATAATAATGTAATGGAACAATAATAACAATAGTGGCTTTTATGGGGCATAATAATAACAATATGGGGGCTACAAGGGTACACCAATAACAATAAGGGGGCTACACTAACAATAATAAGGGACTACACTAATAATATAGGGACCTAACATGCTCCTCTCCTTCAAAAAAGTGTTGTCCTCTGTTAGTGTTAGTCTTTACATCCTGTCACCAGTGATCAAATGGGATCTTATCATGTCTTGCTAGGGTCTCATACTTAATTTTTTTTTCATTTAATTAGGTTTTCAAGCAAAAGTTTGGACACTCGGTATTAGGTCTAGAACTATTTTCCACTCCTTCCAAATTTTTCACATGTTGGTCCATGTCATCACTCAGATGAGTGTATCATCATTTAGAGATTATAATAATAATTTTAGTTATCACCATCATGATTTCATTCATTTTAGTGTTTTCATTAGTTCATTAGGATATCAAGGTCACCAAATCTTCCGTTTCATGCATAAAATCCGGCAAGTGGAGTGGTAATAGACAAGTTTATTCAATAAAGTTTCATTTCAAAATGTAATTTTATGTTTGTAAGAAGTACTTCATGTTTCGAAAGCTTCACTTCAAGATTTAAAAAAGTTACAATGTTCCAAAGAAGCTACAAAAGTTCAAAGCTACAAAATGTCTAAGGTTACAAAGTTCAAAAATGAAAGTCATGCTAGAAAAAGATAGGTGGGGCCCATCATCACTCAAAAGGAGTTATTTTGTGTTTATAAAAGGGCCAAAAAGACACAAGGATATTTAATTTGCACACTTATGTCCTATCATCATCAAGATCATCTCCCATTGGCAAGAAAAACCGATTTTCTACCTCTCATTGGAAAAAATTTGCGGGCGCTGCACATAGGAATACTACAATGTGCACGATGCTATGCATAGAGCTTCACTGCACATAGGGAGACTACGCTACACATCTAGGTGAAAAAACACATTTTTCTTGTGGGGTGAAGAAAACAAATTTCCAAGGGTTTTGTTATCTTGAGGAAGGTTCTATCAGCTTAAAATAAGTAAGTACTACCATTTATCTAATTCAAGTTAATTCCTTCTCTAGAGATTGTCTTTATTTTTCAGTCTCATAGTCACCACACCTCATTTTCCAAGGAAAAATAATATTCCCATAGTTTGCTACCCTACCTATTATAAAACTCATCCCCTTTTCGTGAGACCATCTCCCACAACCTTCATATCACCTCATTTCCAATTCCCAAGTTCCAAACCCTAAACCATAGCCCAATTCTGCAATTTTGGGTAGTTTTCCTAGCTAGGACTGCGTAAAAATTTCCTATCCAAATTCCCTCAATAATTTCAATCCATTTCACTACCTAAACCTTCCTAACACCCTTTCTTACTTCCCAGTTTTTCCTATCCCCATTTCCCTCTCCTAACTCCTCCATCCTACTCCATTTCTCCATTCCCCTGTTTTTCACTAATAGGGTTTTCCCCTTGCAAAGTACATATGGAGGGAGATAAGAGGCCTTAAAACAAGAGAGGCCAAATTTCAAGATATTAAACATTCAATACAAGTGAGATAATGTCCTCTCCACTTTCCAAGTAGTGAAAAATTCCAAGAAATCATATCTTTACATTTCCAAGTTATGGGCTACCTAGGGTTTATAGTGCACACATGAAATTTTTTGATTAAAAATGTGTTTATGACCAAATAGAGATGAATTTTTAAAACATGAGAGCGGTTTTTGTCCAAAATATAGCAAGGAACAAAAACCTCCTTCAGTTTATAAACAGGTATTATGATTTGGGAGAGATGCCAAAAATACAATTTCCATAGGAGGTTTTCTGCACTTCTAGACATGTTGACTTCAAGACAGTGTTTCAGGGGTTTGGAGAAGGTTTTTGCAGTTCTTGAAGACTCTATTGTGTATCCAAAATCCTACGATTTCAAATGTTACCTTAAGATATTGATTTTGACCTAGAGAAGGCCTCCAAAATTCACTTTTCCCAAGCACACTGTGCAAAGGAACACTACGATGCACATAGAGACACCTTGGGAAAATGGACATATCTTAGCCACAAATGGGTAATTTTGGATGAATAATACTCCAAATATATCTAACCTCTCTCATATTTCAAGAAAAGGTCTCAAATTTTAATTTTGAATTTATAAAGGCACCTAAAAATGGCCTCAAACATCTTGATGCGCTTCTGCAATTTTCTGATAACATTTTCGTGAAATTTCGCTGTGTAATTTTTGGAAATTTTCAATTTGACTTTTATAAAGTCAAAGGGTAAACTTATATGAATTTAAGGGGTTAAAAAAAAATTTAAATGGGAAAAATAGGGTTACTTAGTGTCTTATCCTCCATTTAATGCTTTGAGGAAATGTCTCATGATGGTTAGGAAAAGGAGGAATTGGTTGAGTAACCTCCCTTGTGTGTAGCAAACTTTGTATAGATGCATGTATTTGGCTTTTCTTGTTGTAAATTCAACCTAAAAGGGAGGATTTCGATCTCAGTGACTATATGAGGCACTTTTTAATCAATTTAAAATGTTGGATGTTCTGGAATTGATCCTTGGACACTAGTGTATTTGTGAATTTGGTAGGAACTAATAGAGATAATTTGGAGCTCTTGTGGTGGGATTCATGTGGTATGTGCTTTAGAAATGTTTCTTCTTCTGTGACTATATTTTTGAATGTATTGTACCTTCCATTTCCATTTCCATGCTACATGTGTTTGTTTTCTAAGGTGATAAACATAATTCATTGATTTAATGCTTTGTTTTGGAGAAACTTTCACATTTTTGCTCATGTTCTTATGATATAAACGAATTCATGAGATTCATGCTCATTTTGAAACCATATCAATCTATGATATACACAAATATACCTCTAAAGTGCTAAAGTGTGTGCCTACCTCGCCCATTACATCTTTGCAAATTTGATTTTCAGAGCTGTGACCTAGTCCTCCTAGACCTAAACCACATCCAACACAAAAACCATCAAATAAACCAAACCATAATCCACATATATAGCCTAATATCCTTTATACTCCAGTCAATTAGCTGTGATCTCATTGAGAGAGCCCTCTTACCCTAGTCTAGCTACTAGGTCAAAGTTGTCTGTGGTTACCTTTGCTAGTCTCCTTTTGAGCCTTCATAGAACTAGTGGAGTGCTAACATCTTGGTGTCATTGTCGGGGAAATATTTGCTAGGTGTACTATATTTTTCATCGAAATCTAGGACTGTGGGTGATAGGCCCTAGTGTTCATGAAGGCTGATTCAAAAAACACAGAGAACCGAGTTGCAGAAATAAAGAACATTCTCGCTTCAAGAAGTTACATAAGATTGAATCCTGATCCTCATCCAACTTCTCGAGTTGAAGATCCAGAGAAACTAATCAAAAAGTAGGGATCCCAAAACTCATATTTTCAGTCGTGTTCATCTTCATTGGTAAGGTATACATCATTAACTGCAAAAGTATTATCCTTTCAAGATATTCCATTCAATTTGAAATTTGAATTGTCTCTATTTAGATCAAAGTCAGAAACTTAATTATCTGAAATAGTGTTTGATCCCTTGACATTGTTTAAATTTAAATCATTATCTAAAGTAGTATTCAATTCCATAAATCTTGAAGATAGCATATTATCCAAAGAATCTAAATCTGAGTCAGATTTTGATAGGAAAGTTTGGAGTTAGTTAGACTTGAAAAATTAGCCAATAAACTTCAATATACATATGAGAAAGCTATCATATAGTATCAGAAAGAGTATTTGGTCACTCCCACAAAATATCAATAAGTTTCCGCCTCCTCTTCCATCCCTTCTGCTTCATTACCTTCTCAGTCTACCCCTCCCATTTTTACTCCTGCACCACACTTTGTAGGGTTCATGGTGAGATTTGCACCTTTGATTTTACCTGGTCAAATTGTACCCTTACCACAAATCTATGGTCAAACAATTCCTCTCTTTAATGAAAACTAAAATATTAGTGCCAGACAACACTTTCAAATTCATTGAATTCATTGATTTAGAAGAGATTGATGCTAATGATGCAAAAATTAGAATCATTGCCCAAAGTTTCTCTAGGGATGTAAAAACATGGTTATGTTATTTGACTGCCAATTCCATAGGAAATCAAGAGAAGTTAACTCATGCATTCATAGCTAGACAGGAAGTGAAAAAGAATCCACTTCGTATTCTTTCTGAGTATGAAAATTTAAAGAGAAATCAAAATGAGTCTGTTCAGGATTTTACTGCTCGCTTTTACCGGGTGTATAACTCAATCCCAAATGATATCAAACATCCTCTAGGTTTGGCTCTCTTGCACTATCTAGATCCTTTTGATCTAGATATGGCATACCAACTCTGAGAGAGAAGTCTTGCAACACTAGGGGAGATGCAAAGAAACACTGTTAGTGTCGAAGAAAATTTGACAATAAAAAATTCAAAGACCAAAGGTGAAAGAAAGGTAACAATCAAGGAAGAAAAATCCACATCCTATGAGGTCAAATTGGATACTAAGATCAGGACTGTGGAGAGAATGGTGGATAAAATTTCTATCACTAAAAGTCAAACAAAAACGAGGGCCGTAATCGTAATTTCTGAGGTCAGCAACAACAACCTCTATTTAGGATTAAACAAAGGGAACAAGGATCTCCAGATAAACCAACACAAAAACAGATGCGAAATACTTTGCAACATAATTATGCTCAAGGTGTTGAAGAAGAAGATGAGATTATGGAAGAGAATCATTTCTTCACAGCAGATGGACAACCTATTTTCTTGATAGAGGATGAAGAATACATTGAGAAAACATATTTGCCGAAATATGACGACTACATACTTGCAATTGATGATGAGTTGGAGGTCCAATTCGATAATTATCAACGGGGATATCTTAATGATCTCAGCTCAAAATAGAGGAAATATTCATTAATAAATCTATTTGTTCCTATCACTCCTATCTAGAAGAGAACATTCCAGCAAAAATATACTAAGCCCAAACAAAATCCCCAAGCTAGTCAGAACAAGGGAAAGGAGCCTTGCAACTGCAAATTAGATCAAGATCAATCAGGCATTTAAAAGTACACCATGCAAAGAAAAAGAAGGTGAAAAGAAGGAATCTGCAATAAAGGACCAACCCGACAAGAGGGACACCGCTGTAAAATAGGTAGATAAACAAACCAATCTGTTTAGCTTAGAAAATGAAATATCTAAGTTAAAAGTCTCTATCCCCTTGACCAAGCTTGTGAAAAATAATCGATACAAATATCATGTTGCTAAAATTATGAAATTAGACCTTATGTCAGATATGGTTAATGATGAATATGATCAACATGAGCTCATTTTTGGTCCAGCCATAGATGGTCAACTAGAAGATA
Organism: Pinus albicaulis; assembly: GCA_034641835.2. Lineage (NCBI taxonomy): Eukaryota > Viridiplantae > Streptophyta > Pinopsida > Pinales > Pinaceae > Pinus > Pinus albicaulis. The sequence goes on along the minus strand of CM076582.1, from coordinate 659,395,368 downwards.
GTGAAGTTCCCCCGTTTTATCTTAGTTTGAGAATTAATTAGTGTATCCTCCACAATTCCATGCTTGAATCTAGAGCTTCTAATAACCTAATTCCAAAGGACATAATGGAGAAATTGGGCTTGGATATAACCTGACCTTACCATGATCTTTAATCTTTTGATTATGGTAGAGTACGTTTTCTCGGTCTTATAAAAGACTTGGTAGTTTCACTTGAGCAAATCCCTGCTAAAAATGTTTTAATGGATGTGGTAGTATTTGATATCCCTCCACGATTTTGAATGCTACTTTTAAGGTATTGGGGAGAAAATATAAGAGGTACTTTGCAATTGGATTTCTCTTATGCCACCATCGTGATTTTTGGGCAATTGAGGAGTTGTACCGGGAGACAAAAATGAAGTATATGATCACCAGTAAAGAGAAACCAAAAAATCACCCTATAAATTATGTAATACTAATCTTGAGTCCTTTATTTTGTTTAATGATAGTGATTTTGATGATTTATATAGTCATATTATAGAAGTTGAGGAAATTCCAAAAATTTCAATAGTGTCCGAACAATTTTGGATGAAAAACAAGGCAATCAACCTAGTTCTTCGGAGTAGATATCCGAAAAGTCAGAAAAAGATACCAAACAGATTGAAGAAGTGGCCCAAAAGGAAAAAACAAATCAAAATGCATAATTCCAGCTTCCTGATGATGAGAATGGTATTTGGACCATGGATTTCGACAGTGACTTAGGGAAATATGGGCCAGGCATTAGAATCAGGATCTGTAGTCCAATTCATCAATCGGGTAAAATTCCAAAAAAAGTGAGATTGTGTTCCTACAAGTTGGCTTTCGATTGTTCCAATAATGAAGATGAGCACGAGGCATTGATCACTGACCTCAAAATTATGAAAAATTTGGGAGAAAAAAGAATTTATGTTTATGGCGACTCCGAGCTTGTAATCAAACAGATAAAAGGGGAATACCGGGCTAAGAATCCAAGGATGAGAGCATATAGGAATGTTGTACTTGAAATTTTCAAAATGTTTCCTGAATATATATTTTTAGTTTTACCAAGAAGTGAAAATATTATGGCAGGTTCACTTGCTACAACAACAAGTAGCTTTAAGATTCCTATATTTTCTAATAGGAAGTTTGAAATTCATATCAAACACCAACCAAATTTTCCTGACAACTTGAGGTATTTGAAAGTGTTCTAGATGAAAATAGGTGAATAATTTTCTATATATGGAAGGTGAATTTGAAAATTCCTTTATTTATGAGGTATATGATAAAGATGATCAAGGCTACTTAGGTTGATGTGTTACAGCTGAAAGATAAGAACATTCCAAGAGGTCTTGTACCTTTGGAAGAGTTGTTCGATCAATAAGATGTTGTGATAAAGCCAACCATGGTTCCTACTGAGAAAGGTGTCAAGGATGTGAATATTGGAACATCAGACAACCCCAAAATGGTTAAGCTTTCCAAGTCCTTATCTCCACAGGTGAAAGATAAATACATAGCTTTGTTGTATGAATTTTCTAATGTACTTGCTTGGGAATATGCATATTTGAAAGTATATGACAATGATATTATTCAACATACAATTCTGGTCAATCCTGATCAAAATCCCTTCAGACAAAAGTTGAGAAGAATCAACCCAAGCTTGTTTCCATCAATAGAGAAAGAGGCAAACATAATTTTTAAAGATGGTATCATTTTTCCCATTATATTTTCTAAATGAATGTCAAATATTGTTCCAGTGAGAAAGAAAACATGAGAAATCCGTCTTTGTATTGATTTCAGAAACTTGAATAAGGTGTCTCTAAAAGATAACTATCCCCTTCCTAAGAGGGACCATATCCTATAGAGAGTGGTTGGGTCCTCTCGAATGTCGCTTCTTGATGGGTATTCAGGATACAATAAAATCTTAGTGCACAAGGATGATCAAGACAAAAATTGTTTCACGACACCTTGGGGCACATTCAAGTATGCTAAAATGGCATTCGGGTTCAAGAATGCAGGAGCCACTTTTCAGCAGGCGATGGACATTGCCTTCAAAAATGAAAATAATGTTTTCTTAGTTTTTTATCTTGATGATTTGATGATAAGCATTTGTATCATTTGAGAATTGTATTTTAGAAGTGCAGGAAATTGGGGATTTCACTCAATCCCAAAAAGAGTCTTTTTTCCATCAAGGAGGGCAAGATTCTTGGCCATATCATCTCCAAATATGGTATCCATATTGATCCTTCTCAGATTGAGGCTATTCAACAAATATATTTTCCACACAACAAGAAGGAGATCCAAGCATTTAATGGTAAGGTGGATTTCTTGAGAAGATTTATTCCAAATATTGCCGAGCATCTTCGAGAGATGACGAATATGGTTAAAAAGGATAGTGAAGTAAGGTGGTCAAAGGATTCCAAAAATTCCTTTAATTTAGTAAAGTTTGCCTTAACTATAACTCCTATTTTGATTAGCCCCAAATACTCCATTTATTTCATCATATTTTCATTTGCCTCCAAACATACTTTGGCTATCGTTTTGATGCAAAAGAAGGATAAGACCAAGCAACCCATTGCATTCTTCAGCCATACCATTAGGTATGCTGCCCTTAGATATAACATCATTGAGAAGTAAGCCTTGGCCCTGGTAAAGGAATTGAAGGAATTTCGAGTGTATATCCTTCATGGATAAATCCAATTTGCATGCACTTGATATCAATCTCATTTTAGTTTTGTCTAATGAAGAAGATGATGGCTAACTCTTGTAGGTATCAAATATTTTTCTCTCATCTCCTTGGTATGCCGACATCATTTATGTTCTTCATCATCTTAATTCTCCTCCATACATGTCAAAAAATAAGGGTAGATCATTAAAGTCGAAAGCTTCGAAGTACTACATTTTGGAAAATGCTCTATATTGGAAAGACCTGACAATTGTCTTGCTAAAATATTTGGTAGAAAATGAAGCCAAGGAGGTAATGAGTGATTTCTATAAGGGAGATTGTGGAGTTCACTTTTTTTGGAAAACTAAAAATAATAAGGTGTTGAGAGATGGATATTATTGGCCTACTCTCTTTGCATATTTATATAAAATCGTGATGATATATCATAAATTCCCAATATTTGAAAGTAAGAGGAAGCTTCTCTAGCTGCATTTGCAGCCTATATCCGTACAAGCAACATTTCAGCAATGGGGCCTTAATTTCATTGGAGAAATACATCTTGCACCTTCTACCCAACACAAGTGGATCTTGATAGCTACTGACTACTTCACCAAATGAATCGAAGCGATCCCAACAAGGCAATCTACTCATTTAGTCATTATTCAGTTTTTGGAGACTAATATTTGGTCTCGTTTTGACTATCCCCACAAGATCATTACAGATAATGTAGCTGCATTTAAGTCTAAGAAAATGGTTGAGTTTTGAGATAAATATAACATCAAGTTGGGTCACTCGACCACATATTATCCGCAAGGTAATGGATTGGCAGAATCTTCTAACAAATATTTAACCAACATTATAAAGAAGATGTTGGAAGCGAACAAGAAGAACTGGCATAAGAAGCTTGTTAGTGCTTTGTGGGCGGACAGGGTGAGTAGTAAGAAGTCAATAGGTATGTCTCCTTTTGAATTGGCATATGGAGTCGACAAGAATTAGGTAGTGAAGAGAATGATGTGTAATGCCAGATCAATCAGATGATCCATCTTCAGCAAAATAGGGATGAGGTATTTCAAAAAACCTCAAAAATACATGAAATGATAAAGAAGGTATATGACCGCAAGACAAAAGCAGATGATTTCAAAATTGGAAATGTGGTCCTTCGTTGGGATGCTAGAAACAAAGAGAAAGGGAAACATGGTATATTTGAGAGCTTATGGAAATGACCATATAAAATTTTAGCCTCTCGCGGACAACATTCTTTTATATTAGAGGAAATTAATAGGGAGATTGCATTGGAGGACCAGTCAATGGTAGGCTCGTCAAGCACTACCTTTTCTGAGCAGATTTCTGAAAATTTTACCAATTCCATTGTATATATAAGTTTAATTTTTCTGCAAAAGTGTGAAGCAGAGAATAATGGGAGCTTGGAACCTGAGGTGAATGCCATAAAGTTCCATTGATTTTATGTTATTTCAAAAGTTTAATTAAAGTCAATTAAGTCCAATTTTGAGTCAGTTTTCATTATTCTATTTCGTATTTTTATTTTGAATCCATTCTCAATGCTTAGGCTACTTCGTCTATGGTGTTCATGACACCTGCAAGGAGCTGCCTTCCCTAGCTGGAGCCAATGTTAGTGTTAGTATTTATGGCTCATCACCAGTGATCAAATGGGCTCTTATCGTGTATTTTTAAGGTCTCATAGTCAAATTTTTGTCATTTCATTAGGTTTTCAAGAAAAAATTTGGTCACTGGGAAATTTCTCATGATGGTTAGGAAAAGGATGAATTGGTTGAGTAACCTCCATTGTGTGTAGAATACTTTGGATATATGCATGTACTTGGATTTTCTTGTTGGAAATTCAACCTCCAAGGGAGGATTTCGACCTAAATTTCTATATGAGGCACTTTGTAATCAGTTTCAAAGGTTGGATGCTGTGGAATTGAGCCTTGGACACTAGTGTATTTGTGAATTTGGCAGGAACTAATAAACAAAATTTACAACTATTGTGGTGGGATTCATGTGGTATGTGATTTAGAAGTGTTTCTTCTTCAGTGATCATATGTTTGAATGTATTTTACCTTCCATTTCCATTTCCATGCTACATGTGTTTGTTTTCTAAGGTGATAAACAAAATTCATTGATTTAATGCTTTGTTTTGGAGAAACTTTCACTTTTTTCTTCATGCTCTTCTGATATAAATGAATTCATAAGATTCATTCTCATTTTGAAACCCTATAAATCTACTCTATACACAAAGATACCTCTAAAGTGCTAAAGTTTGTGCCTACCTTGCCCCATTACATCACTGCAAATCTGATTTTTAGAGCCCTGACCTAGTCCTCCTAAACCTAAACCACCATCCAACACAAAAACCATCAAATAAACCAAGCTCTAATCCACATATCTAGCCTAATATCTTTTATACTCCAGTCAATTAGATGTGATCTCATTGAGAGAGCCCTCTCAGAGTAGCAGGGCTAGCTACTAAGGTCAAAATGGTATGTGGTTACCTTTACTGGTCTCCTTTTCAGCCTTCAGAGAACTGGTGGAGTGCTAACATCTTGGCATCGTTTCCAGGGAATAAAGTGATAGATATTTCCTGGGTGTACTATATTTTTCATTGAATTAAAGGCTTGTGGGTGACATGCCCTAGTGTTCGTAAAGTTTGTTTCGACAATTTCAGGGAACCGAGTTGCGGAAATAAAGAACATTTTGGCTTCGAGAAGATACACACGATCAAATCCTGGTCCTCATCCAAATTTTCCAGTTGAATATCCAGAGAAAATCATCAGAAAGCAAAGATCACAACACTCAGAGTTTTAGTTGGGTCCATCTTCATTGGTAATGTCTACATCATTACATGCAAAATTATTATCCCTTGAAGATATTCCATTTGATTTGAAATTTGAATTGTCTCTGTTTAGATCAAAGTCAGAAACTTCATTATCTGAAATAGTGTATGATCCCTTGAGGTTGTCTGAATTTAAATAATTATATGAAGTAGTATGTGGTTCCCTAAAACTTGAAGATAGCATATTATTCAAAGAATCTATATCTGAGTCAGAATTTGATAGGAAAGTCTCGAGTCAGTTTGATAGACTACAAAAATTAGCCAATCAACTTCAATATACATCTTAGAAAGGTATCATCCAATATAAACAAGATTATTTATTCATTCCCACACAATATCAATTAGTTTTTTCCTCCTCTTCCATCCCTTCTGCTTCATTACCTTCTCAGTCTACCCCTCCCATTGTTTCTCCTGCACCACACTCAGTAGGGTTCATGGCGATATTTTCACCTCTGATTTTACCTAGTCAACTTGCACCCTTACCACAAGTATATAGTCAAATATTTCATCTCTTTGATGAAAACTCAGAGATTAGTGCCAGGAAAAACTTAGTCAAAGTCATTGACTTCATTTATTTAGAAGAGATTGATACCGATGATGCAAAAATGAGAATCATTTCCCAAAGTTTCTCCGCGGAGGTTAAAAAATGGTTTCATTCTTTGATTGAAAATTCCATAGGAAATTTGGAGCAATTAAGGGATGAATTCATAGCTAGATGGGAAGTAAAAAATAATCCACTTCAGATTATTTCCGAGTATGAAAATTTAAAGAGAAATCCAAATGAGTCAGTTCAGGATTTTACTACTCACTTTAATTGGGTGTATAACTGAATCCAAAATGAGATCAACCCTCCTCCAGTTTTGGCTCTCTTGCACTATCTAGATGATTTTGATCTAGATATGGCATACTAGCTCTGAGAGAAAAGTCTTGCAACACTAGGGGAGATGCAAGGAAACACAGTTAGTGTCGAAGAAAATTTGACAATAAAAAATTCAAAGACCAAAGGTGAAAGAAAGGTAACAATTAAGGAAGAACCATCCACATCCTCTGAGGTCAAATTGGATGCTCTAATCAGGACAATGTAGAGAATGGTGGGTATAATTTCTACCTCTGAAAGGAAACCAGAAACATAGGTTCAGAATCTTAATTTCTGAGGTCAGCATCAACAACCTCATATTAGGATTAAACAAAGGGAAGAAAGAGCTCTAGAGTAACCAACACAACAATAGATACAAACTCCTTTGTAGCATAATTATGCTCAAGGGGTTGAAGAAGATGAGATTATGGAAGAGAATAATTTCTTCACAGCAGATGGACAACCTATTTTCTTGACAGAGGATGAAGAATACATTGAGAAAACAAATTTTCCGAAAGATGACGACTACATACTTGCAAATGATGATGATTTGGAGGTCCAATCTGATAATTATCAGTGAGGTTATCTTAATTCTCTTAGCTCACAACAGAGGAAATATTCATTGAGAAATAGAGATGTTCTTGTCACTCCTATCCAGAAGATGACATCCCAGCAAAAATATACTCAGCCCAAGAAAAATCCCCATGGTAGTCAGAACAAGGGAAAGGAGCTTGTAGCGGCAAATCAAATAAAGAACAATCAAGAATCTACAAGTACACCAAAAAAATAAAAATAAGGTAAAAAAAAGGAATCTACAACAAAGGACCAGCCCGAAAAGAGGGACATAAATATAAAAGAGGTAGATAAACAAACCAATATGTTTAGCTTAGAAAATGAAATATCTAAGTTGAAAGTCTCCATCCCCTTGACCGAGCTTGTGAAAAATAATCAATACAAATCTCATGTTGCTAAAATGATGAAAGTAGACCCTATGTCAGATATGGTTAATGTTGAAGATTATCAACTTGAGATCGTTTTTGGTCCAGCCATAAATGGTCAACTAGAAGATAGTGAAGTTCCCCCATTTTATCTTAGTTTTAGAATTCATCAGTGTATCCTACATAATTCCATGCTTGACTCCAGAGCTTATCATAACCTGATGCCAAAGGCCATAATGGAAAAATTGGGCTTGGATATAAACCAACCTTATCATGATCTTTACTCTTTTTATTCTAGTAGAATATGTTGTCTCGGTCTTATAAAATACTTGGTAGTTTCACTTGAGCAAATCACTACTAAAAATTCTTTAATGGATGTGGTAGTAGCTGATATAAATCCAAAATTTTGCATGCTACTATCAAGGTCCCTAGGAGAAAATATAAGAGGTACTTTTCAATTTGATTTATCTTATGCCACCATCCCAGGTTTTGGGCAATTGAGGAAGTTGTACCGGGAGACAAAAATGAAGTATATTATCAAGAGTAAAGAGAAACCAAATAATCACCCTATCAATTTTGTACATACTGATATTGAGTCCTTTATTTTATTTAATTATAGTGGTTTTGATGATTTAGATTGTTAGCTTATATAAGTTGAAGAAATTCCAGAAATTTCAAATAGTGTCCGAGCAGTTTTGGATAAAAAAGAAGGAAATCAACCTAGTTCTTCAGAGTAGACTCTCAGAAAATTCAGAAAAAGGTACAGAAAAAATTGAAGAAGTGGTCGAAAAGGAAGAAAAAAATCAGATTGTAGGCTTCCTGATGATGAGAATGGTCTTTGGACCATGGATTTAGATGGTGCCTTAGGGAAAGATTGGGCAAGAATCCGAATCTGGATCCATATTCCAATTCATCAATCAGGTAAAATTCCAAAAAATGTGAGATTTTGTTCCTACAAATTGGCTTTCGGTTGTTCCAATAATTAATTTGAGTACGAGGAAAAAGTTGGGTGAAAAAATAATTTCTGTTTCTGGCAACTCAGAGCTTGTAATCAAACATGTAAAAGAGGAATACCATGCTAATAATCCAAGGATGAGAGTATATATGAATGTTGTACTTGACATTATCAAAATTTTTCTTGAATATAGATTGTAAGTTGTACCAAGAAGTCAAAATATTATGGTAGATTTACTTGGTACAGTAGCAAGTAACTTTAAGATTCCCATATTTTATAATAGGAAGTTTGAAAGTAATGTCAAACATCGACCAACTGTTCCTGACAACTTTAGGTATTGGCAAGTGTTCCGGGATGACAAACAGGTGAATAATTTTCAACAGATGGAAGGTGAATTTGAAAATTCCTTTATTGATGAGGTATATGATAAATATGATCAAGTTATCGAGGCTACTCAGGTTGATGTGTTATAGCTAAAAGATAATAACATTCCAAGAGGTCTTGTACCTTTGGAAGGGTTGTTCGATCAAGATGATGTTGCCAGAAAGCTGACCATGGTTCCTACCGAGAAATGTGTCGAGGATGTGAATATTAGAACAAAAAAATTACCCAAAATGGTTAAGTTTTTCAAGTCCTTATCTCCAGAGATGAAAGATAAATACATAGCTTTATTTTCTATATTTTTTAATGTATTTTCTTGGAACTATGCAGATCTGAAAGTATATGACAAGGATATTATTCAACATACAATTCCGGTCAAGCCTGATCAAAAGCCTTTCAGAAAAAATTTGAGAAGAATCAACCCAAGGTTGTTGACGTTGATAGAGAAAGAGGTAAACATCATTTTTAAAGGTAGTATCGCTGTTCCCATTAGATTTTCAGAATGGATGTAAAATCTTGTTCCAGTGAGAAAGAAAACAAGAGAAGTCTGTGTTTATATTGATTTCAGAAACTTGAATAAGTAGTCTCTAAAATATAACTATCCCCTTCCTAAGATGGACCATATCATAAAACGAGTGGTTGGGTCCTATCAAATGTCGCTTCTTGATGGATATTCAGGATACAATAAAATATTATTGCATAAGGATGATCAAGAAAAAACTGCTTTCACGACACCTTGGGGCACATTCAAGTATGCTAAAATGCCATTCAGGCTCAAGAATGTAGGAGCCACTTTTCATCGGGTGATGGAAATTGCCTTCAAAAATGAAAAGGGTGTTTTCTTAGTTGTGTATCTTGATTATTTGACAATTTTATCTCATTTTTATGACGAGCATTTGTATCATTTTAGAATTGTATGTTATAAGTGTAAGAAATTTGGGATTTCACTCAATCCAAAAAATAGTCTTTTAGCTATGGAGGAGGGCAAGCTTCTCGGCCATATCATCTCCAAATATGGTATCTGTATTGATCCTTCTTGGATTGAGGCTATTCAGCAAATATGTTTTCCATGCCGCAAGAAGGAGATCGAAGGCTTTAATGGTAAGATGATTTTCTTGAGAAGATTTATTCCAAATATTGCCGAGCATCTTTGAGAGATGGGCAATATGATTAAAAAGGATAATGAAGTAAGGTGGTTGGAGGATGCCAAAAATTCATTTTATTTAGTAAAGTTTCCCTTAACTAAAAATCCTATTTTGATTAGCCTCAGTTACTCCATTGATTTCATCATACTTTCATTTGACTTCGAACATACTTTGGCTGCCATTTTGATACGAAAGAAGGATAAGAACGAGCAACCCATTGCATTCTTAAGTCATACCATTAGGGATGTTGCCATTAGATATAACACCATTGAGAAGCAAGACTTGGCCTTGGTAAAGGCATTGAAGGACTTTCGCCGATGTATATCCTTCATTCACACATTCTAGCCTATGTCCCTAATGCAGCAGTGAAGGATGTTATTATGCAAGCTGATCCGGAAGGAAGAAGAGGAAAGTGGATAGCTCTATGTTAGAGTATTACCTTGAGATAAAGTCTAAAAAGCTGATCAAAGGTCAGATATTAGCCAAGTTCATGGGTGAATCTGATTTACATGCACTTGATATCAATCTCATTTCAGTTTTGTTCGATGAAGAAGATGATGGCTCACTCATGCAGGTATCAGATATTTTTCTCTCATCTCCTTGGCATGCCAACATCATTTATGTTCATATACATCTTCATCCTCCTCCATACATGTGTAAAAGTAAGGGTAGGTCATTAAAGTTTAAAGTTGTTGGGCGTAGTATAGGGTCTATAAATGTACCAACATTTAATTTGTCAATTCGGATAGTTCGTGAACTTCAATATGTAGCATTGGAAATGCCAGAGAAAGCCCCCAACAACCTGAAAATGAAACTCTAGTCTATGTTGCGCATTAATCTCAACAATAAATGGAATCCTGCACTAAAAGAAAATTTGAGAAAACACCAATCCAAACAATTAAATCATGTGGGAAATAAAAGGAAATCCTGTACTGTCAATGTGGAAGGAAATTATGAGCAAACAGAAAGGAAATCATAACACAATATCAAAAGACTGTAAATGTTGGAATAAACTCAAAAGAAATTCAAAACCATTCTGCCTGTACTAATTCATCTTGCACTAATTCTTCTTGTACTAATTCTATGTGAAATTAACCTGAAAGCATCAGCAATATAACAAGTAAAGTTACTGTGTAAATAAATTATAAAAAAATTGACTTAATATGAATCTCTTTCCTTCCTTGTCCCCATAGATTAATCTTGTGAAGTTGTCCAGAAGCTTAAAGTAATTACATTGAAAAATAAACATTATCGATTTATAGCATAGAGTAATTCCTTTTTATAAATGTCGGCTCTCAAGACCATAAATAATCAAGTCGATCTCGAGTTCTGGAACATTAATTATATGGGTTTGGATCAATGCACGTTACAACTCTGAAGGGACATAATATTATTTGAGATTAATAAATGTTTTAAGTGCAAGCACGATCCTTAATGCGATAAATTAATTAATTTTACAGCTGAAAGGAAAACATTGCAGCAAATTGAACAACAATGGTTTGGGGAAGGAAAGAGGTTGTAAATAATTCAATAAACTCTACACAGTAAATAATAATTTAAATTCTATTTAATTTAAGAAATCCAGAGCGATGTCGAGCTGGTCTAGTAGCCAACCCAACCAGCTTGGATCCTCTATGAGCGACCTGGTTTACACAAAAATTAGAATCACTAGATGCAAAAAATAAATAAACAGAGCATGGATTAAAATACTTTCATTAATTCTTGAAAACACAGTATTTACATCATGAGGCAAACTCTCAACTCCAAAAAGACAAGATGAGCGATCCACTGGTTATGAACTGTGTGAGGCTACATTGGGACAACTCCTCTTCCCTTCTGCACATTCCTTTCGTACCTGAGCAAGTCTCTGGCTCCCTTGGTCGATTTCCTAATTTGCTATCTAATTAATTAATTTCCCTTTCCACTCCATGCACTTTATATATGCACTGAATTACAATTTGGGGCTTTCATTCAACCAATTATAATACAGGATGGGAGATTATTGGTTTTAACAATTTGCCAAGAATAAAATTAGTTTTACAATAGAATGTTGAAATAGGGAAAGATTCTGGTGAATCATTCTTCTTTTCTTGGAATGATGCTGTTGCGGAAGTTGTATTTTGACTAATCGATTTCCTCCTTGCGTGATGATGAGCTGCTCACAGGTACATCGCTTGGAGGAACAAATTTTATCAGAGAACTCATAATATTCTCCAAAGCAGGAAATTTGGAATGTGATGCTACGCATCGAGTAAGAGGATAATTAGCATTCAAAATGGAAATGTGAGGAAATCTAAGGTGAGGACCAGGTAGAGTATTTATAGAATGGGAAATGCTGCTATTTTTTGGTGATTGTATTGAAAATTTCTATCATATCTGCTTCGATCAGATCCATATTGACCCAAAATTATTCTTTCATCATAACCATATCTTCTATCATCATATCCTCGATCATCATAACGACCTCATTCATAATCCAATTTTTGAGAATCGAATCATAATGACTATCGCCATATTCATCTGCATATGGAGGCTAAAAGAATATGACTGAAATGAATCTGGTCTCCTATGAATTCTCGAAGCCTATCGACATGGATGATGCTGTGGGTCAAAGTATTTAAAATATATTTCTTTTTCTTTCCGATTGCCACCTTTTTGAATGGATGTCACTTCTTGAGAAGTGAATTTAGCCATGGATATTGATTTCACTCGATGTGTGAACTCCCAATGGATACCACCTTGATACTCTTCTCCTGGTGATGACATAAATGATGTGACACTTATACAACTCACATAAATTGGAGAACACTCTGTTGTGCTAAAAGAAAAACGTCCAGAAGTATGAGCAAGGGTGGTTGACTTGGAAGTAGAACCATGGGATATGATTAACCCGATGAAACTATACAATAGCGTGGGAACATGTAGCATCAAATCCCTACTATTAAGAAAACTCTCTTCTCTTCAACAATAAAGATAAGTCGTGCTCTAATCCTTCATGGGATGGCAATGTCGGAATTTCTGCTCTAGCGCAAGAATCCATTTTTTCTCTGGTGCATGTAGGTCCAAAGCATAATCGAACCAATTTTAAACCTACAACATACAAACCTTAATTAAACTTTTATTAATGCTATTTTTAATCTTGTTAAAACAAAGAAGTAACAAAAACCCTTCGAAAATAATCATTTAGCCATGGACAACATGAGAGAAGTTTCAAATAAATAAGACAAAATGAAGGCCCAACATCCCCCCATGCTGACCATATTGCATGTCCTCATGCAAGGAAATCTGGTACTGTCATTTCCTCGAAAAAGAACAAAAATTAAAAATTTCATAATGATGTCCCTGTAATTTTGTGTTATCACATTTCCTGCACTAGATAAAGATTGCTCTAAAAGTAGAGTGTCTATTTGACCCTTTATTTTCTTAGACCGATTTCAAGAAAATCTAAAACGAAAGCTTCCATAGAAAAATTGAATTGCAAGGATGGTGTTATTATTAGAATAAAATAGCCAAGTTTTTAAAATTTCTAAAAGAATATCTCATAGGCATCCCTGATTAGAAGTTTCACTTTAACATCCTCATTGTAAACATGAGTGACCTGATTTAAAAAACCATAGTGTTAAAAGTGAACATAGCAATACCTTCCCACAGTGATAATTTTACCATTATCCATGTATAGTTGAAGCTCCTCTTGTCAGGGCACAGTGAATTACCTACACCAAGGGTCCCACACATATAAAAAATCATTCCAAAAAGATATAACTCCAAGGTATGACAATAGAAGGATTTTAAAGCCATTCTCAAAGAGATTGATAGTGAGTTCAGGGAAAGGCAAAAAAATCCAAGTAAATCATAGTGTAAAATTAACTTTAATACCACAGGCATGGCCCTGTTGCCAGCAGGCGTCTATAGCCTTGACAGGGGTACATTTTAACCTCATGAAATGATTTTGTCCCAACTATTAGATATAGCTTCAGTGTCATTTAAGAATATTTAATTTTTCTCTTTTTATAAGTTAATTGAAGGACACTGAACTGGATTGGTAACCATCTATTGACAGTGCCATTCACGAGAACTAACAAGAATGAACAAGCCGGCTTGTGATGAGACCTCTTGTCTTCCAGATTTTCAACTGAAAGCCATTACCCTAGCTTGGTGACCAGTGTGGTAATTTCATTCTCTTTAGGACCCATGATCATATTAGGTCGGCTCGCATGAGATCTCCTATCCCTCAATTAATTAATTTATTTTTGTTAAAAAAATTCTGATTATAATTAACCTCAGATGTTACTTAGTAGGCGGGGAAGAAAATATACTCCTTAATAGTGCAGGATGGCGTGAAAAGTTTTTAATTACTATTATTTACTGTTTGGTCATGCTACCATAAGAAATTATTTAAAGACATCTCAGGTAATGACCAAAAATATTCGTTGAGTTGATAATGCTAGGGTTCTTTATGAAATATTATTAGATTTTTGTAGGCGTGGTTCACCATAGGAGGTTTTTCATTGATCCCTTTGAAGAGGACTTAAAAAAATATTATCTGGATGATATTTTATTAGGTTAGCAGAAAATTTTTACATGTAACTTATAACAATATCCTTTACTAACATGTTAATCCATAATAAAAGTCACTTGAAAATGTGAGGTATTAAGTTTAAAGTTCTTCTGAAAAGTCTACCCGCAAGAGTGCATGATAGTAGAAATTTCAAAAGTTGTGATTTTAAGGAATCACAAGTTCAAGAGTGTTGTTATACTTCTTTATTAATTATTATCATATTACCCTACCCTATTTTTAAAGAAAGAAATGTCACAATTAAGTGCAGGCGTACTTCCAATGAAGCCATGTGCGTAAAAAAATGTTGAATATACTCACACATAGTTTCAAAGAATAGACTTCAATACATACTAAAGTGTGATAAACCAATTGCTTTAATTGACATGGTACCAAGAGATGCCAAATGATGAGGGAATAATGTGGCTTGATGACTGCTAGAAACCGAGGTTCAATGGAATCCACATATTTATGATTCTCCAACTAATGCAAGTCTTCCATAGTTTGATAGTCACTTTCCTGGAGGCACAAAGGATCTGGTGAAAGAAAAAAGATAAATCAATCAAGTTCGGGCTCAAATATTTGATTTTCAGATTGCCAAGAATCGCTGAGAGGGGTTCTAGGGTTTCGAGTTTCAACAACATTTTCAGAACAAGTTCCAATGAAAGATCACTCCTCTTGTGGTCTTTGAATTATATATTTTCAGGGTGAATGCTAGTAATGGGGGAATTTTCCAAATTCATTTCATTTCCCAACATGAAGGATGTAGCATTATGTTCAACATGGGAATTAACGAGAAGAATAGGTGTTTGAAACTGCTGTTCAACCTGATGGTTTAGATTAGGGTTTAGAAGATGGTTTGGGGTAGGTTTTTGGTTAAGTCTTAGACTATGATTTTGATTTGGATTGGGGTTAGAATTAGTGTTAGATCTAGGTTTTGAATGAGGGCTAGGGTTTAAATGAGGGCTAGGTTTAGGGTTTGAATTAAGGTTTTGACTAGGGTTAGGATCAGGGATATGATTAGGGTATGAACTATGTTTAGGGTATGGATTATGGTTTGGATGAGAGCTAGGATATGGGTAAGGATAAGAAGTAAGGTATAGACAAGAGGGACAAAGGGTAGGGTATGGAATAGGGTTAGGATATGGATTAGGCTTTAGACTAGGACTAGGGTATGAATTAGGGTTTGAATGAGAGCTAAGGTTTGGGTAAGGATAAGAAGTAGGGTAAGGATTATGATAAGTGGTAGGGTATGGATTAAGGCTAGGGTAAGGTTGCACATGTGGCTGGGAACATGGAGGATGATAACATAATGATGCATTGGAAACAAAATTGAGGCTGTTTTCAGTGCTCATATGATTGAATTTTCATGGGAGATTTCCCTAGAGATAAGGATCCAAACTATACTTGAGGACATGGAGATATCTGGCTCGAGGACGAGGGCTAAGGAGAGGGCCACTGTGGCCATGAATTAAGATATTCAATTATAGGAGGATTAAAATTTTGCCATGAAACTGCAAGATTATAAACATGTTGAGAAACCATCTCAGGAAAACAAGCATTATTCCAAGCATCAAATGATAATGGGTTTTGAGTTATACATGGTAGTCAGCTCGATTCCTTAATTGATTCCCTGAGTGCCTGTAGTAATCTTGGTAGCGATGGGAAATTTTATGTTGGATGATCCTCTTCACAAATTTTTCAAATTTTCAGGCTACTAAGTGGAAAATTTCCAAGGAAGTGCTTCTTTCTATAGTTTGCACAAAATATAAGCAGTGGATTTTCATCCCGCGTCCACTCTTCCTGCAAATCATCCAATTTCAAAATCAAAGATTTAATAATATCATTTTTATGTTTAAGAAAAATGTTAAATTCTGCACTTGTTAATTCCTCATTTGATGAGTTGTATGTCTCTGTTGCAGCATAAGAACTCCTCAATGAATGATTCCTCAAAATACCATTTTCTTGTTTTTAACAAGCCCACTGGTACATTTCTTAGCACATAAGTAATGTGTATATATATGTGTAGGGTGGGGGGTTCTTAAAACATTAAATAAAATGAGAAACCTTAAAGCAACAATGCAGGAAAGAAATAAATTCAAGAACATAAAATTGCAAGAGAAACTAGGTGAAGGAAACAAAACAAATGCAACAGGTCACCAAGGTAAATCCCCTAAGTTCTCCCCGGAAATGACGGAAAAATTTTGGGTGCACTATAGGGTCTATAAATGTACCAACATTTAATTTGTCAATCTGGATAGTTCGTGAACTTCAAGATGTAGAAATGGAAATGCTAGAGAAAGACCCCAACAACCTACAAATGAAACTCTAGTCTATCTTGCACATCAATATCGACAATAAATGAAATCCTGCACTAAAAGAGAATTCGAGAAAACACCAATCCAAACAATTGAATGATGCGGGAAATAAAAGGAAATATTGTACTATCAATGCAGAAGGAAATTATGAGCAAACAAAAAGGAAATCATAAATGGAAACCAAGTAGTGTCGACACAATATCAAAAGACTGTAAATGCTGGAATAAACTCAAATGCAATTCAAAACCATTCTTCCCATACTAATTCTGCTTGCACTAATTCTTCTTGCACTAATTCTGTGTGAAATTAACCTGAAAGCATCAACAATATAACAAGTAGATTTACTGTGTAAATAACTTATAAATAAATTGACTTAACATGAATCTCTTGCCTTCCTTGTCCCCATAGATTAATCTTGCAAAACTATTCAGAAGCTTAAAGGTAATTACATCGAAAAATAAACATTATCGATTTCAAGCATAGAGAAATTCCATTTTATAAATATCGGCTCTTAAGACCATAAAATCTCAAGTCGATCTCGGGTTCTGGAACATTAATTAGATGGGTCTGGATCAATGCACGTTACAACTCCAAAGGGACGCAATCTTATTCAAGATGAAGAAATGTTTTAAGTGCAAGCACGATCCTTAATGCAATAAATTAATTAATTTTGCAATTGAAAGGAAAAAGTTGTAGAAAATTGAACAACATCGGTTTGGGGAAGGAAAAATGCTGTAAATAATTCAGTAAACTCTACATTGTAAATAATAATGTAAATGCTATTTAATTTAAGTAATGCAGAGCGATGTCGAGCTGGTCTGGCAGCCAACCCAGCTGTTGGGTCATAAAAAGGTATCTTTTGAACACCTAATTAGCCTACATTAATCATCAATCCGGGAGCATCTTTTTATTTCAAGAGTGTACTCTGTCTGAGGCTGCAATTGTCTAAGAGAAATGCGGTGAAGATGTAGTACAAAATAACAAGAACAAAAGTAACCAATGCTTGAAAAGAAACCTAATTACCGTGACATGAATGGAAAGATTAAACTACTTCAATCTTGCAGAACATTGATCAGGGATGCAGTAGCAGTAACTCTTTCCCTTAGAAATCTATGCAAGATGACCAATATGGGGATTTGGAAGCAAAAGCCTCTATCCTCTACAGTTGGAGATCTTAAAGCAATTGAAACAAAAACATATTCAACGAAAGAAACTTAAAAGAAACGCAAGTTGAAAAGGAACAGCAGTATGTAACTACAACTCATCTATTTTCTAATCAAAGACTATGAATAAGTAATGAAAAAAAACGGAGCAACAATGTGAAATGAACAACAATTATAATTCAAACATATTCAAAACACTAGATTTCTATATTTCAATCCTGTCGACAGCTTCTCACCACGCAACGATCAATTATAACAGATTATAAACTAAAGGAACAACAATTCAAATCAAATACAAGTCAGCGAAGCATTATAATAACAACAAGATAATCGAACTGTAAATTATGCCTCTTATAAAGAAATGAAACAATAATGACTCTGTATTTGATCCGATCAACAATAAACCAATTCTGTAATCAACACAAATATTAAGCGCACTCCACACGACAATGAGCAAAGATTAAAATACAAACAACAAAGTTATTCCACCATAGCCAAGCCCTTAGCACCAGTGAAATACTGCTGGGCTAAGTCAGAACCGCAGAAGGTAAATAAAAACGCGTGCCTTGTATTAAACCAACATAGAGTTTTACAGAAAGGTTTCTCTCAAAACAGAGAGTTAATAGAATAGAGAAAATGTAAAGTCTTGCGACCAATTCCCAATTTCAACAACAATCCATCCGTCCCATTGTAACTAAAGGACGTGGCTTTATATATCAAATCCTGACGGACCAATCAAGGAACAAGATAAGTTTGAAAAACGATCCCTCAGGATCGAAAGATCCTGAGGGATTTGCTCCTCTGCGTTCATTCATATTTCTGTTTGCGCTGACTAAGGCCAAGCTGTTCCCTGTCCTTTCTAGGCTATTCGTTCAGATCTCCTTGCCTTTGGCTGGATATGATTCAACGATGTTGGAACAAAAATTAGATTATTATCAACCCCGCCTTCGGTACAGCTGCTCGCCTCTCCGAATTCCTGTTTTTCAATCACAAAGTAGCTTTTAGTCATATTTTCGTAGTAATCATAAACCTTTCCAATTATATTGTAATTCCTATGATAAATTACCTTTCCAAGGCAAACAAGAGTATATTTATGGTAAAGAATGAATAAATTCATAATAATTTCATACCTCTTTCACTGCCCAACACACCCCCCTGCTTAATCTTATTCATGCCCTCATGAAAACTATAGTTCACATGAAGAGCAGTCAAAGAATAAGCTGAATAAGGTTTGTCATCCACAGGTCTAAAACCATGTAGTGCAGCTAATTCCTCAAAAATATGTTCTGTCTTCCCTTCAGGAAGTTCATAAATAGCTTTGTAGTCCAAAGCAGGGTACCATGCAATAGGGCTGCGGAACCTACATCCTAACCAATATGGTCCTTCTTTTAAAACAAGATGGCTATAGGAAATGAAACGGTCTGCAGCTAGCCCAAAGTTTCTATAATTAAATGGTTCCCTATTTTTCACATTTTGATTCGAGGTTCTCCATCGGACCTTGGCTTCTATATATGCTTAGTTCCTAATGGATGAAAAATAATCTGTTCCATTCGAAATGATGGATTTGTGGAGAGGCCCCAGAGTTTGGGTAACGCCTTCCTTTGTCATCAAACTTTTCTGTCTAGCCCAAAATTGAAGTGGGTTTTGAGGTTCACTTCTAACCCATAGATCTAATCCATTTTCCTGCCTTTGAAAGGCGTTATAATCTTTAAGCCATTTTAATTTATTTATAGCAAAGGAAATGAATGCCTAAAACTGAACATCTCCAATAAAAGGGCTAGGGTTTGATTCACAGTCATTTTCAAGTATTAGGTTATGCAAGTAAAATTCACATAACAGGCATTGTACTTTGATCCCATAAAGTTTGTATCATGATATCAAGTCATCTATTGTTTTTAGCTCTATGGATTTCCTTGCCCTAACTGCCTTGATCTTTAATTGTAAATATATTTCTAGTAAAAACAAATCATAGTTTTTGGCGGGGCATCTACAGGCTAAGACATCAGTATACAAGGAGCAGAGAGTGTCCATTTTAGTGTAGGCTAGTTTCAGTTGGTTCATTACCTTACCAGCCTTTACCTCTGCTTTCCGTCATTTTTCATGAGCTTCAGCTTCTGCTTCATGAATAGTTCTCATTTGTTGCTGCAATTCTTGATATATTTTTCTTGGGATAGTATCTTCCTCCAGTTTCTACCTTTCTATTCAGGCCTGTGTCAATTCTTCTTGAAGTATGATCAGTGTCGGCTCACTAAAAGTGTGCTGACTGCTATATTGCATATTTTCACTCAACACTGGTTCCTCTGGAACAACTTGTGTTGGAACAGCTATTTGTTGCTCCGCATCCTCATAATTAGGATCAGGTATGGTTTCTTCTATAACTTGGGGGTTCCTATCAGCGACCACTCTTCTCTTTTTCGAGCTTCTTTTGATAGCAATTCTTCTTCTCTTAGGGGCTCGCTGGGGCATGTGTTTCATTCTCAGAACCGTAATGGTTTGCCTGAGCTGTTCTACTATTTTATGAAGCTTTATTCATTCTCCACGAAGCTTCTCAATCTCAGTTGTTTTCTTCTTATTTCTTAATGGAACAGCCATTCCTTTATCCAACCCTATTTTCTCAATAGATTTTTGGCCCATATCAGCGGTGCCTTCAGTAAAATTCTCTTCTTGTTCTTCTCCTTGGGGCTCCTCTTCTATATTCATATGCCCTTGGCTCAATTCTCCTGGAGTCATATTCTCAGTTAACTCTGCAGTCTCCTGGGGGCTTTCATCTTCAGCGTTGTCTTTCTCCTGCTCACATCCCTCAGGAGAAGAAACCCTAGCTTCGCTAGTGTTTTCTATTTCATTCAGTTTTTCTCCAGCTGTTTCTTTATCAATAACAGAGTATTATGGTAGTTTATTATTTTCAATATTGAGATCCAAGGGGCTATGAGGCCGTGCATAATCACTCATATTGGCCAAAATCTAGGCCAATTGGTCTTCCTGTAAGGGACTTACGATAACATTTTCGACCAGCTATGTTTCATCTTGATTACTACTATGATTGTCCTCAGCCTCCTTAGATGTGTGATAACTTCCTTCCTCTTCATCTGAATACTGGATTTCTCCCTCAACTTCTTCTTCTTCATAATTTCCTTCGATTCCTTCTTCCTTATTATCACCTTCCTATGAACTGGGTTGTTTTTCGCTATCGACTTGGCGACTTATTTCTTCTTCATTCGAGTAGCGAATTTCTCCTTCAAATTCTTTTTCCTCATCAGTACGAGGGCTTACTCCCTCTAATTTCTCTTTCTCGTCAATGCGAGGGCTTACTCTCTCCAATTGTGGAGGTTGTTCCTCCTCTGAACTGTACATTTCTAGGGGCTGGCTGCTACTGCCCGGAAGTTCTTCCACCATCCTTCTATTTCGTTTCAACCAAAGGGACTGTCCATGAATAGAAGGCTCATCAATTGAGCCGACCATCCTCTTTCGTTTTGGAGCGGGTAGAGCTAACCCTCCGTCAATGGAAAATATTAATTCTTCCCAGCTGGACTGTTGCTGGGCAAGGCTACGACTCACTATTAAACGAATTAGACAATGGTGGCTGACCACCGTATCTGCATGCTGGGCTTTTCTTATACCACGAGAAGTATCATGCAACAAAGAATTTAAAAATGTAGGCAAATTAATGGTGCATTTCTGTTTTAATACAGCTAGTAGCTTAAGGTGGCGAGGTCTTACCACATCCTTTCTTCCATCACACGTTATGTAAGCCTGCACAATCTTGGCCAACTTCGTCCATGGTTCTCCTAATGACGCTGGCTGGACTCCTTTACCTTTGATAACTAACATCTGTCCATCATCTTGAAAATTTTTTATGGCTTCACGAATCCTAATCTTCTTCTGAGTCCAAATAGTCCCTTGCGCGGGAATTCCAGACACTTCTGCAATTATCTCGTCGGATACAACTATCTGCCTCCCTCTGAACATGGAAGATACTTCCTACAAGTTCAATAAAAATTCTATGGCCACAGCTTCATGGTGTCGCTGCATTCTCAAGAAATATGTAATCCACCCCAGTCTTTCTAGAATTGCTCGTGCAGCATCAAAGACGATCAATACTTCTGGTTCACTGCGAATTGGCCATCCTCCCATTTCTGTGTTCTATTAATTTCTCAACACACAGTAATCACAATGGAACAGTACAACACAGTTCGTTGAAAATTTTTTATTCCCTAAAATGCAGGGGTTTTAATCCGTATACAGGAATCTTGGATTTTGTTTTGTATGCAGACATCCACACCCCCCAAATGAATGAAAGGTTGCCCTCGACCGTCAATTGAGAGGAGCATGTGTGGCTTGAGCAGTAGTGCAACAGTAAAAAGCAGGCGTAATTATGATACATTCAATCAAATTACAACAATTACTGAAATCAATGCATGTGATGAATCGTTAATAAATAGAAAATTGTTTTGTAATGATTCAAATACAAGGAGAAGGGACAACATAAAATAAACATAAATACAATTGTGTTATTTACCATTTGAACTAATATGATCGATTTGTAATGATTTTCATGTATAATAGGTTCGGAGGGAAAGTTAAGTGATTCATATTTCATTTGACATTTAAATAAAGATACAGGAAAAGGGTTAAATATAACTATTGATGTGTATAAATGTGACTCCAATACCATTAGCAGAGCTCTGCTACCCACAGGTGTCCATAACCTTGACAGAGTTTCTTTCTTACCCATGGAACCATTGTCCTTTATGTTTACTGAGGAAGTGCCCCCTTTTTTATTGAATATCATGATAGAGGCCATTGTGCTGGCTTGGTGACCAGATAAACAACAATGCCATTCACCAGGAAGAAGTGAAAGGTGGGCAGGCCGGCTCGTGATGAGACCCCCTGTTCCAAGGACTTCTTGATTTTTTCAATTGTCTATTGGACCATTTCCCTGGTTTGGTGGCCATAATGGGAATTCCACTTCACTGCCTTCCCTATGATCACGGTAGGCTGGCTCTTGGTGAGACCCCCTATCCTCCATCTGCAAAATCATTATTAAGAATATGTAAATATTTTTTACTCTTTTCTTTTTCACACAACACTTTTCCTCAGTTATTCATAAGGGATGGCTCAACACTCCTTAAGAGTAGGGGTGGTGTAATAAGTCTGAACATCTCAATAGAAAAAAAATTATGCCCTTAGTCCTATTCCTTAGATAAACATCAAAGAAAGTTATAGCATATGGGAAGGAACCAATCATGATAAAAATAATCGGTCAGATTAACTCAATGGTAAAAATAGCAAAGTTATGTTATTGATCATGCCCTTTTCCTTTTTTTCTTATCATTACTAGACAATTTTCTTAAAAAAAATGACAATTTATTTTGATTTTTTTATTACAGTAAGCTTTAATTTGTATGATTGTATATAAATGATATATTTTCCTTTAGAAAAGTAATCAAAAATTCAAAATTTTGTCTTAAAACAAGAAAAAAAATCCTCAAAAAGGTGTTGTTCCTTTTAAAAGGAACAACAAAAACAATCTATAGAACTGTTGTTCCTTTCAAAAGGAACAACAAAAAAATACTCTATGGAAGTGTTGTTCCTTTGGAAAGGAACAGCAAAAGCGCTTTGCGAAACTGCTATTCCTTTCAAAAGGAACATCAAAAAATACTGTGTGGGAGTGTTATTCCTTTGGGAAGGAACAACAAAAACATTCTACGAAACTACTGTTTCTTTCGAAAGGAACAACAACGGTCTGCGAAACTGCTGTTCCTTTCGAAAGGAATAGTAGCAGTGTTGTTCCTTTAGAAAGGAACAACAAAACAACAGAAATAAACATAATTTTTTTTTTTTGTTTTTTTTTTTGAAGAAAATGAATTTCACAAAACAACGATGAAGAAATAAAGCGGTAATATTAAAAAAATGTAAAAAAACAAATTCCATAAAACAAAAATTAAAAAAAACGGAAAAAAATGCTTTATGTACAAAATTAAAAAAAGATGATTTATCAAACTGATGTTGAGGAGGAGCTCTCCCCTTCAGCGAGAATTTCCATGGTAGAATCTTCCCGTAAGTGTTGGTAAAAGGATTCCCGGGTAAGCGGTTTATGATACAATCGTACTCGATGACCATTTACCTTAAAGGAATGTCCAGATCCGTCAATGGTAACTAATGTAACAGTGCCATTATCATGCACTTTTTGTATTTCATAGGGTCTAAGCCATCGTGTCTGGAGTTTTTCTGGGAAATCCTGAAACCTGGAATCATTTAGGAGTCCCCAGTCTCCTTCGTGGAAGATTTTTCTTTTGATATGGGCGTCATGCCATTTGGCTCTCTGTTGCTGAATTAATGTTGTGTGCTAAAGAGCAGAAAGCCTAATTTCATCTAACTTATTAATTTGCTGCAGTCTTTTATCCTGGGCTTCATTTAAATTTAAACCCACCTTTTGAGCTGTTTGTAATGTTTGAATTTCGAATTCTATAGGAAATATGGGTTCCTTTCCAAATACCAATTGGTATGGTGAATATCCTGTGGTAGGTCTCCACATTGTTCGATATGCCCACAATGCTTCTGGCAATTTGTAGGCCCAATCTCGTCTATGAGAAGAAAATGTTTTTGTTAATATAGATTCAATTACTTTGTTCGTGCTCTCTACTTGGCCATTGGCCTGTGGGTGGTATGGAGTCATAATCTTGTGCTGAACATGGTAGTTTTGCAATGTTTCAGCTAATTTGTTACCTACAAACTGTGGTCCTCCATCTGTGATTATGTCTCTTGGGAGGCCATAGCACACAAATATTTGGAAAAGAAATTGTATTACAGAGTCCTCTATAGCTTTTGAAAGAGCTTCTGCCTCAGCCCATTTAGTGACATACTCAGTGGCAACTAGGATATATGTTTTTTTGTTTGATGGGGGGCTAATAGGACCAACAAAGTCAAGAGCCCAACATTCAAACGGTTCGATCACTAGTTGAGGGTTCAGAGGCATTTCATCATACTGCCCAGGGCGACCTGCCCTTTGGTAGCTATCACAAGCATGCACGAATTTTTTAGCATCTTTAAAGATATTCGGCCAATAATAGCCTGTTCGTAAAACTTTATGGGCAGTTCTACGATCTGAAAAATGTCCGCCACACTATCCATCATGGCATGCTTTCAATATGTCAAATACCTCATCCTCCCTAACGCATCTCCTTATTTTCATATCTGCACCTGTATGAAATAGGTGACCTCCAATCCAGGAGATGCAGGTACTACGATGTATTATTTGCTTACGCTCATTAAGGGATAGATGTTTAGGTAATTTACCTATTTCCAAATAGTTCTCTATATCAACATACCATGGTGTTCTGATAGTAACAGCGAAGATATGTTCGTCTGGAAAGTGGTCTTCAATTGCTTCTATATCTGTTGGCTTTGGCATTCTTGACAGAAAGTCAACTACAAGGTTCTCTTTCCCAGTTCGATCTCTGATTGTGATGTCAAATTCCTGCAGTAAAATCAACCATCTTGTGACTCTTCCATTTGTAACGGGTTTATTTTCTAAAAATTTAATGGCAGAGTGATCAATATATAGTACTACAGGATACCTAGTTATGTAATGCCTAAATTTGTTTATAGCATGAACTACAGCTAAAAATTATTTCTCAGTCACAATATAATTTAATTTAGTAGGGGATAGATTTTTGCTAATATAGTAGATTGCATATGGCTTCTTGTCTTCCTCCTGTCCAAGTACTGCTCCAATTGCCGTGTCTGAGGCATCAGATGAAATTTGGAATGACAAATTCCAATTTGGGCCCCTCAGCACTGGGGCTGTTGAAACAAGATTCTTCAGATCATTAAAGGCATTGTCACATTTATCTGTCCAAGTGAAATCAACATTTCCATTCAGTGCATATAAAGGTGCAACTATTTGAGAATCATGTTCTATAAATCTTCTATAGTAACCATAAAATCCAAGAAAGCTACGTAACTCTGTTTGTGTAGTAGGTGTAGGAATTAACAAGAGTATTTGAATTTTAGACGGGTCTACTTGAATTCCAGCTGCTGAAATATAATGCCCTAATATAACTCCTTCAGTCATCATCATAAGACACTTTTAATTGCTTAAGTAAAGCCTAGTGTCAATACATCTTTGCAATACTTTTTCTAAGTTTTCCAATGCAGGCTCAAAGTCATCCCCATAGGGTGTGAAATCATCCATATATACTTCGAGGCCTTCATTTATTAAGTCTGCAAAAATGCTGAGAATTTCCCTTTGGAATGTAGTAGGAGCATTTCATAGGCCAAAAGGTAGGACTCGGTAGGAAAATGTCCCCCATGGACAAGTAAAAGTAGTTTTTTCCTAATCTTCAGGGGCAATCTAGATTTGGTTATACCCACTGAAGCCATCAAGGAAAGAGAAGAATTTATTCCCTGCCAATGTGTCTAGTACCTGGTCAATGAAAGGAAGGGGAAAGTGGTCTTTCTGTGTTGATTTATTAAGTTCACGGTAATCTACACATATCCTCCACTTTCCGTTCTTTTTTGGTACTACCACTAATGGGGAGACCCACTTGCTATCAGATATTGGGTAGATGAAATTAACATCCAATAGTTTTTGTAATTCAACTTTCACAATATCTTTAAGGTGAGGGTTTAGTCTCCTTTGAGGTTGGTGAATGGGTCTTGCATCTTTTTCAATGTAAATGTGGTGAGTACACAATTTAGGATCAATTCCTTTCATATCAGGGTAATCCCATGCAAAGGTTGCTTTTTATTTTCGTAATAATTGGACTAGTTTCTCTTCTTGTTTAACAATGAGATTGTTGTTAATATTTAAAGTTTTTCCCAGCTCAATTTCTACAACCTTGCTATTGCTCACAGAAGTAGTAGGTATTGTTTGATCAGGAATATATTTGAAAGGATATTCTTCTTATTTATTATCGAATGCTGCTTTGATCATGTGACATTGCAAATGGGATCTGGTTTGTGTCTTATTAACAAAATTAGTAATGATATCATCCTCTATTTGATCTTTAAAATCAAGAGCATTTTCTATGGTTAGAGGTGATCTCATATTCTCCATAAGATATGATGCAGGTGGTTTTCTTGTTTTGATTATGGATAGAATTGGCTGGGCTAGGGGATATAGGGCTAGATTCTTGACATAATTTCCCCTTGTAATTGTCATGTTGCCTTGTCGGCATCCAATATAAGTATTGACAGTTGCCAACCAAGGTCTACCTAGAATTAACAGATGTCCATCTAGTCAATTCTTTGGATTGCTAACCAGGAAGTCAGCAGGATATTATCATGAATCTACTGATACCATTACATCTTGTAGTATACCTTCTGGTTTGACTATTGATCGGTCAGCCAATTCCAACAAGGTTGTTGTTGGTTCGAGTGATGTAATTCCAAGTTTTTGACAGGTGGTGGTTGTTAAAATGTTAATTTCTACCCCCAAGTCAACTAAGGAATTTGGAAATGATTGGCCATTGATCTGCACTGTCACTATATGATTTCCCGGGTCTTCATATTTGATGGGTGTTTCCATTCCTGATAATAAATCAGATAAGGTACCGACTATTTGGACAGTAGGATTGGTTGTTGCTCTCCTCTTTGGCTTCTTTATGCATAATTCCTTAATAGTTTTTGCATATATAGGAATATCTTGAATA
Organism: Pinus albicaulis; assembly: GCA_034641835.2. Taxonomy (NCBI): domain Eukaryota; kingdom Viridiplantae; phylum Streptophyta; class Pinopsida; order Pinales; family Pinaceae; genus Pinus; species Pinus albicaulis. The sequence continues at coordinate 659,367,897 of CM076582.1, read as the reverse complement.
GCTTGGAGGAGAGGGATTTTTATACACAAATTTTTTAATTCTCCCAGAAGATGAAAATTAGGTTGTTCTAATGGACGAGGTATAATTAATCGTTCTGGGACTGGTGGAGAGGAAGTTTTTACTTGTTGATTTTTTTTCTGGACTTCCTTCTCGCTTTGTACTGTTTGTTCTACAAGTAACGGATCTTCAGTGTGGACATCATTGTTTTTCTCTGTTTAAACTATGCACCCAGACCTTAATTGAAGATCATTACACTCCCTAAGTTCAGTTTCTACTTCTGGGGGTTCCATTATTTGGACAGACTGAACTGGCCTAGTGTTTGGGTTTGGGTTGGGTTGGGCTGGGAGTTGTGGTCTTAAATTGGTCTAGGGGTTTGTATAAGGAGCTGGAAGTGTAGGTTGAGAGAGAGGAATTGATCTAGTTGGATGATTTGTTGGTTTTTTCCAGTTTGACTGCTAGGCCTGATTTTGGGAAGTAGAGGGGGACCATTGTGTAGGCCAGAAAGGTGGGTAAAAAGGAAAGCTAGGACAGTTATTTTGATTTGTTTGATTTGGCCAAGATGTGGGAGGAAATGGATGTTGTGACCAATTAGGGAAAGATGGTTGATTCTACCACATCCCACTATATTGTTGAGCATTATATTGAGGAGGTTGAAAAGAAAATGGATCATTTGGCATACCTGATGGTCATGGCTACCATTTTCGGTGCTGATTAAGTAGACATACCACTTCTGATTCCTCTTTTGCCTCCTTATAAACTACTTTTAGGCCAGGGAGCGAAGGACATCCTTCTGTAGGGTGATCTTTCGTGCAAATGGCGCATACTTTAATCACATCCAACGGACATTCTTTGTGGCTGTGCTTCTTTCTACACCTGGGACAGAATATTGCCAAGTTCTATTTTGCTTCTGCCTGTTTCTGTTTGGCTTGCATAATATCGAACTGTTTTGTTAAAGTCCCAAGTATGTCTATCTTAAAGTCTTCTATTAGATTTCCAATTTCTGCGCGAGTCACACCTTCATTAAAGGTCTTATTTTCTCTTGTGATTATATCATGTTCTACTGATTTCAACCTTGTATTTCCCCTTGAACTCCTGATACACAAGTCAATGATGTTAGGATAACTATCCTGATATATATCACCTTTTCCCATAATATTCAATGTTTCAACCCATTGATCTTTCATTCCCCTAATTAATGTGGTTTTCAAAACATTATCAGGTAAGGGTAAAGATGCATAAGGGGATCTCTGAAGATTATATTGAAACCGTTCCACATACTCTTCCAGGGTCTCATTTGGTTTTGCTATCATTTGGAATATCTCATCTTTTAATTCCCAAGACCTACAGTAATCTTGATATTTCTTTAAAAATGCAGCCTTCATATGATCCCCATCAGTTATAACACCCCCACCTAGTCCCATAAACCATCGTAGGGCTTCCCCTTTTAATGTAGAAGGGAATAGTTTTAGTTTTTGGGCATCGGTGGTGTAATCGTATCCTCTGCACAGCACATCGAACTCAAATAAAAATGCATCTGGGTCCTCTGATGTTAAGCCGTGAAATGTGGGAATATGTTGAAGATGTATCACTTTCATGGGTGTATTGACTGCAATATCCACTATAGGATATTGCAGCGTAGAGGTCTGCTGCTGATTCTGATTTTGGTTCTGGGCCATTTGATCACAGATATTCCAATATCCCTATGGGATTTCCAAGGAATTAATAGGTTGACGAGCAAGGGCAGGAATGGCTTTGACAACACTCCCTCTGTCTAGGATAATAAGTATTTCCTGTTGACCTACTATTTGAGGTGATTCAGGACCTTGGTTCTGAATAAGTTGAACAACACTTCCCTTATCTGGGCTGTTTATTGTTTGGGCAGTTTCAATAGGAGATTTCAAGTTTGTGATTCCTCCTGTTTCCCCTTCTCATTCTTGGAGATTGCTAGTGTTCCCTTCTTGAAGGAAACTTATGCAAGGATTCTCAATTTCTTGGGAATCTTGCTCAATTCCCTCTGTTTGACTGTGTATCTCAGCAAAGGCTTCAGATGGTGACTCTGTAACCTGAAGGGAACTAGTAGGATGTATAGAAGTAGATATTTTAAATCCTACTGATGGCTGAGATTCAGTTCTTTTAAGGATTTCGTCAATAAATGTTGTGCGCCCAAGGGTCACTAGTCCCTTAGGTTTTTCAGTTTTAGGAGGAGTTTTTTTTCGCTTAATTGATTTATTCATTCAAATAAACAAACCTTCATTCCTACCTAAAAAAAGAAGCTTACCTACTTCTGCTGTGAAGCGGGCTGTGAGCAAGTGTGTTTCTTGCCTAGTGCGCAGGTTCTTACCTTTCATCTTTAATACCCAATTCTCCGCAAACAGAAGAAAATCAGCTGTGCATTACTCCTTTAAAATGGCATACACTCTCCCCAGCAACAGCGCCAAAATGTTGGGTCATAAAAAGGTATCTTTTGAACACCTAATTAGCCTACATTAATCATCAATCCGGGAGCATCTTTTTATTTTAAGAGTGTACTCTGTCTGAGGCTGCAATTGTCTAAGAGCAATGCGGTGAAGATGTAGTACAAAATAACAAGAACAAAAGTAACCAATGCTTGAAAAGAAACCTAATTACCATGACATGAATGGAAAGATTAAACTACTTCAATCTTGCAGAACATCGATCAGGGATGCAGTAGCGGTAACTCTTTCCCTTAGAAATCGATGCAAGATGACCAATCTGGAGATTTGGAAGAAAAAGCCTCTATCCTATACAGTTGGAGATATTAAAGCAATTGAAATGAAAATAGATTCAATGAAAGCAACTTAAAAGAAACGCAAGTTGAAAAGGAACAACAGTATGTAACTACAACTCATCTATTTTCTAATCAAAGACTATGAATAAGTAATGAACGAAAACGGAACAACAATGTGAAATGAATAGCAATTATAATTCAAACATATTCAAAACACTAGTTTTCTATATTTCAATCCTGTCGATAGCTTCTCACCATGCAAGATCAATTATAACAGATTATAAACTAAAGGAACAAAAATTCAAATCAGATACAAGTCAGCGAAGCGTTATAATAACAAAAAGATAATCGAACTGTGAATTATGCCTCTTATAAAGAAATGAAACAGCAATGACTCTGTATTTGATCCGATCAACAATAAACCAATTCTGTAATCAACACAAATATTAAGCGCACTCCACACGACAATGAGCAAAGATTAAAATACAAACAAAAAAGTTATTCCACCAGATCCGGGCCCTTAACGCCAGTGAAATACTACTGGGCTAAGTCAAAACCGCAGAAGGTAAATAAAAACGCGTGCCTTGTATTAAACCAACATAGAGTTTTACAGAAAGTTTTCTCTCAAAATAGAGAGTTAATAGAACATAGAAAATGTAAAGTCTTGCGACCAATTCCCAATTTCAACAACAATCTGTCTGTCCCCTTATCACTAAAGGACGTGGCTTTATATATCAAATCCCAATGGACCAATCAAGGAACAAGATAAGTTTGAACGGCGATCCCTCAGGATCGAAAGATCCTCAGGGATTCGCTCCTCTACGTTTGGTCATATTTCTGTTTGCGCTGACTGAGGTCGAGCTGTTCCCTATCCTTTTTGGGCTATTTTTTCAGATCTCCTTGCCTTTGGCTGGATATGATTCAACGCTGTTGGAACAGTAGTTAGATTATTCTCAACCCCGCCTTTGGTACAGTTGCTCGCCTCTCCGAATTACTGTTTGTCAATCAGCTGACCTTATGGCACTGCCCTTCTGTTGACCTCCTGGCAATGATTCATCTTTTCGTAGTAATCATAAACCTTTCCAATTCTATTGTAATTCCTATGATAAATTACCTTTCCAAGGAAAAAAAGAGTATATTTATGGTAAAGAATGAATAAATGCATAATAATTTCATACCTCTTTCACTGCCCAACACCAACCAACTCACATCTTCTATGAGCGACCTGGTTTACACAGAAATTAGAATCATTATATGCAACAAGTAAATAAACAGAGCATGGATGAAAATAATTTCTTTAATTCCTGAAAACTCAGTCTTTATATCATGAGGCAAATACTCAACTCCAACAAGAAAAGAGGAGCGATCCACTGCTTGTGAACTGTGTGAGGCTACATTGGGACAAATAATCTTCCCTTCTGCGCACTCATTTCGTGCCTGAGTGAGTCTCTGGCTCCCTTGGTCGATTTCATAATTCACTGTCTAATTAATTAATTTCCCTTGCCACTCCATGCACTTTATATGTGCACTAAATGACAATTTGGGGCTTTCATTCAACCAATTAAAATACAGGATGGGACATTATTGATTTTAACAATTTTCCAAGAATAAAATTATTGTTATAACAAAATGTTGAAATAGGGAATGATTATGGTGAATTGTTCCTCTTTTCTTAGAATGATGATGTTGTGGAAGTTGTGTTTTGACTAATATATTTCCTCCTTGCGTGATGATGAGATTCTCACAGGTACATCGCTTGGAGGAACGAATTTTATCAGCCTGATCTCCGAATATTCTCCAAAGCAGGAAAATTGGCATGTGATTCTATGTGTCGAGTAAGAGTGTAATCAGCATTAAAAATGGAAATGTGAGGCAATCGAGGGCGAGGACCACGTAGAGTCTCTAGAGAATGGGAAATGCTGCTGTTGTTCGATGATTGTCTTGAAAATTTATGTCATATCTGCTTTGATCATATTCATATTGACCCATAATTATTCTTTCATCATAACCATATATTCTATCATCATATCCTCGATCATCATAACGACCTTGGTCATAATCAAATTTTAGAGCATCGAATCACAATGACAATCTCCATATTCATATTCATATGGAGGCTATGGGAATTCGACCGAAATGAATCCGGCCTCCTATAAAGTCCCTAAGCCTATTGATGTGGATGACTCTATGGGTCAAATTATTTAAAATATATTTATTTTTATTTCCAATTGCCACCTTGTTGAAGAGAAGTCACTTCTTGAGAAGTGAATTTAGCCATGGATACTGATTTCATTCGATGTGTGAAATCCCGATGGATCCCACCTTGATACTCTTCTCTTGGTGATGACTGAACTGATGTGACACTTCTACCACTCAAAGAACTTTGAGAACCCTCTGTTGTGCTAAAAAAAAAACGTCCAGAAGTACAAGTAGGGATGGTTGACATGGAAGTAGAACCATGGGATATGCTTAACCTGATGAAACTGAAAAACAATGTGGGAAAGTGTAGCATCAACTCCCTACTATTATTAAACCTTCCTTCTCTTCTGGAATAAAGATAAGTTGTGCTATGCTCTATCATGGGATGGAAATTTTGGCATTTCTACTCTGGTGCAGGAATCCATTTCTAGTCTGGTGCAGGCAGGTCCAAAGAATAATCGAACCAATTTTAAACCTGAAACATATGAAACTTAATTAAACTTTTATTAATGCTATTTTAATCCCGTTAAAAAAAAGAACTAACAAACACCCTTCGAAAATAATAATTTAGCCATCGAAAACATGAGAGAAATTTTAAATAAATAAGACAAAACGGAGGCCCAAAAAAAGCTTCCAAGTACTACATTTTGGACAATGCTCTATATTGGAAAGACCTGGGAGGTTTCTTGCTAAACTGTTTGGTAGAAAATGAAGCCAAGGAGGTAATGAATGATTTCCATAATGGATATTGTGGAGGTCACTTGTTTTGGTAAACTAAGACAAATAAGGTGTTGTGGGCTGGATATTATTGGCCTACTCTCTTTGCAGATTTATATAAAACCGTGATGAGCTGTCAAGAATGCCAGATATTTGAAGGTAAGAGGAATCTTCCACTGCTACCTTTGCAGCCTATATTCGTAAAGTGCCATTTCAGCAATGGAGCCTTGATTTCATTGGATAAATCCACCCTGCATCTTCTACACAACACAAGTGGATCTTAATAGCTACTGACTACTTCACCAAATGGATCGAAGCGATCCCAACAAGGTAAGCTACTGATTTAGTCATTATTTAGTTTTTGGAGACTAATATTTTGTCTCATTTAGGATGTCCCCATAAGATCATTACAAATAATGTAGCTACATTCAAGTCTAAGAAAATCTTTGAGTTTTGTGAGAAGTATAACATCAAGTTGGGTCACTCGACCGCATATTATTCGCAAGGTAATGGATTGGTAGAATCTTCTAAAAAATATTTAAACAAAATTATAAATAAGATGTTGGAGGTGAACAAGAAGAACTGGCATAAGAAGCTTGTTAATGCTTTGTGGGCAGACAAGGTGAGTAGTAAGAAGTCAATAGGTATGTCTCCTTTTCAATTGGTATATGGAGTCGACACAATTTTCCCTACATCACTTATAGTCCCAGTTATGAAGTTGTTACAAGAAGTAGGTAATGAAGAGAATGATGTGCAACGTCAGATCAATCATATGGTCCATCTTCATCAAACCAGGGATGAGGTATTTCAAAAAACCTCAAAGCTACATTAAAGGATAAAGAAGGTATATGACCACAAGACAAAAGCAGATGATTTCAAAATTGGCGATGTGGTCCTCCGTTGGGATGCTAGAAATAAAGAGAAAGGGAAACATGGTAATTTTGAGAACTTATAGAAAGGACCATACAAAATTTCAGCTTCTTGGGGACAACATGATTTTATATTGGAGGAAAAGAATGGGGATTATTTCATAGGAGGACCAGTTAATGGTAGGCTCCTTAAGCACTACCTTTTTTGAGTAGATTTCTGAAAATTTTCCCAATTCCATTATATATATCAGTTTAATTTTTCTGCAAAAGTGTGAAGCGGAGAATCATCGGCGCTTGGAGACCGAGGTGAACGTCATAAAGTTCCATTTATTTTCTATTATTTTCAAAGTTCAGTGAAAGTCAAGTCAATCCAGTTTTGAGTCAGTTTTTTTTATTCAGTCTCGTCTTTTGATTTTGACTCCATGCCCAATGGTTAGGCTACTTGGTCTACGGTGTTCTTGACACCTCCAAGGACCTGTCATCCCCAGCTGGAGCTAATGTTAGTGTAAGTCTTTACAGCCTGTCACTAGTGACAAAATGGGCTCTAATCATGTCTTGTTAGTGTCTCATAGTCAAATTTTTGTCATTTCATTAGGTTTTCAAGCAAAACTTTATTCACTGGGTATTAGATGTAGGACTATTTTTCAGTCCTTCCAGAATTTTCACATGCTGGTCCACGTCATCACTTAGTTGAGTGTATCATCATTCAGAGATTATCATCATCATTTCAGTTATCACCATCATGATTTCATTCAATTCAGTGTTTTCATTACGTCTTTAGGGTTTCAAGGTCACCAAACCTGCCATTTCATGCATAAAATCTGGAAATTATAGGAGTGGAAATAGACAAGTTTATTCAATAAAGTTTCATTTCAAAATGTAATTTTATGTTTCTATATGTAATAATTACTCCAAGTTTCTAAAGTTGCAGTTCAAGATTTCAAAAATTTACAATGTTCCAAAAAGTTACAAAGTTCCAAAGAAGCTACAAAATGTCCAAGGTTACAAAGTTCAAAAATGAAAGTCATGCTAGAAAAAGATATGTGGGGCCGATCATCACTCAAAAGGAGTTATTTCATGTTTATAAAAGGGCCAAAAGACACAAGGATATTTAATTTTCACTCTTATGTCCTCTCATCATCGAGCTCATCTCCCATTGGCAAGAAAAACTAGTTTTGTACCTCTCATTGGCAAAAATTTGTAGGCGCTACGCACAGAAATACTACGCTGCACATTATTGTGCATAGACACACTTCGTTGTGCACGGTGCTACGCACAGGGACACTACGCTACGCATATGGGTGAAAAGAAAATTTTTCTAGTGGGGTGAAGCAAAACTATTTCCAAGGGTTTTATTCTCTTGATGAAGGTTATACCATCTTAAAATAAATAAGTACTACCATTTATCTCAGCCCTTACATCAAATTTGCCTAAAATTCAAGCTAATTCCTTCTCTAGGGTTTGTCTTGCTTTTTCCTTATCATAGTCACCACATTTCATTTTCCAAGGAAAAAAAATCGTCCCATAGTTTTCTACCCTCCATTGCACCCAAGAACATCTCCCATAGCCTTCATATCCCCTCATTTCCAATTCCCAATTCCCAAGCCCTAAACCCTAGCCCAATTATGCGATTTTGGGCAGTTTTCCTAGCTAGGACCGTGTAAACATTTCCTAGCCCAATTCCATCACTAATTTCACTCCATTTCACTTCCTAAACCTTCCTAACACCCTTACATACTTCCCTAATTTTTCGTATCCCCATTTCCATGTCCTAAATCCTCCATCATACTCCATTTCTCCATTCCCCTGTTTTTCACTATTAGGGTTTTCCCCTTGCAAATTACATACAGAGGGAGATAAGAGGCCTTAAAAAAAGGATGAAAAATGTAAATATATGAAACACTCAATACACATGAGATTATTTCCTCTTCACTTTCCAAGTAGTGAAAAATTCCAAGAAATCACAACTTTACCTTTCTAAGTTATGGGCTACCTAGGGTTTATAGTGCACTGATGAAATTTTTTTATTCAAAATGCATTTCTGACCAAATAGAGATGAATTTTCCAAAAATTAAAGAGGTTTTTATCAATCATAGACCAAGGAACATAAAAATCCTTCAGTTTATTAACAAATATTGTTATTTGGGAGGAATTCCAAAAATACAATTTCGATAGGAGGTTTTCTGCACTTTTGGAAAACTTGACTTCAAGAAAGTTTTGGAGGGGTTTGGAGAAGGTTTTTGTAGTGCTTGATGTCTCCATTGTGTATCCAAATCCTACGATTTCATATAGTACATTAAGATCTTGATTTGGACCTCGAGAAGCCCTCCAAAAGTCACTTTTCCCAAGCACACTGTGCACATGAACACTACGCTGTGCACGACACTGCACGTAGATACACCTTGGGAAAATGGCCATATCTCAACCAAAAATGGGTCATTTTGAATGCTTAAATACAAAAAAGAGATAAAAATCTCTCATATTTCTAGAACAAGTCTCATATTTTAATTTTGACTTCACAAAGTCTCCTAAGAATGGCCTCAAACATCTCGCAACACTTATGCAATTTTCTGATAAATTTTTCATGAAATTTCACTATGTAATTTTTGGCAATTTTCAGTTTGAATTTTGTAAAAGTTAGGGGGTAACAATAAATGAATGTAAGGGGATAAATTAAATTTTAAATGGGTAAAATATGGTTACTTAGGTGACTTATCCTCCATTTAATGCTTTGAGGAAATGTCTCATGATGGTTAGGAAAAGGAGGAATTGGTTGAGTAACCTCCCTTTTGTGTAGTGGAATTTGGATAGATGCATGTATTTGGATTTTATTGTTGGAAATTCATACTCCAAGGGAGGATTTAGACCTCAGTGAATATATGAGGCACTTTTTAATTATTTTCAAAGGTTGGATGTTGTGGAATTGAGCCTTGGACACTAGTGTATTTGTGAATTGGCAGGAAATAATAGACAAAATTTGCAACTATTCTGGTAATGTGGTATGTGATTTAGCAGTGTTTATTCTTATGTGATAATATGTTTGAATGTATTGTACCTTAAATTTCCAATTCCATGCTACATGTGTTTTTTTTCTAAGGTGATAAATATAATTAATTGATTTAATGCTCTGTTTTGGAGAAACTTTCACATTTTTGTTCATGTTCTTCTGATATAAATGAATTCATGAGATTCATGCTCTTTTTTAAACACTATCAATCTACCCTATACACAAATATACCTCTAAAGTGCTAAATTGTGTGCCTACCTTGCCCCATTACATATCTACAAATTTTATTTTCAGAGCCCTGAGCTAGTCCTCCTAGACCTATACCACTACCCAACACAAAATCCATCAAATCAACCAAACCATAATCCACATATCTAGCCTAATATCCTTTGTAATCCAGTCAATTGGCTGTGATCTCATTGAGAGAGCCCTCTCAGCCTAGTAGGGCTAGCTACTAGGTTAAAGTGGTTTGTGGTTACCTTTGTTGGTCACCTTTTCAGCCTTCAGAGAACTGGTGGTGTGCTAACATCTTGGAACCGTTGCTGGGGAATGAAGTGACAGATATTCCTTGGGTGTACTATATTTTTCATCTAATTCTAGGAATATGGGAGATAGGCCTTGGTGTTCGTGAAGGCTAATTCAAAAATTACAGAGAACCGATTTGCAGAAACAAAGTACATTCTGGCTTCGAGAAGATACACAAGTTCAAATCCCGATCCTCATCCAAATTCTCCAGTTGAACATCCAAAGAAACTCATCAAAAAGTAGAGATTCCAACACCCATAGTTTCATTGGTAAGGTCTACATCATTACCTACAAAAGTATTATCCCTTGAAGATATTCCATTCGATTTGAAATTTGAATTGTCTCTATTTAGATCAAAGTTAGAAACTTCATTATCTAAAAAAATGTTTGATCCCTTGAGCTTGTCCGAATTTAAATCATTATATGAATTAGTGTTCGATTCCATAAAACTTGAAGATAACATATTATTCGAAGAATCTAAATTTGAGTCAGATTTTGATAGCAAAATCTGGAGTCAGTTTGATAGACTTGAAAATTTAGCCAATCAACTTCAATATACATCTGAGAAAGCTATCATCCAGTATAAACAAGAGTATTTATTAATTCCCACACAATATCAATATTTTGTTGCCTCCTCTTCCATCCCTTTTGGTTCATTACCTTCTCAGTCTACCCCTCCCATTATTACTCCTGCACCACACTCAACAAGGTTCATGGTGAGATTTTCACCTCTGATTTTACCTGGTTAACTTGCACCCTTACCACAAGGTTATGGTCAAAGAATTCCTCTCTTTGATGAAAAATCAGAGATTAGTGCCAGACAACACTTAGTAAAATTCATTAACTTCATTGATTTTGAATATATTGATGCCGATGATGCAAAAATGAGAATCATTACCCACAGTTTCTCCGAGGATGTAAAAACATGGTTCCGTTCTTTGACTTCCAATTCCATAGGAAATCTGGAGCAGTCAACTGATGAATTCATAGTTATATGGGAAGTGAAAAATAATCCACTTCAGATTCTTTCTGAGTATGAAAATTTAAAAAGAAATCTAAATGAGTCAGTTCAGGATTTCACTGCTCTCTTTAACCAGGTGTATAACTCAATCCAAAATGAGATCAAACATCCTCCAGGTTTGGCTCTCTTGCACTATTTGGATGATTTTGAACTAGACATGGCATACTAACTTTGAGATAGAAGTCCTACAACACTAGGGGTGATGAAAAGAAACACATTTATTGTCGAAGAAAATTTGACAATAAAAAATTCAGAGACCAAAGGTGAAAGAAAGGTAACAATCAAGGAAGAACCATCCACATCCTCTGAGGTCAAATTGGATACTCTAATTAGGACTATGGAGAGAATGGTTGATAGAATATCTATCACTAAAAGATACCCAGAAACACAGGTCCAGTATCCTAATTTCTGAGGTCAGCAACAACAATCTTAGTTTAGGATTAAACATAGGGAAAAAAGAGCTCCTGAGAAAATAACACAACAACAAATCCAAAATCCTTTGCAGTAGAATTATTATCAAGGATTTGAAGAGAAGATGATATTGTGGAAGAGAATCATTTCTTCACAACAGATGGACAACCTATTTTCTCAATAGAGGATGAAGAATACATTGAGAAAACAGATTTTCTGAAAGATAAGGACTACATACTTGGAAATGATGATGAGTTGGAGGTACAATATGATGATTATCAATAAGGTTATCTTTATGCTCTCATCTTGCAACAGAGGAAATATTAATTTAAAAATCGAGATGTTCCTGTCACTCCTATCAAGAAGAGGACATCCCAGCAAAAAGATACTAAGCCTAAGAAAAATCCTCAAGTTAGTCATAATATGGGAAATGAGCTTGTAGCTACAAATCAGATCAAGATAAATCAAGCATCTACAAGTACACCAAGCAAAGAAAAAGAAGGTCAAAATAAGGAACCTGCAACAAAGGACCAACTTGACAAGAGGGACACCATTGTAAAATAGGTAGATAAACAAACCAATATATTTATCTTAGAAAATGAAATCTCGAAGTTAAAATTATCTATCCCCTTGACCAAGATTGTGAAAAATAATCAATACAAATCTCATGTTGCTAAAATACTTAAAGTAGACCTTCTGTCAGATATGGTTAATGTTGATGATGATCAACCCGAGCTCATTTTTTGTCCAGCCATAGATGGTCAACAAGAATATAGTGAAGTTCCACCATTTTATCTTTGTTTGAGAACTCATCAATGTATCCTCTGCAATGCCATGCTTGAATCCAAAGCTTCTCACAACCTGATGCCAAAGGCCATAATGGAAAAATTGGGCTTTGATATAACCTATACTTACCATGATATTTACTCTTTTGATTTTGGTAGAGTGCATTGTCTTGGTCTTATAGAAGACTTGGCAGTTTTGCATGAGAAAATCCCTGCTAAAAATGTTTTAATGGATGTGGTAGAAGCTGATATACCTCCACGGTTTGGCATGCTACTGTAAAGGTCTTGGAGAGAAAATCTAAGAGGTACTTTGCAATTGGATTTATCTTATGCCACCATCCTAGTTTTTGGGCAATTGAGGAAGTTGTACAGGAGAAAAAAATGAAGCATATGATCACCAGTAAAAAGAAACCAAACAATCACCCTATAAATTCTATACATACTGATATTGAGTCCTTTATTTTGTTTAATGATAGCGTTTTTGATGATTTAGATAGTCAGCTTATAGAAGTTGAAGAAATTCCAGAAATTTCAAATAGTGTTTGAGCAGTTTTGGATGAAAAACAAGGCAATAAGCCTAGTTCTTCAGAGAAGATATCAAAAAAGTCAGAAAAAGGTATAGAACAGATTGAAGAAGTGGCCCAAAAGGAAGAAAAAAATTAGATTGCAGAATTCTAGCTTCCTAATAATGAGAATGATCTTTGGACCATGGATTTCGATGGTTCCTTAGTGAAAGATGGGGTAGGCATCAAAATCTAGATCCATAGTCCAATTCGTTAATCAGGTAAAATTCCAAAAAATGTGAGAATGTGTTCCTACAAGTTGGCTTTCGATTGTTCAAATAGTGAAGCTAAGTACGAGTCATTGATCACCGACCTCAAAATTTTGAAAAAGTTGGCCTAAAAAATAATTTATGTTTATGATGAATTCTAGCTTGTAATCAAATAGGGAAAAGGGGAATACCAGGCTAAGCATCCAAGTATGAGAGCATATAGGAATGTTGTACTTGAAATTCTCAAAAATTTTCATGAATATACATTGTTAGTTGTATCAAGAAGTCATGATCTTGTGGCAGATTCACTTGCAACAACAACAATTAACTTTAAGATTCCCATATTTTCTAATAGGAAGTTTGAAATTCATTTAAAACATCGACCAACTGTTCTTGAAAACTTGAGGTATTGGAAATTTTTCTAGGATGACAATCAAGTGAATAATTTTCTGCAGATGGAAGGTGAATTTGAAAATTCCTTTATTGATGACGTATATTATAAATATGATCGAAGCTACTCAGGTTGATGTGTTACAACTGAAAGATAGCAACATTCCAAGAGGTCTTGTACCTTTGGAAGATTTGTTCGATCAAGATGATGTTTCCATAAATTTGACCATGGATCCTACTGAGAAAGGTGTCGAGGATGTGAATATTGGAACAATACAAAATCCCAAAATGGTTAAGCTGTACAAGTCCTTATCTCGAGAGGTGAAATATAAATACATAGATTTGTTGTCTGAATTTTCTGATGTGTTTTCTTGGGACTATGAAGATCTGAAAGTATATGACAAGGATATTATTCAGCATACAATTTCGGTCAAGTATGATCAAAATCCCTTCAGAAAAAAGTTGAGAAGAATCAACCCAAGGTTATTTCCATCGATAGAGAAAGAGGTAAACAAAGTTTTTAAAGTTGGTATAATTATTCCCATTATATTTTCTGAATGGATGTCAAAACTTGTTCAAGTGAGAAAGAAAACTGGAGAAATCTGTCTTTGTATTGATTTCAGAAACTTGAATAAGCTGTCTCTAAAAGATAACTATCCCCTTCCTAATATGGACCATATCCTACAGAGAGTGGTTTGGTCCTCTCTAATGTCGCTTCTTGATGGATATTCGGGATAAAATGAAATCTTAGTGCATAAGGATGATCAAGACAAAAGTGCTTTCACGACACCTTGGGGCACATTCAAGTATGTTAAAATGGCATTCGGGCTCAAGAATGCAGGAGCCAATTTTCAGTAGGTGATGGAGATTTCCTTCGCAAATGAAAATGATGTTTTCTTAATTATGTATCTTGATGATTTGACAGTTTTCTCTCATTCTTATGACAAACATTTGTATCATTTGAGAATTGTATTTCAGAAGTGTAAGAAACTTGGGATTTCACTCAATCCCAAAAAGAGACCTTTTTCCATGGAGGAGGGAAAGCTTCTCGACCATATCATATCCAAATATGGTATCCGTATTGCTCCTTCTCAGATTGAGGATATTCAACTAATATACTTTCCACGTAGCAAGAAGGAGATCCAAGCCTTTAATGGTAAGATGAATTTCTTGAGAATATTTATTCCAAATCTTGCTGAGCATCTTTGAGAGATGACCAATATGCTTAAAAAGGACAGTAAATTAAGGTGGTAAGATGATGCCAAAAATTCCTTTAATTTAGTAAAGTTTTCCTTAACTAAAAATCCTATTTTGATTAGCCCCGACCACTCCATTGATTTCATCATATTTTAATTTGCCTCTGAACATACTTTGGATGCTATTTTGATGCAAAAGTAGGATTAGACCGATCAACCCATTGCATTCTTTAGCCGTTCCATTAGGGATGTTTCCCTTATATATAACATCATTGAGAAGCAAGCCTTGGCCCTGGTAAAGGCATTGAAGGAATTTTGAGTGTATATCCTTCATTCACACATTCTATCCTGTATCCCTAATGCAACAGTGAAGGATGTTCTTATGCAAACTAATATGGAAGGCAGAAGAGGAATGTGGATAGAAAATATTTTAGAGTATGACCTTGATATCAAGCCTACATATCTAATCAAAGGCCAGGGATTAGCCACGCTCATGGCTTAATCCAATTTACATGCACTTGATATCAATCTCATTTCAGTTTTTTCCGATGAGGAAGATGACATCTCACTCATGCAGGTATCAGATATTTTTCTCTCATATCCTTGGTATGACAGCATCATTTATGTTCTTCAAAATCTTAATCCTCCTCCAGAAATGTATAAAATTAAGGGTAGGTCATTAAAGTTGAAAGATTCCAAGTACTTCATTTTGGACAATGCTTTATATTGGAAATAACCGAGAGGTGTCTTGCTGAACTTTTTGGTAGAAAATGAAGACAAGGAGGTAATGACTGATTTCCATAAGGGATATTATGGAGGTCACTTGTTTTGGAAAACTACATAAAGTAAGATGCTGAGGGTTGGATATTATTGGCATGCTCTCTTTGCATATTTATATAAAACCATGATGAGCTATCAAGAATGCCAGATATTTCAAGGTAAGAGGAAGCTTCTCCCACTACCTTTGTAGCCTATATCCGTGGAAGCGCCATTTCAACAATGGGGCCTTGATTTCATTAGAGAAATCCACATTGGATTTTCTACCCAAAAAAAGTGGATCTTGACAGTTACCGACTACTTCACCATATGGATCGAAGCGATCCCAACAAGGAAAGCTACCGATTTAGTTATTATTAAGGTTTTGGAGACTAATATTTTGTCTCGTTTTGGCTCTCCCCACAATATCATTACAGATAACGCGATTGCATTCAAGTATAAGAAAATGGTTGAGTTTTGCGAGAAATATAACATCAAGTTGGCTCACTTGACCGCATATTATCCGCAGGATAATAAATTGGCAGAATCTTCTAAAAAATATTTAATCAACATTATAAAGAAGATGTTGGAGGTGAACAAGAAGAACTGGCATAAGAAGCTTGTTAATAATTTGTGGGCGGACTGGGTGAGTAGTAAGAATTCAATAGGTATGTCTCCTTTTCAATTGGTATATGGAGTCGACATAATTTTCCCAACATCACTTGTAGTCCTGGTTATGAAGTTGTTACAAGAAGCAAGTAGTGAAGAGAATAATGTGCAACACCAGATCAATAAGATGATCCATATTCAGCAAACCATGGATGAGGCCTTTCAAAACACCCCAAAGCTACATGAAAGGATAAATAAGGTATATGACCACAATAAAAAAGTAGATGATTTCAAATTTGGCGATGTGGTCCTCCGTTGGGATGCTAAAAACGAAGAGAAAGGGAAACATGGTAAATTTTAAAACTTATGGAAAGGGCCATACAAAATTTCAGCCTCTCGCAGATAACATGATTTTATATTGGAGGAAATGAATTGGGAAGATTGCATAGGAGGACTAGTCAATGGTAGGCTCCTTAAGCATTACCTTTTATGAGCAGATTTCTGAAAATTTTCCCAATTCCATTGTACATTTCAGTTTAATTTTTCTGAAAAAGTGTGAAGCGGAGAAATATCAGATCTTGGAGCCTGAGGTGAAGGAAATAAAGTTCCATTGATTTTCTACTATTTTCAAGGTTCAGTTAAAGTATTATTCGGTATCATATTTTTATTTTGACTCCATGCCCAATGGTTAGGCTACTTGGTCTACAGTGTTCTCGACACCTCCAAGGAGTTGCCATCCCCAGCTGGAGCAAATGTTAGTGTAAGTCTTTACAACCTATCATGAGTGATCAAATGATATCTTATCATGTCTTGTTAGGGTCTCAAAGTCAATTTCTTTTCATTTCATTAGGTTTTCTAGAAAAAATTTGGTCACTGGGTATTATGTCTAGGACTATTTTCCACTCCTTCCAAAATTTTCACATGCTGGTCCATGTCATCACTTAGCTAAGTGTATCATCATTTTAGTTATCACCATCATGATTTAATTCAGGTCAGTGTTTTTATTAGGTAATTAGGGTTTCAAGGTCACCAAATATTCCATTTCATTCATAAAATCCGACAATTGGAGGAGTGGTAATAAACAAGTTTATTTAATAAAGTTTCAATTCAAAATGCAATTTTATGTTTCTATATGTAATAAGTACTTCATGTTTCTAATGTTGCAGTTAAATATTTCAAAAATTTACAACGTTCCAAAAAGTTGCAAAGTTCCAAAGAAGCTACAAAAGTTCAAAGCTATAAAATGTCCAAGGTTACAAAGTTCAAAAATGAAATTCATGCTAAAAAAATTTATGTGGGGCCCATCATCCCTCAAAAGGAGTTATTTTATGTATATGAAAGGGCCAAAACGACACAAGGATATTTCATTTGAACTCTTATGTTATCTCATCATCGATCTCATCTCCGATTGGCAAGAAAAACTGGTTTTATACCTCTCATTCAAAAAAATTTGCAGGATCTGCGCAGAGGAATACTACGCTGTGCACGATGCTGCACATAGAGAAATTTCGCTGCACACAATGTTGTGCATAGGGAGACTACATTACGCATCTGGGTGAAAATAAAATTTTTATTGTGGGGTGAAACACACATATTTCCAAGGGTTTTATTCTCTTGAGGAAGGTTCTATCATCTTAAATAAGTAAGCACTACCATTTATCTCAACCCTTGCATCAAATTTCCCTAAAATTCAAGCTAATTCCTTCTCTAGGGTTTGTATTGATTTTTCAGTCTCATAGTCACCACAATTAATTTGCAAGAAAAAAATATTTTCATAGTTTTCTACCCTCCCTCGCACCAAATACCATCTCCCACAACCTTCATATCCCCTCATTTCCAATTCTCAAGTCCCAAACCCTAAACCCTAGCCCAATTTTTTAATTTTGGGCAGTTTTCCTAGCTAGGAATATGTAAAACTTTCCTAGCCCAATTCCATCACTAATTTCACTCCATTTCACTTCCTAAACCTTCCTAACACCCTTCCCTACTTCCCAAGTTTTTCCTATTCCCATTTACCACTCCTAAATCCTCCATCCTACTCCATTTCTCCATTCTGATGTTTTTCACTATTAGGGTTTTGCCCTTGCTAAGTACATATGGAGGGAGATAAGAGGCCTTACAGCAAGGGAGGAAAAATGTAAAGAGATGAACCACTCAATACACATGTGATTATGTCCTCTCAGTTGCAAATAATTTCCAAATTCCAAGAAATCATAGCTTTACCTTTCCAAGTTATGGGCTGCTTAGGGTTTACAGTGCACACATGAACAATTTTTCTTCAAAATGTTTTTATGAACAAATAGAGATGAAATTTCCAAAAATTAAAGAGTTTTGTTTCCAGCATAGACCAAGGAACAACAACCTCCTTTAGTTTATATAGAGGAATTATTATTTGGGATAAATTCCAAAAATACAATTACCATAGGAGGTTTTCTGCACTTTTGGACAACTTGACATCAAGACAATTGTTCAGGGATTAGGAGAAGGTGTTTGCAGTTCTTGATGCTTCCATTGTGTATAAAAAATACTAATATTTCCAACAGATATTTATTTGGATCTAGGGAATGCCTCCAAAAGTCACTTTACCCAAGGACGCTATACACAGGAACACTACACTGTTCACGACGCTACACATAGAGACACCTTGGGAAAATGGCTATATCTCAGCCAAAACCGGGTCATTTTGGATACTTAAATACTCAAAAGACATATAAATCTCTCCAATTTCCATAAAAGGTCTCAAATTTTATTTTTGACTTCATAAAGGCACCTAAATATGGCCTCTAACATCTCGCTGTGCTTCTGCAATTTTTTGATAAATTTTTCATGAAATTTCACTGTGTAATTTTTGGCAATTTTCAGTCCGACTTTTGTAAAATTCACAGGGTGATAGTAAATGAATGTAAGGGGTTAAATTAAATTGTAAATGGGTAAAATAGGGTTAATTAGGTGTCTTATCCTCCATTTAATTCTCTGATGAAATGTCTCATGATGGTTAGGAAAAGGAGGAATTGGTTGAGTAACCTCCCTTTCGTGTAGCAGAGTTTGGATATATGCATGTATTTGGATTTTCTTGTTGGAAATTCAACCTCCAAGGGAGGATTTTGACCTTAATGAATATATGAGGCACTTTTTAATTAGTTTCAAAGGTTGGATGCTATGTAATTGAGCCTTGGACACTAGTGTATTTGTGAATTTTGCAGGAACTAATATACAAAATTTGTAGCTATTTTGGTGGGATTCATGTGGTATGTGCTTTAGCAGTGTTTATTCTTCTGTGATCATATGTTTGAATTTATTTTACCTTTAACTTCCATTTCCATGCTACAATGTGTTTTTTTTCTAAGGTGATAAACATAATTCATTGATTTAATGCTATGTTTTGGAGAAACTTTCACATTTTTGTTCATGTTCTTTTGATATAAACGAATTCATGAGATTCATGCTCATTTTGAAACCATATCAATCTACCCTATACACAAGGATACCTCTAAAGTTCTAAAGTGTGTGCATACCTTGCCCCATTACATCTCTGCAAATCTGGATTTCAGAGCCCTGACCTAGTCCTCCTAGGCCTAAACGACCATCCAACACAAAAACCATCAAATCAACCAAACCCTAATACACATATCTATATTAATACCCTTTATACTCCAGTCAATTGGTTGTGATTTAATTGAGAGATCCCTCTTATCCTAGTAGGGCTAGTGACTAGGTCAAAGTGGTATGTGCTTACCTTTGCTGGTCTCCTTTTCAACCTTCAGAGAACTGGTGGAGTTCTAACATCCTCAATGCTTGAGTAGCTATAGATGCTTCCGTATAAAATTATCATCCTCCCATGTGGAATCTTTAGTGGGTAAGTTCTTACACTTGATGATATACTCTGAAATTGATTGATTTCGTAGCTTTTGAGTTCTTATTTCCATTAGTGCTTCATGTTCCAATATGATTTTTCCTTCCTCATTAATTTCTGGAAATATTTTTTGAACTAGAAGTTTGTCACCTATAACCTTATTTAACCATGAAACACATAAAACTGGGTGCACTCGAGAAGAAGCAGGAAGCTCCAATTTGTATGCCATAATACCAATATTTTGCAACACCTTGTAAGGACCTTAGTACTTTGGCGATAATTTATTATCCTTCTTAGCTTGCTTGAGGGACATTTGTTTGTATGGTTGTAGCCGTAAAAATACCCAGTATCCTACATTAAAACATATCTCACTATGATGTTGATCTTTCTATTGTTTCATTCGATTTTGTGCCAAATTTAGGCTATCCTTTAAGAGTTGGATAACTTGTTTTTGATGCTCCATGTGATCTTCCACTCCTTGAACCTTAGAATTTTCTCTTAAAGATGATGTGATGGACGGTGGATGATATCCATAAAGTGCCATAAATGGGGTCATTTTTGCTGCAATATGGAAGGAAGTGCTATACCACCATACAGCCAGAGGTAACCACTAGACCCATTGTGTTTTTTTATCAGATACAAAACAACGAATATATCCTTCCAAACATTTGTTCACTATCTCAGTTTTCCCATCAAATTGAGGATGTAATATGAGCTAGTTGAGTACCCAAACAATAAAATAATTCCATCCAAAAATTTCTAGTAAAAATGGGATCTCTATCGCTTACAATACTCATTGGGTTTCCATGTAGCTTTTGAATTGTTTCCATAAATATAGTAGCAACTCTACTTGCTTTAAATGGATGAGATAATGCACAAAAGTGTGCATACTTAGTAAGTCTATCAACTACCACCATGATGAAACTCTTTCCTTCGAACTTAGGTAAACCTGTGATAAAATCCATTGAAACCTCCTCCCAACGTTGACTTGGAATGGATAAAGGTTGTAGAAGACCTGGGGTCTTAATTGTCTCAACTTTATTTTGCTGGCAAACCAAACATTCCTCCACAAAATTTTGAATATAAGATTCAAGGCCATCCCAAAAAAATTCTTTCTTCACCATGTGGCATGTTTTTAAAAATCCTGAGTGTCCTCCTAAGGGAGAGGTGTAAAATTAAAAACTAATCCTTTGTTTTAGTTTGTAATTATGACAAAGATATAAGCGATATTTGTACCATAAGGAATCATTTTTCCAACTAAATGTATAATATGTACTACGATCTTGCTGCAACTTTTGAATGAGTGTCCACACTTCTTCGTCATTCTTCTATTCATCCCTTGCTTCGGTTATCCAATATGGTGGGATAATAGAAATGGAACGAAGAAATGCTTCCACCTCTTCATCCTTTCTTGAGAGTGCATCTGCAGCAACATTTAGCTTCCCTTTTTTGTAGATGATTTCAAAGTCATAACCCAACATCTTTGTGACCCATTTTTTTTTCTCTTCTGAAGCTAGTCTTTGTTCCAAAAAATATTTAAGACTATCATGATCAGTTTTTACCTTGAAGTGTCTTCCCATTAGGTAAGGTTACCATTTATTTAATGCATGTACTATTGCCAACATTTCCTTCTCATAAATAGCTTTCTGTAAATACTTTCCTTTGATTGGAGGACTTTCAAAAGAAATGGGTATTCCTTCTTGCATTAAATAAATACCAATTCCATTTCCTGAGACATCACATTCCACAATAAATGTTTTTGTGAAGTCTGGTGTATTTGAGACTGGTGCTAGGCACATTGGCTCTTTAAGATGTGTTCAAAGGTCTTAGTTTCTTCAGGAGTCCATGAAAATGCATCTTTCTTCAATAATGTTGTTAGAGGTGCTGCTATTCTCCCATAATTCTTAACAAACTTGCGATAATAACCTATTAAATTCTAGTGAACATAATTATGCAATTAAGCCTCTTTGTTCTTTCTTCAGAAGCTTTGTCATGACATTAGAGCTTATTATATTTCCTAGCTTCCCTGCGATACCCCGTAATTCAACTTCCTTTTCTTTTGAAAAAAAAAATTCAAGAAAAGTTCTTGAAAATTAAAAGCTATTGTCCCAAAATATTGTAACCATTGTACTCCTAGTACAACATCAACACCACCCATTGGAATGGAAATCATTGGAATATTCAATAACCCCATGGTTAGCTTAATAATATGTCATTTTCTAGTGCAATTATAGTTCCTCCATTTGCAGCCATCACTTGAGACTCTGGTGCTAGGTATAGGAAGCAATTAAATTCCTTGGCTATCTTACAATGAATAAAATTATGGGTACTACCCGAATCAATCAACACTATTACCTTTTTCTTCTTGATATGTCCTTCTATCTTGAGAGCTTTAGGAGTGGTAATTTCTGCCAATGGATTACAAGATATGGTTGAACTCATTTCTTCTTTCTCTAGGGTTGGTTCTTGGTGTATATCCTCTCCTTTTGAAGTTTCTTGTTCGTTTTCTTCCTCCTCTTCACAATCTATGTAAAATAATTTATTCTTAGCACACTTATGACCTTTAGTGTATTTTTTATCACAACTGTAGAAAATCCCTTTTTCTCCTTTTTCTTCCAAATGTTGTGGTGTCAACCTTGTAGGTTTTGGAAGTCTAGGAGCAGCAACACTCCCATCTTTATAGATGTGAGTGGTAGGCTTCCTTGTCGCCTTAATTTTACATTCAATTTTTCTTTCCAACATGAATGCCTTCTCCAATGAATCAGGTTCCGAAAGGCGAACCTAATGTTGGATGTTACCCTTTAAAGTCCCTATGAAGACATTAATCCTGTGTTTCTCTTGAATATCAATTACCGTTATATTCAATTGTTGTAAGTCCTCAATGTGCTCCACCATTGAACCCTTTTGTTTGATATTTATCAATTGGATAAATAAGGTGTTTCTCTTTGTATCCTCATAATGTGCTATCATTTCCTCCATAAAAATTTACCAAGCGGCAATTTTTTTATGGGAGAAAAGCCCTCGATACCATGCAAATGTATTTTTTTCTAAATATAAAGTTTCAATGCATACCTTTTGTGTGTTTTAAACATGATTGAGATCAAAGCATTTCTCCATCCGTAGTATTTATGTTATAGGATCCTTGCCATCAAACTTCCTCATATCGATCTTTGGAATATGGCGGGTCTTGAATCCAATATTAGAGTTCTTGAAATCATGATTAACATTTATTTTGTTCTCATCATGAGTTTCCTCTACTGGCTTTTCATCATTAGGAATCATTTCTTGTATCAAATTTTTCAAACCTTCCTTCAAACCTTCCATGTCTAATTTTAGATCATTCTTCATGTCTTCCATCTTAAATTTCATTTTTTCTTCTATACCATCTATCTTAGCTTCCATGCCATCCATGCCATTCTGTAAACCATCCATCTTAGCTTCCACGCCATTCGTCTTAGCTTCCATGCCATTCATCTTAGCTTCCATTCATTTCTTCAAACCTTCCATTTTAGCTTCTATGCCATTCATCTTAGCTTCCATGCCTTTCTTCAAACCATCCATTTAATTTTTGGCTACTTTTTGCGAGAGCGAAATTTGTTGCACTTGCTCTTGTAATTTTGATATATCATGTTGCACTTCTTCCTCTTCATGAGTCACAGTATAGCCTTTTGAGGGCTTAGTGGGTATTTAATTATTTTTAGGGGGAATATTAGAACCCGATACTGATATCTATGCTTCAATATGCCCTTGGAATCTCTTTAAACTAATTTTTAAAACAAGACTTATGAAATTTGAAAAACAAATACACACCTTTTTCTTGATTTTGAGGAGCTCAATATTGAAATTGATGTATCTTTGTAATTTTAGATCTCCAATATTTTATCTTTAGAAATTTATTAGCGCTTTGAATCTTATTTCCAATGCCAAGGGTCTGACCTGATTTGGATTCTTCAAGAAAAAGTTATGCAAAATCTCCCACAATGACCTAATTATGGACTAGTTTAGTAGAGTGAACTTGTACAACATGCCACGTGTCACTGTTTCCTCATTAAGCTCTGAAATGATACACAAAAAACTATAGTCTGTGTAATTTCAGCTACTTTTTATAGAATTCCAATCCGATGCTCAAGGAGATAGTTATGACAATGTTCCTAAGGTCACCTCTTTGAGATGAAATTTGGGAGCTTGTAAAAACCCTAAATTCCACATATCATATATCCTAAACTATTGTGAACCAAGATCTCAAATATTTACATGAAGTTCCTCAGGATTTCTTCGCAAATGTTTTTTTTTTAGCTTCTAAACCTTCATAGAAAAAAAATTTATAGCAAAAATTCCACGATGACCTATTTGAAGCAGCGAAACCCTAGAGTCCTGAGCTCTGATACCAAATTTTATGAAACCAGATCCCAAAATAGAAGAAAAGAGAGATCAACACCTTAGAAATAAGCCAATTCAAGGGGGAAACCTCCTTTACATTACATAATTGAAAAATTCTTGGATGATACAAATGAGAAAACCTACTTTCTATATGTAGGAGTCCATGGGGTCACAATATAATCCTAGCCGACCTAAAAATAATAATATAAGGGCACAATAATAACAATAGTGGCTTTTATGGGGCACAATAATAAAAATATGGGGGATACAAGGGTACAAAAATAACAATAAGGGGGCTACACTAACAACAATAAGGGACTACATTAGTAATATAGGGACCTAACAGTTTAAAACACATAACTTGAGATAAGATAAAATTTTTGTCTCTAAAAGAAGTCAAATGAGGCAGCGTCAACCTTGGTAATAATGCACCCGAAAGGATAATTAGAAAGGGCACAATTACTCTTTCTAATGGAAATAATAAAACTCAAAATGTCTTTTATTTTGATGGTTTAAAATACAATCTTCTAAGTGTAAGTCAAATGAGTGACCAAGGATATGATATCACATTTTTTTCTAATATTTGGATGTTTCTATTTCAATTGTATTGATATGTTGTCGGTTCCATGGAGGTTTCAGGGTCAAACCCACTTCCTTCCCCCTTTGTAATTTATGTTACAACTTCATTTTAAATATAATATATTTTCCATTAATAAACCACTGCTAGCAGTGGCCGAACGACCAGGCCACTGGATGCTCTCGGCGAGGTTAGGGGTTCAAACCCCTTGACTCAAACCAATTTTTTCTCGAACCCATTTTAACCATACCTGTGGTCCCCTATGGAACCATCTGATTAGACCATGTATCATTTCTAGATTGGTCCACCTATCAATATTAAATGCATAGTCAACTTATCGTGTCATTTCTAGTTTAGTGCCACATGTCCACTTTAGCTTGCCATGTCATCACACATATGCTATGTATGGTCTACCATGTAGTAATTCTTGGTGCTGCCACATGGAAACCTTGTTAACCTTTTTCATGTTTCATGTGAACTTCATAACCTCATAACTTTCACATATGGGCTTTGTTCAATGTGATTCAAGTTGAGTGGAATCATCTCATCAAAAATTTTGACATGGAATTATTTTCATCAAGTTTTTGGGACTTTAATTTTTAGGCCTTTTCTGGATCCTTGTGAATAATTCCCCCCTAGTAAGAAAATTTTGGGCCTCCAAAAGGTTCTTAATCATACAACAAGTGTGGATTATTCCTCCCCACTTTTTTTGTATCTATCCAAAATATTATGTGTACCTGGTTCATCACACTCAACTGCATAAAATTTATGACAACTGAAACATACTGTTAGCCATATGAAATTTCCTACATCCTTATACGTTTATTACTTCAACCACTACCCATGCACTAAACATTAGAAACATTAAAAAATACAAATACATAGACAATGAAAATGAATTAACAATATTTTCATCCTCCTATTAGGTTCCCATGATATAATCTCATGCCTTAGTGTTGATGTTCCCTAAAAAACAACATGGTTAAGATTGCATGCCACCCCTTCATTATCATGCTTCAGAAGACCTGTTTTGTACACCTTTGTAAACATGATTGAAAAGTTTTTTCTCACATTCATGTGCCTCTTTAATTTCCCCATGGTAATCAATGAGGAATCATCCTTCGTATGTGAGCAAATGTGATGTATTCCTCTCCGTCCTTGAAGAGGTGATACTTGTTTTCCTTCCTGTAATAGATTTCCTTCTTGCCAAACAATTAAGGAATTATAAGAAAAAATTAACATATCCAATGGGACAACATCAATTTAAAATTCATCCACATATTTTGATGTAATAGGAAATCTAAGCTTACATTTTTTTTGTTACCTGCAACTTATTTTTGTTACAAACCCATCCAAGAAGATAAGGTTTTGTTACAATTGCTTTAGATATAAGGTTGGATTGAGATCCAGTTTCAAACAACGTATCTAATTTAACATGTTTGGTTATCACCTTGATGTGAAAGAGCTAATTTATTTTCCTTGTATAAATAATAGGTGAATTAGAAGAACTAGAATCATCATGTGACGATGATACACCTTTCAAACCCATAGCTGCAATTTGTGTCTTGTCACTGGAGTTTGATCTGAGATCATGTTGAGTCATTTGCAACCATATTCTAATCTCCATTCTAATACCACTTGTGCCTCAACCTCAGATGGAACTTCCAACAATGATCATCATCGTGCCCACATTTCTTGCATTGGGTACAATAAGGTGTTCCATTTCTCTTTTTCACTGAAGTTATTCTCTTTGGATTTTCCTTTCCTTTCCTTCTATCTTACTTCCACTATATGGATTACACAAAGACTCCACCACCCTGTTTACCTTTTTCAATGTAGGTCACTTTTACACAAGCCCCGTCCATGCTAGTTGGATTCAATAGAAAAATAGTGTTGTGTATATACCCCTGCAAAATACCAATGTATTTCAAAAGAGTCTCTTGTGTGTTAATTGGAATTTTGAATGCCAATGAATAAATAATCTATAAATTTTTTCACATTTTTTCCTTTATGTTGCCACATAGTTCTCCACTCAATTATTGCCTTCTTATAATGTTCCAAGGGGTAATTTTTTTTTTTTTAATGCTGAAGTAAATTCAAACCAAGAGGAAAGAATTTTACCTTCTTGAAGCCTAGTATCCCACTATATTAATTCAATACCTCCAAGTCAAAGAGAGGCCAATTGAATTTTTACCTTGTCATTAATTACATACTACAAATGGTAGTATACTTCCATCTTGTGAATCCAATTTTCAATCTTTTCAACATTTAGGTCCCCATCATAAACTGGAAAATCAAATTGATGTCCAAATTCAACAGAGGCTTATTTGAAGCAAATATCTCATGAGGAGACGGAGGAGGAGAATGGAAACTTGAAGGAGAAGAAGAAGAAGTGGCCTTTTTAAAATCACCTTCATATTTACTTTCTTCAATGAGATTCCTTCTCCAGAATTATTCCATTACTGATACATTTCATCTACCATGGCCTTTGAAAAACTCTTCCGCATAGGTAAATGAATTTCCTTCTGGACTTACTTTCGTTGGTGAGGCCATCTTTGTTCTTTAGGCTCGTCTTGAACCAATATCCAGATTTCCTTCTACAAGTGTTCCTTCACCTAGCTTGAGTATGATCCAAGTTATCATACATACTGTTGGGTAATTTAATTGATGGTTAAATTACTTCATTAATTATCAACCAAGGTTCATGTCCTTATGAAGTGCATGTGCACAATATATGCGAGGATTTTTTTTATTTTTTATTTTGAAATATAGAATTGATCTAAATGTGAATGAGGTTAAATTAACTCAAAGTGTTCCCACACACATGTTATTTCCATTAAAAGTACTCTTTTAAAAGAAAATCAAACTTCAAGGAAAAATCGAATAAAGGTTCTAGTTATCAAACTGAATTGAAATTTAATCTATCACAAAATGAATTAAAAATTACTCTATTTGAACTAAACTACAACAAGAATCAAAACTCTCTCTAATTAGTATTGAATTGAGAAATATATTCTAATTGTAGAATGAAATTTATACTTCTTATTACAAGGAATCAAAATATTCTAACAACTTTTGAAAATTGAAATTCTATTCTTCTTGACAGAAAGAAATAAATCAAAACCAAAATTATTCAACAATATATAAAATTGAACTGTAACTCCAAAGGATTACTAGTGTGTGTGGTTATACTTCAGAATTTATCTATCCATCATTCACGAAATCACTAAAAAAAATCAACAGAATTACTGAATGGAAAATTTGAATGGAATGAACTATAAAAAGCATATGTTTTTGTATTTTATGAGTGCTTGGCCTGTTGGAAATACTTAAACTTAAGCCAGAGATCTATGGAAAAAATACTAACTAAAAACATCAAAAAATTGCAACGAAGAAAGAGATATTCATCTAAAGAATTGAAATGAACATAATAAAAAAATAATCTAGTCTTATAGCTCTCAAGGGGGCCCTCTTGTTGACTGCAAGTACACAATCAAATATCAATATCTTAGCCACACATTGGTCAAAAAAGAACATACTTTTTATATTAATTACCGAAGTCTTCAACAACAAATGATTGGAGAAATTAACAATGATAATAATTGTCTATTGCCTCGCCTCAGGGATTTTTATACTCTCTTATTAAATAACTATCTTAAGAGTTAAGTCGAGAGGTAAATTTTCTATTCTAAGATCTAAGAAATGAAATCGAAATTAAAGTATTTCTTCTCATGATTTTATACTAAAAGAGAAAATCACGAGGGATTTATTTTGAAACATCATCTTTGAACTTTTTTCAAACACTTCCATGCTCACTTGATTGATACCACCATGAAATGCCTTCAAATTCTGCACATTGCTGGAGTGCCATAACCAGAGTTGACTTCTGGTTTGACTTCCAGATCTGTTGAACCATATGACTTTTCATATTGCCAAGATGGGTGGATATCCATGTGTTGAACATTTTCCATCCGCTTGTATCTTTTATTCGTTCTATAGTGTACTAGAACCCGTCTAAACATGAAGGTAGATGCAGGATTCTTGGTTAACTGCAGAATGAATGTGATTGGGTAGGTGTAGGATTGTTTAAATAAAATTTTGTAAAGAAACAAAATATTATAAATCTTGAATGTTTGATAAATTTATAGATGTTTGATCATGTCTAATATGACCTTTTAGATTGAAACTACAACAAAACGATTATGGAAAAATATGGAAAGGAAGGAAAAAGGGTTGTAAAAAAGAGGAAACTTTTGGTCTTCAACACACGCTCACAGACCAACATCAAACTTTTTTGATACCAACTTGATCTAGGATCATTAAAATGACTTGGTATGTTAAAATTTTCAAGTGTGAATGATTATTTTAAAACCAATTTTAAAAAGTGAGCATAAAAAACTTAAATAAAGCTTCAAGGACTTAAATGAAGCTACAACTTCAAGAAGAAATGTACAAAATCAAGAAGAAAATAAAAGAATCACAACGACCAATTGATAACATAGTTCATCTAGTGTGGACTACGTCTCTGGATCCTACCTCCATGGGAGTGGCCTTATTTTATTAATTTTCCCAAAATTAATTATAAAGTCATTCTACCTCCAAAAGCCTACACAAAATAGAGCTTTCTTCCACCAGGAAGTGGTATTGAAAAACCACTAAAAATGCCTTTGGTTGGGGAAAAATTTGGGCTCCAAAAACATGTTTACAATGGTTTTCAAGCGTATACTCCATTTTAAAAGGATCGATTCTATCAAAAAACACAAATACAAGCTTGTGGTGCATTGGCATATTTCTTTAATATATAAAAAAGTGGGCTCGACAGACCTGGGGTCAAATCTGCGGGTTGTCGGCCCTATCCCCACAATAGGTGCTATTAACAATTATGTTAAACCATATAAATTTTGTGGTCTAATGAAAACATATACTGTGGCATATGCTTATACCCATTGTTTCAAATAATATTTTTTTTGTCCATTTTTTTAAAATATTGTATTGTAACTATAATATATGACCTGACATTTGAAACATTATAATTGTCTAATGTTGGGATTTGAATTAACCACAGACTTGCGATTATGATTACATATGTTGAACCATATTTTGTGGCACAAATTGTTATTATATGTAAACATTGTTACAACTGGCGATCCATTTGTTATTGTTGTTAGTTGTTGTAACGATACATTGTTAGTTATGGGGAGATGAGACATAGTTCAAAGGGGTTTTGTTGCTGGTTTAGTTGGTTGTCATAATATTTGGGTGTTTCTATTTCCATTGCAATGATACATTGTCAGTTCCAGGGAGGTCGCAAGGTCAAACTTGTGATCTTCCCCCTTTGGCATTTATGTTACAACTACATTTTAAATATAATATGTCCGTCATTCATAAACAAAAACTAGTTGTGGCCTAAATCCTAGGACATTGTATGCTCCTACCGTGTTTGGGGGTTCAATCCCCATGACTCTAAACAATTTTTTTTCCGAACCCATTTTGACCATACCCGAGGTGTGATGTGGAAACATCTGATTGGATCACGTGTCATTCTTGGATTAGTCCACCTATTAATCATCAGTGGACAATCAACTTTCTGTGTCATCGTCAATTCAACACCATGTGCCTACTTTTATCCTGCCACATCATCACATGAATGCCATGTCAGCTATACGGTCTACCACGTGGTAATTCCTGGTGTTGCCATGTGGCAGACCTGTCAACCATTTTCCAATTTTATGCGAACTTTAGAACCTCATAAATTTTGCATATGGGCTCCGTTTGATGTGATTAAAGTTGCGTTGGAATTGTATCATCGAGCTCTTCGACATGGTATCATTTTCATCAAGTTTTGGGGGATTATATTTTTAGGAATTTTTAGGCATTGTAGTTTTAGAAAATTTTTAGATTGAGGGAAGTGTATATGTTAGAAGATAGAATAATATTGATAGGTGGGTTGAATCAAAATTACGTAATTTTTAACAATCATTGAGCCAACCAAACAAATTCAACAACATAACAAGCTATCAATCACATAAAGTTTTGAACACCCATAAAGGGAGAAAACCACAATATTTCTTGATTTTTAAAGTAAATACAATCACCAACTTCAGTTTACAACAATTTTTTTAGGAGCCAACCTACAAGAGACACCAACCCCATTTCACTACAAGCAACTACTTATTGGAAACACCCACTTTCACTAGTCATAGGAACCATCCTAAAGGAGATTATGATTCCATTCTCTACAAGCTCTTATTTTTTTATTCACTTTGATCCCCCTTCCATTAATTTTCAAAGTCATATTAGTGACTCCTATTACATAGAATCATACATAAAACATAGTCCAATTTTTCTTGATTAACATATTCAAAGACATAATAACAACACTAGATTTTTGACCTCTTTCAACATCTATACTTTGCACATATACCCATCTTATTTTGACTTCATCATTCCCATCAATCATCTTGTTTGCTCTTAGTGTCATCTGATCTAAAAAAATACTACGAATATGGCCTAAAACACAGTGACATAGCCTCACTACACAATGATTATACTGACACAAATCACGCGCTTGAATTCTCCATGTAATGTGATGCATATAATTTATACATTGAATCATCACCTTTCTTGTGTATTTATACATTATGGTTGGATCAAGGCTGGCATAGTCTTTTCATTTTCCAACCTTGGTAATTTAATTACCATGGATTGTGTAGTATACCTAAGGGGGATACTATGGGATACATAGGGATGTATGCAAGGGAATTGTTGATCATTAATTAAAATTAGTCATTTTAAAATTAAAACTTGAGAAACCATGTATCGAGTGTTATGACATAAGGCGAAACATCAAAGGGATGGTGGAAGAGAAGTGATGTAAGACAAGTCACGTGCCTAAAAAAAGAACCAAAGCATATTTACGAGAAAAGTTCGAATATGAAACGAAAAGGGTAAAGGTAATACAAAAGGGGAAAAGGCATGGTGCAAAGGACACAAAACAAAACTATTAAAAAAGCTCGCCGCATTCACAATACGCACGTGAAGGGACCCTTCATATGGGAATTTCCACGGGGGTCAAGAAGTGGAAGGGGGAAGAGAGCCACACCCCCGCGGAATTAAGGTGACGTGCCATGGGGTAGACCCAAGGTAAAGATGATGTGGCAGAGAAAAGTGCAGGCAAGAGTGAGGTGGTAGAGTGCAGTGCGGGCCCTAGAGAACTATGCGCTGTGTATTTAACCAGCCTCACAATGATTATTTTTCAAGAACCGGATGGATTATGCAGCAGAAAGGTAAGGTAAGTTTCTAGGTGAGCTGGTACCGAGGCCCGTACTAGTATTAAACCCATCACGTGGTGTCACCTACTTCTAGCTGACATACTATCCCTATACGCCACGTGCTCCACTGTCAGTGTCCTTACGACACTTTCCCCCCATTTATTTCACCTCTTCGCCTTTTACCTCAGAACTCTCAGTCGCAGATAATAGTCTTCCCGTATTTTACTGCAGTAAAATTCACAGGTTTTCCAGCTACGGTATAAACTAAGTGGGAGCTAGTGCCAAGGTCTACCCAGTCACTATCAACACCCCCCGCGTCGTTTTAACGAGCATATTTCTCTACTGCACAGGTACTTCGTCCCTCATATTCCCTCTGCTTTCCTTCCATTTTTAAAAGTTTTATATGTCAGTCATGGGAAGGGGCACACCCAAGAAAACTTAACCAGAGACTCCTCAGGTCCGAGAAACCAAAAACCCTCCTGGGTTCAAGCCTTTCATTGACCTGCAAGCCGAAATCTGTGACCCCCAATACCATTTTCCCATCAGCAGTATAAAATCCGAGCTTTTTAGGTGACATATCGATAATAGGGATTGATATCGGGTAGTTGTATCAGGTTTATATCATCAGATTACTCCCACATTCTACCCGGTGGTCGATCTTATTTGCTGGCTTAGAGATGCTTACGATGAGCGTTGAGGCACGTTTACCTCTACTCAGGGGAATAAGATTTTTTCCACATGTTGGGACCCTACCACTCCTTCCATGCTATGATCATTACCAGAATATGAATCACGGCTCTAGGAAAAAAGGGACCGCACAAACATCTTGCCAGATAAAACCGCTTGGTTAAAAGCAGAAACAATTGTCTCAGCGCTCCGCCCGGAATTCGTTCTCCTTCGTCTAATAAAACATAAGATCCCCACCGAGGTGAGTCTAAATGCTATTACTGAGGCCTTCATCAAAGTGGAAGGATTCGCGGCTATGCCTAAACCTTCAGCGGATAGTCAGCAAAGGTGCACCCAGTTCGCCAGCCAGATCGCCAGCTCGCCTACAAATGTTCCGCCACCAGTATCAGCAATCGCCTCGACCCCTTCTCGGCAATGAAACACTGTTAATTCATGATCCAACCCCAGTGGCCTTTTAACTTTTACTTTAGTTAGTTATTTTCAAGTTTCAGGTGGAATTTATATTTCACCCCAGTATTTTACTTTCTGCCCAGACGTTTGTTTTATAGTTTGTTTCAAAACGAACGAGTGCCTAACTACAAATGATGAGAGGCATTTATTCCTCATCATAAGTTTTTATTATTTTGATAAGGACCTTTAACAAATTTTTGGCATGCGAAGAAGATATTTTTCCAAAAAATATATTCTCGCTCATGTATGGAGGTTTCTATATAAGCAAGATCAGAAGAGAAAAACAGGGCCAAGATTTTCAAAAGAATTTTGCTGTGTAAGAATTGTTGTATGCTTGTTGTGAAAATCTTAATAGAAATGCGAAGAGCCGGTTGGGTCTCAGCAAGAAGAAGTTTTACTTTATGTGAGGATTATGGTCTAAGTGTTCTATAGTGTGTAACTCTGTCTTATGTGATATTGTTTACTGTTTATTTCTCTGATTCCATTTCCTTATATCATGTTCTGGAATGCGAGTGGCTCACTAGCTTTTAGTATAAATTTATCACCATTGATACTTATAATGAGCTTGTCAAGCTCTTTAAATATGGCTCAGGCATGGTATGCTGTTTCACTTTTCACTTCACTCATTATTCCTCTATATTAAATACTGTGAGATGTCATTATTTTAAAAAATTGACATGTATGGATTCTTATATTTTTAAGCCCATCTCATGTTTAAATATGTTTACGGAGTTCCCTCTCATTAGTAGTTAATATTCTTCTATATTTTCTACACAGCAAGCTTCATCTGATTTTAAAAATCTCTGTAAGGCGTTTTAGAACCCAACCCTCCTTAAAGAAAGCTGTCTTTGAGCTATCTGATGCATCTATATTAAGGACTCATTCCTCGCCTCTGCAGCCTCTTGTAATTTTGTTGACTCTAAGAATATTCTGGTTCCATTTATATCACATCCCCTTGTGAAAGTTGAAGTAGTAAAGAGCCTCATGCTGTCAAAAGTCTTGAATTATACCTCACGCTCCTTACTGCATAAGATGTCCTAGGCATTGGTCTTTTACAACTCAAGGCTGTCTCTAGGATTGACAACATCTTTTTGGCGTCGTTGCCGGGGAGACGAAGTCGAGAGAAATTGAAATCCTTGGGCCTCGACAAAACCTTTATTCACTCTTCAATTAGGTGAGCATGGAGAGTTGAGAGTTGTATATCCCTCACCTTGGCGACTCCACATTTATTTTTTAAGTAAATCGACTCGTAGTCCTAGCTCCTTGGAAGGCACACCTTGTGTCAGATACGTCTCAGCCAAAGACACCCTCTGTGTCTGACCCGGAGAGAATCCTACATAGAAGAAATTGGAGGGAGAGACAATTCATTCCTATTGAGATCCCACAATTTTCTTTAGAAGACTTTCCTTCTTCCTCTTCTCAAGTAGCCCAAGTGCAAGATTCTGACTCTGCTGTGGGAGAAACTGGTTACTACTCAGACAGTCTACCTCTGGGAAACATCCAAGTTAAGGATGAGTCTGAATCATTAGATACCACTCGTTACACATTCCACCCCACTCCAGAGGCTGAAGAAGTCAAATAAGTCACTGAATTATCTGTTGTTAATATTCCGCCTTTTTCATCACCACCCCAAGCTGCTGTCCAATACATTCCCATTGTCATTCATACCTCACTTCCACCTCCTCCTCCTCTTACACATCAAACCCTTCTGTTACCTCCACCTCCCCCTCCAATGGCAAATGTTCTGGGCTTCTTGCTGAATAAATATGCCCCCCTGGCATTACTTCAAGTCCTGAACGACATGCCACAGGACAATCTAAAGATCCTACCCCGTTTCAATGGAGAAAACGAGATCGAAGCTCAAAAACACCTTGAGGTCTTCTGCTCTTTCACAGAAAATTTCAATGTGGAACATCTTGACGTAGTCCTAAGACTATTTTTGCAATCCCTTGACGGTGAAGCCAGAAAATGGTTCAAGACACTGGGAGACCGTTCTGTAAACACGTGGGAAGGAATGGAGGACACTTTTCTCAGAAAATGAGGAGAGATGAAAGATCATGGACATTGTCTGACTGAGTTTAATACACTCAAGAAAAGAAATAATGAAGGGTTGGCCGAGTTTATTAAGAGATTTAACAAGTTGTACCTGAGCCTCCCCACAGAGATGAAGCTGCACCAGACCGCTGCCAAGGTTGTTTTTGTGGCAGCCTTTGACTCAGAATTCAGATTCTCTCTAAGAGAAAGAAAGCCAGCCACCATGGATGATGCTCACACAGATGCACTAGAACTCGAGGCAAACTTTGCCTCCACTGGTAAATCCAAGGGAAAATTTGAGCAGGATACTAGAAGAAGGGGAAAAGAGGAGGTATCCACCTCGAGCCAAGATATAGATTCAGCTAATGACAGGATTGAGGAGATGAACAAGATGATTAAGAATATTTCAAGTAAACTAGTTAAACTTGAAATGGAGGCAAAGAATTCATCCCCCAAGAATTTTCAAAATGCTCCAAACACAGGTTATAACCCTCAATTCAGGAAGCCACCCTTGCAGATACTGTAGAGGGGATGGAAGGAGCAGCAAGACCAGGTACCACACCCTCTATATTTGGAAGGACAAGTAGAGGGTCCTACCGAAGACACCACATATGAGCAGAAGGAGTGTATAAATTTGAATAAATGAGATATTATTTGCCGAGATTCTCCTGATCACACACTATTTTAGCTTCGTGCATAATACATAATCTCTTCTACCATTGATGATCACATGCGAAAATCAAATCAATTGCATGCATACATTAAAACCACAAATAATCACACATATGAACACAGTATTTAATGGGAAAGCTTAAAGCTGAAAAACCCAACTATCTGTATATTATATGTCATGGAGATCATGTAACAATCATAGTA
Source organism: Pinus albicaulis (assembly GCA_034641835.2). Lineage (NCBI taxonomy): Eukaryota > Viridiplantae > Streptophyta > Pinopsida > Pinales > Pinaceae > Pinus > Pinus albicaulis. Next base: position 659,331,763 of record CM076582.1, on the reverse strand, counting down.
CAAAAGCTCCTCACAAGCTCTCATGCACACCCTCAATTTCTACACAATATCAAGCTAGATCTAGCAAAACACATGCTCCAATATTTTGCCACTTGATAGCCAACCTATATTGCGTAATTAATGCTATGGGATGGCTTCATTAAATAGATAAACCACCTGGCTTGAACTGCGCAATCCTCATGGGCTACTCCACCTATCTGTGTGTTTCAAATAGCAACAGTATAGTCACAACTAATAGTTAACCTGCTCTTTCACCTATTTCTGCACTGGTCTCCACTGAAACTGTCCATGCACTGAAGTTAACTGATGCATTCTTTAGTTGATTTATGAGTTTATAATTAGTTAATTAATTAATAATTAATTCACACCACTCTCACTAATTGTATCAATTAGTTAAACTGAATACAAATAGCTCAACTATGTTTAGATTAGTTAAACTGAACACAACTCCACTAACTTCCTCAATCAACTCCACCAAACTCTGTCACATGAGTTCTAACTGAAGTATCCATGCAATAGCTCCACTTAACCCTTAGGAATAGCGTAATTCCTTCTGTCAGCTCCTGTGCCACATCTGTGCACTTAACTGAAGTGCTCCAAGAGAATAAGATAATGTTTAGAGTCTAAATATTATTAAGAGCTAATAATATTCGACATATCTATTTTTAGACTGGCAATCTAAAAATAGATTCTGCCCAATATGTCTAAAAATAGAAGTCCATCTATTTTTTCTGACTTTACCAACCATCCACAAATAGCATCCTGCAACTCATAGAACATGATTCATATGTCTAAAAATAGACTTTGCGCCAAAAATACCCTGCGGGCCCACTTAGTGAAGGTGACTCATTTCCACTAAGCTCATCATCTTGTTGCAATCTCAACACTCCATCTCAACAAGATATGGATTATCTGCAACCCCTATCATGCCTCTGTGGTATTCGAATTTGCTCCTAGTGAGCACCTTCGTCAAGATATCAGCATCCTGATCCTCCGTAGGAATGTATGAAAGTAACATGACCTTCCGCTGCAAAAAATCTCTGATATGATGATACCGGATGTCAAAGTGTTTAGATCTATCATGAAATACTAGATTAACTGAGAGTTTGATGCAACTCTGATTATCACAATAAATCACAGTAGGCTCTAAGTGTGAACCGAACAACCCAACCAGGATCTTCCTCATCCATATAGCCTCGCATGACGTGGAAGCTCGACGCCACATATGCTGCGTGTCTGCTGAGCGGAGACACACGTATCTATTGCTTCTGCGTACGAGCGGACACGATGCGAAAATCACTCCGGATGTGCTCTTTCCGGCTAATTGGGCTCTGCCCAATCTGCATCTGTGAAGCCACATAGATTCACCTCATCCTACTGTCTGTACCACAATCCATATCCCGATGTGCCTCTGAGATATCTTAATACATGCTTCCCCGCCTTCCAAAAGATCTTGGTTGGCTTAACCATAGCTTGTGAAAGCTGGTTAACAGCATAGCATATGTCGGGTCATGTATTGACCAGATACATAAGCAACCCCACCAATTGTCGATAAACAGTGGCATCCACTACCTCCGCTGAAGTAGCATCTTCCTTCCTCCAACCACCAGGAAGAGGAGTATCAACAGGCTTGCAGCCATGCATGTTGAACTTCTCCAGTATCTCCTGGGTATACTTACCCTGAGAAACAAACAGTCCACCACTGCACTGCCAAATTTCCAATCCCAGGAAATAATGAAGGAGGCCCAAGTTCTTCATCTCAAACTCTTTTGCAAGATCCTCCTTGCATGAGAGTATCAACAACTCATCACCTGTCAAAATCAAATCATCTACATAAAGTACAATGATCAACAACTTACCCTCCACCACAATCTAGTATAGGTTCGGATCTGCCTCACTCTTGGAGAATCCAAGTCCGGTGAAATAACTGTCTATCCGTGTGTACCAAGCACGAGGTGCTTATTTCAACCCATACAACGCTCTCTTGAGCCTACACACATGCGACTCTCTGCTGAAGATCTTGAAACCTTCGGGCTGCTCTATGTACACCTCCTACTCAATGAATCCATTGGGGAACATAGTCTTCACATCCATCTGATGAATGTGCCACCCCATCTATGCTGAGAGAGCAAGAATCGTTCGTATGGAAGAATACCTTGCGACAGGTGCAAAGGTCTCCTCATAATCGATCCCCTCTATCTGTGAAAAGCTTCGGGCAACAAATCTTGCCTTGTACTTCTCCACACTCCCGTCAGCTGCCTGCTTCAATTTGTAGATCCATCTCAAACCCACCACTAATTTCCCTTCCGGTCTTGGGACAATCTCCCATGCATTGTTTCTGAAAATCGAATCATACTCTTTCACCATGGCATCTACGCATGCGGGATCCTCCATAATGGCTCTGTCACAATACACTTGCTCACAAGAGCCATGTATCCAGTGTACCGATCAGGTGACTGTCTCTGTCTGTCATGTGATGTAGGTGCTCCTACAACCTTCTCTGCATCTTGAGCCAGTCGTTCAGCTTCTATAGTGCGCTTCTGCCCTCTGATGGTTGGCGCTTCCTGAGTGGTATCTTCCACTCCATGAACCTCATCTTGTGGCTGATCCACATCCTGAGACTCATCCTTAGGAACTAATAGCTCCTCATCTGCATGCAAGTGTGGCTCCCTCTCAAGCGAACACTTCATGGCTTTCTCCTCCTAAAATTTGATATCCCGTCGCACAATAGTCTTGCGACTGTCTGGCAAGTACACACGATATTTGTGGGGCATATCAGTGTACCCCACAAATATCCAAACCTCCGTGGTCGGCTCCAGCTTCTTCCTAGCATCCTTCGTCACATGAATGTAAACAGGTGAACCAAAAATCCTCAAATGGGAAATATCAGGCTTCTGACCAGAAAACGCCTCCTCGGGTGTACTCATGCCAAGTATACTGTGAGGACAACGGTTCTGCACATATACTGCAGTATTGCATGCCTCCACCCACAAGTGAATGGGTAGGCCCTGATCTTGAAACATCGCCCATGCAGCACCCACGATCGTTATATTCTTCCGCTCAGCAACGTCGTTCTGTTGTGGGTTATGAGGTGATATGAGCTCTCTTTGAATTCCTTCTGCGCTGCAAAAGTCCTTGAATTCACCACCATTGTCGTTCCTTAGAGCCTTCACCTGCTTCCTTGATTCTTTCTCAAACAGTGCCTTGAACTCACAAAACTTTGAGTATGTCTCTCTCTTCTTCTGCATGAAGAATATCCAACACTTACGAGAAAAATCATCAAAAAATATCACATAATACCTGTGCTTTACTGTCGAATCTACTGAGAAAGGTCCACACACGTCTGTGTGAATTTTCTCAAGGATCGTCGTGGCGCGACTATCCTTCTCGTGAAAGGTGGCTTTCACAAATTTTCCCAAGGTACACCCCTTGCACTGATCTGATTGCGCAAGAGTGCCTTTAGGAAGCCCAGTAGAAATCTCCTGTAGTATCTTCAAAGCTCCATGGTGAAGGTGGCCCAATCTTCGGTGCCACAACTCACCATCATCCCGGCTCACCAATCCTTCTGCCTTGCCTGCCATTGCTGCGCAGCCATCTACCTACAATTGATAAAGGTTCTTAACTTGAACCCCTATCCTCCGGGTCTCACCAGTTGCCTTATTGCGCATGAAAGCCTTTCCCTCGCTAAAGACAACATCATATACCTCGTCTTCTAACATCGCCACAGAGATACGATTATTCTTCAAACTTGGAACATGCATCACTTCCTTGTCAAAGGAAATGGTACCGATACTGGTCGCACTGTATCTGTTGGCAATATGATGCTGAGTGTTGTCCTTGATGGAAACCCACTTGATGAAGATGATGGAAACCTACTTGAACGATGTAAATCTGATGTATCTACAATGAGTATAGAAGGTATTTATGAAAAGAATTTCAGTATGTGTTGAAAAAATGATAAAAAGAGTATGTCTCAAGGCATACACGGATTTGTCTAGAAGAAGTAGCGTATGCATGCGGTATATAACGTGCCAAGTCGCGTATGGGAAAAAGCGCTCTAAAAGTGTAAAACCAAGGGTTAATACCATGGTATTAACCCATCATATTGAGCGATGAGTCATCTATGTGACCCCGTTCAGGAATACCATTGGAAGAAATGTGGTTTTGGCCCATGGTATTGATAAAGGGTAAACCTATATAAGGAGAAGAAAATCATTTTGCAAGAGGGTGCATATGTTTTGGGCTTTAATGAATACTTCACTCTGAAGTATATCTGTATGGTTAAACTTTGCTCTTAATTGATAGACTTGAATATATGATGCATCTATGAACATAATGAAGGTTCAAGATCTCTAGATCTTGAAATGGTGAATCTCTTGGATGATATGAAAAGAAGTGATAAAGACCTGGTGCAAATTAGTTGAAGAAGTTGAAGAAATCTAGGTAAGTTCATAGATCTGATCTGTTGTGCAAAATTTATCTTTTATAGATCCATACGCAGGTTCGTTTCGTGAAAAGCGTGTGTATATGCGGCTCTATTCAGGGAAAAGCGCGTATGGGAAGTTAGGGTTTATTTGAAGAATTTACTGAAGTATACGCGGGTTCGTCTAATGAAACACACGTACATACACGGGTCTGATATACTAAAAGCGCGTATGGAATTTGAATTAATGGGGTCTCAAAGTTGAATGTGTTTCTAAATGTCTATTCTGAAGTCTGGGTTAACTCTGATATTCTGGTTACAATGGGTTCATTGTTCTGTTTGTAGCATTGGGCAAAGTATGTTTGTTGAAGAGTGAAGGGTTGTGTTGGAGCTGTTGGAGCTGTTGGATCCAGTTTGAAAATTGATGAAACGTGGTTTGTAGTAGATTTGAGGGTTGAAGCCTTCAGTCTGAAAGTAGAAGCTTTCTGCCAGCAGAGGCTGGTGCTAAGATCAGGGGTAGTAGCTTCCTTCCAAGTGAGGCTGGTAAACGAGAGCAGGGGGTTGTTGCTCCCTTCCAGGTGAGGCTGGTAAACGAGAGAAGGTTGAAGCCTTCTGTAGGTGGGTGCCTGCGTGCTGGTATAAGTCTGCACTAGTACATGATTGTAAGATGTTTTCTCTATAATAAAATATTGAAGGCTGAGACAACGACATCGGTGGTTTTCTCCCAACTTGGGTTTCCACCTAAAAATCATGGTGTTCATGTGTGATGCTTTTGTGTGATGTTTCATTCTGTTATTACTGCACATGTCTACTACTATATAAACATCTGATGAATGAATAAATGCAAGGATCTAAGTGAAGAATTGATTTTTTATTAATATCTTTGTGTATACGTGAGTTCTGTAAAGGGTATCCACGTATATACACGAGTCTGTTTCATTGAAGTAGCGTATGGGTTATTAAAGAATGAAAAAGTAAAAATATCTGAGTAAATCCTAAATACTGATTCACCCCCCCCCCCCCCTCTCAGTATTTTTCCAACAATTGGTATCAGAGCAGGTCCTTCTGAAAAAGCTTAGCCGCTAGAAGGAAGATCAAGCAAGATGAGCAATCATGAGGGAACAACATCTATCAAGCCCCCGCTCTTCAACGAAAGCAATTTAATCTTCTGGAAAGTAAGAATGAGATCCTATCTTCAGTCTATGGGAGCTGATGTATGGGCCATCGTTGAACAAGGATATCAATATCCAGCCGCTACACCAACAGATCCAACTGAAAGAAAGAATTATGAATCAAACGCAAAAGCGGTCAATGCTATAACTGAAAGTCTAACTGAATCAGAATTTTTCAAAGTCATGCAGCTGAATACAACAAAGGAAATATGGGACAAAATCATTCTAAGTTATGAAGGCGATGCAAAGGTAAAAAGTGCAAAACTCCAAACTCTCAGAATTGAATATGAAAATTTAAAGATGCATAGTGATGAGAGTATTGCCAGTTTCTTTTTACGTATTGATAATGTTGTGAATCATATGAGAAATCTGGGTGAAACAATATCCGACACTACTTTGGTTGAGAAAATTTTACGGTCGCTAACGACAAAATTTGAATCAAAATTTTCTGCCCTTGAAGAAAAACAGGATATTCAAAATATTTCCGTGGTGCAAATTCATGGCATATTGACTGCATATGAAATGAGGAGAGGAGGACCATCTGAAGTCAAAGAAGCTATTTTTAAAGCTTCTACAAAAGGGAAAGAAGTTAAAAAACCGGAAGGGTCAGGATATATCTCAGAAGAAGATGAGGCAAAATTTGTGAGAAGACTCCAACTAGGAACCAGAAGATTCAAAGGTAAGCTTCCTTTCAAATGTTTTAATTGTGGAAGAGTTGGTCATTATGCTGCAAAATTTCCTTATAGAGAAACATTTGCTAAGGAGAAAGAAGTAGCAAGAAGGAATAAGAACCGATCTAGCACTAAGAAAAGCTACTATACAAATGAAGACAGTGATGGGCTATCTGATAGTGAGGAAGAATGTGAACAATATCTTAGACTTATCATGGCATTTGAAAGTAATTCTAGAGACGATAAGGATGCTTTTATGGATGCTCTAGATGAAAATGATTTTCTTGATCAAAACAATCAACTCAAAATATGCTTGGAAGAAAGTAAAATAATCATAGAGACTCTGAAAAGGAAGAATGAAGAAGCAAAGAAACATAATGAAAAATTAGAATGTGAAGTAGTAAGTCTAAGAAAAGAACTTGAGAAAGTAAAGACTCTGAATCTTAGATTTGCTAAAGGATCTGAAGCCTTTGATGAGATTATCAAGGTTCAACGATCTCCTCTGATTAAGGCAGGTCTTGGATATACCGGAGAATCCTCTCAGGATTCAGCACCAAATTATCTAAAAGAAGCTACAACTGGTTTACTACATTCAGCCACTCGACAAGGGAATAAAGAATCTTCACAAGTAAAGCATGATCATCACAATACAAGGAACACTAACAGGGATATCTCTCAAAGAAGCAACAATCAACAGGTAAATTCAAATAGAAGATTTCATGATCGCAGAAATTTCTACTTCAATGGACAATGTTTCTCATGTCACAATTTTGGTCATAAAGTTGTTCAATGTGTTGCATATAAAACCATCATGACAAGAGAAGCAAGAAAGAAAAGGATGGATATTGGACCAAAGAAGAACACCTATAACAACTTTTCTCCTCTTCAAAATGAAGTTGAATGTGCTTATTCCAATAACTTTGGCCATGAAGAATCTGAATGCAGGAGCAAAGTCCAGCCAAAACAACATATTCCTTCAAGCTCCAAAGTTTGGAAAAAGAAGGAATTACAGGTTGAAAATTGTGGGATAGTGTTATTTGCAGAAGGTGAAGAAAATCAATGGTATATTGATAGTGGGTGCTCAAGACACATGACAGGTGACAAAAACAAACTTCTTGCATATAATGCTCTAGAAAAGGAAAAGAAAGTTACATTTGGAAATGATAATCCTACTGTAATTAAAGGAAAAGGGTCCGTGTTTCTAAAAGAAAAGGTGAAGGCTAATGATGTCATGTATTTGGATGGATTAAGGCATAACCTGTTAAGTGTAAGTCAAATGTGTGATCAAGGTACAGAAGTTGTCTTTAGTTCAAAAGAATGTGTGGTTCGTGATCTGGATACAGGTAGAACTATTATAAAAGGGAAAAGAACTCCAAGCAACCTATATGTATTGAAGAACTGCAAAGATCAATGTTACTTGAGAAAATCTTCAGAAAATTGGCTATGGCATAGAAGGCTGGGGCATCTAAGCTTCTCTCAAATCAACAAAGCAAGCAGACTTCAAGCTGTTCGTGGTCTTCCCAATATTACTCTACCAGAAAGTATCATATGCAAATCCTACCAATTTGGTAAACAGACCAGAGTAAAATTTAATGCCAAAGAAGGATCATCAAGTAGGCCTCTTGAACTTGTTCATACTGACATTTGTGGACCTATGAGAAAAAAGTCACCACGTGGAGAAGAATACTATATCTTATTTATTGATGATTTCTCTAGAATGTGTTGGATTGGGTTGCTTAAACACAAAGATGAAGCATTTGATAAATTTCAGATCTTCAAAGCACTGGTTGAAAATGAATTAGATCTAAAAATAAAATGTCTTAGATCTGATCGAGGAGGAGAATATACATCAAATGAATTCTTTGAATTTTGTGAACAACATGGCATAAAGAGACATTTCTCTGTAGCAGGCACTCCACAACAAAATGGCGTAGCAGAAAGAATGAATAGAACAATTCAACAAATGGCTAGAGCTATGCTTGATTATTCTAGAACTCCTGACATGTTCTGGGGAGAAGCAGCACATACAGCAGCAAATATTTTCAACAAGGCACATGTTCGGGTAAATAGTGACAAAACTCCATATGAACTCTGGTATGGTAATTCTCCCTCTGTAAAGCATTTTAGAATTTTTGGAAGTAATTGCTTTATCAAAAATAATGATGAAAAGCTTGGCAAGTTTGAACCTAGATCAGATGAAGGGATACTTCTTGGTTACTCATCTACAAGCAGAGCATACAAATGTTACAATAAAAGGCTTCGAAAGATTGTTGAATGTATTGATGTTGTCATTAATGAGTCCCCTGTAGCTCCTAAAGAAGAAAAACAAGCAACAGAAGAAGATGATGGTGATTTTTGTCCTTCTACATCAAATGGAAATGATATAGACAATGGATGCAATGAAGAACCTGAAGATGATTTATTAGGAAAAGATCCATCCAGATATGTTCAAAAGAATCATCCTGAATCTCAAATTTTGGGAAACAAGGAATCGGGTGTACAAACAAGGAGGACTCTTGTGGGATCTTCTAGCTATCTGGCATTCCTATCCACAATTGAACCCCAAAATGTCAATCAAGCTAGAAAAGATGAATGTTGGATTCAAGCAATGAATGAAGAGCTTGATCAAATTGAAAAGAATCACACTTGGGAATTGGTACCAAGACCACATGATAAAAATGTCATTGGAACCAAATGGATATTCAAGAACAAGTTAAATGAAAATGGGGATGTTATAAGAAACAAAGCCAGATTGGTTTGCAAAGGGTACACTCAACAAGAAGGTATAGACTTTGAAGAAACGTTTTCTCCTGTAGCTAGACTTGACGCCATAAGAATGTTTCTTGCTTTTTCAAGTTCTCAACAAATCAAAGTCTATCAAATGGATGTCAAATCTGCTTTCCTCAATGGTGATCTAGAAGAAGAAGTTTATATAGAACAACCAGAGGGATTCATTTTGGGAAATGATAAGAATTTTGTTTGTAAACTTAAAAAGGCTCTATATGGTCTCAAACAAGCTCCAAGGGCATGGTATTATCGCCTTGACAAATATCTTCATCAACAAGGATTTTCAAAGGGGTCTGCTGATAGCAACTTATACACAAAAGTTGAAAATGGTAAACTATTGATTGTGGTTGTATATGTTGATAATATCATTTTTGGGAGTAATGAAGAATCTATGAGTCAGAAATTTGCTTCTGTCATGCAGCAAGAATTTGAAATGTCCTTACTTGGAGAACTAACATTCTTTCTTGGCTTGCAAGTGCATCAAACTATAGATGGTATATTCTTATCTCAAGAAAAATATCTTATGCAAATTCTGAAGAATTATGGCATGGAAGAATGCAAACCTGTAAGTACACCAATGATAACCGGATGTAATCTCAGTTCTCATGATGACTCTCCCACGGTGAATCAACCAGAATATAGATCAATGATAGGAAGCCTGCTTTATCTCACTGGGACTAGACCGGACATTATGCATGCAGTTGGGATTGTTGGGCGATTCCAAGCCAATCCTAAAGAGTCTCACCTTCAGGTTGTCAAAAGAATATTCAAATATCTGCAAGGAACTCAAGACTTTGGACTATGGTATCCAAAGAATGCTGATCTTACTCTTCATGCTTATACTGATGCAGATTGGGCTGGAAATGTTGATGATCGAAAAAGCACTAGTGGTGGTGCATTTTATATGGGACCCTGGTTAGTATCTTGGTTCAGCAAGAAGAAAAATTCTATTGCCTTATCTACAGCAGAAGCAGAATATGTGGCTGCCGCATCTTGTTGCACTCAACTCCTTTGGATGATGCAAACTTTACAAGATTTTCAAATCAAATGTTCACCTCCTATTTCAATTATGTGTGATAATACAAGTGCCATCAATATCTCAAAGAATCCTGTTATGCATTCCAAGACCAAGCACATTCCCATCAAGTATCATTTCGTACGTGAACAAGTGCATGAACAAAAGGTGAAGTTGGAGTATGTTCCCTCCAAAAAACAAATTGCTGATATATTTACCAAACCTCTGCCCAGGGAAGCGTTTGAATATCTCAGACAGAAGCTGGGAGTAGTCTCTGCCATGCAGAGGATCAGATCTGATTAAAATTCTGAAGATTAATTTGAATACGCGGGTTTCCTAAAAGACAGTCGCGTATATATGCGAGTTCATACACAGAAAACCGCGTATGGTTGGTTGCTGACAAATTTTAATTGGGGTCAGCATTTTTCAGCATAGCTGTAGTGCTGTTTGGTATCTCTGGTGATGTTTTAGCTCTTATATTTCTATTTCATTCTCTGATATTGGCTGAAGATGCCTTAATGATTTGCTGTTGAAAGTGTTCAGGATGCACAAACTAAGGGGGAGCTTTGGTCTTTTGGAAAGGATGCATTGTTGGCATTATGTTGGTTCTGAAATTTGATCTCTCTTGAGGTCCTTCTGATATTGGTCATGAAAAGTCATATTTGTACCTTGATGAACAAGTCTTGTTGAGACCCATGATGTAGCATTGTAATATTCAGTCATGTAAGGACTTATTATTTGTAAACCCTCTTGGTTGGGTATTTGAGTCTCTTATGTAAATTCACTTGGTTGGATCTTTGATGTAAGTATGAGTCCTTGGTGATAGGAAGGTCATAAAGTCAAGTACTTCATTGTAAAATATGTTTGAAGACGCAGCATGAACTCAGAGGGAGCATGATACCTTCAGTACACATCAGATCTGCAAAGCACTTCCTTCTTTTGATCCGCCCTTTTCCCTTGCTGTCAAAGGGGGAGAATGACATGGTGTTTGAAAAAGGGGAGAGTATCATGGTGTTATTCAATGTATCTATCTGCTGTAGTGATCAAACACCATCGTGGTTGCCATCAAGTCCAAAGGGGGAGATTGTTGGCAATATGATGTTGAGTGTTGTCCTTGATGGCAACCCACTTGATGAAGATGATGGAAACCTACTTGAATGATGTAAATCTGATGTATCTACAATGAGTATAGAAGGTATTGATGAAAATAATTTCAGTATGTGTTGAAACAATGATAAAAAGAGTATGTCTCAAGGCATACGCGGATTTGTCTAGAAGAAGTAGCGTATGCACGTGGTATATAACATGCCAAGTCGCGTATGGGAAAAAGCGCTCTAAAAGTGTAAAACCAAGGGTTAATACCATGGTATTAACCCATTGTATTGAGCGATGAGTCGTCTATGTGACCCCGTTCAGGAATACCATTGGAAGAAATGTGGTTTTGGCCCATGGTATTGATAAAGGGTAAACCTATATAAGGAGAAGAAAATCATTTTGCAAGAGGGTGCATATGTTTTGGGCTTTAATGAATACTTCACTCTGAAGTATATCTGTATGGTTAAACTCTTCTCTTAATTGATAGACTTGAATCTATGATGCATCTATGAACATAATGAAGGTTCAAGATCTCTAGATCTTGAAATGGTGAATCTCTTGGATGATCTGAAAAGAAGTGATAAAGACTTGGCGCAAATCAGTTGAAGAAGTTGAAGAAATCTGGGTAAGTTCATAGATATGATCTGTTGTGCAAAATTTATCTTTTATAGATCCATACGCAGGTTCGTTTCGTGAAAAGCGCGTGTATACGCGGCTCTGTTCAGGGAAAAGCGCGTATGGGAAGTTAGGGTTTATTTGAAGAATTTACTGAAGTATACGCGGGTTCGTCTAATGAAACACGCGTACATACGTGGGTCTGATATACTAAAAGCGCGTATGGAATCTGAATTAATGGGGTCTCAAAGTTGAATGTGTTTCTAAATGTCTATTCTGAAGTCTGGGTTAACTCTGATATTCTGGTTACAGTGGGTTCACTGTTCTGTTTGTAGCATTGGGCAAAGTATGTTTGTTGAAGAGTGAAGGGTTGTGTTGGAGCTGTTGGATCCAGTTTCAAAATTGATGAAACGTGGTCTGCAGTAGATCTGAGGGTTGAAGCCTTCAGTCTGAAAGTAGAAGCTTTCTGCCAGCAGAGGCTGGTGCTAAGATCAGGGGTAGTAGCTTCCTTCCAAGTGAGGCTTGTAAATGAGAGCAGGGGGTTGTTGCTCCCTTCCAGGTGAGGCTGGTAAACCAGAGAAGGTTGAAGCCTTCTGCAGGTGGGTGCCTGCGTGCTGGTATAAGTCTGCACCAGTACATGATTGTAAGATGTTTTCTCTATAATAAAATATTGAAGGCTGAGACAACGGCAGCGGTGGTTTTCTCCCAACTTGGGTTTCTACCTAAAAATCATGGTGTTCATGTGTGATGCTTTTGTGTGATGTTTCATTCTGTTATTACTGCACATGTCTACTACTATATAAACATCTGATGAATGAATAAATGCAAGGATCTAAGTGAAGAATTGATTGTTTATTAATATCTCTGTGCATACGCGAGTTACGCAACTCAAGTGTCAACCACCTTATACGCAGAGTACATTTTTCATTGAAGTAGCGTATAGGTTATTAAAGAATATGAAAAAATAAAAAGATACGAGTAAATCATCTTGATTTCACCCCCCCCTCTTAGTATTTTTTTCCAACGGTATCTGTCCCTTCGCCCCATCTCGATGTGCACTCCAAGATCTTTCTTATCCAGATCAGTAAACAAATCTCGATCTCCTGTCATGTGAAAAGACACACCATTGTCCAGAAACCACACTAAACCCATCACACTTGAAACCAAGCATGCGATCAGCAAAAAATCCAGCTCAAACTGCGAGGCTAAGGCCTCTCTAGCTGCAGTCCCAGCAGCCTGCTTATTTTTCTTCTTCTGTGGACAATTAGTGGCGTAATGTCTGTGTTGGTGACAGTGAAAGCACTTCACCTTGGACATGTCCTGCTTCTTGCCTTTCGCACTAGATTGAGAATATTTCTTGCTCTTCCCCTTCTTTGCTTTGGAAGCCAAAGCGCAATTCTCTTCATCAGATTTCTTTGATGAAGATCCGTCCCTGGTACTCCGCCTTATCTCCTCTTGCACAAAATCCAACCAAAGTCGCTCCCATCTTGGCAATTTCTCCCGACCATTGACAGAGTCCTGATAGGAGTGCCAACTCTTTAGAAGCCCTAGGATAGCCAATCTCACCAAGTCCTCATCATCAACAGTCACCCCCACACTTCCTAGCTCATCCCTGCATTGGATGAACTTCGTGAGGTACTTGGGCATAATGTCGCCTTTCTCCATCTTTATGTTTCTGAGTTTATCCTTGAGCACCAACTTCCTCTGGTCACTCTTGCTTTGGAATAAATATTTCAATGCTTTCCACATCAAGAATGGAGAAGCCTTACCATGAAGGCTGGACACTATGTGATCCTTCACACCCTCCAACAGAATCCTTCTACACTTTGTTGTCTTCTTTTTCCATGCATCAAGTACGGCAGCATCAATAGAAGTAGGCTTTGGGAATTCAACATCTATGAACTCCTTCAACCCATTGTCATCCAGCACCGCCTCCATCCCGTCCTTCCATGCAATATAATTCGAGCTTCCCTCAAGGGCATACTCCAATCGCAATCCATTGTAAGACATCTCAACTTCGACACCAAGAAAACACTGCTGCAAATTCAAATTCCACCAGCACAAAACTCAACCGCTTCAATGTTTTGCAATTGCTCCAATGATCAATATCGCTTTGATACCATGTAGAAATTTGAATAACTGAGATATTATTCACCAATATTCTCCTGATCACACACTATTTTAGCTTCATGCATAATACAGAATCTCTTCTACCATTGATCATCACATGCAGAAATAAAATCAATTGCATGCATACATTAAAACCACAAACAATCACACATATGAACACAGTATTTAATGGGAAAGATTAAAGCTAAAAACCCCAACTATCTGTATATTATATGTCATGGAGATCATGTAACAATCATAGTACAAAAGCTCCTCACAAGCTCTCATTCACACCCTCAATTGCTACACACTATCAAGCTAGATCTAGCAAAACACATGCTCCAATCTTTTGCCACTTGATAGCCAGCCTCTATTGCGTAATTAATGCTATGGGATGGCTTCATTAAATAGATAAACCACCTGGCTTGAACTGCGCAATCCTCATGGGCTACTCCACCTATCTGTGTGTTGCAAATAGCAATAGTATAGTCACAACTGATAGTTAACCTGCTCTTTCACCTATTTTTGCACTGGTCTCCACTGAAATCGTCCATGCACTGAAGTTAACTGATGCATTCTTTAGTTGATTTATGAGTTTATAATTAGTAAATTAATTAATAATTAATTCACACCACTCTCACTAATTGTATCAATTAGTTAAACTGAATACAAATAGCTCAGCTATGTTTAGATTAGTTAAACTGAATACAACTCCACTAACTTCCTCAATCAACTCCACCAAACTCTGTCACATGAGTTCTAACTGAAGTCTTCATGCAATAGCTCCACATAACCCTTAGGAATAGCGTAATTCCTTCTGTCAGCTCCTGTGCCACATCTGTGCACTTAACTGAAGTGCTCCAAGAGAATAACATAATGTTTAGAGTCTAAATATTATTAAGAGCTAATAATATTTGACATATCTATTTTTAGACTGGTAATCTAAAAATAGATTCCGCCCAATATGTTTAAAAATAGACATAGTCTAAAAATAGACTTTGCGCCAAAAATACCCTGTGGGCCCACTTAGTGAAGGCAACTCATTTCCACTAAGCTCATCATCTGGTTGCAATCTCAACACTCCCTCTCAACAAGATATGGATTATTTGCAGCCCCTATCATGCCTCTGTGGTATTCAAATTTTCTCCTGGTGAGCGCCTTTGTCAAGATATCAGCATCCTGATCCTCCGTAGGAATGTATGAAAGTAACATGACCTTCCGCTGCACACAATCTCTGATATGATGATATCGGATGTCAAAGTTTTTAGATCTATCATGAAATACCGGATTAACCGAGATTTTGATGCAACTATGATTATCACAATAAATCATAGTAGGCTCTAAGTGTGAACCGAACAACTCGACCATGATATTCCTCATCCATAAAGCCCCGCATGCAGCCAAACTTGCTGCCATATACTTGGCCTCTATTGAACTGAGTGCCACGGATCTCTGTTTCCTACTGTACCAAGAAACTGCTGTCGACCCGATACTGAAAATCCCTCCAGATGTGGTCCTTCTGTCCGTTGGCCTCCCTGCCCAATCTGCATCCGTGAAGCCACATAGCTTCACCTCATTCGACTGTCTGTACCACAATCCATATCTCGATGTGCCTCTGAGATATCTCAATAAATGCTTCCCCGCCTTCCAAAAGAGCTTGGTTAGCATGAACATATGAAGTCTGAAGGTTCTGGGAGATTTAGAACTGGTAGTTAGGCAAGTGAAGAATCATTGCCAAGCCAAACATCCTAGGCTAAGGGCTTATAGGAATGAAGTTTGGGATCTGGTGGAGAATTGCTTCTCGGCATTCAATATCCAGTTCATGCCCAGAGAGCAGAATAGGATGGCGGATTCCCTTGCAGTGGATGCCAGCACTTTTCATCCACCTTAGAATCCTCTCTTGAGATATGAAATTGAGGTACGTTATTGGCCATCAATCCCAGAAAACATCAAACATTGGCAAGTGTTTGAAGATGAAGAGCAGGTGAAGAGATTCTTGGAAATAGTTGGGGAATTTTTAAACATGGAGATTGATACTTGTGAAGAAGAGGAGGTCGAAGACACTTCAAGAGATAAATGGGATGAAGAGGTGGCTGGTCACAATTTTCTGCAGTTGAAAGGGAATGTCATTCCCCAAGGATTAGTGCCCCTAGAAAGGCTGTTTAACAAGAATGACGTTCCACTGCAGCCGAAAAAAGTGGTAGAGGAGAATCAAGTAGAGGATCTGAATCTTGGCACTGAGGCTGGCCCTAAAATCGTGAAGTTGTCCAAGAAGGTCCCAGATGAATATAAACAGCTCTACCAGAAGTTATTCCAATCCTATAAAGACGTGTTTGCATGGTCTTATCAGGACCTAAAAACCTTTGATATCAGCATTATGCAACATAAAATTCCACTGAAGGGAGATGCAAAACCACATAAACAAAAGCTTAGATAGATAAATCCCCTGTTGCTACCCTCTATTGAGAAAGAAATTAAGAAACTGCTGAAGGCCAAAATCATTGTACCATTGAGATATTCTGAGTGGGTAGAAAACTTAGTCCTTGTGCGGAAGAAGAACAGATAAAAAAGGCTGTGTTGATTTTAGGAATCTGAACAGAGCATCCTTAAAGGATAATTATCCACTGCCCAAGATGGATCACATCTTGTAGAAACTGGTAGGAGCTTCTCGAATGTCAATGATGGATGGATTCTCTGGATACAATTAGGTGGTTGTACTACCAGAATATCAAAAGAAGACTGCCTTCACCACTCCATGGGGATCGTTTATGTATGCCAAGATGCCTTTTGGGTTGATTAACGTAGGGGCCACATTTTAGAGGGCTATGGATATTTCTTTTTTCGGAGAGAAAGATAAGTTTGTGGTGGTATATTTGGATGAAATTAATGTGTTTTCAAAAGATGACGCAGAGCACATTCAACACTTGCGCAAAACTTTTGATAAGTGCAGAAGGTATGGCCTCTCCATCAACCCGCAAAAGTCTTTGTTTGCACTAGAAGAGGGCAAGCTTTTGGGGCATATTGTAACCAAAGAGGGAGTAAAGATAGACCCTAAGAGAGTAGAAGTCATAAATGGCATTTCTTTCCCTAGAAATAAAAAGGAAGTTCAGGTGTTCCTAGGCTGTATAAAATTTCTGGGAGGTTCATCCCTAACTATGCTGAGATAGTTAGATACATAACTGACATGCTGAAGAAGAATAATGAGGTTAAGTGGTCACAAGAATCATGAGAGGCTTTTGCCAGGATTAAAAATGAATTTGCTGAAGCCCCTATGCTAGTTGGGCCAGAATATGTCAAGCCTTTTATGATATTTTCCTTTGCATCACCTCATACAGTAGCAGGAGTTCTGTTGTAGAAAAATGAAGATGGGTATGAGCATCCTATTGCATTTTTCAGTCTGGTGCTTCATGATGCTGAGCTAAAATATAACATATTGGAAAAGCAGGCATATGATCTGGTGAAATCCCTCAAAGCCTTTCGTATGTATGTCCTCCAGTCTCACGTCACTGCATTTGTGCCCACATAAGCTGTTAAGGATATCCTTATCCAGGGATATAGTGAAGGGAAAAAGGGAAATGGATAGCCAAAATACAGGAGTATGAGCTAGACATCTGCCCTACCAAGCTAATCAAGGGACAAGGTTTAGCCAAAATCTTGTCTGAATCAAATTGTTAGGCTCTGGGTATAAACCTATCCATGATGGCAAATGAGGAGTCTAAGAGGAAAGAGGAACCACAAGGAGTAGAGATAGCTTCTCAGAAGACACATATGAAGTACCTCATCAGCCCCTGGTACAAGGAGATAGTGGAATATATTCTAACACTCAGTTGCCCACCTAGCTGTGACAAAGCTAAATACAGAACACTGAGATTGAGGTCACATAAGTATGTGGTTGCAAATGGTCGGCTGTACTGGTGAGACCCCTCAGGCATCCTGCTCCTATTTCTCACATAAGAAGAGGTAGAGAGTATAATGGCTGAGTTTCATGAAGGAATCTATGGGGGCCATTACAGTTGGAGGGCTACTGCTCATAAAATCCTGAAGGATGGTTTCTTCTGGCCCAAACTCTTTGGATATGTCTTCTCTCGGGTCAGAGCTTGTGAGAAATGTCAAAGATTTGTTGAAAGACAGAAGCTAGCACCTCTTCCCATGATCCCTATTCATGTAGATGAACCTTTCCAGCAGTGGAGGATTGACTTTATCGGTGAAATACATCCTCCATCAAGCAGTCAACATAAGTGGATACTAACTGCCATGGACTATTTCACAAAATTGGTGGAATCTATACCCGCCAGGAATGCAACAGATACTGTGGTAATAAAATTCATGGAAGAAAAAATCATATCCGGATTTAGCTGCCCTGCCAAGATTGTGACCGACAATGCACAGGCCTTTAAATCTGCAAAGTTTGTTAGCTTCTGTCAACAGTATAATATTGCACTAGGCCACTCTACAACCTATTAACCACAAGGAAATGGCCTAGCAGAGTCATCAAATAAAACACTGGTAAGAGCACTAAAGAAGACTATAAATGAAAATCAGAAGAATTGGGATTCCTAGCTAAATTCGTTCTATGGGCCAACAGGATTTCCAGCAAGAGGGAGACTGGGAAGTCCCCGTACGAATTGGTATATGGGAGGGCAGCAATTTTCCATGTACAATTAGCATTACCAGTAGCTCAATTCATGCAAGAAATTCAGGAAGAGCCCGATGATGTGACTAGGAGAATCAACTAGCTGGTGGAGCTAGATGAAATGCGGAATCAGGTGAGTCAGAGGCTAGTTGAATACTAGGAGAAAATAAAAGATCTTTTTGATCAACATGCCAAGGACAGAAAGTTATAGATAGGGGATTTAGTGCTCAGATGGGACATTCGAAGGGCTGATAAAGGGAAACACGGTAAATTCGACCCCCTCTAGTTCGGCCCCTTTAAAATTGTAGAACAAGGAGGCAACAACGCTTTCAAGTTGGAGAATTTACAGGGAGATCTGCTCGATGCCCCTATAAACAGTCAGTTTCTCAAGCCTTATTTCCAGTTCTGAGTCAGGACAAGAGAGCCTGATGTATCATATTGTATATTAGTTACTATTTTTGTCTTTGATTGAATAATGTGTGTGTGCCGTGATGGATCATGAGGAGGAAAATTAAAAGTGCCGAGGAAAGTTGTCCTTAGAAGATAAACAGGTGGTCTGCGGAGTTCTCGACACGCTCAAGAATGAACGTGCCATCCCTAGGTGGAGCCAATGTTGATCATTAATTAACATTAGTCATTTTATAATTAAAACTTGAGAAACCATGTATCAAGTGTTATGACAGAAGGCAAAACATCAAAGGGATGGTGGAAGAGAAGCGATGTAAGACAAGTCACGTGCCTAAAAAAAGAACCGAAGCATATTTACGAGAAAAGTTTGAATATGAAATGAAAAGGGTAAAGGTAATACAAAAGGGGAAAAGACATGGTGCAAAGGACAAAACAAAACTATTAAAAACGCTCACCGCATTCACAATACGCACGTGAAGGGACCCTTCATATGGGAATTTCCACGGGGGTCAAGAAGTGGAAGGGGGAAGAGAGCCACACCCCCGCAGAATTAATGTGATGTGACACGAGGTACACCCAAGGTAAAGATGATGTGGCCGAGAAAAGTGCAGGCAAGAGTGAGGTGGCAGAGTGCAGTGCGGGCCCTAAAGACCTGTGCGCTGTGTATTTAACTAGCCTCACAACGATTATTTTTCATGAACCGGATGGCTTATGCAGCAGAAAGGTAAGGTAAGTTTCTAGGTGAACTGGTACCGAGGCTCGTACCAGTATTAAACCCGAAACGCAGTGTCACCTGCTTCCAACTGACACCCTATCCCTATACGCCGCGTGCTCCACTATCAGTGTCCTTACGGCACTTTCCCCCCGTTTATTTCACCTCTCCACCTTTTACCTCAGAACTCTCAGTCGCAGATAACAGTCTTCCCCTATTTTACTGTAGTAAAATTCATAGGTTTTCCAGCTATAGTATAAACTAAGTGGGAGCTAGTGCCAAGGTCTACCCAGTCACTATCAACACCCCCCACGTCATTTTCCGGAGCAGATTTCCCTACTGCACAGGTACTCCGTCCCTCATATTCCCTCTGCTTTCCTTCCATTTTTAAAATTTTTATATGTCATTCATGGGAAGGGGCACACCCAAGAAAACTGAACCAGAGACTCCTCAAGTCCGAGAAACCAGAAACCCTCCCAGGTTCGAGCCTTTCATCGACCTGCAAGCCGAAATCTGTGACCCCCAATACCATTTTCCCATCAGCAGTATAAAACCCGAGCTTTTTAGGTGACATATTGATAATAGGGATCGATATCGGGTAGTTGTATTAGGTTTATATCATCAGATTACCCCCCCATTCTACCCGGTGGTCGATCTTATTTGCTGGCTTAGAGATGCTTACGATGAGCGTCGAGGCATGTTTACCTCTGCTCAGGGGAACAAGATATTTTCTCTTTCCATCGACATTATCATACAAGCCCTCCGCTTTCCCACCAGCACCACCTATACTAGTTTCGGTGAAGTGGCTTTAACCTCCCAGTTCACCAAATTTCTGTGGGAGCACCAAAACGACTTCATCTCCTCTATAACCAGCAACCAGGCTATGTCCCTTCTGGCTGCAGAACCTTTCTCGTTGAGTCTGTTCAAAGAATAAATGTAGCCCATCCTTGCCCTCATCACTGGTCTTTTAGGTGTAGACAGTAAGGGAGAAATTTCCAGGGTTTGTGTTTATTTCTTGTGGTTAATGTCTCAGAAGGGGGTAGTTCTGGATATCCCTGGCTTCTTGGATGCTAACATTCAGACCCAGTTCCAAGAGCTTTCAGAAACTGGTCACTTCCATTTTTGTTCGATGGTCTTCTACCTTTTCTTATATCAGCATGCTGACAAGTTTGAGGGTTTGGGTTTAGATAGGGTATATGATGTCAATTCTCAACCCTGACCTGTTTTTGACTGGAATTTTTCAGTTCGCCAAATACCTAATGGGGTGGGTTATTCTAGGTTCCTAAATGAGTTCATGCCCATTTTCTACACTATCATCCATGACTCACCCTTACCTAGGGTTTTTACTGAAATGAAGAGCTGGCTACAAGCCAGTAAAACCCAGAGCACCAGGGATTGGTATGTATTTGAAAATTACATTGAAATTTGAGTCTATGGAGCCGAAGTTCCCCCTTACCAGCTACCTGTGTTTCCTGCTCGACGATTCTATGCTATGGAGTATATTCGACAGACTCTCAAGTCTGACCAACTCCACTTTGTCCCTGCAAAGAAAAGTTTCATCCTGAGACTCCCTATCACTATTGGCCCGTTTATTGTGAATTCAATACATGCCCTTCCCATTGTTGAGAAACTGTTGTAAGGCATGGACCTGAGACAAGGGAAGACTTGGCCCTATGATCCTTGGGAGATTATTTCAAACAAAAGAACGAGGAACAAGTCCACTCCTTATGCACATGAATCAAGACCGTTTATAGAGTGGAGGGCTAACCTTGAAACTTGGCCTTCTATTTCGCAGATGGAGACATATTCATCTGCTACAAGGGAAGGAGAAGACGTCAATAGAGGCCAAGAAGAAGAAGAAGTGGGTCCCTCAAGATAAGGATCTGCCCTTTGCAAAAATCAGAAAACAGTCTCGAGCAAGGCAGAAGTCATAGGGGAAGAGCAGCTGCTTGAGAAATTTACACCATATGGCCAACCCGACAGGAGAAAAGCTGGGATCAAAGTGCTAAGAGATAGTGTCACCTCCTCCGAATTCTCTGAAGTCTCATAGGCCATCAGAGATTATACCTCACCAGTTGTAATTGAAAGGACCCTGAAAAATAGAACGATCAAGGATAAGTACAAGGCTGAGCTGGAAGGTTATGTAGAAAAATACCGCACCAGGGTTTCCGCTTCCATGAATGTGGACACAGAACACCTGGTATTGTCTATGGCTGAGGTTATTTTGGATCCTGATGTAGGTAACACTAGTTACAGAGTGCTTGAGTATGCAATCGACATGGCCAAGGTACCAGCACCCGACAAATGTAACTTGTTTCAGGTGGTGGGTGATATGTTGAAGGACGAGGTAATGCGAGTCACTATTGCATTGAGAAAATTGGAGAAAAAGCATGAACAGGTGAGGGCAACCCTAAAGAAGGAACAGGAAAATTCCCATGCCCTTTTGAATCAAGTGCGCAGTCTTACTGAGTCAGTCAAAGGAAAGGAAATATGAGACTCCAACCTGCAGCGCTATGTGATAGATCAATTGCAAAAGGAGGTTGCATCATTAAAATGAAAGGTTAGCATACCAACATCCCACCACGTTCAGACAGCTGAATTGGCGCAAGCAGAGAAATAAAAATCAGACTTGGTTGACACACTGGCAAAAGAGAAAGAGAAAAAAGAAAAAAATGGCAGAAGCAATTGCCACTCTTCAGAGGAGGCTGACGGAGCTGCAGACTATCTGGGACATGAACAGCTGTGCGCCAACTACAATCCCACTAGAGACTAGTTCGCTGTCTGAGAAGCTGACCGCAGCAAAAGCTGCAAACGATATACTAGAAAAGCAGGAATCCACCGCGAGGCAGAGAATCATCGGGTTGGAAACCTCCTTGGCTGAGAATACCAGAAAAATAGAGGCACTGCAGAAGGAGATTGAGCAGGAGAAGAAGGCAAGAGCCGACCAGCAGAAGACCATCAATGATCTCAATAGCCGCCTGAAAGGTAACATCACCCTTAGGGAGGGGAGAAGGATTATTTGGTCAGAGATCATTTCTGCAGTTACAGAGCAGTGGGAGTTCTTGAAAGTCATTGAGGAAATAAAATCTTCTGTACTCTATCTCAGGAGGAAGTTTCAGGAGGGAGATCTCAACTTGTCCAACAGAGCCCAGCACGCCAGGGGATATGTTTCGTTCTTGAAAAGGATGAGAGCTAGTGAGGTAGAGTAGCATGGCATAGCGAGTCGGCTTAGGGAGGCCGTTGAATGCCAGCAAATTATTGATAAGGAGTCAACCCGCATCATAGCTTCGATGGCCCTACAACAGTTGGCAGCCAGCGTGGATCGGTTCGATGCAGTTTGGGCCAAGATCACAACGGCATGACTTCCGTCATGCTAGGACCCTACCACTCCTTCCATGCTACGATCATTACCAGAATATGAAGCACGGCTCCAGGAAAGAAAGGGACCGCACGGACATATTGTTAGATAAAATCTCTCGGTTAAAAGCATAAACAATTGTCTCAGCGCTCCGCCCAGAATTCGTTCTCCTTCGTCTGATAAAACATAAGATCCCCACTGAGGCGAGTCTAAATGATCTTACTGGGGCCTTCATCAAAGTGGAAGGATTCGCGGCTATGCCTGAACCTTCAGCGGACATTCAGCAGAGGTGCACCCAGTTTGCCACCCAGATTGCCAGCTCGTCTGCAAATGTTCTGCCACCAGTATCAGCAATCGCCTCGACCCCTTCTAGACAATGAAACACTGTTAATTCATGATCCGGCCCTAGCGTCCTTTTTAATTTTACTTTAGTTAGTTATTTTCAAGTTTCAGGTGGAATTTATATTTCACCCCAGTATTTTACTTTCTGCCCAGATGTTTGTTTTATAGTTTGTTTCAAAACGACCGAGTGCCTAACTACAAATGATGAGAGGCATTTATTCCTCATCATAAGTTTTGATTATTTTGATAAGGACCTTTAACAAATTTTTGGCATGTGAAGAATATATTTTTCCAAAAAATATCTTCTCGCTCATGTATGGAGGTTTCTATATAAGCAAGATCATAAGAGAAAAACAGGGCCCAGATTTTCAAAATAATTTTGCTGTGTAAGAATTGTTGTATGCTTGTTGTGAAAATCTTAATAGAAATGCGAAGAGCCCGTTGGGTCTTAGCAAGAAGAAGTTTTACTTTATGTGAGGATTTTGGTCTAAGTTTTCTATAGTGTGTAACTCTCTCTTATGTGATATTGTTTACTGTTTATTTCTCTGATTCCATTTCCTTATATCATGTTCTGGAATGTGAGTGGATCACTAGCTTTTGGTATAAATTTATCACCATTGATACTTATACTGAGCTTGTCAAGCGCTTTAAATATAGCTCAAGCATGGTATGCTGTTTCACTTTTCACTTCACTCATTATTCCTCTATATTAAATACTGTGAGATGTCATTCTTTTAAAACAATTGACATGTATGGATTCTTATCTTTTTAAGCCCATCTCATGTTTAAATATGTTTACGGAGTTCCCTCTCTTTAGTAGTTAATATTCTTCTATATTTTCTACGTAGCAAGCTTCATCTGATTTTAAAAATCTCTGTAAAGCGTTTTAGAACCCAGCCCTCCTTAAAGAAAGCTGTCTTTGAGCTGTCTGATGCATCTATATTAAGGACTCATTCCTCGCCTCTACAGCC
This sequence comes from Pinus albicaulis, assembly GCA_034641835.2. Classification (NCBI taxonomy): domain Eukaryota; kingdom Viridiplantae; phylum Streptophyta; class Pinopsida; order Pinales; family Pinaceae; genus Pinus; species Pinus albicaulis. The sequence continues at coordinate 659,307,452 of CM076582.1, read as the reverse complement.
TCTTGTAATTTTGCTGTCTCTAAGAATATTCTGGTTCCATTTATATCACATCCCCTTGTGAAAGTTGAAGTAGTAAAGAGCCTCATGCTGTCAAAAGTCTTGAATTATACCTCATGCTCCTTACTGCATAAGATGTCCTAGGCACTGGTGTTTTATAACTCAAGGCTATCTCTAGGATTGACAACAGGAATAATATGCCATAATGATTAAGGATGATAAATAAATGGCCCATAGTTAATAAATAAAGTGGTTAACCTACATTATGTAAGGGACCACAAGTAGTTAGGAAATAATATGATAAACCCATGTTATTGGATGCATGGTTTTGAAAGACCCATGGTAATTACCCATGGTATTTTATGTATGAAGCCTATATAGAGGCTAGAGACTCTCCACTAGGATATGCCAAGTATTTTCATATTGACAAGAACATGAATTTTGGAGTATTATCCTTCCTTAAGGAGTAGTTGTATTGGTTTACCCTATCTCAAGGGTTTGATTAATAAAGAGTATAATTTATATATTATTTATGCATTGCCTCCTGGATTTATTTTGTAAGAGAATTTAATATATTTTCAGGTCAAATCTATTACAAGTGGCATTAGAGCTAAATTTCAAAGATGAGGTAGCTATATGGGAAAACACACTCGACTTTCAGTAGTTGACAACACTTTCTGATGAAGACTTTGAAAAATTATTCATGGAAAAATGGTATCATGCTAGAAAACAAGATAATGACAAACACAAGGGCTCATTTTTTGCTAGTATCTCCTTATTACATGTTCATGGATGTATTCAGAAAGAGAAGATCAACGTGTCTATCAATTGTAGTTGCAAGAATAGTTTTATCAATATTAATTTGGATAAAAAATTGAAAATTCTAGAAAAACATATTGAAAACAAACAAGTTTCTAAGGAGGAGGTTCAAATGTATAAAGATTTGAAGATTTCTATGGATAGTTATGTGTTTCATTCCGATTTTTATGCTTTAGATATGGATGATGTGGATTTTGTTTTCGGATACCCTTGGATGGAATCCATTGATACTATCAATATTAATGCACATAAGAAATTCCCGAATCTCCGGTATAAAAAGAAGAAAATTACTTTATAGATATTTCCATCAGTAAATATGTAGAGTCCAAGGAGGCCCAAGCATAGAACTCTATATTTATTGACACATCAAATGAGTCTGTGGGGGAAGTAATAATGTAAGATAAGAAAAAAGAGTAGGTACCACAAAAGGAATCTAATACCACTTAGACTCCATCAAGTGGAGAATTGTAGAAAGATACACCATCAGTTAAATATTAAACATATCACCACCCGCACCACCCAACAAGAAGGCAAAAAAATAGCTAGAAGGATGAAAACCCCTGGAATACACATAGAGAAGTGTGACGATACACCCACAAAACATAAAAATAAAGGTACCACAAGAACCAACTTCTGTCTCAAGCGAGTGAGGCACTAAGTATATTGTGTGTTCACCTTTCTCTTGAATGACTAGATGCACTTGCATTGTACTAGTGGACTAATATTTTGAGTAGATCTTATTATTTGTGTTATTCTCATATTTCGAGGATGAACAAACTTATGGGGGGTGGAATGTAGTATACCTAGGGGGGATAATATGGGGTATAGAGGGAGGTACCCAAAGGATTAATATTATGCAATGATTAAGGATGATAAAAATAAATGCGGCATAGTTAATAAATAAAGTGGTTAATCCACATTATGCAAGGGACCACAAGTAGTTACGAAATAATATGATAATAACATGGTATTAGATGTATGGTTTTGAGATACCCATGGTAATTACCCATAGTATTGTATGTATGAAGCCTATATAGAGGCTAGAGACTCTCCATTGAGGGATGTCGAGTATTGTTTTTCTTGACAGACATTAGTTTGTGGAGTATTCTCCTTCCTTAAGGAGTAGTTGTATGGTGTTATCCTAACTCAAGTTTTTGATATTAATAAAGATATGAATATTTTATCATATATTGTGTTATTCTTTTGGCATATTCAAAAGTTTATTATAATTGCGGGTCAAATATATTAAAGATTGGTAAACTCCCTTGGTAATTTAATATTATTCTTTGACATCAAAATATGGTGATTGATGCTTTGAGATCCTTACAACTTGGACTGGAGGACTGTACCACACAACTAGGCCCTTAACCTATTTAAACTTCCACCACAACTTTGTCAGCTATGAGAGCTATGCTTCCTAGCCTCTATGATTGTGTGTTATAACCAAGCAGTAATATAGAATCTTTGTCTTTGAGATAGTCGAAGCTATTGCATGGGGTGACCCTTGGATGGTAGGATTCCTTTTAAAATTTCCCGTAGAACCAAAATCATTCTAAAAATTTGATCATATGATTGACTTCATGTAATTTCGGATTTGGGTCACTTGCACAAAAACATACTTTCTTAACTTATGGAGGCTCGGATACACAAATGCGCTTTGCCTCCAAACTTCAAAATTAAAAAAAATGGAAACATGATAAAGCCTTACAAAACACCCTCCTAATGCAAATATTGAGGTTTGACATATCATCAACCATGTCACTGCCACATTGTCTCTCTACCAAATCCATCAACCATGTGTCATGAACAAAGAATTCCATGTAGAGAAATCCAAATGTATATCAAATTTTAGGGATATATAATGGAAATTTATTGAAAAACTTTGAAACCATGGATTTTGGGGCTCTATGATGGCACTTTATTGCAAAAAATCGACACCATGGATTTTGGGGCTCTATAACGACAACATTATAAATCCATATACCACTTGGATTACGAAGCACCATTACAAAAATATAAGTGGCAAAGAAATTTTTTTGAGAAATTTTGAATTCTAATTCTTTCACTGAGTATTATATGTTACACCTCTCCCACCCCAAATTGCTAGATAAGAAACGAAGCCAATATTTCCTTGTAGTGGCTAAATTAATCTAGCATCCACCCAATTAGGCTAGTGCGATGACTAGAAAAACTTGCATGTCCTGACCCTAGATGGTTAGATACTTTCCAACGTGCCATTAACCTTGACTCATATGGATCTAATCAAGAAATTTTCATGTTTTTTTTTATAAATAATATAGTGTGCAAAAAATTTCTTTCAAATATAGGCTACTACGCTACACATCCAACACTCTAGACTACCAACACTTAGTAATCAACCAGCACATCAATGACATAATATGGTTAGCACATTGTTAATAGACTCAATAGGTTTCCACTAAAATTGACTTCAATGACAAAAACTGCCAAAAAACTCAACAATCCAACCATATTAAAGTACAATGAATTGGTAATGCTAGAAAGGCACAATTTATAAATGTGTGGGTTGAAGGGAGTGCCTTTTTAAATTATTTAAGTTGAAGGAAGTTCCCAGTTTAAGGAAGTTCCTAGTTTAAGGAAACATAGTATAAAGTGACTACACAAAGTAAAAAAAATAGAGAATAATTTAGAGAAGTAGAGTGGACCATTGTAGAATATATTACAGAGTAGATTCCTACAAGAAAGTAGAAGGGGAGTGATGTCTCCTCTAGTTTGGTGCCTACAAATAAACATATGGGACTGGTGTCTCATGTAGGTTGGTGCTTATAAAGCAACATAGGGGATTGATATCTTTTGTATATTGGTTCCTACAAATAAGTGGAGGGAATTGGTGTTTCCTAGAGGTTCGTTCCTACAAAGAAGAAAAGGGGATTGGTGTCTCCTAAAGGTTATTTCATACAAAGCAACATAGTGGATTGGTGTCTCCTATAGGTAGGTGCCTAAAAATATTGCAGCATGGGAAATTGGTGCCTCTTATAGGTAGGTGCCTAAAATATTTCAACATGGGATATTGGTGTCTCTTATAGGTTAGTGCCTAAAAAATTTGTAACAATATGTTGGTGCCTACAAAGTTTGTATGATTAGGTTGGTTCCTAAAAATATCTATTATAAATAAGTTCTCATTTTATATATTGTGTTCCACATGTAAGGTGGTTTGATTAGGATTTGATGGTTTGTTGCACATAAATAAATAAGTAAGAAATTTTCTTCTATTGATTCACCCCACCCTTCCTATCAATATAAGTGTAAATCCAACACAACTTCAATGAAAGGCTAAATGGTACTAAAAGGATAAGGTAGTGGAAATATTTCCTCACCTCATTTGGTAAAGTTTTTAGGGACCAAAAGCCTCCAAAAATGGGTAGGTTTTATTTGGATTGGGTCAATATATTATTTTTCATCCATATCTATGCTTTTAGAGTGGAAAACAATTGGAGGAATAAACTTGCAAGATCATTTTTACTGGTAATACTAGTTTGGAAAAGCAGGGATGAAAAAATCTTGGAGCCATTTTGGGGCCTTAAATGAAAATTTTTATGTGGTCCTAGAATTACTTATTCCATATTATACACACTGACACCTTTTCAATAATGGAACAATTTCCTCAATCTAAAATTGTATGATAAATTTATGCCTCATGAAAGTCGAGCTACTATATTTGACCACCATAGTTTGATAGGATGCTACATCAACTCCCATTAGTCATGGAAAAGAGAGGATCTAGCTATATCAAGGCTATGAAGAATAATTTACAAGAGTTAAAATTGGAACTGTAGTTGATAGTTGGAGTTAAGCCTAATGCCTACAGGGCTATCAAGTTGTGTTAAAACTGGCGTAAAGGAGGAGAATGGGTTTCATTCTATTTGATTGTATCTTGTTCCATAGTAGAGCATAACAAATTTATAGTGGGAGTGAGATAAGATAACAGTGGATGTTTAGTGTCTATAGAATCCTATTAATCCATAGGTCTCAAGTAACTCCATAGAGGGTGCCTTATCCTTTTTGTACTTGCATTATTTCCATTCTAAAGAAAGAGAGAGCATAACAACCTCACCTTCTAGCTAGGTTTTCTCCCATAATTGTTTCCTATAGCATATATTGTGTTCATTTGGTTGGTGTGTGATTTTTGTTCATTGTTCTCTATTTTCCAAATTTTATCTATTACACACATAAGCTAAAAACAATAATTAATAGATCTAGAATCTAAAGAAATTAACCCTCACAATTTATATTCTTAATTTATTTTAGCAAATATGCTCTTGTGAGCTGTCTAGTGGAATATCCACAATAGTTTACAAATCAGAAGATTAAATATTTACTAGCTCAAGCAATAAATACATAATTTTATTCTTGATATAGAACTAGAAATACATTTAATCAATTAGTGTGAAGGAATCCTTGTAAAAATATACAAAAGAAAATTAATTTTATATGGAATATCCTTAACATGCATATATGAAAGTGTTCCATCAAAGAAAAGGTGTGGAATCTAAAAGGGAAGTGGAGCACTTATTATTTTCCTTTCTGAAACATAATACCACATAGGTGATCCCTATTAGAGTTAGATGTGGTGAAGAAGTAGTTCTAGGTGTTGTTGGAGCAAGGAGTCATAATTTCATGTTCCTCACCCTATGGTTTCCTTGTTACTATATAACAAAATAAGGACAATATTTGGAGTATGTACATTGAATACAAATATATCAATAATATCATTCTCAATACTTGGTACACCTTTCCCAATATCAATGAATTGTTGTATTAGTTGCAACATGAGAGGAATTTCCCCAATATGGATATAGAATATAGATATAATCAAGCCTATTCAAGGAAGAAGACATTTTGAATGATGCGCTGAAGAAAAAGTATTTTTTGTATGAAGGATTAATAAATCCTTTTGGTTTGAGTAATGCACCAATTATTTTTTCATGGTTACTAAATGAAGTGAAATGTCTATTAATAGATTCATTTATCATAACAAATTTCGATGCCATTTTAATATTTATCTTTAGTCAGGAGGAACAAATTTTAGATTCTAAGTAGGGGTTGAAGACATTGGAAACACCAACTACTAACCAACTTAAAGAAATGTGAGTTTTCCAGGTAGTCATGAGTGTACCCAAGGCATGTGATTGTTGTATGAAACTTGAAAGATGATCTTTAAAATATAGAGGCAATATTTAAGTAGCTTACTCCCACCATGTCACTGAATTTGGGAGTTTTGTTGGATATTCCCAACATATGATAATATTAATAACTTCATTTAATTTGTGGTAACATCACTTTACATTGGAACAATTGGTGGTAAGATTTTCTAGTGGAGTTAGAATCCCTAAAATGCATTAGAATAATTGAATAATAATATTAGCCAATCCCCAATCCTATCATTTCTTATCCTTTAGAATCCATTTTTGTTATAGGTCAATTTTGACACCATTCCCAATGACATGGTTAAACAGGAAATCATCCCAAAAACCAATGAATAGGGTCTATCATACCCTATCATTTCAGTTGCTACATGCCCTAAGACAAAGAACAAAGAAAAATCATCCCTGACTTCCATTGCAAGGTTTCCAAGATTTGAAGTATATGTTATAACACATATGAGCTCACTGATGCAGTCTCTCAAGGGGCTAAGTGTGTCACATATGCAGGAAAATCCACTCAAGGGTGCTCTATAAAGCACTTCCTGACACTCAAGGGTGTGTTGATCAATTGGGAGAGAAATTATCATTGTTTCGGAACCTCCACTTGGCCAGTTCCTTCTAGAAGAGTGCATATGTGTCAAAATTCGAATCCATGTGTCCATTTGATACCTCTAAGCTTGGGAACATTTCTTGCCTATTATTAGAAAGTCATTGATTGTAAAACTACCTTCAACTCATTTATAAATTGAGCACAGATCCTAGTGCTTAAAATGGAAGAATTTGAGTAGATAAATCTTGGTGGAATTTGAATTGAGGAATTAATTTGAGTGATATGCTACTGGAGTGATGTTCATTGTGATGAGGCTAGGATGATGTTGGAGATGGTGACATCAAATCAATCGTTGGTTGTAACCTCCCCTTCTATCCATTAATAAAGATTGTTGTTTAATTTCCCACATATATATCTGTATAAGCTTTTGTCTTTCATATTATGAATTCTTATCCGATGTATATGGTTAATATTTCATTGATTTAACTGAATAACTTGAATAGGCATCTGTATATTACTATCTCTTTGTTTTTTAGTGTTCATTCTTGCAGGAAATATTTTGGCGATCTAGCTTGGATTTGAAACTACAACAAGAGCGACAGAAGGAGAATTGGAAGCGCTTGGACTCCAAGTAAGTTTCTTGATCTATTATGTGTGTCTATTTACTGTTAGGAAAAGTGTCTGCAAAGTCTTTAACCTGTTGTTCTAAATGCATAGCACCAAATTTAAGGAAGAATGTTTTATTCGTAATTCATAATTCCGCATAATAATTTTAATCATAAAAAATGATAGTGGCTGTGTTATGGGCATATTGTTAACATGAGGGAAGGTTGATTTCCTATCATTTGTAGTTGTCACCTAGGGAAGTATGATCTATTAAACTATATATTAATGATATTTTTTTTTATATAAGGGATAGTGATGAACAATAGGTTTTAATCTTCCATATAAAACAAATAAGGAATATAACAAAGGTTTTGAGGGAGAAGGAAAAAGAGAAAATTCTCAATTTTCACTCCTTATTGGATTTTCCAAGGTTGAATGAATGAGAAACAAGAGAGGATCCTAGCTCCATGATTAATATTGCACGTAAAAAAAAAACAGAACTTCAGTGTACAAGTTTCAAGATCCTAGATCTAACTCATTTGATGAAATACAATCCCTTCTAATTGACTTGCATGATTTTATGAAATCAAATTTTAAATTCAAATTAAAACATTAGATAACATAATTAAATCGGTGGGGTGGAAGGTTTGGGGGTGCGTGATAGAGAGTATATTCTATTAATCAAGAAAAAACAGGTACATAAACAATATCCATACCTATGAAGTTATGTTATGGATCCAAGTCATTCTCCTTTTGGTTCATTCTTATTCAAGGCTCTCTTATGTCCAATATTTTACATGCAAATTTGGCAACCTTCTTAATATAAGAGAGAATCACGATAGCCGCCATCCAAGACCAACCTCAAAGATTCAAAGGTCACTAATATGATTTCAATGCATACATGACCAAAAAATATGAACCCAATGTGAAGGAGGCTTTTATAGCCTTTTTTATTTTTCATAGGGTTTTTACATGAAAAATAAATCCAAATTCATAAATTATCCCAAGATATCCATGCTCTCGACATATCAACTATGATCAACGTTGGAAAAATCAACTTAGAAGGGTATGTTAATAAATGTTGTTTTTATCTAAGGCATGCACATGGGTATTGGTTCATGTCGTATATCTTGGGAACAATTTTCAAGGAAAAATTTGTGCCCATCACATAAACTAAGTAATTTTGACCATTTTTCCAAATTTCTTGGACAAATTAATGCTCTTCAAAAATCACAAGTCATGTAAAAATTGCGTTATAGGGTTAACACTACTTGATACAAATTTTCCCAAGGATAACCTCCTGGGAAAACACAAGGGATGCTTCCCCATATAGGTGGATTTAATCCGTAGTAAACTTGTTGATGTAGACTATTGTTCCTCACTTAGGAGTTCAAATTGGGTACATTCTAGAATAGAACTATCCAACTGCACACTAACATTAGTGGCAATCCATTGACTAATCCCTTGGGCTAGAACTACTTAATACATGCAAGATAAATTCCCATGTTAATATATATTCCTTAATTTATGAGGGTAGTATAGAATCACATGCTTAGAATACATTATTTTTTTTCTTTGTTGGACTTTCAAGAGCCTATTGACAAATTCACTAGTTGGATAGAGAATAGGGCACTATATAGAATCATGAAAAAAAATAATAGAATCACTTCCTTAGTAAATTGACAATTGGATCAAGTACACATTATACATAAAATCATGGCTCAAAATGGAGATACCATGTTGATGTAAATTAATATCTCAATACATTATTAATACATCCTCTATAATTCATGGAACAATGTTGACAAGGTTTCATGGAATAATAATGAAGAAGATGGCCAATAAAGCTAAAAAAGTGGTGTGGACATGAGAGGAACTTAAAGAGATCCAAATAAAGGCTCCCCCTCTTTTTGGACAGAAACAACACATTACCATGGTTTTCAATGGAATGTGGAAAAATAACACCACTAAGTATGATTCTATCAATATGATAGAGAGTTGAATTCAAACTTGGGAAGAAGCATGTAGTGATTCAAAACAAAAATTATGAACACATTAGATTTTGGGGTGACTTCAAATGTGTTTTCACCATGGTTGAGGGTGCTTCATGTGATGCAGGTACATGGAGTTTTGATTACTCATGGTTATATCATGATGTACATGCACATTATAGGTAACTTTCTCATGGATTTACATGCCTCCGTTTGATGCTTATGTGGCACACTTCCTTATGAGGTTGGAGGTTTATGTGCCTTGGAGGCTTATTCAAGAGATGCATATATAGATTGGTTGTTTACTTGGGAGGATGACTTATCTTAGAAGAGGAGAATTTTGAATCTTTAAGGGAGGGTGTTGGTCCCTAGATGACATGTAAACACTTGATTGCAGGGAAAATGGGAAGGATATAAACTTTTCTTAATTTTTAGAAACATTGGCGAATATTACTAGTCCCTAACATGCAAGCTATAAAATGTTTGAAAATATTTTGCAAAAATAGTAATATTTATGATGATTTTATATATTCTTGGTAAAATTGTAGTGAATTTTAAGTTAAATATTTTTTATATTGTTAAATTTGGTGAACAATTTTCAGGAAAAAATGGAAATTGGAAAATATAATTTTTGGAAAAAACATGGAAAATTAGCCCATTTGCGAATATTAGCCCCTAAAATTTTCCCTATTTGATTGCTTGCATGGAGGTTTATACTTGACTTGGGGATGATTTTGTTGAGGAGCGATCATGTGGGTGTGGTGGAATCAAAGATACACTCAATTTAGGAGGGAGAATTGGAGCATTAGAGACCACTAGTAGTTCAAAGTTGGGCTCATTTCATGGAGTACTCTACTTTGGGCCCTTCTTGTTGAAGATGTTCCCCTTTGAGCTTGACATGTGTCTCTTGGGGTTTAATTTATTCACATGTAGGGCTAAATATTGGTTAATTAGGTTGCTTGTTGTGGACTAGGTCAACTTATTATTGTTGGTCTCCATCAACTTTCATATTAATACAAGTTTCAAAGAGTTTTTTCATCAACCTTTTTTCTTACTCATGTAATAATATGCTTGTGTTAGAGATATATGATCTAAAGTGAACTAAATTATTTGTACTCTTCTTCATTTATGTATTTTATCTTTATATTTAGCATTAGGGTTGTTAAGGGAATTAAATGGAAGACTAGGGTTATGTTTTTTCCCTAAGAAGAAAAAGGAAGGTAGGGTTTGGAATAAACCATGGTATTGAAGGGATCGCTTGATCTTGTAGTTTTTAAAAGATAAGAATAATATAATTTTGTGGAATTTGGAATCCTTAGTGCTAGTTGGAGTGATTGATGTGGAGAAGATGGGGGATACTATATTGTACATTTGTGTGATGCAAGTGAAGGTGCAAAGGATGGCTTGTTGATGTGTATGTTGGCTTATTTAGGATATTTGGTGAAGTGGCCAACTTTGGCTAAGAGTGATTCTTAACTAGAGGAGTTAGTTGCTAGGCTTTTCTTATGGTTTCCCTAGCTTTAATTTATAAAGCTTAGCTATGAAATTGTACCAAGCTATGGTACACAATTGTATTTCACCTATTATATACATATGAAGCATTACAAATATCATTTTTTTTTGTATTTAAAAATATGAATTTAAACATAACTTATATTGATGATTAAGTGACTTATAGTGTTGCATATCTTGTTGATTTTACATAACACTAAGCATAATTTTTTAGGTGATTTAAAAAACACCTAGAATCTAAAGGGGTGGATTTATTATTGAAACAAGTCATTTTTATATCCATAATTTTTCTGGGAAGTGTGCCTTAAGGGATTCAACCTTATTACATTGAATAAATATTGTTCGATGATTATCTTCTTGGGATGCCTTAAGGTTTGGGTTGGAAATAAGAAAAGTATATGATGTTGCCATTTAATATTTTAGATTCATCCCTTAGGCTGAAGGTTCAAATTAAATAGCTCAAGGAAATCTCCAAGTTGAGGTGAAATTTATGAATTTTCATTGAACAAAAAAGTTCTAAAAAAATCAATATAAATTGCATTTCAACATGAGGTAACCCGTTAATAATGAAAATGGGGATCCTAAAAATATAAATGATATGAATTTGAACATTAGAAGGAACAATTTAGTTAGATATGAATGATCATACTCCACTTTAGAATGTAAGGAAATTGAAAAAGAAGGAATGTGGAAACCAAGGTACTAAGCCTTAAAGTCAAATTCCCAAAGAGAATGTTCACTGCTAATAAGGGAAGATCTACTGGAAGCAAGGAAATGTTGAATACTTTCAACCAACACAAGTTAAGAGGAAATATGGTGAATGATATAATTTCCTCAAAGTAACACACCAAACATGGGAGGGTGTATGTAATAATTCCATTGAGATGGAACATACTTGTAAATACTTATGATGTAAACAACCACTTGAAAAAGGAAACCATGAAGGAATGACTCAACCTAGTTCATATAGGAGACAAGAGGAAGAGTAAAATAATAGGATGAAAATTAAGCCAATTAAGAAAAAAGGTTTTGACTAGATTGGACTTCTCTAAAATGGGAATGATGAAGAATTATAAAATTTTTCATAAGTTGGTTTTTTTTGGAGAATAATTATTCACATGAAAGTTCTTAAGAATACACTTAAACTTGGTATGATCTTAGGATACTTAATAGGGCCATTCAAATTCTAAATGATGTAAGATCCAAAGAACGAAACATAATAGGTCAAATAAATTCCTACACAATGAAAGATGTTTTTTTCTTTATGTATAATGATTTTGTTGAACCTTCTATTTTTAATGTGGTGGAAGAAAACAATTAATAAAAAAATGCTACACTAGATGAATATGAACAAGTAATGTAAAATGACACTTGTAAACTTGTTAATTGTCCTCCTAATGAAAAATCTATTGGACGCAAATGAGTTTAAAAAATTAAGTCCATAGAAGATGATATTATTGATAAATACAAAGAAGTGCTAGAGGCAAAGGCATTTTCTTGGAAAGAAGGATATACTTGTGAAGAAGCTTTTATTCTAATTTCAAAGTGAAGTACTAAAGAATAGTCACTGCATTTGCAACTCAAAATGGATGCAAGTTACTCCAAATGAATGATAAACGTTTCTTTCCTCAATGGTAATTTGGAAGAAGAAGTCTATATGAATAAATATCTAGGTATTGAAATCAAAGGAAAAGGACATAAAGTATGTAAATTGGCTAAAGAATTATATGGGTTGAAACAAGCTTGCGGAGCTTGGTGTGGAAACATGGACAACTTAAATTCAGAAAGTGGGTTTTCAAAGAAGTGAATATGATGATACTTTGCCTGTTACTCTATAGGGTAAAGACATGTTCCTTTTAGGGATGTATATTGATTATTTTTTTATTATTTGGATTGATGATAATAAAAATATGGAGGTTATGTTGAAGAAATTCAAGTTCGATTTAAAATGAATAATTTAGAATTACTTCACTGTTATCTTGGAGTTGAAGTATTGCAACAATATAATTCTATTTTCATTAGTCAATATAAGCATGCATTTGAATTGTTGAAAAAAATTAGAATGTAATATTGCAAGTCCATTGTTTCCCCAATGGAGAAAAATTTAGACCTTTCAAAATTTGAGCTGGGGTGGGGGATGAAGGGGGGTTTATAAATAGCTTGAGTTACAAGAAATTTATTAAAATATTTACTTATTTGATAAATACTTATCTATATTGATTGTATATAGTTAATATACTTTTAATATTGATGCAAGAACCAATGTAAAGTCATTGGAATGCAACTAACAGGGTGCTTAGATACTTCCAAGATACCAAAGATTATAAGTCTTCTATATATGAAAAGCAAGAAGATTGTATCTATTAGATATTAAAATGCAGGTTTTATAGGAAATATTGATGATAAGGCATCCACTTGAGGTTTTTTTTAGTGCTTATGTATTAACAATAGGTTCATGTAGTTGTAAAAGGAAGGCTACAATTGCAACATTTTTAGTAATTTTTGAAGACATTTTAGCATTGAAACACCGCGTGAGATTGTTTGGTTGCATGATATCTTAAAAGCCCTTGGATTTATTTATTAAAAAACCTTATTTGCTGGTTAATAATCAATTAGTAATAAAACTTGCTAAAAATACAATGTTTCATTCTAAAACAAAGCATTCTAACCCCAAGTATCATTGCATCATGATGCTCATCACAAAGGGAATCATTGAAATAAATTATTTTCCTTTTGGAAATCAAAGTTTAGCGATATTCACCAACCTCTCACTTGAATATAATTCATTATGTTCATAAATAAACATGTCACGCTAGGATGTAGCTCCACCAAAAAATTGAATTTAATTGAATTGAGGGTGCACATAATTATATACATGGAGGGAGTGACTTATGGGACTCCTCTCCCATTGTCTCTTCATATTCCGTTGTCATTATTTTATATTTAAAATATTTTACATTTTCACCTAATCCCAAGGATTAGGTGTCAACATCCCCCCCCTTAATATGAAGGGATGTTGCTGAGTCCAAGCATCGTTTTGAATCTTTCAAACTTTTCTCTTCCAAGCGCTTTGGTGAAGATGTTTGAAATCTTCTCATTTGTGGAAAAATGGCGTAGATGGATTTTCGAATTAGATGGATTTTTTTATTGATGTGCTTTGTTCAATCATGGAACTTTGGGTTCTTGACGGAATTTATTGGAGAAGTCACAATAAAGGAAATTTCAGCCTAAAAGTTCCCATGAAATTTTCACGTAATTTCCATGTCATAATATTTAAACCAATAAAAATCCTTTAAATTTAAAAAGAGGTACATGTAAATATTTTGGAGGGAAAAAAAGAAAAAATACCTTTTTTACTTGTATTTTTGGCTTATCTCCTTATCAATTTATCCAAATTTCAAGTGTAGACACTCGTTGGATGCATAATTAAATTCCACATCCAAATATTACCCATTATGCATTATTTTGAGAAGAACCAAATTGAAAAAAATTGAAGATACATTAAAAAATCATGTTAAAAAACAATTTTTTAATGTATCTTCAATTTTTGTCAAAGCAAGTCTTCTTAAAAGTATGCATAATGGGTACTCATTGGATGTGGAATTTAATTAGATTTTTTTAATGTATATTCAATTTTTTTCAATGAGGGTCTTCTCAAAAGTATGCATAATGGGTAATCATTGGATGTGGAATTTAATTATGCATCCAACGAGTGTCTACACTTGAAATTTGGATAAATCGATAAGGAGATACGACAAAAATACAAGTAAAAAGTAGTTTTGATCTTTTCCGTCCAAAATTCATAACTCTTATTTTATTATTTTTCCTTAGGAGGCCACTTTTAGGTTGAAATTTCCTCTAATGGTTGTCGATCATGAGTGGAGCTGAATGTACTTATTTGATTAGCAAGTCTTCCATAATTTTTCTGAGCCACACAATTTCCTTTGTTGCTTCACATACTGCCACATATTCTTCCTTAGTTGTGGAATCTACTAGAACTGATTGTTTGCATGATCTCCAGGAGAAAAATCTTGATCCAAGACTCATAGTATAAACTGAAGTAGATACTCTGGTTTTTTTGTCTCCATCAAAGTATTAATTAGAGTATCCAATCAAGCTGAAGTCGCTCACTTGTGTATACTTGAGTCCAAAGTATTGAGTCCCTTTCAAGTAATTTAGAACTCTTTTTGCAGCAAACCAATGTCCCTCACAAGGATTTTGCATAAACTTGGAGAGGATTCCAACAAAAAATGAGATGTCTGGTCCGGTAATAGTCAGGTAGATGAGACTTCCTACAAGTTGTCTATAATTCATTGCATCCTAAAATTATTTTCCTTCAATGGATGTGAGCTTGGAGTTTTGTTCCATTGGCATCGTCAAAGGACTGTACTCAGCCATGCCAAACTTGTTTAATATGTATCCAATGTACTTCTTCTGAGAGAGGAATATAAACTTAGGATGTTGAGTCACTTCAATACCAAGATAGTATTGAACATAACCCAAATGATTCATTTCAAAACATTTCCTCAATTCGTCCTTTATGGATGCAATATAACTCTCATTGTTCCCTGTCATCAAAATATCATCCACATACACCACAAGTTATACAACTGTTTTTCCAACTTTTTTGACAAAAAAAGTTGCATAATCAAGATCATAATGTTTGAATTTAAGTTTCAGAAGATGCTCAGTTAACTTCTCATACGAGTCTCGCAGTGCTTGCTTAAGGCCATATAGGGATTTTACAAGCTTGCATATCGTTTGTGTTCTTGGCCCTTCACAACAAATCCTTCTAGCCGAGACACAAAACAATTCTCCTTTATATCTCCATTCAAGAAAGCAATTTTTACATCCATTTGATGGAATTTCCAACCATTATGAGCTGCCAAGGCAAAGAGTGTCCGGATGGTAGCCAATTTTACTGTGGGGGAAAATTATCCTTATAATCAACCCCATTTTTCTGTGCAAAAACTTTTGCCACAAGCCTGGCTTTGTGCTTATCAAGTGAACCATCAAATTTGTACTTGTTCTTGTAGACCCACTTTCAGCCAATTGGTTTGGTTCCTAATGGAGGATCAACCAACTTCCAAGTTCCATTCTTTATCAAGGCATCATATTCCTTTTTCATCGCTTCATTCCATTCATCATGAGAAGGGACTTCTTTGAAGTTGGTTCAGGATCTATAGACAAATTCAATTCACAATTATAAGAATCATCCACATAAATAGGTGAATCAGAATGATCTACATCACCTCCATTTTTCCTGGTGGAACTTCTCGTTCCTTTCTTTCTGACCTCATCAGGAAAAAAAATTTCAAGTGTCTTTGTCAGCCATTTTGGAGGACCTTTCTGAGATGGCCTAGGATTCTAATTTGATTGAGTTGGGATTGAATCAAGATTCAGTCTCCCAACTCTCTCAATCACATCACTCAAAGTGTCATTCGTGGTTGGATCTTCATGTGGGGGAGAGAGTGCTTTAGAATACAATTCCACAGATTGATTCAATATAGGAATCCACCCTTCAAGATGTGGAATTTGATTATCAAATTCTAGCAATGATTTTAAATGTGTGAATCTATCCAAGTGATTAAGCTATCACTAAACAAGAACGTCAGTCTTAGAAGATTCAAGAAATATGACATCTCTAGATACTACAAAATTCTTATTAACTTCATCATAGGGATGACATCCTTTGGAGGTATTGGAATACCCCAAGAAGATACATTTTCGACTTCTTGCACCAATTTTATTTATTTTTTCCTTAGGTATCAAATCATAACAGGTGGAACAAATGACCCTGAGATACTTTACCGAAGGAATGTGGTCATGCCACATTTCATAAGGAGTATTATTTCTAATTTAATTAGAAGGAAACCTATTCTTTATGTACACAACACATAAAATTGCATCGGCCCAAAACATCAATTTTACATTCTTGAAAAACATCGTGGAATGTGCCATATTAAATTTTTTCTTGTTCATTCTTTTAGCTACAACGTTCTGTTGGGGATTATAAGGAACAATTGTTTTATGTTTGATCCCGCATTGGAAAGTCAAATTAATTTTAAGTGTATTATTTTCCATTATTAGTGCATAAAGAGCCAATATGATTTTGTGCATCATTTTGAATCCATGCATGAAAATTATTGAATGTTTAAGAATCATATATTTTCTCTAATAAGTAAGCCCAACACATTCTGGTGTAGTCATCAATAAATGTAATCATATATTTATTGCCATTTGAAAAAGGAATAGGTATGGGGCCACATAAATCTAAATGAATAAGCTCAATTTTTCTATGTTCTCTGGATTTTGAATCATGAAAGAACTATTTTATATGCTTTCCTAGAATACAAGCATCACATTTCTTAAGTTTCCTAGGAATTGTAGGCAAACTAGTAACACCATTTTTCTTCAACAATCAAAGGCTATCATAGTTCAAGTGTCCAAATCTAGAATTCCATAAAATACTTGATGAGAATTTTCCTTCATCACAGTGAGAATAGAATGAAAAGTTTTGTGCATGAGCAGAGGTACCTTGTAGCTTTAGAAGTCTTCCTTCTTCTATCCCTCTCATGACAAGTGATATATATGATGCTTTTTTGAACTCAATCTTGCCATAAAACATATGAATGGAGTGTGCTTGCAGGTGGATGTGGAACAAAGATAACAAGTTTCTCCTCAACTCTGGGAGGTATAGAACCTCATGTAGAAGAAAGTATGGAAGGCCAAGAAACTTAAGCCTGATTGTGCCAAGCCCTGATGGCTTGAGTTTAGATGTTTTTGCAAAGTATACTACTCCATCAACCTTGTCTGTAAATTCTTCAAAAATTATTTTTTAAAAGTCATGTGGAATGTTTCTCCTGAATCTAGCAACCAATCATTTCTCCAAGAAGCAAGTGAAGCATTAAAAAAGTCTTCAATTACTCCAATATTACAATGTGATACAACATAATGAGTGGACTCAAGTGCTTTACCTTTGTCTTTATAATGAGTTTTACCCTTGGCTTAATTTATTTCCTGCTAAATTCTGTCCCAAGGAAGCTTACATGTGGATGCATCATGCCAATCTCTATTGCAACGTATGCAATGAAGATCATATTTTTCACTTTGAGCTTCTCTGTCCACCCTACCTCTGAAATTTATTCTTCCTCATCCTCTTCCGCCACCTCTCCCTTTGGAAGAATATTGAGCATGATTCTTCTCTTGATGTGCAAGACATAAAAATTATTCAGAAGACTGAGGGGCTGTCTTTTTCCAAAAATCCTTCTCTCTTTTTGCAAAATTTTTCTCAAGGGATTAAAAAGTAATCTCCTTGATATTTCCACTTTCTTGCAATGACTTAGGATAATGTGAGTAAGTGGGATATAATGCCTTGACATAATCTATGATATTGTAATATTCCAAATCTGGAACAACTAGCAAGGCATGCTTGGAAAACTCATTTTCCAGTAATGGATGCTACAGGAATTGAAAACAAGACCTGGATCCCTTAGAAAAATGTGTCTAAGTGCTAAATCCAAGAGGATTCTCCAAATAAATCCTTCTATGTGGGTTAAATAGATCTCCCACACTTAGATATCCTCTAAAAGTGCCTGATGAAGGGGCTGCAACAATGTATGCACAAGAGATAGAATGACAACATTATTTTACACCCATGAATATATGAAGATCTGAATAGCCAAAAAATTATGTTATAGCAGTAAAAAGAGTACAAGTTCTTGAGGAAACATCCACTCAAGAAAGGCAATGCAAGCCTCAACAAGACATGTACATGAAATACAAGGCCACTGCTATTTTTGCATAAACCTAGGTTAAGAGGACGCAGTTATAAGAGGTACTGATCCATATCACATAATAAAAGAAATATATGACAATATATGGCTCAAATACAATAGGGGAGCAAAGCTTTAACCCTTAGAAGCAATAATAAATCAATCCTCCAAAGGATTCGCTGAAATATACAAAATGGTAAAAATGTCGGAGTTGCTGGGTAGCAGCTGCAACTCAGAAACTAGAAATACACAGAGAAGGATGAATATGATGAATGATCTGAAGTAAACCTCCTCCAAGGGATTCTCCGAGTGAAGGCTGGTCCTATCACTGGAAATCTCACCCTCCAATTAGCAATACAAAACCCCACAACAAATGCACCATGAAAATAACGCAGTTACTGAAGAAAACTGCGTTGTAGGGGCAAAGGAATGATTTGTCCCAATGCCAAGATCTACAATAAGCTCTAATGGCTTCCAATATGATCCTCCAAAGGAAAGAAAGAATCTCCCTCTAAAAAACAAGAGATGGAAGAGGTGTTGTGACTCCTCACTGCAACACCCTGTAACACAGAATTATGCTGTTGTAGCAATAACGTTGTCCTGGAGGAGGATGCTTGGCCTCAAGCCTAGATGTGAGAAAAATCAGTACAACTCCTTCAAGATACTTCTCAAGAAATGAGAAGGATTCCTAAACAAGAAATCCTTGTGCTAAGCAACACAACAACTTAGCTAAATAGTCGTGATTGCAGAAATGTCTAAGCAGACATGAAATCAATAATCATATGCATGTCCAACAATGGCTACCTTGCTCTCCTTTCAAACACATGAGAGCTCCCTCTCCATGGGTCCCAATCTATTAGGGTTTCCTCCTTCAAGGAATATTCCCTGCTCTATCTCTGCACTGTCCCATAGATGCTTTCCACCTCATACCTCTGCGTTGTTTGACTTGGTCAAACTTAACCAAGCCTCTTTGCAAAATGTCCCCTTTCACACATGAGGGTGTGAAATATAGTTCCAAGGTTGATCCCCTTTCATAGTAGAGGGATTTTATCCATGTTTTTATTATGAATGGGCTTTCTCACCCAATTATTCATCTCCTAAGTGAATTTAGCAAAATCTAATATTCCAATTTATTGCGGAAAAAATTTGGAATATTACAGTCCTCCCCTCCCAAATGTTGCTTGTCCTCAAGAAACTGAAAGGATAGAACTGGAGAGTCTCCACTCAAGGCATGGAGTCTAAAATATAGTGAGAAACATCTTCCCCATGTGGATCCTCCATCCCCAAGCAACCATCCAAACAATATGAGTCACCTCCCAACATGGCAACTCCTGAAAATATCCCTCCACCTCAAGCTCTGGAAATGAAGGTGGGATAAAAATATGAACATGGTAAGCATCATGACCTACCCAAAGTTGTCCCTCTCTCCACTTATGATAAGTGTAGAGTGTGTGTTGATCCCGGGCTGCAAAAGTAATGCTCTCAAATGGAAAAGTGAAGAACAATCCTCCAAAGAGTTCTCCTCCAACATTGAAGAACAAGTTGGCCCAAAATGTTTCATCCATGATGAATAGGACAAGATCATCATAGAGTATCCCACTGAGAAGTTTGATGCAAGTTTTACATAATAGTGCATGATACAAACAATAGCTCAGAAGGATACAACACAGTCTCATCCACTACAAAATCAAAAAGTAGCATGGCAAGTGATGTACAAAATTAATCACATCTACTAATGGATAGTAAATGGCTGAACGTGTCAATAATACATGATGCAATACTTGTCCATGGTTATAAAATGGATGAATATCAATCTCATGGCCCATCTCAAAATAGAAAAAACATGTGGCTGTGGTGGCCATACCTCTTCTCATGCTCCCATCAGAACATGTAGTGCGGAAAATGTGGGAGTTTTCTCCCCTCAAGGACACATCCAACTCATGTGTCAACCTCCCAATCATGCTCTCAACAAGAATATGACCAATATCAGCAAGTGAAGACATGATCTGTATAAGAATGAACTAAATAATGATGGCTGCATGTGGTGCTTGAAGATACCAACAGTCTCCTAAGTGTGTACAACACAGTTTAACAAGTTGCTTCTTCAGAAAAGTATAAGGAAAGATGTTTCTTGATACATAGTTAAGCATGTATGTCATCATTTGACAATTAGTTGGACATAAAAACTAAACATACATGTAATGAGAAAACATTTTCCCAAGGTCATATAAAATATGGCTGCCTCCATCATATAGATTGGCCCAAATATGAACATGGAGCAATGTGAAAAGCTTGCCCTCTTGTGGAGAAATGCACTGTAAAGTAATGGTAAGAGTATGGAAGTCAATACATGTAAGAAAAAAATCCTTACCATATGCTGGATGTTGGAACAGGGTCTCCTACAAGCTGTGAAACTGGTCCATTTTGAATATTTTTTATTAGATTTAGTCTAGCCCAGGGGTTTTGGGGTGGGTCAAAGCCTCGAAAGCGTTGTAATGGGTAAAAGGGTAAACCAGGGGTCTAAAAACCATGGTTTGCAAACCATAGGAAAGTCTAGGCTAGATTTCTATAAATAGAGGGACATTTTGTATTGTAAAGGAGAGGAAATGATGAGCTATTGATGCGAATGGTGGTTTAAGCTATCTGTTTGGGTTTTGGGGAAAGGACTCCTGCTAGCTGTGTGCGCGGAGATCCAAGTCCAGCTGTGTGTGGACCCTGCTACTATGTGTGTAGGTTGGGAAGGGAATTGTAAGGAAGGATTGATGAATGAATGAATAAAGAAAGGTTGATAGAGAAATAAATCTGTGAGTACTTTTGTACGGATCATTGGTAATTGCTGCACTGTGTATTTTCTGTGTTTAAGCTGCGAAGATCTATGTAAGTGTGTTTTTGGTATCTGGATTGGCCTTGTTTTGTTTTGTTCTGATTATGTAATGCTGTGTTACTAGCGTAAAGGCATATCTTTATAGATCTAGTGCACGTGGATGCAAATAGAGGCTTAGTTAAACCTGCGCAGAACAGGGTAATCTGGGAATTACAGGCTTAACGCAGCTCTGCTTGCCGTACCTATCCCTTCTCTGGGTGCAGAAACTTGGTTCTAGCACCCACCCATACCACTTCAGGTGAGACTTTGACCTGCGCAAGCAGGTCACTGCCGAAAGGGCCAGTAGTATAGGGGTTTGTTGGAAAACCTTCCGATTCGAACCTGGGTCAGGACCCCTCGGGCCAAAAAATGGTTCCGTTGCCTGGACTGAAAGAATTCCGAGAAAGGGATCAGGTAATGACAAGAGAATATTGGAAGCGTGAAAGAAAGGAAGTCGAAGATAGGTTCGAAAGGCAGATCCAGGAATTTGCAGTAAAAGAAAATCGCAGTAAGGAGTTAACAGCGGAAAGGTGGAAAAATAGGTACATCCTTATAGAGAGCTACGAAATATTTTTGTGACATTTGTGATCGAGCTCCAGGAGTGGCTGGCTAGACTGGTGGAATTCCATAAGTGCTGGAAGGATGAACGAGTCACTCAGTGGACCCTGGAGTTGATCCAACATCTAGAAAATACTGATAATACTATCACATGCATGGTAGATCACTGGGTGGATAGTGTGCTTGGATGATTTGTGACAGAATTTGCCTTTGATCAGTTTGTTTCATACTCTGAGGCTGAACAATGATTCTTTAAAGGGTTCCGGGACAAATTCCTGAGGACATTAACATTGTTGATCAAGATATTACTGTGTGAAAATAATATTCTGTGTAGTCATACCGAGTGACCTCGGATCTAGACGAGAGCGCGACATGCAGTGGTAAATACTATTGGACCAATCTCAACAGAGGGAGATCCACCTATAATCCATTACAAGAACCAGCTGTGCAAGATCTTCCAGTTACACCACCACCCAGGCCGCAAAAAGGTAAGAACTCACCCATACCACCAACCCCCCTAAACAACAATATGGCCGCGCACCTAAAGCTTCCTACCTTCAAGGGGGTAGGAGATGAGGATATGGACCGGTTCTGGTTCATTGTAGACTCCATCTAGACTGCGAAAAATGTCGCAAATGATATGGTAAAGAGGGCACAACTGTCATTAGCATTCGAGGATAGGGCCTTGGACTGGTATATGCGATACATTGCCCAGAATGGAAGCGCATCCATTTAGGATATCAAGGACGCTCTGAAGAAACAATTTCGAAAGCCGAAATATTATTCCCAGCTGGTAGCGGAAGTAAAGGACTTCAAACAAGGGGTGTCTGAGTCAGTATGGGAGGCTAATCAGCGATTGAAGAAGGAAATCAGAGAAGGAGGATTCGAGTATGATGATAGACAACATACAAAATGGTTCATCGCTATGTTTTTACCTCACCTGCGCACACCAATGAGTCATCAGACCTTTGAGTCGTAGGAGAAAGATGTGGAGGTCACTATGAAATTAGAATCTTCACCCCGTGAGTATACGTCGATAGGAGTACAGAAAATCCAGGAACATCTTAGGGCTATGCATATGGAGATACAGAACCTGCGAAAGGAGCGAGGAAAGGGCAACTGTGCAGATCTATGGTGCATACGATGTCGGGTGTCTGGCCATACAAAGGAACAGTGCCCTCTATTGGTGGATTACATGTAAGCAGGAGGGCCTAGTCCGGTGAGACTAGGAACAAGCAGGGAACCCATCCTGTCATGACCAGGATCGAGCAGACCTGCACTATGGTGTGACGACTTTCATGTAGCAGGACTACATGATATGAATCTTTGTCGTCGACTAGTTGCGGATGTCCCAGAATTGAAGCAAGAATAGTGCAAGTTCTACCGGTCAGTGGGACATGATGAGAAAAACTATCATACTTATGAGTTGATGATAGATTGTGGGAACTTTTATAGGGTACAATCAGACCCTATGTCACCTGCGCACTTCGGAGGATCTCCGGCCAGGGGCAGAGGAGGTCGTGGAGGGAGTGCAGGATGAGGACGTGACCAGCTAATCTATTATAACTACGGAGAAATGGGACACTTCGTTAGAGAATGCCCAAATCCCACCAGGTCATCGTGCAAGTACTGTAGGCAGCTGGACCATGTGGTAAAGGATTGCCCAATTTTGATAGCCAAGATGTAGGAGAAACAACCCACCCTTACGCAGAATGTGCAACGAGTTAAAACCGAACTAAGGAATGCAGATCCAAGCGTAAAGGTCATGACACGCAGTGGCATGGTCACCCAGGGAGAAAAGAAGGAGCTTACCCCCCGGGAAGGAGTAAGCCTCAAAGAAAAAGAACCACTGGCATCCCCCGCGTAGCTCAAGATAGAGGAAGGGGTTGAGCCCTTTCTGCAGGCATGTCTAAAGCTGCTACGAAACCCGCAGGTCGTAGGAAACATCCAGGCACTACTGAATACCTGCGCAACTCGGCCCAATTTGATTCTGGGGACCAAGGATGTACACAAACTATACATCTATAAGAAACACACCGGAAAAGAATGATTGACTTGCAGATTGGTGACTACGAGATGGATCATGTTATTTTATATCTTGGATTGGATGCAAATGTATTACCAAAGTAGACATGGCAACAAATGGGAGAACCTAAATTAGAATGGTCCACCATCCAACTGCGAATGGAAAATCAACAAAAAATAATTCCTCTGGGTAGGCTACCAAAAGTCATGGTTGATATCGCAGGGGTAAGGGTCCTAGCTGACTTCGAAGTAATAGAAATTGTGGAAGATGCAGATCCCTACCCTACGCTCCTAGGGTTGGACTGGGCTATAGACATGGGGGGTGTCATCAATCTAAAAAAATGCAGCATGGTGTTTGAGAACAATGGTATGCGCGTAATAGTACCACTAGACCCAACAAAAGGTGCACGACATACCAAGCGAGCCTACGAAGAGGAGGAAATAGATCACATCTACAAGTTGATTTCACAATATGAAGATCGGGTTAACCCCACGGATGAAGGAGTGCTATGTTGGGAAAAGGACAGTGAGTGCTTCTCCGACTCTGATGAGGAACTGGAAAATTGGCAAGGATGATTGCATGAGGTGTCAGCGCTACGATATCTTCGGAGCACCAGGAATTTCCACCGCATCTCTACTAAGGTAAGAGTCCTACCCTACCATGATAACACAGGTAATACCATGACGTTGGTTGAAGCCCAAATTCCCAAAGAACATAGGCTAGGGACACTACCGCTAACCTTGAGCGACGCACCTATGCATCGCGGGGGTATGCAAGAGAAGTGTCGGGGAAGGATGATCCTAAGGACCCTAGCTAACAGGCAGGCCTCGAGGTCAGTAGACCCATGCAGATACTTGCTAACATACAACACTCAAGGGTGCGATAGAGCTCTGCTCGCATAGGCTCCCTTAGTTATCAATGACCTAGGACTGCGTTTGACTATGGAGGTACACAAACCCACACGCATCTAGGGAAATTGGTGAACACTTCAAATGAAGAATGGTATGTGGACACTGGACGCAGCTCTGCCATGCAGGAATGTCCCGTCTAAGGGCGAGGCACTCCAATCGAGAAGCTTGGTGGCCAAGTTACTCAGCTAGTACCTGAACTGCATTATAAAACACCTGGTGCCAACCCTACTTCGGGATCCGCGGACGACATGCAAGTGTCATCCAAGGTCTGACGGTTTGTGGGAGAGTCCTCAGGTATGGCTAATGGCCGTCAGCCCGTCCCACAGTGATAGGAAAGGAACCTTGCCGTTATACAAAAGGGGCGACAGACCATCAATGCAGCCATTTATGGTAAGCCAGATTCGAAAGAGTGATGGTATGTTCCGCGTGCGGGCTACTCCACCATTAAATAGCTCCGGAAGATGTACAGCTAGTAGGATAACTTTGCAACAGGATACTTATTGTCTTGACAACATGCCCCTATTATTCGACGACTGGCTTACTTGGATTGTTGACATCTCCTGGGACGTAGGTCTTTCTGTTGCTATGGCGGATCCTACCCTGCCAGATGTTCCGGCTCCTGGCTATTCAACACCTACAGATGTCATTGTGAGGGGACATGGGAATGCCGAGTTGAATCAACTGATTGAGCGTTGGCCCTCTGTGGAAGGAATTTCCTATGTATCCTGCACAGAGCGGCAACCTAGCTGTGCGACAGGAGATCCTGACCTTCGCACCTTAGGGATGACTGCGGGACCCAGCCGGATGCCTCAGAGGACCCAGCAGAAGAAGGTACGCTATCCCCCACCCGCAGTGTCACAATCAGCTCGAGAATAATTCTACGCTAGGAAGGAACGATGCGATAGAGGGATATGTTGCGACTCCTCCGCAAGTCCATAGTACCACCCAACAGAAGCCATTTCTGTTCACTACCCCATGCTTCCCTAGCTCACGATCTTGCTCCAACCACTACGGACATTAAAATTGATTTGGTGCAGCTATCTCACATGAAACTACAAGGATTATACAACGAGGTGTTGCAAGAGGTCCGTCACTGAGACTGAATTATGCAATAGCAGGGTGAAATACCTTTGGAAGTATAGGCACAATGGGTTGCATTGGTCATAGATGCAACCAATGTGATTCAAGAGCAGCTTACTCAGGGCACGCAGTTGGTCGAAGTAGCTATGAAACTCTGGACAGCAATCCAACACCATTCTATGCTTCAGCATATCCAGAAGGAATTACAGCAGGCGGAAGTTGCTCTTGATCAGGTTAGAGCTTCCTCCCCCTCCCATGTCTCTGATCAGCGTCTAGCCATCTTGGACACAATTGATAACCTTTTCTGTACCAAGCATGTCATCTAAAAATGATTGAAGACCTTGGGCCGATGCCACACTCCAGCTCTCCCAGGATTCTCAGCCCACCATTGTGCGCCTCCACCAACTGTTAGAACGAGTTACCACAGCTCCCGATGGTCCTGCCTCCCTGACACTTGTTGATGTTGCACTACGAGCTGCTGCCCAGAGTCAGGAAGTTCTCCCTCCGCTCGTTCGCCCTCTTGATACCTTGCGTGCACAAATCGAGGCCGCACCACCGTAGTGACTCAGGACGAGTCACAAGATTGTGTTGGGGGACTGTTGGAATAGGGTCTCCTACAAGCTATGAAACTGGTCCATTTTGAATATTTTTTATTAGGTTTAGTCTAGCGCAGGGGTTTTGGGGTGGGTCAAAGCCCCGAAAGCATTGTAATGGGTAAAAGGGTAAACCAGGGGTCCGAAAACCATGGTTTGCAGACCATAGGAACGTTTAGGCTAGATTTCTATAAATAGAGGGACATTTTGTATTGTAAAGGAGAGAAAATGATGAGCTATTGATGCGAATGGTGGTTTAAGCTATCTGTTTGGGTTTTGGGGAAAGGACTCCTACTGGCTGTGTGCGCGGAGATCCAAGTCCAGTTGTGTGTAGACCCTGCTGCTGTGTGCGCAGGTTGGGAAGGGATTTTTAAGGAAGGATTGATGAATGAATGAATAAAGAAAAGTTGATAGAGAACTAAATCTGTGAGTACTTTTGTGCGAATCATTGGTAATTGTTGCACTGTGTATTTTCTGTGTTTAAGCTGCGAATATTTGTGTAAGTGTGTTTTCAGTATCTGGATTGGCCCTATTTTTTTCTGTTCTGTTTATGTAATGTTGTGTTACTAGCATAAAGGCATATATTTATAGATCTCATGCATGTGAATGCGATTAGAGGCTTAATTAACCCTGCATAGAATAGGGTAATCTAGGAATTATAGGCTTAGCGCAACTTTTCTTGCCTTACCTATCCTTTCTTAGGGTGCGGAAACCTGGTTCCAGCACCCACCCATACTACTTCGGGTGAGAATTTGACCTGTGCAAGCAAGTCACTGCCGAAAGGGCCAGTAGTATAGGGGTTTGTTGGAAAACCTTGCAATCCGAATCTGGGTCAGGACCCCTCGAGCCAACACTGGAAGTAAGATGGTACATGGATCCATGATTGAGTCCTCCATGAAGAAAATTGAACCATGTGCTCCAAGAAGATATTTCTCCTCATGCTTGGAAACCCAAGTCAAGAAGAATATGTCATGGTGATAGATGTCTCTATCCACCACTCTATCATCATCACCTCCTTATTTTCCACCAAGTGCATCCAAAGTGAAGTGATCCTGGGGAAACTCCATCTATAAATCTCTGCTCCAAAGTGACAACGCTGTGAGCTCATGCAAATAATCTCTTGTCAATACAATGCTCTGTTCTTTGACATGCTCCTTGTCAAAGACTCCTTTAACAATGCTGCAACAAATATGGAATACTCCCCAAGATGGAAGTGCTTCCAAATCATCAAAGACCAAGGAGATAATTTCATCTCCTCCTCCTGCAACATTATTCCAAGTGTGAGAGAAAATCTGCTCTTGCTCTCCCAAGAACAAGCAAAGCAACAAAATATTTTGCTGCCTCCCCATACTTCCATCATACAACTCATGTGATGAAGACAGAGTGAATGATATGAGTATCACATCAAAACCATGCATCCATACTCTATGCTACCCACTGATGCAAGTATCCTGCCATCTCTTCTCCATCCTCCTACTCTTAGGAAGAGTGTTTGCCAAGTGATGGCCAAATTATTTCAAGAGTAACCAACGCAACCAAGCCTCCTGCTGCCCGGTATCATAAATTTTCAATTAGCCTCCCAGCTCCTTGCTTATCAACCACATCCAGTCAATCACTTGTAGATGCTTTCTCCTTTTCTTCATCTTGGTACTCCACCCATGAGGGCTACCATCCTCCCAAACCAAATCTCTGTCTTTGCACTTCATGGGATTTTGAAATGCAATCTTCTCAAGTATCAATGAGACCCTATAAGGACCCAAATAGGTGGTAGGAAAAAACCTCCCATCATGATGTGTATGGCTCAAAGGATGTCCAACACAAGCATGAGATATGTTTTCCATCTGAATATTTCCTCCATATTCTACTTGCTCCTTTAAGAAAGGAAGAAAATATTTGCACTCCATGGTGTGTTGAAGTGCACCTCTAATGAGATCTCTCCATGAGACCTCCCTCTCAACAATAGTCCTCCAAAACCAATGAGGTCTTGGATCTACTGAAAGTATAAGTTCCTCTTTGATATGAGAGGAGCTCATTGAGAAAGTGTCATATTGAAAGGAGAAAGGGTTTCTCACTCCAAGATGTCTACTATGATCCCTCAAGCCTTCAAACCCCAACCTCAAGTGTGATGTACAACCCGACAATGTCTCATGAGAATGGTGGTTTTCTTCCTTCTTGAATGTTTCCATGTTGCAAAATGCAATGCAGCCAAGCTACTCTATGGTAGTAGTGTGATTTGACCCTTGTTCATGTAAAAGTGAATCTCCACATTGATCAAAAGAATTTTCTACAAAAATAGAATGTGGAAATATTTTCATACCTTGATGATGTTTGGGAACTTCTTGTAGGGCTGCAAAAGTTCCTTCCTCAAAAGTGTTGGCTTCCCCAACTGTTGATGCATGTGGCTTCTCCTCTATGAGTGTGACAACGTTAGGACAAAGCTCCTCAAGTGGTGTGAGCTCTTCCTCCTTTGTTCCTTCTCCATCAAAGGTTTGGATCAACCTTTGAGTGAACTCTGCAAAAGTCTTCACCCTTGCATGGCTTAAGTGGCTGCACCACCAAACATAGGCTTCACCCTCCATGTGCAGCAATATGATTTCAATAGCTTCTTTCCCTGCCACAGGATATAGTAGGAAAATTGCCTCCAACTTTCTCACCCAAGTTCTTGCTGTAGATAACCAATCAAAAGTAGACAACATAAATCTATTGCCTTTGATTTCTCTTCTATTGCAGGGTCTCTTCTCTTCCCTCAACTGGATGAAATGAGGGAAATATAGAGTCTCCTTGAAGGCTTTAGGTTGAGATTTGTACTCAAAAAGGTAATCACTTAGAATCAAATGATCCAAGTATCTTCCATGCTCAATGTCTTTTTCTTGATGAGAATAGGAAGTGCATGGTCCTTCCTCTTTTATTTCTTTAATCTTCTTGACCTCCTTGGAAAGGTTTTCTCTGGATCTGAACACTGATGAGAGCAGTCTCATCTTCTTCAACATTCTAATATTCTTGGGCTTAGACTCACAGGCTGAGCCAAGAAAGTTGCTCTGATACCACTGTAATATTCCAAATCTGGAACAGCTAGCAAGGCATGAATGGAAAACACATTTTCCAGTAATGGCTGCTACAAGAATTGAAACCAAGACCTGGATCCCTTAGAAAAATGTGTCTAAGTGATAAATCCAAGAGGAGGCTCCAAATAAATCCTTCTAAGTGGGTTAAACAAATCTCCCACACATATATGTCCTCTAAAAGTGCTCGATGAAGGGGCTGCAACAATGTATGCACAAGAGCTGGAATGACAACGTTATTTTACACCCATGAATATATGAAGATCTAAATAGCCAAAAAATGATGTTATAGCAGTAAAAATTTTACAAGTTCTTGAGGAAACATCCACTCAAGAAAGGCAATGCAAGCCTCAACAAGACATGTACATGAAATACAAGGCCACTACTATTTCTGCATAAAACCAGGCTAAGAGGACGTAGTTTATAAGAGGTACTGATCCATATCACATAATAATAGAAATATATGACAATATATGGCTAAAATACAATAGGGGAGAAAATATCTAACCCTTAGAATAAATAATACATCAATCCTCCAAAGGATTGGCTGAAATATACAAAATGGAAAAAATGTCGGAGTTGCTGGGAAACAGCTGCAACTCAGAAACTAGAAATACATAGAGAAGGCTGAATATGATGAATGATCTAAATTAAACCTCCTCCAAGGGATTCTCCAAGTGAAGGCTGGTCCTATCACTGGAAATCTCACCCTCCAATCAGCAATACAAAACCCCACAACAAATGCACCATGAAAATAACGCAGTTACTGAAGCAAAATGAACTATAGGGGCAAAGGAATGAGCCGGCCCAATGCCAAAATATGCAATAAGCTCTAATGGCTTCCAATATGATCCACCAAAGGAAAGAAAGACTCTCCCTCTAAAAAACAAGAGATGGAATAGGTGTTGTGACTCCTCACTACAACACCCTGCAACACAGAATTATGTTGCTGCAACAATAACACTGTCTCGGAGGAGGATGCTTGGCCTCAAGCCTAGATGTGAGACAAATAAATACAACTCCTTCAAGAGGCTTCTCAAGAAAGGAGAAGGATTCCTAAATAGGAAATCCTTGTGCTAAGCAAGACAACAACTCAGCTAAACAGCCGAGATTGCAGAAATGGCTAAGAAAACATGAAATCAATAATCATATGCATGTCCAACAATGGCTGCCTTGCCCTCCTTTCAAACACATGAGAGCTCCCTCTCCATGGGTCCCACTCTATTAGGGTTTCCTTCTTCAAGGAATATTCCCTCCTCTATCTCTGTGTTGTCCCATAGATGCTTTCCACTTCATACCTCTGCGTTGTTTGACTTGGTCAAACTTAACCAAGCCTCTTTGCAAAATGTCCCCTTTCACACATGAGGGTGTGAAATCTAGTTCGAAGGCTGATCCCCTTTCATACTAGAGGGATTTTATCCATGTTTTTATTATGAATGGGCCTTCTCACCCAATTATTCATCTCCTAAGTGAATTTAGCAAAATCTAATATGCCAATTTATTGCGGGAAAAATTTGGAATATTAGAGAGATATATGTCAATTTCAACACTAGCGTTTTTAATGTCATGCATGATAGATCTTACTTTTGATGCTAAAGCAAGAGGGTCATAATTTTTCAATTCAAGGATGAATATTTTAATCATCAACTAAACAAATTCAATTTATGAATGTGAGTCATATAGTTCTTTGAATTTATTTAAGGCTTCATAGGCATTTGAAAATGGTGTAATATTGTGACTCACCTCTTCATTTACAGATGCTGCAATCAAGGCATAGGCCTTACTTCTTTTTTTGTCCCAAATGGTGATCTCCTTGTCTGTTGTAGTCTTTGTAGGTGGATTTTCTTTGTCTCCTTCATAAATTCATTTCCACAACTCATTAAAAATGAGTGTGTTTAATAGTCCTTGACCAGTCACGATAATTCTCTTTTTATGAGAGAACGACTCCCACAATAAATATGAGCGAATGAATTCTGTAAAAAATTCACTTTGATGCCACTTTAAAAAAAAAAAGTCTAGTGCTAAAAAATTAAATTCTTCTCTTAATTTTTTTTGTAAAAACAATTTGGTAAAAAAAAGTCTGAAGTATTAAATGGGGGAGGGTGTATTTGGGGAAGGGTTTACATGGGGGAGGGCATACATGGTGAGGGTAGTATAGTGGAGGGAGGGCGTAACTGGGGAGGGTCAAATTAGGGGAGGTAGAGGCCACCGTGGAGCAACACATGATGTATGGAGGAGGCCATAGTAGTTGGATGAAAGGCTGGCATTGGAGAGGCCATGGTAGGCTCGAGCAGTAGAGGGGAAGGGATGGTTGTGGGTGGAGCGTCGAGGGAGGCCGACACGTAGGTGGGAGAGGGCTGAGGGCTGAGGCATGAGGGTTCGGGAGGCCAACGGTGTAGGGAGGTCGATGCACAGGTGGGAGAGAGCCGAGGGATGAGGGGAAATGGAGGGAGGTTTCCGCATAGGTGGGAGAGGACGTGGAGAGGTTATGCCACACAACACGGTGAGAAGGCTGAGTTGCAGTGGGAGGCTACACAACATTGTGGGATGGATGAGCTGCACTATGGGAAGGCCTTGCTACAGTGGGAGGTAACGTAACGCTGTGGGATGTAACACAACACTGTGTAATGAAGCACATACACTCGTAAGAAGAGAGAGGTATGAAGCTCCGAGTAGAGAGAGGTATGGAGTGCCGAGGAGAAAATATTGGTTGAATTAACTAAGTGAGGGAGAGGGAAAGTGCGCATAATTTGCAGTGGGTAGTGATGATTCTGCTAGGGGAAGGAAGAAATACAGAGAGGGAGTTACGAGCGTAGGAATTCCATAAATAGTACTGGCTCTGATACCATGTTAAGCCAGGAGGTAACTCGACCAAAAAACTGAATTGAATTGAATTGAGGGTGCACATAATTATATACATGGAGGGAGTGAATTATGGGATTCATCTCCCATTGTTTATTCATATTCCATTCTCCTTATTTTCTATTTACAATATTTTACATTTTCACCCAATCCCAAGGATTAGGTGTCAACAAAGCATGGTATCTGATTGAATTTACTTATAAATAAATTAATGGATTAATAACCACAATGATTTTAAAGTAGTTCTAGGTTTAGGTTTTTCCTAGGACTATCATTTAGAAGAACACATTTATTATAGCATTATTGTATATGAACACTTCTCATGCTCATTTGAATATGTTATAAGATGTTCTTATTAAATTTAGCTGAAGATATAAGGATGGGGACCTTATTCAAACTCTCTTCTTCTCATGTGAGATTGATTTAGTTCTTAGCCCTCACATAAATAGTTTAATTGACTTTTACTCATTAATAAAATTATGTCTCAAAGGAAAATTTGATATCAATAGGTGGCTTAAAGTGGTTAAATATTATGTGGTAAATGATGAGCCCCATGGGATAGATATAGAGGAACATCATTTAGGTAGAGTTAATTTAGGCTAACTGATCAATTAATTGGTTGAACACTTAAGTTACACCTCACTGCTAGACCTTCCACTAGTTCCTCCAATAGTTAGAACTAGTTTAACTGACCATAACTCAAATTAACTGAATTAAATTGTTACAACTGTAATTAACTCAACCTAGGCTCCTAAAATTTTTGAATCACTGCACACAAATCAAGTTCATACCTCCAACTTGAATTAGCTAAGATAACTGAGTGATAACAATGATATCACCTCAGTTAACGAACTTAAGTTGTCTATTGATGTGGAATTTCAAATTTCTCCTAATTTAATCAAGGCACAATTAAATTAGGGATTTCCTGCTCAATTTTCAACACTCCCTCTCAGCAAGAAAGGGATTATCAGATACCCCAATCCCGCCTCTATGGAGCTCAAATTTTCCTCTTGAAAAAGCCTTTTTCAAAATATTTGAATCATGTTCCTTTGTAGGAATGTATTCCAACAACATGATCCACCTATGCACACAATCATGTAGATGGTGATACTTGATGTAGATATGCTTGGATCCATCATGAATTACTGGATTCTTAGAGAGTTTTATACAAATATGATTGGCACATGCTGGATTGGAGGTTTCTGTGGTGTAGTTTTTTAGATGTAGGACTCATAATAGAAAATAAGGAGAATGGAATATGAATAAACAATGGGAGATGAATCCCATAATTCACTCCCTCCATGTATATAATTATGTGCACCCTCAATTCAATTCAATTAGGTTTTTTGGTCGAGTTACCTCCTGGCCTAACATGGTATCAAAGCCAGTACTATTTATGGAATTCCTATGCTCGTAACTCCCTCTCTGTATTTCTTCCTTCCCCTAGCAGAATCATCACTACCCACTGCAAATTATGCACATTTTCCCTCTCCCTCACTTAGTTAATTCGACCAATATTTTCTCCTCGGCACTCCATACCTCTCTCTACTCGGAGCTTCATACCTCTCTCTTCTTACGGGTGTATGTGCTTCATTACACAGTGTTGTGTTACATCCCACAGTGTTACGTTACCTCCCACTGTAGCTAGGCCTTCCCATAGTGCAGCTCATCCATCCTACAATGTTGTGTAACCTCCCACTGCAGCTCATTTCCTTATCCTCATCAAACTTCACATCCAAACGAACAACTGTCATCCTGAGAGATAACAAGTACACATGATAGTTGTGAGGTGTTTTTGTGTACCCCACAAATATGCCTGAATCTGCTATCGGTTCTAGGTTTTTCCTCGATTCCTTGGAAACATGATGGTAAAATGATGGTCCAAATATCCTGAAGTGTGACACATATGGATTATTCCCTAAGAAATATTTTTATGGTGAACTCATCCCAAGAATCCGATGAGGAATATTTTTCTGCAAATAAACCATTGTGTTACATGGTTCAACCCACAAGTGTAGTGGTAGGCCTTGGTCATGCAACATCACTCTTGCTGCTCCCACAATACTTCTCTTCTTCTTCTCATCCACTCCATTATGCTATGGGTTATGGGGTGTTGTCAACTCTCATCGAATGCCTTCCTTTGCACATAATTTTTTAAACTCATTCGATACATATTCACCACTGTTATCGCTTATGGCAGCCTTCACATTCCTGCCATTTTAGTTCTCAACAATTTCTTTAAATTCAACAAACTTGGAGAATTTTTGGTCTTTCTTCTCCATTAATAATATACAATAGTTTTGTGAGAAACCATCCACAAATATAAAATAATACCTATGCTTGGACATGGAGGTTGTCGAGAAAGGTCCACAAACATATGAATGAATCCTTTCAAGGTCTGCTTGCACTTTAATGTCCTGATCATTGAAGATGGATTTTTTGTTCTTCCCCAAGTTAAACCCTTTTCATGTATTGTGCTACTCTAGTGCTCCTTTGGGGAGGTCTGTGGTGATATGCTACATGATCTTCAAAGCTCCATGGTGAAAATGGCCAATTCTTCTATGCCATAATTCAATGACATCTCAGTTCTACACCTTCTCTGCCTTTGTGCTTAAGGCAACACAATATTCCACATTCATCTTGTAGAGTTTCTTCAAACAAACCCCAATATTTTTCACTTGTATCGTGGAGATGTGTCTCAAGAATTCCTTTCATTTGTTGAATATCACATCGTAGCCACGGTCTTCCAACACCATGACGTAAACCATATTCTTCTTTAGACTCGAAAAAAAATCACATTCTTGAGTTTGAGAGGGGCACCATAATACCTCTGAAAAATAATTGTACAAATACCAATCGTGACTTACCTTCGATCATCTCTCATCTCGATGTGCATCTAGAGGTATTTCTCCTCCAAGTCACTAAAAAATTCTTTGTTGCCTATCATATGGAATGAGGCACTAGTATCCAGATACCACACACTACCCATCACTGTTCTTACCATGCATGCGATGAGGGTGAAGTCCAATTCTACTTTGAAGCTAAATCTTTACCTGCCACTCCTCCTGAGGGATTATTTCTCGCATTCTTTTGTGGAATCTTCACGACGTAGTGTCCCAGTTCATGATAGTGAAAGCACTTGATTTTGGACAAGTATTTATTGTTCCCCCCTTGACCATATTCTTCTTTGGATTGGTATTTATTCCATTTATATTTCTTTTCATTTCTAGCCAAGACACAATTCTCCTCATCCTTTTCCTTGGATGAAGTCCTAGATTTTTTACTCCACTTTATTTCTTCCTGCACTAGATCAAACCATAATCACTCCCAACTTGGTAGTTTATGTATTCCATTCACAAAAAATTGATAGCTATTATAGGTCTTGGGAAGGACCAAAAGTGATAGAGCTACCAAGTGTTCTTCATGTACATTAACACTAGCCCCACCAAACTTATCACGACATTGTGTAAACCTGCTCAGATACTGCGGAATTAGGCCAGTTTTTTGCATCTTGATACTTCTAAGATTTTCCTTGAGTGCTAACTTCCTGTGGCCACTATTATTCTCGAAAAAATATGGCCATGGTTTCCACATTGTGAAAAATGTTTCTTTCCCATGGAGATTCAAGACAATATGATCTCATACTCCCTCTAATAATATTCTCCTAATTTTGGCCACATCTTTCTTCCATTGAGCGAGACCCTGGGCATATGATGCTTTGGGTTTTTCTACATATGAATTGATGTATTATAGTGACCCATTTTAATCCAATAACTCCTCCATGCAACAAATTTTGTAGTGCCTTCGAAATAATTCTCGAGCTTGAGTCCATTGAAAGCCATCTTCTCAGTCATAGATAAAACCTATAGCACTGATCTTCAAATTCAAATCTTATTCAAGGAAAACTTCGAAATATCTTTTCTATTGTGATTATAGCTCTGATACCATGTATAAATTTAATGTAGATTAAAAATTCTCATGTAATTTACTATAACGTAAGACTCAAATATACTCTACTCATCTACGGAATAAAATTCATGATTGAGAACACATATCAAAAACATGCATCATATAAAAATATTTATCTAGGGGAAATAAACTTCTCAAAACCCCTTCCTATATGTGTTGCATTAATCAAAGAATATGGATGAATACAATATGCTTTCTCAAGCTTGAGCACAACCTGCACATGTATCTTCTACCCTATGCCTGACTGACCGAATCTAGCCAATAATTAGCAAAAGTTTCAAGCCTCCAAGATACTATTTCCTTGCATTGATCCTCAAGGAATTATCCCCTATTATTTAGGAAATTCTCAATCTGGATTATGCAATTACTTTAGGACAATATATGACTACATGCACCACCTGTACAACTTGGAATAGTTTACAAATGATGACACACTGCCCTTGAAATCCAATATCAACTGGGTAACTCTAAATATCAGAATGCATGCATTAATTTAGGTGATTGATCAGTTAACTAGTTGAACATTGAAGTTACACCCCACTACTAGACCTTCCACTAATTCCTCCAATAGTTAGAACTAATTTAACTGACCATAACTCAATTTAACTGAATTAAATTCTTACAATTGAAATTAACTCAACCTAGGATCCTAAAACTTAGGAATCACAACACACAACTCAATTTTATGCCCCCAAATATAATTAACTAAGCTATTTGAGTGATAACAACCATATCACCTCAGTTAACTCATTCAAGTTGACTGTTGATACCGAATTTCAAATTTATCCTAATTTAATCAAGGAAAAGTTAAATTAGGAAATTCTTGCTGCATTTTCAACATCACCAACCCCCTAATACTCAGTTAGAAAGAAATCAGTTTTATCAAGAAGCACCAAATCCATGAAAGGATGCACCAACACCCTAGCTTTACAAACAACAACTGAAAGGATGCTCTAACATCTTGTTAGTTTCAATATAATACCCTAGCACCACCGTGCAACCCTAAAGTATTCTCAGGAACCAGCCTAAAGGAGACTTCAATCTCTACCTTGAACCACCCTGCCACTCTTAATATAAAATTATTGCCGGGCTCTCGTTGCAAGGATAATGACCCACTTATAAATATACTCAAAAATTTTGATTCAAATTTGATAATAAATTGTCTTGGATAAAACTTGCACATTTGGATATGAATTCAAAATATAAATCAATAAAATATTTAAGTATGCTCTAATAAGTCTGATATATTACATTTGTGAATAATACGTTAACCTTTTGTCCAAAATATTATTAAAAATACTTGATCTAATAATGATGTATTCTTAACAAATATCTAGCATATAACAAAATACCATACCTTAGATGTCCTTAGATGTATCCTCAAATTTTTGGCCTAAGAATAGTCTGTGGACAGAATAGTGAACATAATTTTCATTCCCCAAGCAACCTTCAATTTGGCCTCCAAAATAGCTAAGAAAAATCATGATATGTCCTCCTAATTGATATGGAAATTCAACCTAAACAAGCCCTTCTTCTGCCCTGAAATATCTACATAAACAAAGAATTTATTTTTCCCTGGAAAATTTGGCTTGAATAGGCATTTCTTCTGCATCTTCCTCATGGATAATTTGACCCTAAACTAGGCCTTTTTTCTAGCCCTAACTTACGCCTTACGATAACTCTATATTGTGGTTATCTCAGGGTTAACTCAACCTTTTATTCATGCTTAGAACATATATAAACTCAACATGGAATTACATAAAACTTGTCTTTATAAATTCAACCTAATGAACCCTTGATAGCCGTCTAATCATGTCTTGATTTTCCTCAGGAAATTAACTTATGAGTCACAGAGCTTTGCCTTTATTATGCTTCATAAACAAGCCTTAAAGGCCCTTTCCTCTGGCCTTAACTCATCCTCAATTAATCCTTTCTCTACGACTATAATAACCTTAAAATCAACCCTTTTATTGCATCTATATAACCTTAATCAATGAACCATAAAACATAAAAAGAGAAAACAAAAGTTACACCCAATGAGATTCTCCTTGGTCTCCACTTTGGATATGTGATTCACCCTTTGGCCTCAAATATTTTAGAGCAAGATTACATGAATGATAAGAGTGGAATGATGCCTTTTGAGGATACATGAGAGCCCTATTTATAGATGTGAAGGGGGGGGGGGGAGGGGAGATATGAGGGTTGAACTTCCCTATTTTTTTTTTTTTTTTGAAATATAACACCTTAATGAGGCTGACCTTAACATCCATGATAAATTCATTTAAAAAAATAAAAATCAACTTTTTAAGTGCCAAATTGGTTGATAGAGAGACTTTTTTAACATCTTTCAGGGCCCATAATGATTACCCAAGGTCCAACATAAGCAATATAAATTATTACAAATATTTATGCCAAATTTTGAATCAAATCATAGTGGTGTATTAGCCAATCATTTTTGGGAACCTTAACCAAACTTCAAGGCTTCAAATTTAAGAGGGAATATATCCTTATTCGTAAGGAGTTATGTGGCATGAAAACTACGTCACCTAACATTCAAAATGGAATTACAGGTACTATCATATGATGATGGTCCAACATTCATTCTTATGGTCATATGTCATAACAAGAGTGGGGAAAGAGAGGCTTCCACTTGAGTTGACATCAATGACAACCAATTTTCAACCATATCCCCCCATGGAATTGATGGAAACACTCATAATCCCCTTGTGATTTATTCTCTCCATGTCTTCGTGCAACTAATTTTTCTCTCCCCCTTTGAAATCAATATCAAAGATGACTCCCCCTAACAAAGTGTCTCCCTATGTCTTCCTACTATATGCCTTTCTCCCCATATTTTTGGGAATTTTTGAATGCAAATCATTGTGAATCTAGAAGTACTCCAAGTGTCTTCCAAAGATAATCAAATATATCTAATGGAAGAGGCTTGGTGAATATTTCAGCTATCTATTCCTTTGTCTTAATGTGCCCTACATTTTTATTATTTTCTATGACTTATTCCTGAAGAAAGCGGTACTTTATAGGAATATGTTTGGTCTTGCAGTGCATTACAAGATTTTTGGAGAGACTTATGGCACTAGTGTTGTCATATAATATCAAAATGGCCTCATCGTACTTCAATTTTATATGAGTTAGCTTCATCCATAGGAACTTAGTGCAAACTGCTATTGTAGCTATGTATTCTGCTTCTACTATAGGCATGGATGCTAAAGACTGCTTCTTGCTCAACAATGATACTAGATAATCACCTAAGTAGAAGGATGCTCCAGTGGTTATTTTTTTATCATCAAGACTTCCTTCCCAATCTGCATATGTATAGGCTATCATAGTTAATTTTTTTCCTTTAGAATACCATAAACCCAAATGATTTTCTTCCTTTGATATATTTGAAGGTTATTTTTACTCATAAAACATGGGATTATTTGGGTGCTTCGTGAAATATTTCAACTTGTACAACTTCCTGCATCACATATGGTCTTGAATCTATCACTTATAGTAGGATTCCATTCATCAATCTATAAAGTATTTTGTCTTCTTCCTTAAATTCATCATTCTTGCTTAACTTCCAACCAATCACCATGGGAGTGCTCACATGTTTACGATCTTCCATTTTTTTTAAAATATGATGCAGGGGCATTAGGCTCAAGAAAATTCCTTGTATTTTATTAGACTTAGGGATTTTGTGTTTTCAAGGGAGTTGGTTTCTTATGTAATGATTTGAGTGATTTTAATGAAAATTAATTAAATATTGTGAGGAATTTTGTAAATGTTCTTGAATGTTGGAGAATATGAGAGAATTAGGAGTGCATAGAGATTGAGAGATTTAAGAATTAATGGTAAATCCTAAATAAGAGTTGGTTTCATTATTTTGTGGATGAAAGAGGATCCTTAGGGATAAGTAGTGATTTTAGGAGTTAGAGGATATTTGGGATTTTGTTGAGAAGATGGAGGAACTAAAACCAAAAATAGTTTCAAAACCTTTTGTATAAAATCTAAGCCTCAAAGGCATAAAAAATTGTAGATGAGTAGATAAGGTAGGATTGAGAAACAGGGTTTGAATTGCAAGCCTACGGGCTGTAGGAAAAAATGCCACTAATTGAATATCAGGCCAGAGAGGAAGAGTTTCCTATGTAATTACTGTGTGTTAATACAAAGAACTCAATTCTAAGTTCATGTTTCAATTTTTAATTACATGGTGTGCAGGTGAAATTGATAAAATCAAGGGAAATCTGTCAATTTTACATTGGTCATAGCATTGACTAAGTGTATGACACTGTGTGTTTAATTGAGATTACGAAATTGTGTGAATCGATCATAGAATGGATCGATTTCATTAAAGAATTTACTTGGGTGTCTAAATTTAGACATAAACTGGTTTGGATGTATTTCGAAATGAGTTGATTTCATATGAAGAATTAAAAGAAGAAATTTAGCGTTCTGTTCTGAGTATACAATGCGGTGAGATCAGGGTTTTAAAGTTTCACTGGAGGATTTTATGATCGATGGATAAGAATCACAGATGATGAATGCCAGAGAGGGTTTGGAGACAGGATTAAACCTTGATGCAATGAGTTTTGAACTCACAAAGAAGGCGCTTATATGTGAAATGGAAGGGGAGTTCTTTGTATAGACAGAGTGAGGATTGAAGTCCAATCTAGAAGATTTGAAATTGGAATGGATAAGTCATAGCATAGTGGAAATGAGAAGCGAAACATGAACTGGTAGGTTGTTTGAGTGTTTTACCAGGTATGTAGAGATCTCAGATTGAAAAGAATTAGAAGCGGAAATGTGAGCAACAGTATGGTGGAACTATGCAATTGGAACAGTAAAGACGGATTCAGAAAACCATAAATGGTTTTCACGCGGCCTTCAACTGGTAAGTGGTATTTTATTGTTTGAAGGCGATAGTGCTAAATGAATGACCTGTAGTAATCGACGATTTTGAAATACTGCTGATTTCGTGTTGAGTTGAAGGTATAAGTCATTGGAGGAAAATGAACGCGATAACCATTGAATAATCTGCAGTTGAGATCTAACGACATTTTGCACTCGAAGCTGCGTGGAAGTTAACGGAAGGGAAGCGTTGAATTGGAACGCAATCGAATACCGACCGTCGGATTTGATGAACAATGGATGGTGGATGGTAAGCTGTAAAAGCTATGGGACCCAGATATAGTAATATGCTTTGGGTTCGAATATATAGTGAAATGATAAACCGTGGGGCCGGTTATTATTGTTATGTTGATGCCTTGGGTTTTACCCAAAGTTGAATATATGATGGTTGATAAGTGTGGGCCGAGAATATGTCTTAATGTTTATTGACATTTGGATTTGTGAGGGCATATAAGCATTATTTAATGTGAATTGGTAAAGTGTTGGCACATATATTAATGTATGTGTTGGCCCAAAGATATATTATGGGTTTTAATCCAATGTTCGAATGTTGATTCGAATATCCAAGAAGTGGGGGTTTATTATATTGTTTTAACTAGAGGTCTGCGAAAAGGAGAAGCTTCCGCATATGAAGTTTGATTTGTTGGGGTTTATAACCCTAGAGTATAATACAAAGAACAAATTTCGTATATGAAGATTGTAAAGGGGTTTTTTATTATAAGGTTTCAAATCAGAGATTTGAAAGGTAGCTTTCACATTAGAATTTGCCCGAGTTTGGGAATTATGTTGATTGAGAAATGAACCTAGAATTTTTATATGCATCATAAGGAGAGAATGTGGGTTTTGCAGCTTTAGGCTGCTATCAAGTGATATCAGAGCTGGAAAATATCTTTTGAAAGTTAAAGATTTTTTTTATTAAATCAGAATGCATGTGTGATGGGAAAAGAAAGAGGAGATCATATTCTAAATCTGATAAGCAACAGAGATACACAGAATTGAAGTGGACAGACATTTGTAGAAATGAATGAAGACAGCACATTCAAAGTACAAGTCAATGAAGAAAACAAGGTCATGCAGAGATCTTGAAGGTGAGGTGATTTAATCTGGTTTAAAAATTGTGATACAAAATTATGGTTGCAGATAGGATGAAGACAAAGATTTTGATGATGATTGCAGTGAACCTAATATTCCAGCTAAAGGTTGGTTGGGGAGAACAACTGAAGTGTTCTCAAAGAGAAGGTGAGTTGAGGATATAAGCCTAGAAAGAGTAGAAGAGAGTGCTCAAAACGTTCCAGAGATAGTGAACCAGTGCTTGGCAAAAGACCAAGTCCAGAGAAGGGATTGGTGAGGTAAGTGGCAGCAAGGAGAGCTTGTTGTTGCAGTGGCTTAGTGCAACTCATAGTGAGTGAGAAGCTCATGAAGAAGATGATCATGGAGGATTAGAGAAGAGGTTCTAAAGAGTTCCACAGAGACAAGATGAAGAATAGAGAAACAGAAATTGCAATGATAAAGGTACAATTGGAGGTACTACAGGAATGGCTACAAGAAGAGGAAAACTGGAGAGGAGGATGGATCTTTCCGCTGAAGGGAAAGAAGGTAATTTGGAAACCATTACAAATGAAGTGGATGTAGAAGGAGATTTCCTTATGGAAGGAAGAACTCGGGTTTTTTGAGTCAAAGATGGAATTTGAAGATTCCACA
Organism: Pinus albicaulis; assembly: GCA_034641835.2. Taxonomy (NCBI): domain Eukaryota; kingdom Viridiplantae; phylum Streptophyta; class Pinopsida; order Pinales; family Pinaceae; genus Pinus; species Pinus albicaulis. Next base: position 659,264,483 of record CM076582.1, on the reverse strand, counting down.
TGCAAATCTGTTCAAGGAGAAATTCTTGAAGAAGCAAATGAGACTGTAAAGTCTTTTGGTTTTAAAACTAATGAATTGTGTATGATTGCAGGTACATCAAAGGATGATGAAAAATATTTAAATTTTGTTAAGGAGAAGGAGTTGAATCTGAATTGCGTTCATAAGGATACTGAGATAGTAAGATCTCAGAAAGAAAAGGAGATAGAAGGGTCTCATGACAATATTCAACAGAATATTGAGGTAGAGGAAGAAGGACCATCTGATGATTGGTCAAGAAAAAGTGAAGGTATGGAAAGTTGTGTAAAGTTTCCAAGTTCTACTCCAATTGTAATTGTTGAATTATATAGAAAATTAGATCTTCAGAGAAGAGAATTGGAAAAGCAGAGGATCTATACACAGGATAAATTGCTGAAGAAGCAAGGTAGGAAAATTGTCATGAATGACAGTCAGGAAACAGAGGATAAGGATGTAAGAGTTAAAAAAAGTGAAATTGTAGAGAAATAATTTCATTAGTGTAAGCCAAAGAAAAGAAACATTCATGAAACAGATGATAAGAAGGAAAGACTAGCTGACAGTCTCATGGAGAATTTACATCAGCATACTGATGTGCTGACAAAGGAGTTAGAAGGAAACTCAGAACAACATACTGATATGTTGTTAGAGGAGGATGAGACATTGAAACCTTGTATTTTTAATACTGATAATTCATGTATTGATTATGCAGGCAAAGAAGGACAACAAATGGAAAATGTCAGAGAATTTAAAGAAAGGGAAACTATGTTAGCTAAAAACATAGTGGAGGATAATCATTCTATCACGGTGATTAACACAATGGAGTTGAATTTAGAAGTTGGGAAGAAAAAAATTGAAGATTTTCTGAGTCTTGGAAGAGACTTGGAACTGAAAAAAGAATATTTGGTGACTGGATCATCAAATGAGACCATTGGGTCTTGTAATTTTTAAATTGATAATTTGAGTGTGTTTACAGGTGTTGCAGAAGACAATCCATCTCTTGGATTTCTCTTGAATGAAGAAGAATTGTTGCAGAAGAAGGAACTTATAAATTCCAAGGAAGGTGAGGCAATCATGTCTCATATGAGGAAACTTGTTAATATTGATGACAGGGAGGAATTGGCTTGTCTGATTAGCCAAGAGAAGACTTTGGGACAGAATTTTAGAATTGCCACAGTGATGGAGAATCAGAATTCTATTCTGATAAAGGATGAAGATATAGTGTTTGAAGAATTTGAATTAATTGCCAGAATAAATCAAGGAGGTGATGGAAAATTACTGAAGATTGTCAAAGAAGAAGAAGAAGAAGGTTATGCTGAAACTAAATTGCAACATATTGATGATGTGAAACATGTAAAAAAAGAATGGCTGAAATGTTTGCTTGAAACATTTGTACAAGAGAAAGGAATTGAAGACACTGGAGTGGAAATGTCTGAAATTGTGAAAGAAATAGGAGTAGATACTAGTTTTTCAAAATTAATTATGCTTACTAGTATACAAAGAAGAATGAATGAGTATGTTACTGCAGTTAGGGAATCAAATGATAATTCATTTTTTAAAAGTGAATTTGCAGGTAGTGAGCAGAAGAAGAAAGTTGCAGAGGGAGATATCTTAATAGATATTCAGGATGTTTGGGAGGAGGCAACATATGCAGCAACATCTACAGCAACAAAAGCAACATATGCAGCAATAAAAGCAACAGAAACTGAAAGCAGCAATTAAAGGAAAAGTAATTTCCAGACAGAAGATAAACTGGATATAGAAATTGAAAGCATAAGAAGATTGATGATAAAAGTTTCTCAGAAAAAGACAGCAGCAAGAAAGAAAAGAAATTACATCAAGGAGAATACAAGAGCAGACTTTGAAAGCATAGCTAGTGGCAAGATGTAGAATAAAGTATGGAAGCCTGGAGAAGTACAACAGAAGAATAATGCAACTTATGGAAAGCAGCAAAACAGAGTATGGGATCCAGGAGGAAAAGATTAAAAGCACATGATCAGGATATCATGATTATTTTTGACCTTGGGATTCTGATGCAGGGGCATTAGGCTCAAGAAAATTCCTTGTATTTTATTAGACTTAGGGATTTTGTGTTTTCAAGGGAGTTGGTTTCTTATGTAATGATTTGAGTGATTTTAATGAAAATTAATTAAATATTGTGAGGAATTTTGTAAATGTTCTCTAATTTTGGAGAACATGAGAGAATTAGGAGTGCATAGAAATTGAGAGATTTAGGAATTAATGGTAAATCCTAAATTAGATTTGGTTTCATTATTTTGTGGATGAAAGAGGATCCTTAGGGATAAGTAGGGATTTTAGGAGTTAGAGGATATTTGGGATTTTGTTGAGAAGATGGAGGAAATGAAACCAAAAATAGTTTCAAAACCTTTTGTATGAAATGTAAGCATCAAAGGCATAAAAAAATAGTAGATGAGTAGATAAGGTAGGATTGAGAAACATGGTTTGAATTGCAAGCCTACGGGCTGTAGGAAAAAAGGCCACTGATTTAATATCAGGCCAGAGAGGAAGAGTTTCCTATGTAATTACTGTGTGTTAATACAAAGAACTCATTTTTGAGTTCATGTTTCAATTCTGAATTATATGGTGTGCAGGTGAAATTCATAAAATCAAGGGAAGTCTGTCAATTTTACATTGGTCATAGGATTGACTAAGTGTATGACACTGTGTGTTTAATTGAGATTACGAAATTGTGTGAATCGATCACAGAATGGATCGATTCCATTAAAGAATTTACTTGGGTGTCTAAATTTAGATATAAACTGGTTTGGATGTATTTCGAAATGAGTTGATTTCATATGAAGAATTAAAAGAAGAAATTTGGTGTTCTGTTGTCAGTATACAGTGTAGTGAGATTAGGGTTTTGAAGTCGCACTAGAGGTTTTTATGATCGATGGATAACAATCACAGATGCTGAATTTTTTACACTAAAAATTGTCATCCTGACATTCTGCTATGGGTATGAGCTCATTATAACTCATACTTCCTCCTTTTGCAAGTCTAACATATCAGTTCTTCATATCAAGCCTTGAAAATCAGAGAAAAGTTCCTAAAAATCTCCTAAACTTTGGTATCGCACTTTCTCTATACATTTCCTACGGGCCCGCACCTAATGTTCAGCTATCCTGCAGACCAACACTGCACTTTCTATAAATTAAAAAGTTGATTTATAGATTAATTCTAGAAGATTCTAGACGAGAATTTTCGGGAATAAGTACGCTTTGATAAGGTACATGTATCCCTTACCTTATGGAGTTAACCCCTTGATGTGAGGAGCTTATCCCTTTGAAGGAGGATTCTATCCCTTCATATTTGGAACAGAAAAACCTCCTCTTTTCCATTATAAAAAGAGGCATTGGGTAGCCTCAAAGGGAGTGGAAGCTTTAGAATATTTGAAGATAAGTGCTGTTGAGATTCAGACTCAGTTAAACAAGACTTTTGTGAGGAGAGATTACATACCTCTATTTTTCTTGGTTGAAAGAGTGTAGAGCTTTTCAAAGTAGAGGAGACTCTTGCTTCGGACCCCGGGAAGGCCTGTGCAGCATCAAGGCTCAGGTTGTAAGGTTTTCCTTCTTTTGAAATTAATACAAATATACTCATTTTTCTCAATAAGCTGTTTGTTAATGGTTTATTTCATAGATTCCTTGATCACTATGATAAGCATGGTTTATGATGATGTCTATACAGGTGCTATGTAATACTTTGCTTGTTTGTGACTGCAGGTTTACAAGCGAAACTCCTTCAAGCGCGTGAAGGATAACAACAACTTCAAACAAGCACTGGACATAAGGTAGGTATTTTAACACCTATATAGAGCTTTTCATATATCATATATGCTTAGAGAAAGATTATTCTATTTGGCTGTTTGTTGCTAGATACTTTTAGTACTAGGGAGATCGGTCTTGTCCGCAAGAACGATTTATCCGTCCAACAAATTGGCGACTCCACTGGGGAAGAACTTCTTGTGTTTTTTTTTTGTTCTCTTTTATTTTGATTCGAGGAAACATTTTTCTTAGTTTTTGATTGATAGAAATCTGCCTAGGTTGTTTAGGTTTTCTCTGTTTTAGAAAATTTTCAAATCTTTAATGTTTTTCTCTAATTTTTTCTAGGACCGCACTCTGTCTTCTTTTGACAGTGTGGGCAGTTTCGCATCTTCTTTTAGTAAACAGTGTGGTACCGCACCTAGTACTTTTGGAAGCCTGCGGACCCTGTTTAAATTTTAGAAAACTCTAGATTTCTTTCTTTAGTTTATCTTTATTTTGATTTAGTATTTTTGATTTCTGCCCAGATTGATTACTCTTTCTGTCAAAAACTTTCTATGAATGAATTCCAACAGTGTTGATATTTTGATGATTTTCTAGAAGACTTTTCATTTTGGATTACATTTCACTTGGTTTTTGTAGCAATTTGAAGCATTTGACATTTTGAAATACCTCAGATTACATCGGTTTTCCTGTCTTTTTGCTGAATCTGACCTGCTTGTGAAATCATCCTTTATTGAGAAATAAAGCTACTTGTTTCTTTTCAAATCTTCGAAAAAGAAATTTGTTATTGGTTTTTGAATTTCATTATAAAAAAAATAAAAAATATTTGAGTGTTTTTGATCTATTTTTTATTCTGGACGAATAGATCCTTAGTTTGCTGAACAACTAAGTAAAACATTCTTCAAAAAATCTTAAAGCTTTTATTCATTTAGATTGTTTAAAAAAAAAATTAGATCTCAAGATTAGTTTTGTAGTTTTGAGTGCAAATTAGTAGGTCTCAAAATTAGTTTTGAAGTTTTGAGTGCTTTTTAGAAATTTGTAGATCTCTTTTGAAGGAAAATTGTTTTTGTAGCTACACGTTTTGAAAGAAAAAGGATTTCGTTGTGAGCTTCAATCATTTATTGGAAAATACAAAAATATTTTCTTTCAATCATTCTTTATGTTTAAAGGAAGAATTGTTTATTAAAAGGATTGCATTCTCCAACTCTTTCTTTAGATAGAAGTTCATTGAAAGAAAAAGAATTGATTATCATTCTTAGGTGCATTTTTAGTGTTTTTGGAAATCGAGTCTTCACACCACCAAAGTTTCATTTCCGCACCCATTGACTTAAGAAACAACTCTCAAAAGTAACGCTTAATTAAAATTCATATAGCAATCTTTTATTTTCTAGGGCTCTTATCACCAACATAGCTTAGGCTATTATCTTGGAATAGGGAGTAATTAACTCTCCAAGATAGTAAAAACAAAAAAGTAGACAAATCTTGCGGTAGGAAGAAATTCCAATTGTTGCATCTATGCTCTGGGAAGCTCCTCCTAAAGGAGTCAAGCACGAGATAATATCTGAACCAGTGAGGTAATCAATCCTTCCTCATTGGGAACGATAGAAGATATACACATATTAACAATGGTAAACCTCGGATGGCCCATTGTCAAGGAGCCAGGGGTCACTTGTTGGCATACCTTGGATTATTTAAAGGAGCCTTCAAGGGGATTGAGCTTTGTTAATCTTCCCTTGCGTGTGTGTGGGATCGTAGTCTGTTCCCCCAGGTATATTTGTTTCTATTGGTAACCTTAGAGGCCATAATCTTTAGGATTCTTTCCTAAGGTGACGATGGAGGGAAGATCCCACTATACCTAGAGCAGATGTCGGCTAGACTCACTTGGACTCTCCGGAGGGTTATCTTCACTCGAGATGGTATAGTGGAGAAACTTGCACCGGTCTGTTTCATTAAGCAGGCTGTCGGGGTAACTGTTCCAACCGCCCTTTTCGTATTAGATTTCTACTAAGTTGGATTTCATCACCAACTAGTGCTTTTAGTACAGAAAGTTACTGTTTGTGTGTGGTTTGAACTCTTATATTTTTTAAGCGTATGATTCAACTGTTTGTTTCTTAGAGACTTTAGGTGTTTTCATTGAAATTTTCTTTGTTTGCATGTGATTAATTAATTTTTAATCGTGGCGGACTTGCCAAGACAATCCCGGAGACTACAAGGGAAACCCCTTGAATATACACCAAGTCACCTTGAAGGGCTACGTGCTCTGGTATCATCTAGCAGCAGTAGGATTAGATCAATAGAAATTGGAACATCATCTATTGTAATTCATCCTGATTATAAAACACCTACAACAGAATACATTCAAGAGCCGATTTCAGTTTTTGAAGTTACTGGCTATATTTCTCCTACCAGTGAACTAGTTGATGAACTTGAAATATCTGAACCTGAAACTGAACTTTCTGTTTTGGAAACATCCTCAGGATTTATTTCACCAACTTCTAGCGATCTTGGTTCACCTAGGGTAAGAAATATTGTCACTGATAATCTTCCAGATGGTCTTATTTCTATTGAAGAACTTACTAATCTAGACGAAGATATATCTCTTCTCGACTCCCCTCAATCTTTAAATCTTAGGGAGAGTGAATCTATTTTCTACAGCCCTATTCGAACTAGTGCTTGGTATCTATCCTTAACAAATTTTTTAGAAAATCCGGGTCTTGCTTTTCATCCACCTCAAGTTCCATTTCATTCTACACCCAGAGGCTACTATCCGCCATCCATTATGGTAGGAGAGTCATTGATATTTTCCCAGACTCTGGAATCATTTTTACACGGTGGTCCTCCTGTTCCTTCAGGATACCAGGCTCTATCTGGTACTTTCTTAGGAGCAACTCCTCAACCCATTGAAAACGTGTTATCATCTAGTCTTAATGGTATTAAAATTGAAACGTTGAATGCAGAGCAAATTTTTATGATGTCTGGTAATGTTCCCAATCCTCAACCACAAGGCAGTCAGTTACCTCCTGGGGGGCAACCTCAAGGAAATCCGTTACCGCCTGGGGGGCAACCTCAGGGTAGTCAGTTACTGCCTGGGGGGAAACCTTCAAGTAGTCAGTTACCACCTGGAGGGCAACCTCAAGGTAGTCAGTTACCACCTGGAGGGCAACCTCAAAGTAGTCAGTTACCACCCGGGGCACAACCTCAAGGTAGCTTTTTCCCAGGAAAAACTGTGGAATCATATTATTTTGGGGGACAACCCCAAGGACAGTACATACCTCAAGGGTATCAACCTTCAGGACAGTACATACCTCAAGGTCAACCCCAAACTCAATATGCTCCTCAGGGTCCTTATCAACCCCAGCTTCAGTACGCGCCTCAGGGTTATCAACCTCAAGGTCAGTACCCAATTCAAGGTTACCAACAGCCTTCTGGTCAATCATCTATTCAAGGAGCCAGAAATTTACCTCTTAATTATCAACCCTATGTTCAACCAGGCTATGGTCCTTATGTTCAACCTTCTGCGGGACAATACCCCAGAATGATGGTGTGGGATCCATCCCAATATCAACAGCCTATGCAGCCTAATGTGCAGTTACCTTATCAGCTTGGAAAACCTTTAATTTCTGGTCCAACCCAGCAACCTGTCCAACCATCTATTCAAACTCCTGCACCTAGTTCGGTTCAGCAGGCTGGGCCTAGTTCACCTCAGACTCCGCCACAAACTGCTGCAACCGCTACAACGACTGTCCAACCTGTAACACCTATTTCTGGAGTATCTGTAACCCTGAGTTCGGCTATCCCTGTATCCGTGCAAATCCCTCAAGTCTCTGTACCTCAATCAGGACCTTCAGTTCAGACTTCAGTTCAGATACCTACAGGACAAACCGGTACAAGTACAATTGTCACAAGTCAACCGTAATTCACGTATCAACCGTACCAGGGACAGCCGCAATTCGGTCCCTATACTCAGAATCCAAACTATCAGTATCAACCGTACCCTGGCTATACTTATCAACAGCCTCAACAACCCCAGTTTGGTACGATTAATCCTGGTTTTCTGGGAGGTTACACAATTCCTAATGCAAATCTGATTCCCAGCTATCCTGGGTATCCACCTCCTGGAACTACTTTGGCTACTCAAGGTTTTCATGATCCTAACCGTCAATTACCATTTATAGCAACTTTAGATTTACCTGATTTGACACGCCTTACGAATGATCCAATTTTTTATTATCAGAACTGGCCGCCAATGCCACATAAGTTGCCCAGTGATATACCAAAATTAGAAGGTAAGTCAGGAGAGGATCCATCAAATCACGTCATGAATTATCACCTCTGGTGTACGTCTAATTCAATTATTGATGATTCGATTCAATTACGTCTTTTCCAAATAACTCTTATTGGTCTTGCAGCCAAATGGTACATCGATTTACCACGAGGCTCGTTTCATAACTTCAGTCAGTTAGAAACTGCCTTGTTGACTCATTTTCAGTTTCCAGTCAGATACGACAATGGCACAGAATTATTAACTTCGCTGAAACAATCCACGTCTACGTATATTTCTGATCATATTCATGAATGGCAGCGTAGGAGACGTTTGGTGAAAGTTTATATTCCGGATCAAATTTTGGCAGAATGGTTTGTTAAATCATTGTTACCCAAGATTACTGAAGATGTAGCTAAGGCTGGTGTTGTTACTGAAGAGAAATTAATTTCTCAAGCTCAGTACCTTGACCTCGTTTATACGCAGTTAGGTACTTTACATGAAAAAATCCCAGACCTTCCAAAACAAGGTCAAATAGCTGCTGCTCCTTCAGGGTCTCATGCCGCCGACGATATGATTGGTACAGTCAATTCTAAAAGCCAGAAGAAATCTTCAAAGAATTCTTCTCCTATTATAACTTTATCTGATTCCCCGAAAGGAGAACCTTCCCCCGAAGTTTCTGCCGATATTCGCGTCGTAGAGACATCTACGACCAAATCTAAATCCGGTGGTAAAAAGAAAGGGAAGAATAAAAACAAAAAGAATTCTAAAGAGAAAACTAATAAAGATGAATCCAATGACGAAAAACGTAAACCTCGGTATCCTTGTTTCATTTGTGAAGAGGATCATTTCACGAAAGAATGTCCATATCGAGCCGAAGTTACGAAATTCGTTAAAGGATCGCAACAACCTGCTGTCTTGAAGGATCTTTTTCCAATTCAAGATAGTTAGATGGTTGTTTCTACCTCGAATACTTTTGAAGAACCTATTATGATGATGTCTCATGTAAGGATTGTGACGCGATCGCAAGATTACGGTAGTAAGAATCTTGTTGATGGTAAAGAAGCAGAATCTTCTAATGCAAACACATCAACTACACCTCCTCCTATTTCTGGTCTGCTACAGATCGAGAAACAAAATCCATACTTAATAATCAAACCACCTGCTAAAGGTGTTATTTGTAAATCAGCTTTCAATCCACATGCGAGAGCTGCTCAGAATTACAACGTTGTTGAAGACTTAGCTATTTCTCCTTTAGCAATGTCGGCTTTGGAAGTGCTGCAATCATGCCCAGCACAGTGTAAATTGCTTTTGTATGCTATAGGAGCTGTTGATATTAAGGATTCCAATCTTATAATCTTCGATTTTTAAAATAGTACACCTCGTCTACCTTACCAAATGGCTTTCCAGATTCCAGTGTTAGTAAAAAATAGACCAATATTTCGAACTGTGATTGATGAGGGAGCTTCAACGTGTATTATGTCGATTCAGTGTTGGAAATCACTTGGTTCTCCTACACTTAACAAATCTCCGATGATTCTTAAGGCTTTTGATGGTCGAGGTTTTCAACCTTTTGGTATTTTGCAGGATTTACCCATAGGGGTCGAAGGTAAAATAGTAAATCTAGATGTGGACGTGGTTGATGCGCCTCTAGATTACAACCTTCTCCTAGGTCGCAGTTGGTCTTATGCTATGACTGCTGTTGTTTCTTCGGTCTTTCGACTCATAAAATTTCCATATCAAGGAAAGATCGTTACAATAGATCAGTTAAATTATTTCTCTTCCGACCCAGCCTCTACAGAAACAATCCAACACGTTGGTAAAACGGCTATCCCTTATAAGGATGTTGGAGTAGGATTGATTAAAGATTCTGGTTTACTAGGAACTTTTTCCTTTCCTCCTCCTAACGTATCACCTGTTGTTGCAAATATTCACATGATTTCATCAGACACTGTTATGTTTGATGATCCTTGGATCATTCCTTCTGACTCCGATTTAGATTCAATTGATGGCATGATTCCTTTGAGTCCATTTGAAATTTCATATCAGGCTGCACAATCACTTTCCAACCCCTCTTCAACCAGAATTGATCCAATGAATGGGATCCATGAGGAATCATTTTCTATATCTAGTTCAGCCACAACGAAATTTCTTGAATTTGTTCATACTAATGAGAAAATTTGTGAGTTTTTTTTTTTTTTTTTTCTGTTGACGATTTACCATGGGAAGATCTACATCACCGATCTTCATTTTTACCTGAGCTAGATCATTTTGAAGATGATTTCGCTTCAATTTTTACTGTTGAATATGTTAAAGAACCACAGAATCCTTTGCAAAATCCTGATTCTGAGTTAAATTTGGAAAATATATCTCGAACGATTCCCATTGACATTTCAGTAAAACCAGGAATAATTGAAAACATTCATATAGGTGCTTTCTGTACGGAAGATGAAATTCAAATTTATAAAGCCCTATTTCAAGAATTCCGTGATGTGTTTGCCTGGTCCTATGAAGAAATGCCAGGAATTGATCCGTCAATCATTGTACATGAAATTAAGACTTACCCGGATGCTAAACCTGTTCGTCAACGTTTACCTCAAATTCATCCTAGAAAAGCTGCTGCTATCAAAGCAGAAGTTGAAAAATTACTTCGTGCAAGATTCATATATCCAATCCCCTTAACGGATTGGGTATCGAATATTGTTCATGTGACTAAAAAATAAGGAACAATAAGAGTATGTATCGATTATAGGGATATTAATCAAGCTTGTCCCAAAGACAATTATCCAACCCCCTATATCGATCAAATAATTGATGATTGTGCTGGCAGTGAAATGTTTTATTTTATGGATGGCTTTTCGGGCTACAATCAAATAAACATACTCCCTGCTGATCAACCGAAAACAACTTTTATTTGTCCATGGGGAACGTTTGCTTATTGCAAACTACCTTTTGGATTAAAGAACGCTGGAGAAACTTTTCAACGGGCAATGTCTTACGCATTTCATGACATTAAACACATTGTGCAGCCTTATCTCGATGATTTACCTGCTCATTCGTTGCATATGGCCGACCATCTCACTCATTTACAAGCCATCTTTATGAGATGTCGGCATTATCGAATTAGGCTGAATCAACACAAATGTGTTTTCTGTGTAGAATTGGGTCGTTTACTGGGATTTGTTGTTTCAAAAGCAGGCATTCGCGTCGATCCGTCGAAGGTCGAAGCTATTGTTAAATTTTCTCCTCCTTCGACTTTACGCCAACTCCAAAGTTTGCAAGGGAAAGCAAACTTTTTACGTCGATTCATTTATAACTATGCCAAGCTTAAAAAGGGTTTTACCCGATTGTTGAAACAGAACATTCCATTCTTTTGGGATGAGATCGCTGATCGATCTTTTGATGCACTTAAACACGCGTTGACCCATGTACCGTTATTGCATCCTCCCAACTACAATCAAGATTAATTTTTGTACCTCGCCGCTTCTCATTCCACCATTGGGATGGTATTAGTGCAGGAAGATGAATCTCACAATGAACATGTGATTTACTATCTTAGTCGAAATCTGCATCCGACTGAGATCAAATATACACATGTGGAGAAATTGGCCTTGGCAGCTGTACAAGCTGTCCAAAGATTTAGGCATTACATTTTGTTACGCAAAACCACAGTAATTTCTAACTGTAACCCTATGATGTACATTTTGACCAAACAATTGCTAGGGGGCAAGTATTCCAAATGGATAGTCATCCTACAGGAATTTGACTTGGAATTTGAAAAATCCAAGGCAAATAAATCTTTGGTCTTTGCGGAACTAATGTGTGATTTCCCCTCTACTGATACTGAAACAGTGGCAGAGGAGTCCATTGCGGATGAATCTTTGTTTCTTATCAGTACTCTTGATCCATGGTATGGAGATATTATTGTTTATTTCCAAACCCAATCTTTTCGGCCCGAAATCTCACAATCTCAGCGACGGAAAATACGTTTCCAATCCCAACAGTATAATATTATTGGTGATACACTTTATCGTCGTGGAGCGGATTCTGTTTTCCGACGCTATGTTACTCATGATGAAGCTGAAAAGGTTTTAAATGATTGCCATTCTAGAGCATGTGGCAGTCATATGTCTGGGTATGCCACTGCCCAAAAGATATTGCGCGCTGGTTATTTCTGGCCATCATTATTCAAAGATTGTATTTATGTGGTTCGGAAATGCCACAATTGTCAACTTTTTGATCGTAAAATGCGTGCGCCACCCGCTCCTCTTCACCCTATAATTGTTGTTGGTCCTTTCACGAAATGGGGTATCGATTTTATTACATGTAACCCTCAATCGGCCGGGGGGCATGCATATATTATCTTAGAAATAGATTATTTTACTAAGTGGGCCGAGGCGATGCCTACATTTTCGGCTGACGGCAAGACTGCTGCAACTTTCGTATTTAATCACATAATTGCTAGGTTTGGTGTTCCTCAAGCCATTATTACAGATCATGGAAGTCATTTTCGGAATGTCATGATGACTAAACTGATAGATCAACTTGGCCTGCATCACGATAGTTCCGCTCCATATTATCCACAAGCCAATGGTCTAGTTGAAGCCATCAATAAAGTTTTATTCACCATGATCAAACGCAGTATTGGTATTCACAAGAAGAATTGGCATTCCATGTTATTTTCAGCACTTTGGGCATATCGAACCTCGGTAAAAACATCAACTGGTTTCACTCCCTTTCAACTCGTTTACGGTTTGGAAGCTGTGTTGTCGATTGAATGCGAAATTCCGTCACTGAAATTAGCCATAGAATTACTCCCAGCTACATCTGAAGAGGAGAAACGTTTCTTGTACTTGGCTCAACTAGATGAGAATCGACGAAATGCTGCAATAGCAAACGAGGCTCATGTTAAACAAATTAAAGCTCAGTATGATAGAAGCGTGACCCCTCGAAATTTTTTAGAAGGAGACCTAGTCTTACTTTATGATCAAGCCAACGATAAACTAGGGGCTGGGAAATTCGTGCCTATGTGGCATGGTCATTTTATTGTCAAACGAAAGTTAGCAAAAGGGGCCTATGAGTTGATAGATTTTGACAGTATCCATTTGGATAAACCCAGAAATGGGCTTTATCTAAAGCGATATTATGCTTAAAAACTTGGTGTGGAGATTTTTTATTAGAATTAGATTTCTTTACTGCTGGTGTGTCTTAGTTTAGAAAAGTGTGCCTAGTTTAGAAGTGTGTTTTTATCACTATTCTTGCTTATCTGAGTTTTATTCCTGATATTGCAGATGTCGACGTCTCTTCAAACCTACATTGGTTTTGCTGATGGTGCTTGTCGTAGTACATGGAACATTTCTTCCGCAGCTTGGGTTATTTATTCACCCTATGACAAGTTTATATCCATGCATGGGATAAGCCTTGGTCAAACAACGAATAACTTTGCCGAGTATAGTGCAGTGATTGAGTTATTGCCTGAATCCATATCATTTGGAATTCGGAGTTTGATTGTTAGGTTGGATTCTGAACTTGTTGTATTACAGCTTAACAGGGTCTATACCATTAGGAATCCAGTGTTATTACGGTTATTTTTAAGAGTTCGTCTCTTGGAACGTGAATTTTATTATATCGAATATCAACATATTCCAAGACATTTAAATACATTAGCAGATGCAGTTGCTTCTAGTATGATAAATCAACATTTTCAATAATCAAAACAGTAAATCAAACAGCATCCATAACATGCACACAGATAGCCGGTAAATAGTGTTATATCATAATATAGGAGTTTTTTCAAAAAATATACATCGTCTTCGATCATAGGTTGGAAACACCTTATGATCGGTAGAGTGATAACACAAAAAAGTCAAAATATGAGTCTACAACACAATCATCCCATCACTGATGGTGATCACGATAAGAGACCACTGCTCGGTCCACCCTACATAGGAACCTCCTAAAAGGTCCTGGAACACCAATCACGTATCTCTGTAATCTGAGTGGAATCTCATCTATGTCCGTCTCTAGAATGTCTAGAGTCAGGCGCTCTAGGTGATGCTCTAAGTCAGACAAGATTTCCGCTGATTGGCCTTCTGGAGCTGGGGCTGGTGCAACTATAGCTGGTTGTCTTCTGTCATAAGGTTGGAGATGGGCTGGTCACTGTGGGCCCACATCTGCATTTAAAACTTTTGGTCATTAGCTTCAAAGACGATCAAAAAATATAAAAAAATTAGAACTTAGAAATTGTTGAAAATGATTTTACCTGATTCATCCCACTGTTCCCCGGCTGGGAGAGTCATCTCTCGGTCGTTGTGGAAATCTATCCCGGCATATGGAAAGTCCTCTATGGTAAAAATTTGGCGATCCAGCCAACGAAAATATGAAGGAGGAAATCGAACAATTTCAGAGCCCTCAATACTGTGACGGGCCATCAGTGCGACCCAACGAGTCATCCTAGGTTCTCGAACTCGACCGACATCAACAGAAATACTCTGCAGAGCTAGCATGGGGATCCTCTCTAGAGCAAAGGTAATGAAAATGGATCCATATCAAAAATTTTTTAGTTTACCATTCTTTGCTCTAGTTAATTGGCCTTTTATATTGGCCAACACAGCTTTGCACTAGTTGAAAATGGTGCCGCAAACAGTCCACAGCAATACGCATTTGGGAACAGGTAGCCACATGTAGCGCAACACTCCCACACAGTTTGGTAACAGTAAATGCAATAACTTTCAACTCGGGACGGATGATATTTTTTATGTCAATCCGTTTGTCCCTAGGGTTTTCCTGATCATTACAAAATTCTAGTTGAAGACTAGCGACAGACTGGCCACCTGGCCTAGTCCCAAACAGGGAAACTTGTTTGCCCCTTTTGGACAAACCAGTCAGAAAATAAATATCCTCCAGCTCAATTTCGAGTCGGTGGCCACCAATAATGAAACACTGGTCCTGCACGTTCCACCTGTTTACTAGCCATGTCAGGAGGTGTACCTATGCCCTCATGCCTTGGATGGCCCAGAATTTATATATACCGCATGCTTTTAATGCTTGCATTGTGGGCAAATGGAGCATTGTGGCATCATCCACGTCCTCATGTTCGCGTTCTCTCCAAATCAACATCTTGTTACTCCTACAATGCATAAAAACACAAGTTAGAACAATCTAATTTGGAAATTTTTGGGTGGCAAATGAGAAATTTGAGTTTTAAATTTAAACGCGCGGGGACCGCACTTATCATTTATACACAATGCATAGAAATGCACGCACTTTGTGTGATGAGTGCGGACCGACGAATTTTTTCCATATAGAAAAAAGTCGGGGTCCGCAGGTCCCATGTGTCTCACCTGCAAACCCCCGCGGGTGAATTTTTAAACCATATTTTTCCTTAAAAATAAAATCTAAAGCATAAAACTGAATTTTAAATAGATGAAATACAAGATTAAGAGGTTGTGGATTACCTGGGACTGACGGTTCTCGATTTCACTGGACGGATTTTCCAGAATCTTCACAGGAACTTTCTTACCCAAAAGTTTTTACTTTTCACTCTGAAACTGAATAGTAAAAGTGAAATTGAAAAAGTCCTTTTTATAAGTTTTTTCGAATAGATGAATTTTTAATTTGTTTATTTTGCACTTTAAAAAGGGTATTTTTGAAAGCATTTTTACTTATCTTAAACAGGTATGTGTAATGTTTCAAGTTTTTGTGCAGAAATTGGATTTTTCAGGAAAACTGGTCATTTTTCAACAAAGAACATACTTTTATCACTTTTTCGGACTCTTTAAAAAATTTTACGAAAAAGCAAAACATTAGAGTCCTCTTTTAAGCCCTTTTTAGACTCTCTAAACATGAAAAGATTGCCGAGCACTTGCTTATTCGAACTCGTTAAAGTAAATGAATGATCGTCCCTTCAGTATAAGTTTACCCCTTTTACGGACTGAAATGGAATATTTATGAAAAAGGTATACGTTGACTAATTATAGTCAATAGAGTTCTCTCCCGCATTATTTTATCCTTTTTCGGGTTCGAGAGACTAAATTTACGAAAAATTACACCCATGGAGTTTTCTTAAGTTTTTTCTTCTGACTCCCTAAAATTTAAAAACACCGAGTTTCTCCTATATTGGACTCGTTAAAACTGAACAGTAAAGGACCTGTGCAATTTTAAAACAGGAACGAACCACTCCTTCTTAGGGTTCGAATCTTAAACTAAGTTGGACTCATCCGAAGGATGAGCTTATAAGCAAGCAAATGTTATCCTCCTCAAGCTTGTCAAAAATAAAGAGGTACTTGCCAGAAATGGTGGGGGAAAAGAGAGAAAAATGGGCGTGTTTGTTGTATTTTAAATTTTTCGAAAATCCAATCAACCACTCTTGAACACGACACTTTCATTCACCTGGGTTGGGAAATCCTTTTCCTAACAGTTAATCAAACCACATTGAAAGTCTTCAGCCGGTTTCTGGGTATTAGCTTTGGGTCAATTGTCACCAAGCCATCTGCAGTGTCGTTATGTGTTCAAGAGGACAGTTCAAATAAACCATTCATCTGCAAAATATCTGTCATCCATTTTTGACCATCCCTGAGTCAGTCCTTGCCAATATATTTCTTCAAAACTTGATCTATGATTTCGTGTTGTGGGCTTGCCTACGACGGATCACTTTCTATCGACGACAGCTCATTATCTAGGAATTTGATCTAGAAATCGTCAGTACCTTGGAATCTGCATGCCTCAATGGCAGGTTTCTCGCCTTCGACAACAGGTTGCATCATTGACCTTCGATCGAATGATTCCGTGAGATGTTCGACTCCAGCTCATTCATTCACATTTCATGGATTGTACTAGGTAATTTGATAACCATTGACATTACTGGTGGTTTCTCTCACACTTGTTAACAGTTTACATCAATGACTGGTAATCAAATGGTTTCTACCATGTTCGACTTCAACACATTTATTCACATGGATAGAATCGTACCAGTTCGAGAAGAGGAAATCAAGACCCTGGATCTAGATTCTACCATCCAGGCTGCGAGGAATTTTGTTATCATTCATACAGTAGAATATTTATAAACAGATGGCTGCATCCATACTGTGTCTACACATGTCTATACTGTGATGTATTCAAAATCATTCCTGTATCAGAACAATTTAAGTTAGTTCTAGTTAGTTTTGATCTAAGTATGGGAATGCCTACCTCATCGATGATATGTTTACATATATATATTTTTCATTGAATTTTTTTATAGGTTCCGACTCGGGTGTCCACAGGATGATCCTTGAAATGATAAAGTACTACACTCTTCATATATGACAGACTTCAGTTTCATCTATTCCATACTTTGCACTTTAGGGGGCAATCTGTTACACTAAAAATTGTCATCTTGACATTTTGCTATGGGTATGAGCTCATTATAAGTCATACTTCCTCCTTTTGCAAGTCTAACATATCAGTTCTTCATATCAAGCCTTGAAAATAAAAAAAAAGTTCCTAAAAATCTCCTAAACTTTGGTATTGCACTTTCTATATACATTGCCTGCGGGCCCGCACCTAATGTTCAGCTATCCTGCGGACCAACACCACACTTTCTATGTGTTATAGGTGCGGATTCCCGTAAAACTAAAAAAGGCGAGAAAGTAAAATTAAAAATTTGATTTGAGATTAATTCTAGAAGATTCTAGACGAGAATTTTCGGGAATAAGTATGCTTTGATAAGGTACATGTATCCCTTACCTTATGGAGCTAACCCCTTGATGTGAGGAGCTTATCCCTTTGAAGGAGGATTCTATCCCTTCATATTTGGAACAGAAAAACCTCCTCTTTTCCATTATAAAAAGAGGCATTGGGTACCCTCAAAGGGAGTTGGAGCTTTAGAATATTTGAAGATAAGTGCTGTTGAGATTCAGACTCAGTTAAACAAGACTTTTGTGAGGAAAGATCACATACCTCTATTTGTCTTGGTTGAAAGAGTGTAGAGCTTGTCAAAGTAGAGGAGACTCCTGCTTCGGACCCCGGGAAGGCCTGTGCAACATCAAGGCTCAGGTTGTAAGGTTTTCCTTCTTTGAAATTAATACAAATATACTCATTTTTCTCAATAAGCTGTTGTTAATGGTTTATTTCATAGATTCCTTGATCACTATGATAAGCATGGTTTATGATAATGTCTATACAGGTGTTGTGTAATACTTTGCTTGTTTATGCATACAGGTTTACAAACGAAACTCCTTCAAGCGCGCGAGGGACAACAACAACTCCAAACAAGCACTGGACATAAGGTAGGTCTTTTAACACCTATATAGAGCTTTTCATATATCATATATGCTTAGAGAAAGATTAGTCTATTTGGCTGTTTTTTGCTAGATACTTTTAGTACTAGGGAGATCGGTCTTGTCCGCAAGAACGATTTATCTGTCCAACAAAATTCCAGAGAGGGTTTGGATAGTGGATTAAACCATGACGCAATGAGTTTTGAACTCACAAGGAAGGAGCTTATATGTTAAATGGAACGGGAGTTATTTGTATAGACAGAGTGAGGATTGAATTCCAATTGAGAAGATCTAAAATTGGAATGGAGAAGTCATAGCACAGTGGAAATGAGAAGCGGAACATGAACCGGTAGGCTGTTTGAATGTTTTACCAAGTATGTAGATGTATTATATAAAAAATAATTAGAAGTGGAACTATGAGCAATAGTAATTCAGAACTGTGGAATTGGAATAGTAAAGATGGATTCAGAAAACCATAAATGGTTTTTGCGTAGCCTTCAACTGGTAAGTGGTATTTTCTTGTTTGAACGCGATAGTGCTAAATGAATGTCACGTAGAAATCAACGGTTTTGAAATACCGCTGATTTCGTGTTGAGTTGAAGCGATAAGTCACTGAAGAAAAATGGACGCGATAACCATTCGATGATCTGCAGTTGAGATCTGACGACATTTCATGCTCGAAGCTGCATGGAAGTTAACGAAAGGGAAGCGTTGAATTGGAATGTGATGGAATACCAACCGTCGAATTTGATGAACAATGGACATTGGATGGTAATTTGTAAAAGATGTGGAACCCAGATATAGTAATATGTTCTGGGTTCGCATATATAGTGAAATAATAAACCGTGGAGTCGGTTATTATTGTTATGTTGATGCCTTGGGTTTTACCCAAAGTCGAATATATGATGGTTGATAAGTGTGGGCCAAGAATATGTCTTAATGTTTATTGACATTCGGATTTTTGAGGGCATATAAGAATTATTTAATGTGAATTGGTAAAGTGTTGGCACATATATTAATGTATGTGTTGGTCCGAGGATATATTATGGGTTTTAATCCAATGTTCAAATGTTGATTTGAATATCCATGAAGTGGGGGTTTATTATATGGTTTTAACCACAGGTCTATGAAAAGGAGAAGCTTCCGCATATGAAGTTTGATTTGTTGGGGTTTATAACCCTAGAGTATAATACAAAGAACAAATTCCGTATATGAAGATTGTAAAGGGGTTTTTTATTATAAGGTTTCAAATCAGAGATTTGAAAGGTAGCTTTCGCACTAGAATTTTCCCTAGTTTGGGAATTATGTTGATTGAGAAATGAACCATGCATTGCTATATGCATCATAAGGAGAGAATGTGGGTTTTGAAGCTTTAGGCTGATATCAAGTGGTATCAGAGTTGGAAAAGATCTTTTGAAAGTTAAAGATTTTTTTTATTAAATCAGAATGCATGTTTGATGGGAAAATAAAGAGGAGATCAGATTCTAAATATGATAAGTAGTAGAGATACACAGAATTGAAGTGAATAGACATTTGCAGAAATGAATGAAGACAATACATTCAAAGTACAAGTCAATGAAGAAAACAAGTTCATGCAGAGATCTTAAAGGTGAGGTGATTTAATCTGGTTTAAAAATTGTGATTACAGAATTATGGTTGCAGATAAGATGAAGAAAAATATTTTGATGATGATGCCAGTGAACCTACTATTACAGCTAAAGGTTGGATGGGGAGAACAACTGAAGTGTTCTCAAAGAGAAGGTGAGTTGAGGATATAAGCCTAGAAAGAGTAGAAGAGAATGCTCAAAAGGTTCCAGAGATAGTGAACCAGTGCTTGGCAAAAGACCAAGTCCAGAGAAGGGATTGGTGAGGTAAGTGGCAGCAGGGAGAGATTGCTCTTGCAGAGGCTTAGTGCAACTCATAGTGAGTGGGAAGATAATGATGAAGATGATCATGGAGGATCAAAGAAGAGGTTCTAAAGAATGCCACAGAGATACGATGAAGAATAGAGAAAGATAAATTGCAGTGATAAAGGTACAATTGGAGGTACTACAGGAATGGCTAGAAGAAGAGGAAAACCAGAGAGGAGGATAGATATTTCTGCTGAAGAGAAATAAGGTAATTTGGAAACCATTACAAATGAAGTGGAGGCAGAAGGATATTACCTTATGGAAGGAAGAGCTCAGGTTTTTCAAGTCAAAGATGAAATTTGAGGATTCCACATGCAAATCTGTTCAAGAAGAAATGCTTGAAGAAGAAAATGAGACTGAAAAGTCTTGTGATTTTAAGACTAATGAATTATGTATGATTGCAGTTACATCATAGGATGATGAAAAATATTTAAATTTTTTTAAGGAGAAGGAGTTAAATCTGAATTGCGTTCAGAAGGATACTGAGATAGTAAGATCTCGGAAAGAAAAGGAGATAGAAGGGTCTCATGAGAATATTCAGTAGAATATTGAGGCAGAGGAAGAAGGACCATCTGATGATTGGTCAAGAACAAGTGAAGGTATGGAAAGTTGTGTAAAATTTCCAAGTTCTACTCCAATTGAAATTATTGAATTATATAGAAAATTAGATCTTCAGAGAAGAGAATTGGAAAAGCAGAGGATCTATACACATGATAAATTGCTGAAGAAGCAAGGTAGGAAAATTGTCATGAATGACAGTCAGGAAACAGAGGATAAGGATGTAAGAGTTCAACAAAGTGAAATTGTAGAGAAATAAGTTCATTATTGTAAGCCAAAGCAGAGAAACATTCATGAAACAGATGATAAGAAGGAAAGACTAGTTGACAGTCTCACAGAGAATTTACATCAGCATACTGATGTGTTGGCAAAGGAGTTAGAAAGAAACTCAGAACAACATACTGATATGGTTTCAGAGGAGGAAGAGACATTGAAACCTTGTATTTTTAATACTGATAATTCATGTATTGATTATGTAGGAAAAGAAGGACAACAAATGGAAAATGTCAAAGAATTTAATGAAAGGGAAACTATGTTAGCTGAAAACATAGTGGAGGATCATCATTCTATCATGGTGATTAACACAATGGAGTTGAATTTAGAAGATGGGAAGAAAAACATTGAATATTTTTTGAGTCTTGAAAGAGGCTTGGAATTGAAAAAAGAAGATTTGGTGACTGGATCATCAAATGAGACCATTGGGTCTTGTAATTTTGAAATTTATAATTTGAGTGTGTTTACAGGTGTTGCCGAAGACAATCCATATCTTGGATTTGTCTTGAATGAAGATGAACTGTTGCAGAAGAAGGAACTTATAAATTCCAAGGAAGGTGAGACAATCATGTCTCATATGAGGAAACTTGTTAACATTGATGACAAGGAGGAATTGGCTTGTCTGATTAGTCAAGAGAAGACTGTGGGACATAATTTTAGAATTTCCACAGTGATGGAGAATAAGAATTCTATTCTCATAAAGGATGAAGATACAATGTTTGAAGAATTTGAATTGATTGCCAGAATCAATCAAGGAGGTGATGGACAATTACTGAAGATTGTCAAATAAGAAGAAGAAGGTTATGCTGAAACTAAATTGCAGCATATTGATTATGTGAAACAAGTACAAAAAGAATGACTGAAATTTTTGATAGAAATTTTTGAACAAGAGAAAGGAATTGCAGACACTGGAGTGGAAATGTCTGAAGTTGTGAAAGAAATAGGAGCAGATACTAGTTTTTTAAAATTAATTATGATTACTAGTATACAAAGAAGAATGAATAGTATGTTACTACAGTTAGGGAATCAAATGATAATTCATTTTTTAAAAGTGAATTTGCAGGTAGTGAGTAGAAGAAGGATGTTGCAGAGGGAGATATTTTAAGATATATTCAGGATGTTTGGGAGGAGGAAACATATGCAACAACATTTGTAGCAACATCTACAACAACAAAAGAAACATATGCAACAATAAAATAAAAAGAAACTGAAAGCAGCAATAAAAGGCAAAGTAATTTCCAGACAGAAGATAAAATGGATATAGAAATTGAAAGCATAAGGAGATTGATGATAAAAGTGTCTTAGAAAAAGACAGAAGCAAGAAAGAAAAGAAATTACAACAAGGAGAAGACAAGAGCATACTGTGAAAGCATAGCTAGTGGAAAGATGTAGAATAAAGTATGGAAGCATGGAGAAGTACAATATAAGAATAATGCAGCTTATGGACATCAACAAAACAGAGTATGGGATCCAGGAGGAAAAGACTAAAAGCACATGATCAGAAGATCATGATTATTTTTGACCTTGGGAGTCTGATTAAAAGAAAATTCCTTGTATTTTATTAGACTTAGGGATTTTGTGTTTTCAAGGGAGTTGGTTTCTTATGTAATGATTTGAGTGATTTTAATGAAAATTAATTAAATATTGTGAGGAATTTTGCAAATGTTCTCTAATTTTGGAGAACATGAGAGAATTAGGAGTGCATAGAGATTGAGAGATTTAGGAATTAATGGTAAATCCTAAATTAGAGTTGGTTTCATTATTTTGTGGATGAAAGAGGATCCTTATGGATAAGTAGTGATTTTAGGAGTTAGAGGATATTTGGGATTTTGTTGAGAAGATGGAGGAACTGAAACCAAAAATAGTTTCAGAATCTTTTGTATGAAATTTAAGCCTTAAAGGCATAAAAAAAAAATAGATGAGTAGATAAGGTAGGATTGAGAAACAGGGTTTGAATTGCAAGCCTACGGGCTGTAGGAAAAAAGGCCACTGATTGAATACTAGGCCAGAGAGGAAGAGTTTCCTATGTAATTACTGTGTGTTAATACAGAGAACTCATTTCTGAGTTCATGTTTCAATTTTGAATTATATGGTGTGCAGGTGAAATTGATAAAATCAAGGGAAGTCTGTCAATTTTACATTGGTCATAGGATTATGAAGTTGTGTGAATCGATCACAGAATGGATCGATTCCATTAAATAATTTACTTGGGTGTCTAAATTTAGACATAAACTGGTTTGGATGTATTTCTAAATGAGTTGATTTCATATGAAGCATTAAAAGAACAAATTTGGCGTTTTATTGTGAGTATACAGTGTAGTGAGATCAGGGTTTTGAAGTCGCGCTAGAGGTTTTTATGATCGATGGATAAGAATCACAGATGATGAATGATAAAGAGGGTTTGGAGAGTGGATTAAACCCTGACGTAATGAGTTTTGAACTCACAAAGAAGGCGCTTATATGTGAAATGGAAGGGGAGTTTTTTGTATAGACAGAGTGAGGATTGAATTCCAATCGAGAAGATCTGAAATTGGAATGGAGAAGTCATAGCACAGTGGAAATGAGAAGCGGAACATGAACCGGTAGGATGTTTGAATGTTTTACCAAATATGAAGAGGTCTCAGATCGAAAATAATTAGAAACGGAACCGTGAGTAATAGTATAGCGGAACTGTGCAATTGGAATAATAAAGACGGATTCGAAAAACCATAAATGGTTTCGCGTGGCCTTCAACTGGTACGTGGTATTTTCTTGTTTGAACGCGATAGTGCTAAATGAATGACACGTAGAAATCGACAGTTTTGAAATATCGTCGATTTTGCGTTGAGTTGAAGCAATAAGTCACCAGAGGAAAATGGACGCGATAACCGTTTGATGATATGCAGTTGAGATCTGACGGCATTTCGCGCTTGAAGCTACGTGGAAGTTAACGGAAGGGAAGAATTGAATTGGAACACGATGGAATACCGACCGTCATATTTGATGAAAAATGGACGGTGGATGGTAAGTTGTAAAAGCTGTGGGACCCAGATATAGTAATATGTTTTTGGTTTGAATATATAGTGAAATGATAAACCATGGGGCCGATTATTATTGTTATGTTGATGCCTTGGGTTTTACCCAAAGTTGAATATATGATGGTTGATAAGTGTGGGTTGAGAATATGTCTTAATGTTTATTGACATTCGTATTTGTGAGGGCATATAAGCATTATTTAATGTGAATTGGTAAAGTGTTGGCACATATATTAATGTATGTGTTGGCTCGAAGATATATTATGGGTTTTAATCCAATGTTTGAATGTTGATTCGAATATCCATGAAGTGGGGGTTTATTATATGGTTTTAACCATAGGTCTGCGAAAAGGAGAAGCTTCCTCATATGAATTTTGATTTGTTGGGGTTTATAAACCTAGAGTATAATACAAAGAACAACTTCCGTATCTGAAGATTGTAAAGGGTTTTTTTATTATAAGGTTTCAAATCAGAGATTTGAAAGGTAGCTTCCGCATTAGAATTTTCCCGAGTTTGGGAATTATGTTGATTGAGAAATGAACCTTGCATTTTTATATGCATCATAAGGAGAGAATGTGGGTTTTGTAGCTTTAGGTTGCTATCAAGTGGTATCAGAGATGGAAAATCTCTTTTGAAAGTTAAATATATTTTTTATTAAATCAGAATGCATGTGTGATGGGAAAAGAAAGAGGAGATAAAATTCTAAATCTAATAAGAAACAGAGATACACAGAATTGAAGTGAACAGACATTTGCAGAAATGAATGAAGATAGTACATTCAAAGTACAAGTCAATGAAGAAAACTAGGTCATGCAGAGATCTTGAAGGTGAGGTGATTTAATCTGGTTTAAAAATTGTGATTACAGAATTATGGTTGCAGATAAGATGAATACAAATATTTTGATGATGATGGAAGTGAACCTAATATTGCAGCTAAAGGTTGGATGTGGAGAAAAACTGAAGTGTTCTCAAAGAGAAGGTTGATTGAGGATATAAGCCTAGAAAGAGAAGAAGAGAGTGCTCAAAAGGTTCCAAAGATAGTGAAACAGTGCTTGCCAAAAGACCAAGTCCAGAGAAGGGATTGGTGAGGTAAGTGGTAGCAGGGACAGCTTGTTGTTGCAGAGGCTTAGTGCAACTCATAGTGAGTGAGAAGCTCATGAAGAAGATGATCATGGAGGATTAGAGAAGAGGTTCTAAAGAATGCCATAGAGATAAGATGAATAATAGAGAAAGATAAATTGCAGTGATAAAGGTACAATTGGAGGTACTACAAGAATGGCTACAAGAAGAGGAAAACCAGAGAGGAGGATGGATCTTTCCACTGAAGGGAAATATGGTAATTTGGCAACCATTACAAATGAAGTGGAGGAAGAAGGATATTTCCTTATGGAAGGAAGAACTTAGGTTTTTTGAGTCAAAGATGGAATTTGAGGATTCCACATGAAAATCTGTTCAAGGAGAAATGCTTGAAGAACCAAATGAGACTGAAAATTCTCGTGTTTTTAAAACTAATGAATTGTGTATGATTGCAGGTACATCACAGGATGATGAACAAGATTTAAAGTTTGTTAAGGAGAAGGAGTAGAATCTAAATTGCGTTCAGAAGGATACTGAGATAGTAAGATCTCAGAAAGAAAATGAGACAAAAGGGTCTCATGAGAATATTCAGTAGAATATTGAGGCAGAGGAAGAAGGACTATCTGATGGTTGGTCAAGAACAAGTGAAGGTATGGAAAGTTGTGTAAATTTTCCAAGTTCTACTCCAATTGAAATTGTTGAATTCTATAGAAAATTAGATCTTCAAAGAAGAGAATTTGAAAAGTAGAGGATCTATATAGAAGATAAATTGCTGAAGAAGCAAGGCAGGAAAATTGTCATGAATGACAGTCAAGAATAGAGGATAAGGATGTAAGATTTCAACAAAGTGAAATTGCAGAGAAAGGCGTTCATTATTGTAAGCCAAAGCAGAGAAACAAACAGATGATAAGAAGGAAAGACTAGATGACAGTCTCATGGAGAATTTAAATTAGCCTACTGATGTGATGACGAAGGAGTTAGAAGGAAACTCAGAACAACACACTGATATGTTGTCAGAGGAGGAAGAGACATTGAAAGCTTGTATTTTTAATACTGATAATTCATGTATTGATTATGCAAGAAAAGAAATATAAAAAATAGAAAATGTCAGAGAATTTAATGAAAGGGAAACTATGTTAGCTAAAAACATATTGGAGGATCATCATTCTATCATGGTGATTAACACAATGGAGTTGACTTTAGAAGCTAGGAAGAAAAACAGTGAAGATTTTGTGATTCTTGGAAGAGACTTGGAACTGAAAAAAGAAGATTTGGTGACTGGATCATCGAATGAGACCATTGGGTCTTGTAATTTTGAAATTGATAATTTGGCTGTGTTTACAGGTGTTGTAGAAGAAAATCCATGTCTTGGATTTGTCTTGAATGAAGATGAACTGTTGCAGAAGAAGGAACTTATAAATTCCAAGGAAGGTGAGAAAATCATGTCTCATATGAAGAAACTTGTTAATATTGATGACAGGGAAGAATTGGCTTGTCTGATTAGCCAAGAGAAGACTGTGGGATAGACTTTTAGAATTGCCACAGTGATGGAGAATCAGAATTCTATTCTGATAAAGGATGAAGATATAGTGTTTGAAGAATTTGAATTGATTTCCAAAATAAATCAAGGAGGTGATGGACAATTACTGCAGATTGTCAAAGAAGAAGAAGAAGGTTATGCTGAAATTGAATTGCAACATATTGATGATGTGAAACAAGTACAAAAATAATGGCTGAAATGTTTGCTGGAAACATTTGAACAAGAGAAAGGAATTGCAGACACTGGAATGGAAATGTTTGAATTTGTGAAAGAAATAGGAGCAGATATTATTTTTTCAAAATTAATTATGCTTACTAGTATACAAAGAAGAATGAATGAGTGTGTTACTGTAGTTAGGGAATCAAATGATAATTCATTTTTTAAAAGTGAATTTGCAAGTAGTGAGCAGAAGAAGAATGTTGCAGAGGGAGATATCTTAAGAGATATTAATGATGTTTTGGGGGAGGAAATATATGTAGTAGCATCTGCAACAACATCTACAACAACAAAAGAAACATATGCAGCAATAAAAGAAACAGAAATTGAAAGAAACTATAAAACGAAAAGTAATTTCCAGACAGAAGATAAACTGGATATAGAAATTGAAAGCATAATAAGATTGATGATAAAAGTGTCTCAGAAAAAGACAACAGCAAGAAAGCAAAGAAATTACATCAAGGAGAAGACAAGAGCAAACTGTGAAGGTGTATCTAGTGGCAAGATGTAGAATAAAGTATGGAAGCCTGGAGAAGTACAACAGAAGAATAATGTAGCTTATGGACAACAACAAAACATAGTATGGGATTCAGGAGGCAAACATTAAAAGCACATGATCAGGAGTTCATGATTATTTTTTACCTTGGGAGTCTAATGCAAGGGCATTAGGCTGAAGAAAATTCCTTGTATTTCATTAGACTTAGGGATTTTGTGTTTTCAAGGGAGTTGTTTTCTTATGTAATGATTTGAGTGATTTTAATGAAAATTAATTAAATATTGTGAGGAATTTTGTAAATGTTCTCGAATGTTGGAGAACATGAGAGAATTAGGAGTGCATAGAGATTGAGAGATTTAGGAATTAATGGTAAATCCTAAATTAGAGTTGGTTTCATTATTTTGTGGATGAAAGAGGATCCTTAGGGATAAGTAGTGATTTTAGGAGTTAGAGGATATTTGGGATTTGGTTGAGAAGATGGAGGAATTCAAACAAAAAATAGTTTCAGAACCTTTTGTATGAAATGTAAGCCTCGAAGGCATAAAAAAACAGTAGATGAGTAGATAAGGTAGGATTGAGAAATAGGGTTTGAATTGCAAGCCTACGGGCTGTAGGAAAAAAGGCCACTGATTGAATATCAGGCCATAGAGGAAGAGTTTCCTATGCAATTACTCTATGTTAATATAGAGAAATAATTTTTGAGTTCATGTTTCAATTCTAAATTATATGGTGTGTAGGTGAAATTGATAAAATCAAGGGAAGTCTGTCAATTTTACATTGGTCATAGGATTGACTAAGTGTATGACACTGTGTGTTTAATTGAGATTACGAGATTGTGTGAATCGATCATAGAATGGATCGATTCCGTTAAATAATTTACTTGGGTGTCTAAATTTATACATAAACTAGTTTGGATGTATTTCGAAATGAGTTGATTT
The DNA here is from genome assembly GCA_034641835.2 of Pinus albicaulis. Taxonomy (NCBI): domain Eukaryota; kingdom Viridiplantae; phylum Streptophyta; class Pinopsida; order Pinales; family Pinaceae; genus Pinus; species Pinus albicaulis. The sequence goes on along the minus strand of CM076582.1, from coordinate 659,236,147 downwards.
CATATGAAGCGTTAAAAGAACAAATTTGGCGTTTTTTTGTGAGTATACAGTGCAGTGAGATCAGGGTTTTGAAGTCGCAATGGAGGTTTTTATGATCGATGGATAAGAATCACAGATGATGAATGCCAGAGAGGGTTTGGAGAGTGGATTAAACCCTAACGCAATGAGTTTTTTACTCACAAATAAGGGGCTTATATGTGAAATGGAAGGGGAGTTCTCTATATAGACAGAATGAGGATTGAATTCCAATCGAGAAGATCTGAAATTGGAATGGAGAAGTCATAGCACAGTGGAAATGGGAAGAGAAACATGAACCGATAGGCTGTTTGAATATTTTACCAAGTATGCGAGGTCTCAGATCGAAAATAATTAGAAGTGGAACCGTGAGCAACAATATGGCAGAACTATGCAATTGGAATAGTAAAGACGGATTCGAAAAACCATAAATGGTTTTCACGTGGCCTTCAATTGGTAAGTGGTATTTTCTTGTTTGAACGTGATAGTGCTAAATGAATGACACGTAGCAATCGACGATTTTTAAATACCACTAATTTCACGTTTAGTTGAAGCGATAAGTCACCGGAGGAAAATGGACGCGATAACCGTTCGATGATCTGCAGTTTAGATCTAACGGCATTTCGCGCTCGAAGTTGCATGGAAGTTAACAGAAGGGAAACATTGAATTGGAACGCGATGGAATACTAGCCGTCGGATTTGATGAACAATGGAAGGTTGATGGTAAGTTGTAAAATCTGTGGGACCCAGATATAGTAATATGTTTTGGGTTCGAATATATAGTGAAATGATAAACCGTGGGGCCGGTTATTATTGTTATGTTGATGCCTTGGGTTTTGCCCAAAGTCAAATATATGATGGTTGATAAGTGTGGGCTGAGAATATGTCTTAATGTTTATTGACATTCAAATTTGTGAGGGCATATAAGCATTATTTAATGTGAATTGGTAAAGTGTTGGCACATATATTAATGTATGTGTTGGCTCGAAGATATATTATGGGTTTTAATCCAAAGTTCGAATGTTGATTCGAATATCCATGAAGTGGGGGTTTATTATATGGTTTTAACCACATGTCTACGAAAAGGAGAAGCTTCCTCATATGAAGTTTGATTTGTTGGGGTTTATAACCCTAGAGTATAATACAAAGAACAATTTCCGTATATGAAGATTTTAAAGGGGTTTTTTATTATAAGGTTTCAAATTAGAGATTTGAAAGGTAGCTTCCGCATTAGAATTTGCCCGAGTTTTGGAATTATGTTGATTGAGAAATGAACCTTGCATTTTTATATGCATCATAAGGAGAGAATGTGGGTTTTGCAGCTTTAGGCTGCTATCAAAATATTTTCTTGATTTATTTGGATTGGGAAATGAATATGCCTCCATCTTCTTGAGATATCTAGAGTCCCAAGAAGAAAGTAAACTTTGTAAATAGATACATCTCAAACTCATTCTTCATATATTTGGAAAAATGCTGACTCAACCTGTCATATTCGCTTCCAAAGAGGATGCCATCCATGTATACTTGAATTAATTTTTCACTTTTAGATAATTAAATATCATTATCATAAATCAAATAATATACTCAACATGATAACATACCACATCACATCAATAGTACCCAAGAAGTTTTACATGGAAACTCAATCCAAAATAAAACCAAATAAATTTTCTAATATATTTGATGAGTAATTTTATTATTATAAGCACCAATTTAATGGAAGCATCAACCCCCTAGTAATTAGAAAAAAAATATTTTTATCAAGAAGCACCGAACCCCTAGTACTTAGTTATACAAAATTTAGGTTTATCAAGAAGCACCAACTCCCTGAAAGGATACACCAACACCCCAAATTTACCAACACCAAATGGAAGGATGCACAAACACCCTATTAAATTCAAATTTCTCTCCTTATACCACCCCACCACCTTAAAGTATTCTTATACACCAACCTGAAGGAGACTTCAATATCCACCTCGCACCACCCTACCACCCTTAAGATAGAAGTACGTTGGAAATACTGAGAGGGGGATGAATCAATATTTCACTTCAATTAGTTATTTTTAATCTTCAAATAATTAAACAACATTAGTGTCATATCAAAACATGAATCAACATCACATCACATGAAAATTTAACAACACCATTCAACAATACATAACATCAAATAAAATACACAAGATATTTTTTAGGTGGAAATCCTTATAGGAGAAAAACTACCGAATACTTTTAATATAAGTCTTTAATGATTACATCGACATGAAGCTCAAACATCCAAGATTCTCCAACAACAAATAGAAGGAGGTTCCAACCCTATGATTTATCAGCTCCAACTAAAAGGATGCTCCAACGCCTTGATTTACCAGCTCCAACTAGGACACTCCAACACCTTGCATATGTTATAACCCGCCCTAGCACCACCATGCCACCTTAAAGTGTTCTCAAGCTCCAACCTAAAGGATACTTCAATCTACACCTTATAAGATTTAAAATTGTGAATCACTTGTGGTAATTTGCATCCTATAATCACCCAGATCTGTCACAACTATGGCTTATATTAATTTATTTGACTCTTAATTTTATGATGGATCTTGTATCTTTGTAGAACTAATAGAAGTTATATCTCTGATTTCATACTTTTGCGATCTCTATATTTTAATAATATTGTTTCTGGATCCATCTCATTGGGTGTGTTTTCTTCTTCATCAACGTTTCGAACCAGTTACCGAGGTTCATCATCAAGATAAGAATGAATGAGAGAAACTATTATTACAAAATAGAGATCGCAGAAGTCTGAGATCAGTTTCTCTCATTATTTCTTATCTTGATGATGAACCTCGGTAGTTGGTTTGAAACGTCGATGAAGAAGAAAATCCACCCAATGTGATGGATCCGGAAACAATATTATTACAAAGTAGTTATATCGTATAGCTTGCAATACCACATTGATATCATTTGAGTTTCTAGTAGCTCCGTATATAAGTTCTGGTCTGGGTTTCCTATGGTGGAATGAAAACTTAAAAGGTTCACTTTTCTCTGTATCATAGATATCCTTACTACATCTATCTTACTAAGTATAAATTGCTACTCATTCCTTATGATTCAATTAAATATCTTTGTAAGATCTCAAACCCTTGCGATTTGTATATTATATGGCACACACTAACATTGCAGATACTTGCTCGTACTCAATCACAGCTCTAAAATTTGACGTCTCACACTAAAAATTTAGTGGTGACTCAATCTAACAAACAACGACTCACATTACATTGAAAATTACAAACCTTTTGGCAACATGACTATGGATTGATGAATTTAATAGCACCACTCGACTTGTATTACAATAAAATTACACTATGGATAGTGGAATCTAACTTTAATAATGATATTTTCTATATATAAAACCACTACTTAAGTACTAGTGAAACTATCTTCCATCGAACAAAATCATGCAAAATTAAAAGATATGTAAGTTAAAAAGTGCATCGATGAATATAACATCCAACCTATACATAAGAGAAGGATCTGGCATGAAACTGACTTGCTGATAAAGGATTTTCAAAGCAACAAGAATTGTCATGGCTTACATATTGTTTCCATACTAAAATGGCACAACATACATATCAAATATATATACTCTTGTGGTTATGGTTCTTTAGATGGTTTTTCATTACAACTTGATGTATCTATATATTCACAAATATAGCTTTATGGCTTGAAAACAATAACATAGGAATGACTGTAACATTTATTGTAGAAACATAAATTATTGACAATGGACAACAATTTGGATCATCTCCAAAAAGTGTGATGATTTGTTTCAAGAAAGGATGATATCCATGAATTCGACATAGAGCTCTAAAGGATACCAATGGGAATATGATTGAAGGTTTTAAAAATAGGCTTTATGAATGAATTGGTTTATCCTTGAAACAATTTTGGACAAAGCTATCTGAAGAACTTGTGTTGAAGAATTGTATAAGGAACAAATATTTGGAAGGCATGGTAAGAGGTATGTGTAATTTTTAGGTACAATCCATGTTATAAGAATATGGTAATATTCATTAGAAAGAGTCAATAAATCCTTTAATGTTTTTTAGTTAATCAATTGCATATCTAGAGGATCTAGGGTTTGTAGGTTTTTGAATTCTTGAAGGCTCTTGGTATTTAGGGTTTATAAACACTATATTGAATTAAGCCTAGGAACGAAAACCATAAACCTAACTATTTATTCCCTTTAAGGAAACCCTAATTCTTATGGTATGGTTTGTAAACCTAAATTATCATTAAACCCTAGTTTTGAAAATATAATATAGGGTGTGTGGTAAAACCCTAGCAAGGGTTGAATTGAATAAACCCTAGGCCTTGAAAGTCAAAACCCTAGAGCTAGTGTTCCACTAAAAACCATAATAAGGGTTATCAAGAACCCTATAAGTACACCCTCTGAGAAACCATGGAAACCCTAGATTCACAAAATTTGCGTTATGCTATTGTGTTTGTATATTTTTCTTGGTTGTACTTGCTAGAATTGCAGGAAAAAAATTATGGAAGCAATATGAGAAGGATGGAAGAACAAAGCAGAGCAACACTCATGCTTATGATTCCTTTAAAATGATGAGCATGATGGAAAGAAGGAATTGTAAGGACCCTAATGAACATGATTTTGAAGCTTCCTTATAATGAGTTCCTTGATGATTGAAAGATGAAGTAGGAACTTGTTTCAATGCAAAGATAAAGCACACAAAGGAATGTTGAATTCTGAGGGATCAAGTAGCAAAATTTGACATAACACTTTGAATAGAGAATATTATAATTTGACAACTTTGATGATCTACTTGGGATATGGCTTGAATTACTGAATGATGCATATTGAAAAAATATGTGAAAATGATGGAATGAAGGTATGCATGATGAATCTGATTAGAATATCATGTGTTATCTCCAAGAGGAAGGTTGGTCACGACAAAAAAAATAATCTGATAGACAAAATATTGAATCTAACTAATTGGTTGATTGATGATTGTTATCATGGAGAAATTTTCTAGTACAATCTAAAGAAATACCATGTGAAAGGTTTTTGATATCAAAAGAAACAAGTAAGTAGAATCTGGCCATCATAGTGAGGTAATTACGATATTGATTTGGTATTTGTTATCTAGTTGGCATATGCTTTTGCTACCTAGAAGAATGTTGAATAAATACATAATGGCACTTGAGGAAAGTGTATCTATAATTATTTTAAAATCAATTAAATAAATATATGGATTGAGTGGATGGCTTTGTTAATCCTCGAAGGATTCTATGGTCAATATCTCTACATCATCTTGGAATTGAAAGGTAGTAGTACAAAAGGATAGCCTAGTTTTTTGATGAAAATGAAGATCAATTTCATGATTAGATGAAGTTATGCTTAACTCTAATATTATTGATTCAATATAATGCCTTTGTTGACGATGACTGGAGGAAAGTGATATGAAAGGTTGATGGCCCAAACCATGTCACACAAAATTTTAGATGCATTATAAAAGCTAAACATGATGAGAAGAAAAGGGAAGGAGGAGCCATGCACATACTTGAAGATCTCCATGAAATACTTGATGCATTCATGAAGACACACTAAAGAGATAAATTACCAATTAAAAAGGAATTTAGGAATATCCTTTATGCTCGAGAGGGAGTAATAAGCCTCCTTAAATTTTGAAAAAGGAGAAAGTATCTATTCCCTAATCAAGAATGTTAGTATGAATCTTAATTGCAAGTGTACGAAAAAGGCTCACTTTAGCTATGCATAAAAAACAACCCTAACAACAAAGATGGTTGCCAATATCTTTAGATCTGAAATTAGTTGACCAAGATAAATGCTGCAAAAATATAGATCTATGCATCAAAAGACATTAAGCAGTGAATAAAAATAAGAGTTGCTCCATGCATCCAATAGACAAGACAAGAATATGTTGAATGAATTTTGTATTAATGACACCTGGGAGGAAAACATAGAAGGATGTTACTAGTTCTCCTCAATGGGATGGGTTCTTGTAAGTCCTCAGCACTTCAGATCTAAAATCCCTCTCTCTTTATGGTGTAGAAAACCCAGACAAAAATGGAACTCAAAGGGAGCTCACAAGCAAAAAGATAGAAAACTATGACAATGATGGTGGATCAAAGTCAGACCAAAAGTATAGATCCAAAGTGATATTTAGGCAACAAAAGGTAGTGAATGAATGGAAAAAAGCCTTCTATTTATAACAAAATATTGAGTTAGTCTAGATATTGGTGCATAATTAAAATATTATTAACCAATTCTAGCTCCAAATTTTATGGAATATTTTATTATATTTGTTGGAGGGAAAAATAATTTGACCTGGGCCAAACCCCTTTATTTGTAAATAATAAATAAATAAATGATTTATTTATTATTTTAAAGATGTGGTTGAGTAATAATCAAATAAATAATAATTTATTTAATTATTATGAGTTATTTAGTCAAATTTAACAAGGAATATTATTTAAATAAGGTTTAAATAATTATTCCTAGAAAATAATAAGATAAACTATGATTTATCTAATTAATTTCTCTGTTTTGGGTTAAGTATGACCAGGAACATTAATTAAAATTTTGTTTAACTAATTATTCCTTGAGGAAAATCAAACAAATGTAGATTTATTTAATATTTCCTCATGGGGTTTCCTATTTAGACCATAAACAACTTAATAAAGGTGGTTTACCAAGTTAATTTTATAGTGAAAGAAATTTTTCTTAGGGTAAAACTGGTCTTATATGCTGTACTTAGGTCCATCTAATAGTAACATGTTAGATGAACAAAAAATGGTGTAACAGATTCCCCCCCAACATGCGAGCGTTAGGAGCTAATCATATGAATGAAGTACGTTGTAAGAACTCAATCACTAGACACTGAAGGGGAAGTCATAGAGAGAGAAATATAAGGTAGACCAAAACATTAGAGGACTAGACCCTGAGGAGGCGAGACTTACAGGTGCGACAAGTCTCTTTTATGAGTGAGTACCTGTGTTATAGGCGGTGGGGGAGGCATACCTATGCCCGCCGAAACAAAGTACAAAGAATAATGCGTCCAGTAAACAAGGGACTGAATAATATAATACATGCTAGCATAAACATGAGCCAGGTAAAAACATGATAATGAATCCCACATACATATTGTGCCTGGGATAACAACCAGGACTTATACAATAATATCTGAGTACATGAGATACAAATACAACCCAAATTCCCCTGTAAACAGGAAAGGGCTTTGAAAATCTGACTGATACATGCAAACAAAAAGGCACTACAAGCGGCTAAGGCCGAAATCATCAAATCTATGGAGTTGCATCAAAGGCTATAATGAAGAGGTCATCTGGGCATGTGGGGGGATACCTGTAGGGCCACCCCCTCATGAGGGTTGAAACATATCACACACACCCGGGAATCACCGGTATCATCTGTTGCATCACTGAACCATCAAGTATACATATATCGATCATGCTGAAAGGAGTTGGAGATGAGAGATAATCAAGTCAAAGGGCGATAAGGAGTCCCTTTTCCTGATCTGAGGCACCGAACAAGAGTGGAAGCTGGAACCAAGGTACACTGCCCTCTAGCCATGTCTTCTGGAATGAATGATTTGATGTTGACCAGGGAAAATTTTAAGGATGGAAAATTATTTTGAAGTTTAAAAAATTGGCGAATCTCACTAGTCCTTAATATGAAAAATATAAATTTTTTATTGATGTATTAGTAAGATTCTTCAAATTTATAATGATATTATATATATTGTCTATATAATGTTGGCGATTTTTAAGTTAAAATAATTTTATATTGTAAAATTTTGGCGAATCACTTTTATAAAAAAAGGGAATTGGTGAATCTTTTTTTTCGAAAAACCATGGAAAATTAGCCCACTTGCGAATATTAGCCCCTAAAATTTTCCATGATGTCGACAGAAGGAGGTCTGCCATAGGTGAGGTAATAATGAATACTTAACTAAGGCATGAGAGAAAATAGTAGAGCGATTGACAGACTGATACCAGGGATGATGATGATATGGGGGGTACTTAGCAGACATACGACTTCCCTTATTAGAGAATAAAGGGCATGGATGACCTGACAGCCACTGAAAAAATATCATAAGGGATAGGGGACCGTAGGACTGAAGGCCATAATGTACGACACAAGAGAGGAACCAAGAAATGAAGGATGGAGGAATATAGCGGGATATAAAGGGACTCGGGATAGACTCCATGGATGCGATGATGACTCAACTCAGATGCTCTAAACACAGGCGACTTGATGATGCTGCCACACAGAAAAGGTCCAATGGGGATAATAAAAACACGAGTACAAGATGTTTACTCAAGATGAAAATCGACACGAGCATGGACAAGTATGGAGGAAAAATGGTGCCCCAAGTAGAAGTGTTGCAAGTGAAGAAATTTTATTTTGAGGAGTGGTGAAGTGACCCTTCTTGGAAAAAATGTGTCATGGTGAAGTTTCAAATCATGAAAAACTAACAGATACTCATTTGAGGGCTCAGTGAGATATTTCCAACGGTATAGAAAATTTTTTAAACTAAGCTACGGTTTGGCCACACTAGGTGAAAGAAAAATCAAGGTTTTCTCTTTTGATAAGGCATTTTCCCTCCAAATTCACTCAATTGCAAGTGTAGCTGTGGTGAATGTAGAGAGGAGATAAGACCTAAATCTTTTGGCAATCGTAGCGGAAAAACCGACCGTTGGAATCGAGATACGTCAGTTGCAGGTATGAGGCCTAACCCTACTCTTTAATTTCAATGGATTGAAAGTTCAGTTTAGGTGCCTAGAACTCATGAACAGTCCATGTCACACTATTTGGGGTATGTTATGCGACCTGGGTAGTAGGTATGGGGTAGAAAACTGTGACCTGTCTCACGAAATGACCTGAAAAGTGCGACTTGTCAGAGAAAGGGGGTTTCAGTACTATTTTCGGCTGAGATATGAGATTTTTATGGTTGAGGGGCATAGGTGCCCCCAAGCATTTTGTGGTCATGTCAAAATTTATTTAGAAAAGGGGGAATCTAAACACATTTTTATGATGTGGTGCGGCATTTGTTTTCATTATGGTTATGCAGTTCGAGAAAGGGAATGGAGAATTACCAACCTCTTTTGGTACTGCATATATGAAGAAAACGGACTTAATTTTCTGGGTTGGCATACATGGTGTCACTATCCCAAATAGAGGATTTGGAGATAATGAACTAGTTCTCTTCGAGAAAACTCACAAGTTGGTCAACAACAATGTCTAAGGGACTGGGTTGCTTATGTAAGATGAAGGAATGATGAGGGGTATCATCCCTAGAGTGATATGAAGTGATATGGGACTCTAGAGGTTCTTCTAAATGGGGAAGAATAATGGTACTAGAGTCGACATGAATAGATACACTAGGAGAGTTGTGGAGAATTTCTTCTCTTGGTCTCTCAAATATGGGTGCCCCCTTACCCAAAAATTTGGTGTTAATGTAATGAACACAAGGTGCATGTGGTTCGAATTCATGGGTTCGATGTAAGGGGGGATAGATAAAGTCAGGGGTGGTGACTACTTCTATAATGTCATCATCGCAATAGAATATGGCGCGACTGGTGGAAGAAATACCACCTGATGCGGTGAAGCTACCTGACTCATCATCATGAGAAGAAAGGTTCACATGCGCATCATCACGGAGGGTGATGGAAGAACAAGTGGATGAAGGATCCACCAATGTTGAGCCCAAGGTGATCACTGAAGGGAGGTCAAGCGAAACAGAAGGGGAAGGCCCAGGGGGGTCTTCCATCGAGGATCTCATAAATGATGACAGGTAGAAAATGGTGGTCGAAGGCTCCATCATCTCGACATCAGGAGGGAGAATGTCAATGGGAGCATTCTTTTCCTCTGGTTTTGCTGAAGAAAAAAAAATAAATAAGGGAGAGGTGGACTCATTACGCTTGGCCTCATATTGGCGAACTACTGCTAGAGAGGTGCGAATGTCATTGAGGTGGGGACAGAGGTGAGTATAGTGGCCATGGAAATCACACAAAGTACAAGGGTGATTTGTGCGCAAAGACCTATGTTTCGGGACTGAATTGGGTATAGTGACATATACCTCTAGGATATCAGACTCTGGAAACGCTTCATTAACCATGGTCTTGAGATGAGGTAATTCAGGACATGTATGGGTGGTGCGACCGAAAACATCACACAAATCACATCGGGTGGTATGATTTTGAGGCTGAGGAGGAGCGGGGTTTTCCGGGGCGGCCTTTTCCTTAGGTGCCTTCCTGCGAGCTTTTCCCCTCTCACCTAAAGCTTTCGCAATAGGAAGAGGTTCCTGTTGAGGTGGTTGAGGCATGGTAGTAGAGGGAGGGGTCATAGGGACCAGTTGAACCGAGGTCAAAGCAAGATAAGGTTTGGGTTGACCAGGCAGGGTAGAGGCTAGGGGATCGATGTACCAGACAGGAATCCCTAGGGTCAGGTTAGGAAGGGATAGGGTAGCCATGACAGGTACCAAGAACACTCCAGGAGGGGGAGCTAGGAACGGTATTTGACTGGAGGGGTAATGGCCAGGTGGGATGACTCCAAGATGGTTAAGGCCTGGAGGAACTATTCCAAGAGGGTAGAGAGGCTTATGGATACTAGTTGTAGGTGAAGGGCCAGGAGGAGGACGTCCAGAAGGCTGAATCGAAGGGCTAGGAGTAGGCTATAGAGGGCAAGGCTACTGACTAGTCGAAGCGGGTCACTTGAGGGAAGCGCAAGACAATTACATCATGCAAACATTCAATGAGCTGGCATAAAAGATAGGAGGAGGAAGACCAGGGAATGTATTAAGCAGAGAGGAGTCTTTTTAGACTCCGGGTGAGACACTGGTTAAGGGGCTGAAGATTTTCTTATTGTCCACCGAAGATATGATGGACTCAGGGGAGGTCTGAGACTTTGGTTCGTAATATGTCAATTGGTCAATGATGACTATCCTTCCATTATGGGGAAAGGAAATCTTGCGGTGGACCGCAGATGGTACAACATACATTGCATAGGTGTAGCTACGACCAAATAGAATGTTGTAATCTAAGGGGGCATCAATGAATTATATGTCAACGCAAACAGTCTTGCCCACAAGAGTAATAGGACAATTTCAGAACATGCCAATGGGCTGGGAGGCATGGCCATCCCACGCTCGAAGAGTGATCATGGAAGGGGCAAAATCAAGCGATCCAAGTTTCTTCCAAACTAAAGCAGACATCACACAAGTGGATGCCCCCTCATCAATGATACAATGGGAAACGTTGGCGTTCCAGATCTTGACTGGGATTTGGAAGGTGACAGAACCAGGAAGAGGAGGATGTTATGACCAGTCAACATCGAAGACGATCAATCGAACATCTGAAGGATCTATAATTCCCATGGAATATAGTAGAGATTTTCGTTGTGAAGATCACGACTGGAGGAGTTCCAGCATTGAGATGGTAGGAGGAGATTGCACCAAATCATCTACTATACTATGCGAATGGGAAGCTTTTCCAGAAACAACATTTTGGTGGAGCAATCCCTTAGGGATCTTGGTATGAACCTCTTCCTTAGGCTGAGGGATCTGCAAAGGACCATTAGTTGTTGAAAGAGGCTCTGTAGAACCTGAAGAAGGGGACTCGGGGACAGACATAGCGGGAGGCTTGTTGTACTGACGGGACCGAGTTTGAAGGTTGAGGTCAACGATAGTAGGTTTGTCAGAATTCATCATGATAATCTGGTAATCGAAGGTACTATATGGAGGAGGTTGAGTGACCACCTGAACTTCGGGTGGTTGGGTAGCCACGAATCCTTGCTGAGGGAAAGGATTAGTAAACACAACCGGGTGAATAGGTGTAGCACTGGGAGGGATGGAAGGGGAGGCTTGTTATCCTTGCAATGTTTCTTGAGACTCCCACATGTACTTCATCTATGGTAAAAGAGGACAATCATGCATGTAATGACCATAAACACCACAACAAGAACAAGGCTTGTTCATGCGAACAAGCCTGTCCTAATTGGGTTGAGTACCTTGTTGCTGGTTAACAGTGTTAGGAGCATTATTTTGAGGATTAGGTCCAGGATTACCGGAGGCAGATTTATTTTGAGTGCCTTTCCTCTTCTTTTTAGAAGGAGGAGGATTAATTGCACCCTGCTGCACGTACACATGCCCTTGAGGGGGCAGTGGCTATTGTTGCGGGGGTTGAGAAGGCAAGGGAGGGGGAGGTGCTAATGGTGGAGGAGTTGGAGCACTAGGCTGCAGATACAGATAATAAGGAGGTTGGATAACATTGTGGTAAATAGGAGGTTGGGAAAAAGGAGGAGGCATGCCATATCCTGGATACATGCTATCAGGAGGGGGAAAAGTGTAGGAGGTGTTGGCCCCCCTTGAGGAAAAACATAGCCCATGGGAGGTTGAGCATATGGATGAGAGAGAGCTCCAACAATACCATCGGCGACATGAGATGCCCCCGGTGCGTTAGCACCACTGCGTCTAGAAAGATCAGGTAGAACGATATAAACATAACCTGACTGAGTGTAGATCAGGTCATATTTTAACAAAATTTGGAGAGCGACTTCTTCGGTTTGAGGGAAATGCGATGCGAAATCCTTGATGATAGCAGGCAAGAGAGATCTAAGGAACCAGTCCATGTAGACACGGTCTTTGAAGGTAGGGGCTCAACATAGGATCTTTCTTCTCCACCATTCTTGGAAATGATTGGATAGGTGGGTCGTAGACAATTGACGAAAATAAGTCAAAATTTTGGTACCAGTGTCATAACGAAGGGGAAGTTGGAAATAAGATAGAAAATCCTGGGCAAGAGTCGCAAAGGTGGTATGAGAGGATGAGGCCTGATCAACATACCACTTATAAGCTTCACCAGTAAGCATACGTTGGAACAACTGAAGACGAATAGAGTCATCGGTAATGGAGTTAGACGAACACCACATGTGGAAATATCGAACATGATTTGTAGGATCTTCTCCAGCAAGGCCCTCAAACTTGGGGATGTCATAAGGGAGCTTGGTCAGCATAGCAGGTCAACTATCATCATGGTGTATAGGGTCATTGATCAACTGGTTAAAATCGGGAAAATTGGGACCAACCATATAGGGGAGAAAGGGCGCAGCCGGGGTAGTTCCTGTTGTGGTCCCACTAGTGGTATTACCAACATTAGGGCCGGGGCTACCACCAACGTTAGGTCCTGAACCATACATGGTGAAGGTCACAAGGGGATAACCGAGGGCGAAACCAGAAGGGGAACCCAATGAACCAGAAGAGGAGTCGGAGTGCGGACTCGGTGGAGGACTAACTCGAATCCTATGCGGAGGAGTAAGTATTCCTACTTGAAACTGAGGATGAAGGCCAAGAAGTATTTGAGATAAACACCTTGGTGGTGCAATGATGACGGCACAACACGGCACAAAGGTAAGAGAGACCAACAAGGGCAAAGAGGTGCAGGATCAACTAATTACAATGTTGAAACAAGGGCAGAGAGGTGCAAGATCAATTGATTTCAATGTTAAAGTATTTTCTTGGCGGTGTTAACCAAGATCTTCTTCACTTAGGGTGTGTGTGTAAAGTGTGTAAATTTTAATTTTTAAACCCAGACATCTGTAGATAAAAAGAAAAAGTGTGTTGTATAACTGTAAATAAACCTGCAGATAACAATATATGAAACTAAAATAATAGAAAATAAACAGCTAATAATTCAAAAATATAAACCCAAGGAGGCAGGCCTCTCAACAAGTAGTCTTTAGGTGGGCAAAAATATATTAAAAACACACCAAAATAGCCAATAGATCTAAGGTTGGGAGGGACAGGGATATAAAGGTCAGATCTGCTGGAAATAGGTGCAGAAAAACAACAAAAAATCAGAGGAAAAATTGTTGTAAATGAGGTGGTGAAATCTATCTCCTGGAGGGAAGTGGAGGGGACCCTAGAGGAAGACCCAAATAAAAATGAAAAGAGGTGTTTTGGATGGATAAATAGCCGATCTAAAGTGGATCTTAAGGTAAGGTATTAGATTTTAAAAATGGCTGAACACTCTGAAAATTCAGACAACCTGCAACAATTAAAACTCTTCCACAAAAGGTGGAGGGTACTAAAGCCATAGAGGGCTATGTTCCCACTTAGATGAGTAAAAAAAAACAAGTATAGGTCCAAAAAAGGTAGAGACAGAGGTCAGACAACCCTAAACAGAGGCCCAAACAAACCTAGAAAACTTTCAGAAAAACTCCCGCAAAATGTCCAGGTCGTAGTTTCTGACCTGATTTCTGTAGATGTCGTAGGTTTAGCCCTTTTTTCTGTGTCTTGAAGGTTTATGTTGTAGGTTTTGGCTAGAAAAGTGTGACCTGCACTTCCGGCACTCTCGGGAGCAGGTTTCAGCAGAATGTGTCATCTGAGCTACGACTGATGTCTGTCACCTGCGCATTAGGTCCGTAAACACACGAAAGTTAGAATTTTTAATGTTTTAGGGTTTTATAGGTTAAACACAACATCAATAAAAGAAAAAAAAGACGCTGAAAAGAAATCCCAAGGTTTGAAGCAACTGGATATGCAGGGATCTGAAAAATGACAGCGGTCGTAATCATAAACCCGTGTGGAGTCACCAGTTATTAGTATGAATCTTAATAGCCGTGCATAACAAACAACCCTAACAACAAAGATGGCTGCCAATATCTTTAGATCTTAAATTAGTTGACCAAGATAAATGCTGCAAAAATCTAGATCTATGCATTAAAATACATTAAGTAGTGAATAAAAACAAGAGTTGCCCCATGCATCCAATATACAAGACAAGAATATGTTGAATGAAGTTTGTATTAATGGCACCTGGGAGGAAAACATAGAAGGATGTTACCAGTTCTCCTCAATGGGATGGGTTCTTGTAAGTCCTCAGCACTTCAGATCTAAAATCCCTCTCTCTTGATGGTGTAGAAAACCCAGACAAAAATGGAACTCAAAGGGAGCTCACAAGAAAAAAGATAGAAAAATATGACAATGATGGTGGATCAAAGTTAGACCAAAAGTATAGATCCAGAGTGATCTTTAGGCAACAAAAGGTAGTGAATGAATGGAAAAACCATTCTATTTATAACAAAATATTGAGTTAGTCTAGATATTGGTGCATAATTAAAATATTATTAACCAATCCTACATCCAACTTTTATGGAAAATTTTATTATATTTGTTGGAGGGAAAAAGAATTTGACTTGGGTCAAACCCCTTTATTTGTAAATAATAAATAAATAAATGATTTATTTATTATTTTAAGGATGTGGTTAAGTAATAATTAATTAAATAATGATTTATTTAATTATTTATGAGTGATTTAGTCAAATTTAACAAGGAATATTATTTAAATAAGGTTTAAACAACTATTCCTAGAAAATAATAAGATAAATAATTATTTATCTAATTAATTTCCCTGTTTTAGGTTAAATATGACTAAGAATATTAATTAAACTGTTGTTTAACTAATTATTCCTTGAGGAAAATCAAACAAATGTAGATTTATTTAATATTTCCTCATGGGGTTTCCTGTTTAGACCATAAACAACTTAATAAAGGTGGTTTACTAAGTTATTTTTCATAGTGAAAGAAATTTTACTTAGGGTAAAATTGGTCTTATATGGTGTACTTAGGTCCATCTAATAGTAATAGGTTAGATGACCAAAAAATGGTGTAACAAAGAGAAAATGAGGATCTCCTCTATGGATGAGAGGGAATGATGTTAGAAATCATATTCTCCATGTGTCATGCACTAGAACAGGACTAAAAACCGTAAGCATTAGATAAGGAATATTGGAGGATTGGATAAGAATTTGCGATTGACGCTCCTTGAGGATAGAGAATCCAAGATAGGAAGTTGAATGACAATATTTGAGGATTGGATAGGTATACAAGACAAGAGTGTTCAAAGAGGATTTATATTCTTTGAGGATGGGTAATCCAAGATAAGAAAAATCCTAAAAGGACATAGCTGGTGAACATCCAAATGGGGTATGTGCCTTAGAGGTACTGTGGTGTCTCACGTAAAGCCTTCCAGCATTATGCTCCAAAAAAAGAATAACTTGTCAGTTAAAGGCCTTACTATGTTGAAAATGTTGGTTATAATGTTGATGCTTAAATATTTCTTATTAATCTAACTCTTCTTATAAAAATATTTTAGTTTTAGAGTATCCTTGTACCTAGTGTACAATTATGAATACTTCCCTAGTTAAGAAGGAGTGTTGGAGAATGTAACTAGTTTATGTTGTTGGAAATATTGTCATTGATGGCAAAGGAGTAGAAAGGAGTAACACTAGAATTACCAGTGATAGCAGAGGCGGTAGAGATAGCATAGGTAGCAGAGGCAGCGATAGGCAGCATAGGTAGCAGAGGCAGCGAATTTAGAGAGGCAGAAAATAGAGAAAAGGTAGCAAAATAATCTTAGGAGAGATCGACGCTTTTAAGGCATGCAGCAAGGGAAAGAATCCCAAGTTGGAGTGAATAGCGAATAGAAGAACAAGCTCAGGAGAGATCGGCGGACTTAGAAATTGAATAAAGCTCAGAAGGAGTAGCATGGACGACTCGATGAACAGAAGCAGAAACATGAATCGATGGCTTGCTTGAACGTTTTACCAAATATGTGGAGAAGCGCATTGAAGAGTTGAAAGCAGAACCATGAGTCAATGACAAAGGATAACAATGGACAATTTTAGAAAACAACAGATGGTTTTTGCGTAGGTTGGGAATGGTAAGCGGTAATTGCTAGAGAGAACGTGATAGACCTCTGGAAGTGACACGTTGCAAAGCAATACCACCTATTTCGCATTATTTTGGAAGGATAAGTTGTCGGGCTTAATTTATGCGATAGCCGTCCGATCAAAGGAGGAAAATATTTGATGGTGTTCACATCAGAAGTTGTGCAGAGGTTAACGAAAGTTGTGGGACCCAACATATATACGTTGGTTATTATTTTTAACCAAAGTATAATTCAAATTATATAGAGAGGATATTTTATATGGTTTTTAATCTCAAATAAAGATTTATGAAGAGGGATAAGTTTTGCATATAAGGTTAAGGAAGATTGGGTTTATCATGTTTTATAACCATAATTTTTTTTTGAAAAGTGAGATTGGCTGTCAGGAAATCTGTGGGCTCGGATATATATTGTAATGTTGATATATTGTGTTTAAACCAAAGTATGGAAGGGCAAGTTATATTGTATTTATGACTTATGTTAAGTCAGGTAATAAACCTTGAGAATTTCCGATGGATGGAGGACTGTCGGATTGAGAGAGTGGAATGATAAAAGGTGTGGGACCGGTGTCACAGAACTGAGACCCTCTTTCCTAAAGCCCAAAAGTACAGTCGTGGACCAACACGATCAACGGATGAGAATTAAGGGAGATTGATGGCAGAGATTAAATCGCAATCGGGGTAGGAGAGATATCACCCAAACTTAGAAGTCATAGAAAATGCAAAGTGTGATATGATGACATGGAAGTGATGTGACAATGATGTAGGTAGTGACATGACAAGTGACGTGGAAACTGACATGGACCTGACCACACAAATCGAAAATAAATCAAGATGACATGGAGATGACATGGATCTTGCTCGCATATCACATATCGCAATTGGTGATGCTTATGTGATAAGAATTTGCAAGTTATAGAAGTTGTGATGTGAAGTAGTGATAAACTCAAGTGGGACCCGATCACACATCGCTCATTGCAAGATTAGGAGATATGTCTATTGAAAATCATTAAAACTTGCAGGCAAGCGAAATGCAATGTGCTATGATTGGTCAATGTGGTGTGGGACCCTATGAGCCCTTGTTTCGTATATGTTAAATGCGCCATAGTATAATTTTTACACTGTTGATCATTTTAAACATATGTATGATGACTAAAGCTCAGATTTGTAATCCATCGCGGGCATAAAGGAAATAGTATGTGGGCCATACTCTACAGGTCACAAAGGAATGGAATGAACGCATAACAAGAACTCATATAAGACAGTAGTGCGGTAGAAAAGGAATATGAAAAGGGTGAACACAACACAAAAGACATAGGTAACGGAAGAAACAGGGCAGTTATATAGTAGAGCTAGAATATAACGACATAATAGAAAAGACAAAAGAATAGCAAGCAAAAGAGGACGAATGCTCAGCAAAGCTAAGAAACTGAAAGTGCTGAGTAAATGTTTGATTGTAACTATAAATGTACTATTGAATTTATATTTTTTGTGATGAAAGGAAAGTCTCCGTAGGCATAAGAAAAACTCCATGAGTGTTGTAAGGATTATTTCTCATGTAATAACTTGAACTGAAGAATGAGGAATCGAATGGGTGGAAGGCATAGGGTCAGGCCTATTCACTTCATATTCCCTGTAGAATGCAATCAGTCAGGAGTTATATGTATAAGATATGTAATATCAGTAAAAAAAGAGAGGTTAGAGAACTGCAGAAAGGATGAGAGAGGAAGAAGAATTTAAGAGAGATGCAGGAGGTTAGAGAGGGTGTAAGAAGAAGGAGGAGCAGATAGAGAGGTTGTGAAGATTCAAAGATGATATAAGGCAGATATGAAGGCTGGAGGACAACAGTGAAGAAGGAATAGAAAATAGATGATATCCAGGTAATCAACAAGTGTTTTCATTTTAGTGTGAGGAAGTTGGTGATTCCATATCAAGTTGTAGCTTGATAGATGTATAGTTGTAGCTGGCTGAGGTAGGAGCCTCATGTAGGTTGTAGCCTACAGAAAATAGATGGGATTTGGAGCTTCCTTGCAAGTTGTAGCTTGCAGAATTGAGGTAATAACCTCCTGTAGGTAGGAGCCTACAGAAAATCAGTGGTAAGAGGGAGTTGGAGCTTGCCTTTGCATCACAACAATAATAATATGTGGTTTTCTCCCTTATGGGTTTCCACTTATATCTGTTGTCTATGTGAATGATGAGTATGTGTTGATATTCGGTATTTAATCTGCTTAATACCTGCTTCTCACTTATTAATATTGTTGTTCCATTGTATATTAAGTTGATCACGAATTGAAGATGTAAATAAGTGTAAAAGAAATTTTTACAAGGCCATGATTGCATTAAACTGATTCACCCCCCCTCTCAGTTTAACCAAGGGTTCAAAAATTGGTATCAGAGTCGGTTCCTTTTGTATCAGTTTAACAACTGAAAGGAGATCCTAGGTCCCCAAGATGTCTAGTCTAGAAGGATGCTCAACAAATAAATCCCCTTTGTTTACTGGTACAAATTATGCCTTCTGTAAAATAAGAATGAGGACATACATAATGTCTCTAGGAATAGAAGTTTGGGTTTCTGTGGAGTTGGGATATGCCCCAAAGGATTCTGACACAGAGAAAGAAGCTAAACAAGATTTTATAGCTAATGCCAAAGCCATGAATGCACTCTTAAGTGGTCTGTGTGAGGCAGAATTTATCAAAGTAATGCACAACAAGACTACCAAAGAAATATGGGATACATTATAAAGTATCCATGAGGGAGATAAAAAGGGGAGGATGGCCAAAATACAAGTCTATCGAGCCCAATTTGAAAATATAAAAATGAATGAAGAAGAAGATGTTGCCAGATTCTTCTTAAAGGTTTCAGAAATTTTGAATAATATGAAAGCTCTAGGAGAAACCATTAAAGAATGTGTAATTGTTCAAAATATATTGAGATCTTTACCCTCCAGTTTTAATCCCAAGGTTTCTGCTATAGAAGAAACAGATGATTGGGAAACTTTTACCATGAACCAATTACTTGGAAACTTAACAGCCTATGAAATGAGACTTCCATAAAGGAAGTAAAATGTGAGGGAGGCAGCCTTTAAGGCTGAGAAGAGAAAAGAAGAAAAGGAAGATACATGCTCCTACTCTGATGAAGAAGAGGCCAAATTTTTCATAATATTGGATATAGGCTCAGGTAAGTATAAAGGTAAGCTTCCATTTAAATGATTTGACTCTGGAAGAGTTGGGAACTATGCATCAAGGTGTATTTATAAGAAAACAAAGAATCAGACTCAAGAGACAGAGAAAACAAAAAAAAAAACTGGAAGAAAGGGAAGAGATTCAATAGAAAATCACTTTATGCTCAGCAAGATAGCAATGCATCTGAAAAATCAGATGAATGCTCAAATGAAGAAGGAACCCCTGAATTTGTGTTGATGGCCAGGGAAGAATCTGAAGGATTCCTTCTAGAAGATGGGGAAGAAGGTGAGGTAGATCTTGAGCGGGAGCTAAGAAGTGCCTTGGAGGAAATAGACAGACTTAAACTCAAGTGCAGAAAACAAAAATACATTCTTCTCAAATATGTAAAAGAGGTACCAAATTCATAAGACCTTAGTCAATTGAAAGTAGAACTTGAAGAAGCTAAGAAGGTGGAAGACACGTTACTAAAGAAAATTAAGGATAAAATTCAGAAGCAAGAAAAATTGGAAGAAGAAGTAGTATGCCTGAGAAAGAAATTAGAACACAGCCAAAGGGAATTGAAAATGAACACTCCTCAAATGATAAGCACTAAATAGTTGAATAAAATACTAAATTCTCAAAGATCTCCTCTCATAAATACTGGGATAGGTTACGAAGGAGAAACTAGCAAATCCAAGGTAGAGGATAACCAGAATATCATTTTTGTGAAAGATGTAAAAGAAAAAATTAACTCTCAGCAAACTAAGATTATTGCAGCTAGAAGAATGATAGAAGAAATGAGCAGGGGGTGTAAGCAGCTCTGAGATGAGATTGCCTCCATGGAGACCTCAGAGAAGGCAGACATTGAAAGGAATGATGAAGTAGCCCAAAAAGGAACCACAGAAGTAGAAGCCAGTAGGAACTTGATGTGTGATGAAACAAATAGAAACAAGCAACAAAATCAAGAGACAAAGAATGAGAGGAAGAAGCAAGCAGTTGCAAAAATTTCAATTGTTCCTGAAGATCAATTGAACAAGTTTGGAAGATATCAAAGGAGATTATTTCCTCCTATGAGAAATGTCACTTGTTTTGCCTGCCACAAACTAGGACATATTTCTGCATACTGTCAGACAAACAGAATCGATTCCAAATAGCAAAGGATGCAGAAAATGAGAAGACTACCTCAGGCAAACAAATGGAGAGAACAACCCTTCACTAGGTATAATCGTTTCCATGGGTATTGTTTTTATTGTAAGGGGTATGGCCATAAAGCCATGGAGTGCAGAGTGAATGGACAAAGACTGATGTATGAAAACTCAAAGAGATTGATGAACAATGGAGAACTCACTCATGTACATAATCAATTCAGAAACATAATAAAATGATTTTACTGCCATCAAATTGGGCACAAGTGTCACAAATGTCCTCTCAGAGAATGTGGTCCATCTTCTCAAGAAAGGTACCAAACAGAAGGATGCATGCAGTGGAAAAGAACTTGAATAAGTGTGACCTGGCTCTAATAGCTCAAGATCAGAAAATCCAATGGTATTTGGACAGTGGATGTTCAAAGCATATGACTAGAGATCGAAGCAAGTTTGTAACCTTTGATGAAAATAAATCTGGGAAAGTAACATTCGACAATGATAAAGCAGGGAAAATCAAAGGAAAAGGCTCAATCAGTTTGAATAATGGAAGAGGAAAGGCTCAAGATGTACTATTTGTGGATGGGCTGAAAGCCAATCTGCTAAGCGTCAGTCAAATGTGCGATAAAGGCTGTGACGTCCTTTTTAGAGCCCAAGACTGTGAAGTAAGATCGAGCACCACAGGAAAGACCTTGATCAAAGGTGTTCGAACAAAAATTAATGTATATATAGTGAAAGAAGAGAATGAAGCATGCCACATAAGCAAACTTGATGAATCATGGTTATGGCATAGAATATTGGGACACCTAAACTTTGACCACATCATTAGTCTGAGCAAGAAGAACACAGTCAGAGATATGCCAGCAATAAATAAACCTTCAAATACCATATGTAAATCCTACCATCTAGGCAAGCATACACGCATATCTTTCAAGACCAAAGAGATACAATATACAAGTTAGCCTCTTCAGCTTGTACACAAGGACCTGTGTGGACCTTCAAGAACTAAATCACCAAGTGGAGAATCTTATTTCATGCTGATAATAGACGATTTTACCAGATTGACGTGGGTAGCATTTCTCAAATATAAATTGGAAGCGCTTGAGAAATTCAAAATATTCAAGGCATTAGCAGAAAATCAAACAGGATGCAAGCTAAAGTGCATCAAATCAGATAGAGGAGGTGAATTCACTGACTATGATTTTGCAGACCTATGCAATGAACATGGGATAAAGTAAAAATTTACAATTGCAGGAACACCTCAACAAAATGGAGTGGCAGAAAGGAAAAATAGGTTAGTACAATAGATTTCCAGAGCTATGATGCAATAAAGTAACATTCCCCAAACCTACTGGGCAGAAGCAGTACATACAACTGTTCACATTCTCAACAAAGCTCATCTAAGACAAAATTGTGATAAGACTCCTTATGAATTATGGCATGGTAAACCAACATCAATCAAGCACTTTAGAGTCTTTGGAAGCAAGTGTTTCATAAAAACAAATGATGAAACACTGGGGAAGTTTGATGCAAGAGTTAATGAAGGAATATTTTTAGGATATGCATCCAAGAGTAAGGGTTATAGGTGCTACAAAAAAAGACTGCACAAAATTTTGGAAAACATTGATGTAAGATTTGACGAAAATATACAAAATAGAACAAGAAGCACAAGCTGTGCCAATCCTCCAGATGATCATGAAGCTGAGAACCAAGATAATGATGAACATAACAAGACAACAGAAGATACTGAATTAAACTCAAAGGGCCCCTCAAGATACACTCAAAAGAACCATCCAGAAGATAAAATCATTGGGGACAAGAGTGTGGGAGTCCTGACAAGAAGAAAGCTTGCTGAACAGAGAGAAGAAGTATACTTAGCCATGCTATCTCAAATAGAGCCAAAGAAGTTCGAAGAAGCCAACAAAGACAAAAACTGGGTAAATGCTATGAATGAATAACTAGACCAAATTGAGAATAACAATACCTGGGAGTTAATTCCAAGACCCACTGGGAAAAATTTCATTGGCACAAAATGGATATTCAAGAATAAGATGAATGAACAAGGGCAGGTAATCAGAAATAAAGCCAAACTTGTATACAGGGGGTATTCTCAAATTGAAGGACTTGACTATGATGAAACCTTTTCCCCTGTAGCCAGAATGGAAGCAATCATAATGTTTTTTTCCTTTGCATGCTATCATGATTTCAGAGTATACCAAATGGATGTGAAGTCTACCTTCCTAAAAGGAGACTTAAAGGAAGAAGTCTACATGGAGCAACCTGAAGGATTCTCATTAACAGATAAACATGACTATGTGTGTAGAATAAAGAAAGCCTTATATGGTCTGAAACAAGCTCCTCGTGCATGTTATTCAAGGCTGGACAAATACTTGCAAAAAAAAGGGTTCAAGAAAGGAGGAGTAGACATTAATTTGTCCATAAAGGCTAATGAAAATGAACTCTTAATTGTAGTAGTGTATGTAGATGACATCATGTTTGGTAGCAACAAAGATGAGTTAGCAAAAGTATTTGCTAAAGAAATGAAATTAGGATTTGAGATTTCTATGATTGGAGAGCTCACCTTCTATTTAGGACTTCAAATTCAACAAAAGAACATAGGAATATTCATTTCGCAAGAAAAATACTTAAGAGAAATTTTGAAATGGTTTCAAATGGAAGAATGCAAACCTGTGTCAACTCCCATGATCACTGGATGCAAACTTTGTACTAATGATGGATCTGTAGATGTAGATCAAAAACTTTACAGATCCGTGATAAAAAGTCTGCTATACCTAACTACTTCTAGACCAGACATTATGTTGGCAGTAGGTCTTGTGGCACGATATCAAGCAACACCAAAAAAAAATCACTTAATTGCAATCAAGAGAATATTTAGATATCTGCAAGGAACCACACATTATGGCCTATGGTATCCAAAAGGAAAAAGCTTCACATTGGAAGCATACATAGATGCAGATTGGGCCAGTTGTGTGGATGACAGGAAAAGCACAAGTGGAGGTGCATTTTATTTGGGAAAAATTCTGGTGGCATGGCTAAGCAAGAAGAAAACTTCTATCTCTCTATCTACAGTAGAAGCAGAATACATAGTAGCAGCAGCATATTGCACACAAGTAATGTGGATGAAACAAACTCTCCAAGACATGAAGGTAAGCATTGATGAACCCATTTCTATCAAATGTGACAATACAAGTGCAATAATTATATAAAAAAATCCTGTACTTCATTAAAAAACAAAGCACATCCCAATAAAGTACAACTTCCTCAGAGAACAAGTAGAAAAGAAAATAATGAAGTTGGAATATGTACCAACTAAGGAACAAACAGCAGACATATTCACAAAACCTATTTCTAAATAACCATTCGAATATCTAAGAGACAAGCTAGGGGTATTGTCTGCAGATGTTACTCTCTAACATGATCAAAAATCAACAAAAAAAAAGGGGCTGCATACAAGAAACAGGATCAGTGCAAAGGACAAGTGATAGTCAATATTAGACAAGAAAGCATCATTCCAGGGGGAGAGCAGTCAATAAAAAATTGTCACAAAAGAGCTAGAGCAATGGAGTAGTGCATGGAACAGGTCCTCAAGATCAGAGTATTATGA
This sequence comes from Pinus albicaulis, assembly GCA_034641835.2. Lineage (NCBI taxonomy): Eukaryota > Viridiplantae > Streptophyta > Pinopsida > Pinales > Pinaceae > Pinus > Pinus albicaulis. The sequence continues at coordinate 659,211,426 of CM076582.1, read as the reverse complement.
AAAGATAGAAACCACGCAGGGAAAAGTGCAACCCTTTTCCATTGATGTCAAAGGGGGAGGAAAAGCAAGCAAAATAAGAAAGGCTCTTCTGTAAAGTAGGCATAGGAAGAAAGACAATATACTTCTCAGAATGAAAGGGGGAGAAAGTCCTAAAGGAAGTATCGGAGTATTGGTGGATGTGTTGCCATCAATGCCAAAGGGGGAGAATGTTGGAAATATTGTCATTGATGGAAAAGGAGTATAAAGGAGTAACACTAGAATTACCAGTGATAGCAGAGGCGACAAAGACAACATAGGCAGCAAAGGCAGCGATAGGCAGCATAGGCAGTAGAGGCAGCGAATTTAGAGAGGCAAAAAATAGAGAAAAGGCAACAAAATAAGCTCAAGAGAGATCGACCTGTTTAAGGCATGAAACAAGGGAAAGAATCCCAAGTTGGAGTGAATAGCGAATAGAAGAATAAGCTCAGAAGAGATCAACGGACTTAGAAACCGAATAAAGCTCAGAAGGAGTAGCGTGGAGGACCTGATGAACAGAAATGGAAACATGAATCGATGGCTTGCTTGGACATTTTACCAAATATGCGGAGACGCGCATTGAAGAGTTGAAAGCGAAACCATGAGTCAATGGCAAAGGAGAACAGTGGACGGTTTAAAAAAAAACAGATGGTTTTCATGTAGGTTGGGAATGGTAAGCAGTAATTGCTGGAGAGAACACGATAGACCTTCAGAAGTGACATGTTGCAAAGAAATACCACCTATTTCACGTTAGTTTGGAAGGATAAGTTGTCGGGCTTAATTTTATGCGATAACCGTCTAATCAAAGGAGGCAAAGATCTGACGGTGTTCGCATCAGAAGTTGTGCAGAGGTTAATGAAAGTTGTGGGACCCAACATATATACATTGGTAATTATTTTAACCAAAGTATAATTCAAATTATATAGAGAGGATATATTATATGGTTTGTAAATGCAAATAAATATTTATTAAGAGGAATAAGTTTCGCATATAAGGTTAAGGAAGATTGGGTTTATCATGGTTTATAACCATAGTTTGTTTTGAAAAGTGAGATTAACCGTCAGGAAATCTGTGGGCCCGGATATATATTCTAATGTTGATATCTTGTGTTTAAACCAAAGTATAGAAGGGCAAGTTATATTGTATTTATGACTTATGTTAAGTCGGGTAATAAACCTTGAGAATTTGTGATGGATGGAGGACCGTCGGATTGAGAAAGTGGAATGATAAAAGGTGTGGGGCCAGTGTCATAGAACTAGGACCCGCTGTCCTAAAGCCCAAAAGTACAGTCATGGACCAGCATGATCAATGGATGAGAATTAAGGGAGATTGATGGCAGAGATTAAATTGCAATCGGGGCAAGATAGATATTGCACAAACTTAGAAGTCACTGAAAATGCGAAGTGCGATATGATGACGTGGCAGTGACATGACAATGACGTAGGAAGTGACATGGCAAGTGACGTGGCAACTGACATGGACCTGACCACACAAATCGCAAATAAATCAAGATGACATGGACCTAGCCTGCATATCTCATATCGCAATCGACGATGCTTATGTGATAAGAATTCACAAGTTATAGAAGTTGCGATGTGAAGTAGCGATAAAGTCAAGTGGGACCCGATCGCACATTGCTCATCGTAAGCTTAGGAGATATGTCTATTGAAAATCGTTAAAACTTGTGGGCAAGCGAAATGTGATGCGCTGTGATTGGTCAATGTGGTGTGGGACCCTGTGAGCCCTTGTTTCGTATATGTTAAATGCGCCATAGTATAATGTTTACACTGTTGATCATTTTAAACATATGTATGATGAATAAAGCCCGGATTTGTAATCCATCATGGGCATAAAGGAAATATTATGTGGGCCATACTCTACAGGTCACAAAGGAATGGAATGAATGCATAACAGGAACTCGTGCAAGACAGTGGTGCGACAGCACGGGCAGATGAAAATGGTGAACACAACACAAAAGACATAGGTAGCAGAAGAAATAGGGTAGTTATGCAGTAGATCTAGAATATAAAGGCATAACAGAAAAGACAAACGGATAGCAAGTAGAAGAGGACGAACGCTCAACAAAGCTAAGAAACTGAAAGTGCTGAGTAAATGTTTGATTGTAACTGTAAATGTATTATTGAATTTATATTTTTTGTGATGCAAAGGCAAGTCTCTGTAGGCATAGTAAAAGCTCCATGAGTGTTGTAATGATTATTTCTCATGTAATAACTTGAACTGAAGAATGAGGAAACGAATGAGTGGAAGGCATAGGGTCAGGCCTATTCACTTCATATTCCCTGTAGAATGCAATTAGTCAGGATTTATCTATATAAGAGATGTAATATCAGTAAAAAAAGAGGGGTTAGTGAACTGCAGAATGGATGAGAGAGGAAGAAGAATGTAAGAGAGTTGCAGGAGGTTAGAGAGAGTGTAAGAAGAAGAAGGAGCAGATAGAGAGGTTGTGAAGATTCAAAGATGATATAAGGCAGATATGAATGTTGGAGGAGAGCAATGAAGAAGGAACATAAAAGAGTTGATATCCAAGTAATCAACAAGTGTTTTCATTGTAGTGTGAGGAAGTTGGTGCTTCCATATCAAGTTGTAGCTTGATAGATGTCTAGTTGTAGCTGGCTGAGGTAGGAGCCTCTTGTAGGTTGTAGCTTGCAGAAAATAGATGGGAGTTGGAACTTCCTTGCAAGTTGTAGCTTGTAGAGTTGAGGTAGTAGCCTCCTATAGGTAGGAGCCTACAGAAAATCAGTGGTGAGAGGGAGTTGGAGCTTGCCTTTGCATCACAACAATAATAAGATGTGGTTTTCTCCCTTATGGGTTTCCACTTATATCTATTGTCTATGTGCATGAAGATTATGTGTTGATATTCTGTATTTAATCTTCTTAATACCTGCTGCTCACTTATTAATATTTTTGTTCCATTGTATATTAAGTTGATCACGAATTGAAGATGTAAATAAGTGTAAAACAAAGTTTTACAAGACCATGAATGCATTAAACTAATTCACCCCCCCTCTTAGTTTAACCAAGGGTTCAACATATGTCTTCATAATTTGTATCATTATGTATTTTATGTAAAAAGAAAAAGAAAAGAAAAAGAAAAAGTATTATTATTTTTCTAGACAATCATATTCTTCATGCTTCTAGGTTTTTGAGTCAAAGACTCAAAGTCCTATTTGGACCTATTATAAATAAAAATAGAAAAAATTATTTTTTAATATGTAATTTTGGGTCAAAAACCCCTGTAGGTGCCAAGTCGGACTACCTGTCAATTCGGCCCTACCCCAATGGTAAAGTCTATTCGCACCCCTTTGTACTTTATATATATAGAAAATATGGAGCTCATTTGGACACACACAATTGGATGATTTTGGTCTAAATTATCATAGAAAGGGTAGAGATGAAGAGAAAAGACGAAGTATGAGAGGAGTTTCTTCTTGAGATTAAGTTTATGGAAGTCCTACCTTGATACATATATTGTTTCTAGTCTCTTGATGGATTCTATGGGAAGAAGGAGAGTTTGACTTCGCATCTAGAGGGTGAAGTTTTCTATTGCCATGGGTCTTGGATATAGAATTTTTGTGGTTTTACCCTTGCAAGGGTTTTTCCCTAGCTTGGAGCCTATATCTTGTGTTCTTCATGTTTATTTTTTTATATTTTTTTGATGAAGAAGAACATAATTAAATATAAAATAAGCCAATAAATTTCACAAAAAATTATCAAGGAAAGATAAAACTAATTTAATCATAAAGCCTCTTGGTTTTCCAACACTCTTCAACAATAACTTCCCACCACACCTATTGTTTTGAATCCCCCTAATATCAATAAGGTTTGGTTTCCACTAATTGAATAATCAATTCCATGTACCTAGTGTACCTATCTAGTTATCTCCGCTCTCTCCTACTCGTCCTAAGAGAAGCCACAAACTCTTGAGCATCCCTAAGTGTCTATTGAACCTCACATTTCCTCCTGCCAAATGTAGAAGGTGGAATTTGAACTTTGACATCCTCCTTAAGCATATCACGAATTTGATGCAACTGATGCTACATTCTCTACGAATTATATGTAACACCTATACCCTAGCCTATGCTTGTACTAGTAACCATACTTGTACTATCCTGTCCCTGATTCTACTATTCTACTCTTGGAGATTTTGCTGGCTGCTCACTGTGATCAACTATTATTGACAAATCTCTAAACCTACAATATGCCTTGTACTCCATAATTTAGACATATCTCCTGAAAATTATCCTCATGGTCCCTATAATAAATATTCATTATGCCTTTGAAGTCTCACTGTACTTGAAAAATTACCCATTCTCTAGAGTCTGGTCCAACTTGGAACATGCATCCCTCGCAATGTGACAATAATCCAAGCAATAAAATATTCTCAAGTAGCTGACGTCTGGATTCTTCCTAGTAAAAACTTCCTCTGGTGTCATCTTTCCCAACACCTTATGTGGGACCCTGTTCCAAATATATAGCACAGTACTGCTTGCCTCTACCCATAAGTATCTCAACATGTCTTGGTCATACAACATGGCCCTCGCTACCTCTAATATGGCATGATTCATTCTATCAACAACACCATTTTGCTACAAGTTGTAAGGAACCATCTAGTCTCTCTTGATCCCCTCCCCGGTACAAAAATTCTGGTATTCTTTCCCTGTGTACTCGCCTCCATTGTCTAACCTAAGAACCTTCACCTTCCTTCATGTTGAATTCTCCACAAAATCTTTGAACTCTTGGAAGCAATCGAAGACCTTGTCCTTGGTATTCAAGAAGTAAATCCAACTCTTCTTGGATGAATCACCAATAAAGATAACGAAATATTCATACCCTTTGAAAGCGTACGTTGACATTGGACCACATATATCAGAATGAAATAAATCAAGAACACCTTTGGACTTGGTGTCACTCCTTGGAAATTTTTCCTTAGAAAGCTTCCCAAATACACATCCCTTACACACACCATTATGCTCTGTGCTCTCCTCTAAAACACATGTCATTATCTCCCAGAGAAACTTAAGTGCCCCATGATGATATGTACCATCCTCCCATGCCAAAGCTCACCTTGATATCATGGATTTCTGCTACTTTCCAGTGTCATTTTTGTAGCATCATATATGTTCTAGCCTTGAAACTTGGTGGAGAGGCTAGAATACATGAGATATCCAAAAACCAGAAATAATTTATGGAAATTCCACCTAAAAGTGTCTCAATTATATTATTAACCGATTTTTAAATATTTCCTAAGTCTAAACTTAGGGAATATGGTAAATTAATCAATATTAATTGAGATAAGGTGAGAATAGTCTAGAAACTCACATGGATCGATCCAAATATGATCCTAGCCATCGATTATGTTTTAATGTTGGCCGTTGGTGCTCCAACAATGGATTATAAGAGGAGGTCAATGTGGTGATGGAGAAAACACTTGAGCAAATCAATTTCTTGGCAGATCAATTTCCAGAGTAGCAACAATCAGTTTCCAGAGAGAGCCAAAAGTCGAAGTAGTGAGAGAGGGGTAGAGACAGTGAGGCCGGAAAATTTTTTCCAAATCTAGAGAGTGAATTTGTAGAGAGCCAAAAGAAACACAGAAAGGATGACACAGGGAATGCATAGTATCTTCTAGAGGCAGTTCAATTTGCAAATTTGAGAAGTTATTATAGAGTTTCAGGGGTAGAGGAATTTTGCAGATATTAGGAGAAGCTTTTCTAGAGTTCAAGGCAAGCATAATAGGAAGATTATTTTTATATCCAAGCCATACAATTTAGATCTTGTGTAGTTCCCACACAGAGGGTGACGTAAGGAAATTCGTAGAGGGTTTTAGATTCCTGTCTTCAGAGTGGTGTTTGTATTTGGGGTGAGGAAAATTACTCATTAGATTTGTTCTAGTATTTTTATATGTAGGATTACCAGATTTTAGCATCCAGTTGTACTCACAATTTCTCACTGCTACATAATAATAAAACCCTCCACTGTTGCACCGGTTTTCCCAAGTTTGGTTTTTTCGGGGACATTTTTCCAAAAATAATTATGTCATATTTTATGTGTTTGTGATAGCATTTCTCAGTTTCCAGTGTTATTTATTTTCCAAAAAATGTTATTTGTGAAGGTTGTAGAGTGTTTATTTTGATTTTTTCATAGTAATAAAATGAATAGTTAATTTACTGTTTGGGAGAAATAATACTAGTTGCTGCAATAGGATTTCAATATTGAAAATTTCACATGGTATCAAAGCATAAGTGATTAGCCAAGAAGCTCAGAAGAGGAGAATTAATCTCAATTTTTAGTGAGAGAATCATGCCAAAATTCCTAGGAGCATCACAATCCATTTCCAAACAAGTCGAGTTGCTTGAGGAAGTTCTATTTTTTTGAGCAGAGAGAAAAAAAAATCAATTTTCTAGATTGAGTGATTCTAGAAGAAGAGGGAGAAACTCAAATTTTTTTTTTGGAATATTTCTAGTTGGACGTAGAGGGTTTTGTAGCAGTTCGCTAGATAAAAACCAACGGCGAGTGGAAGAGAGAAAAACACACACAAGGGGAAAATTTTCCTCAACGAACTTCCTGTGTCAAAAGTTCGAATTTACAATTGAAGATTGGCAATAGAAACAATCAAAGTCACACATTCCAGTAGGGAGTGCGAATAATAGAGAAACAAATAAGCATAGGGAAAGATGTGGGTTTTGATAGTTTTTTGATATGGACACTGCAGGGCTTAGAGATCAAGATATGTTGGATGGATCATCCAACTACGTCATCTGGAAGGCTAGGGTGCCCTTCCTTATAGATGAATATGGCATGAAAGCCTACATTGATAATGTAGTGGTAGTTCCCCAAGATGCAGATCAACTAAAGGAATACCAAAAGGAGATGGAACATGAAAAGTGGTTGACCTTGGATGGAGTCTAGGATCATATTGTCTCACATATAGGGGCCAAGGGAATGATCAAAGAGATGTGGGACACTCTCTCCACATTATACCAGAGTACTTCTAAGCAACGAAAGATGTCCCTTGAGGAGAAGGTGATATGAATCTAGATGCAGAAAGAGGAAGGTGTAGATCCTTTCCTCACCAAGATTTAGGAGGTTTGAGACCAGTTGTTAACTATTAGGGTAGCGCCTCAACCCACAGAGCTAGTTCTATTAACACTCCAAAATGTCTTAGAAGATTTGAATTTATTTTTCCAAAGCATATTGGGCATAGACAAGCTACCTAAGTGGGACATGATGTGAGTTTATTTTCAGTAGGAGGAGTTGAGACGAGTTCTGTTAAAGAGGTCCATCAGTGGGAGCAACAATAATAGATCAAATATGGTTAAGTAGAAGGATAATGTGGCCCTCACATATAAGGGCCCCATTTAGGGGTAGAGGGAGTAGAGAAATAATAATAAGGACATATATGTTGGTGAAGTAAATCCCGTCTATGGATAGAGGCGGTCTCACTAGCCCTAGAGTGGGTCTAGCCACAAACAAAACACGCTATGACATCAATTCCTAGTTAACGAATGGACAAAGACTTGATGGATAACGTACCGGAGTTCCTACGCTGTTGTTGTCGTCGTAAGAGTGGCTGCCTCTCGCTCCTGGTTTGACAGATCACAATCCACTCGTTCTCACGCTCGGATACCTGCACATACACAAGAAACAAAGACGATATACAACGTACTATTTTTCATCTGTAACTATCAGTCAGTCGAAGAAGACTAAATCAATTGCATCAATAAACACAATAAAATGATGGAACCAATACCATAGTCGAGTATATTAATGAAAGGAAGGAAGAGAACAACCATGATTCGATGTTGCGGTCTCCTCCAATAGGGTTCTAGTGGAGCACGTCTCACAAAAGCTCGTCGAGAATTCGGACGGGGCTCTCTCTACGAAATTCTCCTTGGTTATAACTTCTCAATAGTGATTACTTAGCTATAGTATATCTTCTCCAAGTTCAGCTTCTTGTCTATATGTTCAGCTAGCTTTCATAAAGGGAGAAGGCCTATTTATATAGAGGGAGAGGGAGAGGTTAGGATCCCTATAATCATGGAAGGGAGACCTATCTTCAAGGAGTGTTCCATGGGATAAGGAAACCACTACCTAAAGAGGGAGATCCATGGCTCATCAGATTAACCAATTCCTGTGACTCATCCCTGAGGTGGTTAAAGGAAACTTCCACCTCTAATTTGTTAAAAAAAATTCCCAAAAATGCTGGTGTGGGACAACAAAGAGACAGAGTGCCAGGTGGCGCGGGCTCTAGTGTACATCCTCCACATTGGTGCGAGGGGTAAAACATAGGTTTTTGTGGGCTTTATGAGGAAATGTTCAATAGGAGAAATGATGTCCTTATGTAGAAGGATGTAAAGAAGGTGTTTGCAGAGTATGAAAATGCTCATAGGTCATGGGAAATACCCTCCAATATGCGGGGCGAGGGATTGCAGGGACAGTGAAAAAATGCTGTGTAATAGATGCCCCCTAAAGCATGAGGTCCGAGAGAGAGGGAGGGGTGAAATTATTTATGAGAACACATTCGACCCAAAAACTGCTATCAGAAAACCTGTAAGTACGAATACAACTGATACATCTGATACATGACATGTGGCATGGGCGCAACCATCCATAATAGAGCACATAAAAAATGAGATCCGAGGTATGGACACAACCATCCAGTAGTAGGGATCAAAAAATAGACTCAGGTATGGTTTCAACCATCCAATTAGAAGATTCATATAATAAGTCATATTAATCCACAAAGAACCCGCAACCTAGATTTCATCAGACAAAACCCAGGGTCTTGCGCTCCATATCGACCCGAACAAAGTACAAATTCGAGCATGCAAATATGTGAATTAACATCGAACATGCAAGAAAATTGTCTGATTACCAGCCAATGATGAAAACTGTTAACAGACGTGAGAGAAACCACCAATAATGACAACGGATCTCAAGATACAAAATGTACAATCCACGGGATGTGAACAGTGATCTAACATTGAACACCTGTAGAGTTAGTCGATCGAATGCCAATGATGTGGACCTTATGTCGAATGCGAAGAACCTACCATTGAAGCATGCAGGCTCCAAGGTACCTGAAGGGAGTCTCTAGATCAACTTCTTGGATAATCAACTAGAGTCAACAGGAAGTGACCTTGACCGAAGGTGGGCCATAATGTTTCCCACATCATCTACACGAGACAGAGGAACATGATGTTGGTGAATCAAGACCAACAGAGAATCAGAGGGAGGTTAAAAACTTCAGAGGCAAACTTTTCTTGAACATATCGGCGACACAACATTGGATTTGGCAGTATTTGACATCAAGGGATCTGAGATCATGGTGACGTGGCAAAGAGCAGATGAGCGGTCAAAAGATATTACCCAAAACCATGGAGGAAAACAAATAACGAGATGAGATGTCCCCAACCTGACACGAATGTAGATAAGTGTCATGTTCAAGAGTGACATACTACCAACACAACTACAATTTGGTTCCATTTTCCCCCACTATTTCTGGTGAGTACCCCAATTATTTTTGAAAACAAGCTTGAAGGGGATATCATATGCTTGTTATGTAAGTTTTTCCTTCGGAAAAATCCAACCTAGTACATTTTATGAGCCCTAGGAAGGAGGAACTCAAGTAACGTCATGATGACAGAGTCAAATGTCATCAGTTTTAACGAGTCTGACAAAGGGAGAACTCGACATCTTTTCATCTCTAGAGAGTTTGAAAAGAAGGTGGAAAATAAAACTCCAATAGTCCCTTTTCGTAGTTAGTCTCACAGATCCGAAAACGTAGAAAACTGTGTCTGAGAGAACCTCTTAGTTGTGATCGGCTAAGGTATTCCTTTTTCGTAAATAATCTATCGCAACCTGAAAAAGGGGTAAACGTATACTGGGTAGATATCGTTTCACAGCCAATTTAACAAGTTCAAAACGACAAGCGACTCGAGAATATTTTCAGTTTTAAAGAGTCAGAAAAGAGCTGAAAGGTGACTCTAGTAGTGAATTTTTCGTGTTTTTTCCGAGTCTAAAAATGTATAAAATACAACTCGTTTCTTCGTCATAACCATCTCAAAACCTTTCGCTACACAAAAAGACGTGTGTAAAACATATTCCTCGAAAATAATATGATAAAATAATCGACAAATATGTTTTAAAGCCTAATTTAAGATTTCGAAAAGTTATAAAAGACCATAAGTGGTAAAAATTATTTACTTTTCACTTTTACCTCTTTGTAGAGCAACAGTGACCCATTTTCCTTGCAATCTTGTGGTGACGATTGCGAGCGATCCAGTGAACCAATCTGGATTCTGTCAGTTTCAGGTAAGAGCCGACACCATTTTCCATATTTTGAGCTAAATTTTATTACATTTAATTTTCATTTTGAATCCCTTAGGGGGGGATTTGTAAAAACTAGGGCATTGCAGTTGGCGCGGGTTTCGGGCACGGAACCGCGCCAATCAACCCTTTTTTACACAGGGGTTGTGCCAACCACATAACCCAAAATCTGCCTCAATTTAAAGAAAATGAAACCATTTAATTCCAAATTTTGATGCCTAAGGAGACTTACAATGTTCATATGAACAATGCATGCAGGTACAAAGAAGAAAAGATGGTAATTGAGTGGAAAGAGAGAGAACACAGTGAGGAGGATTAACAAGCCATGGAAAATGAACAATGCATGAACGCCCTCAGAAATTGTGGGCTCAAGAAATTCTTCTTGACACCATGTTTCTGAGATCAGCCTGAATTGCTTCAATATTTTATAAGAATTTGGGATGAAGATCAAGAAAATTTTGTGCTTCGGGATCAAGAGCTTGAACTCGAAGTCTCGAATGTGTATTTCATCACTGGATTGTCACGTAGGGGTGCAATCCCTATCTTGATCGGTACCCGTCCTTCCGGGGAAAGCATGGAGATGGTAATTGACAGGGTGTGCCGAGGGGCATGAAAAGTAACATGGAGTGGAAAAGTGGACATACAAACCGTCCCTGATCTGGCACTAAGAGTAGTGCTGCACACTATCACGCAGGTTGCAGGATCGCCAGCACTGCATGAACCTGAATTTCTTCAACTACTTCTTGCCTCAACATGTATGAACCTGAATTTCTTCAACTAGGCCGAGGCCATGACTATCAACATCAAACAACAACTCACTAAGTGCAAGAAGACCAAACTAAAGAAATTTGGGTATGGATCAATTCTGGTATCGTTCTTCTTGGAATGATTACCCATATTCTAGTGTCAAGAGGTTATTGTCCCGATGCTGCCACCCAACGAGCCACGGATGGCCCGATGGGCCCCACTAATGCCTAGAGTATGGGGTGGCCAACAGATGTCCTGGAGGCCAGAGTTTTTTTATTGGCTCCGATGACAACTGATTATCATGGAGGATTGGCCCTACGTCAACACAGACTTCACCGAGGACTTAGACATCCCGATCCGAGAGGGAGAGGATTGGAAAGAAGAACTAGGTAAGACTCATTTTTTATTTTCATGAGTTTATAATTTTTTGGTATATATGCATGTTATGACAGTTATTCTTATATGTATGCAGATGTTGGCCGAGAGAATCCTGTAGGTATGTCGCCGATAGTGAGGTGAAATCCTCGCGATTTATATCCTCATGGTGAGGGTGGCGAGGAGGAGATAGTGCAGAACCTGGAGGGGATTGCCTATGGGGTCCCAGACTATTATCACTTGGATGATGTGCCTCGAGCCTATCAAAGGCACATTGTAGGGGTATCGATTTGTATCCACCACTTGCTGAGGCAATTGGTATGGGTGGTGACATGGTATCATGAGCACCATGCCGATTAGGCACTTAGGCTTTATTTTTGCACATTTTTGAGAGACATGTTGTCTCACGATTTAACTGAAACAAACATATATTATTTTTTGGGTTTTATGATGCACACGTTGCAAACAAATGATATATATATATACATCTATTTTCTACATGGGTCTATTTACATATGATGATGTTTTTATAAATTGCACAAATGTATATCTAGCACCATGTTAGCTATTGCCTCTGTTAATGTATTCATTTGTCTTGGTATATGTTGATATGTAATGAAATAAAAATGTCTTTCAAGTAAGCGAATACGAAAATACAATCTCAAAATGCATGGGTTTTGAACCAAATAATGACCGTTAAGTTGAAGAACAACAAGCTGCGAATCCAAATTCACAAGCAACGCACGTATGCTGAGGTTAAATGCCTCAGTTAATAGTTCCAAAACAGTACTATATTCAGCAACATTGTTTGTAGCTGGTCCTAGACAAATACCTTGTAAGTTAATCAAATCACCAACAGAATCAGAAATTACCCATGCTGCTGAAGACAAGTTCCTGGTACTGCGGGAAGCACCATTCTCGAAACCAACATAAGGGGAAATAGACATATGCATAGAAAACAAGACCCAATAAGAAGAAAAAAACTCACAAAGCACATCAAAACAAAGCATTCACAAAAAATGAAAAAAATCACCTATGTACACATATCATGCATGAATGCCTCAAGCATAATATTTTTTTAGGTACAACCCATTTCTGGGCTGTGCTAAGGGATAACCTTCATAATCAATAAGCTCATAAGCCACATTCTGAAAGACACGTTTGATGATGTAGGGCCCATGCCACATGGGCTGGAATTTACCTGCCCCCAGCTTGTCATGAGCTTGGTCGTACAGGAGAATGAGATTGCCTTCGATAAAAGAACGAGCGGAAACTGTTTGGTCAAAATGAGCTTTGACTCGCTTCTTATGTGCTTCAATGACCAAGGCAGCTAAGCGACGAGTTTTTTCCAATCTCTCTAAGTAGAGGAGACGTTATTCCTCAGGAAAAGTATTAGGCAGTAATTCCATAGCTAATTTGAGTGAAGGGATTTCACATTAAATCGGAAGAGTGGCTTCCAAACCATATACCAATTGAAACGGGGTAAATCCGGTCGCACTCTTAATCGAAATTTGGTAAGCCCATAGAGTTTAAAACAACATGAGATGCCAGTTTGATTTATGGATCCCAATTTTCCGTTGAAGCATTGTAACAAGGAATTTGTTTACAGCTTCAACTTGGCCGTTAGCTTGAGGATAATAAGGCATTGAGCTGTCGTGACGCAGACCCAACTTAGACGTCAGCTTCGCCATCATATAGTCCTGAAAATGAGAACCATGATCGGTAAATATGGCTTGAGGGACACCAAACCAAGAAATAACGTGATTGAATATGAATTGCGCCGTTGTCTTACCGTCCGCAGCCAGTGTAGTCAATGTTTCAGCCCATTTCGTAAAATAATTGACGACGACGATAATATAGGCATGACCCCCGGCCAAATGAGGGTTACACGTCATAAAATCTATGCCCCATTTTGAAAAAGGACCAACGGTAATGAAAGGGTGTAAAGGAACATGTGGAGCATGCATCTTGCGTTGATATATCTGGCACGCATGGCATTTGTGTACTGCGACAATGAAATCTTTAAAAATGGATGGCCAGAAATAGCCAGCACGAAGGATCTTCTGTGCAGTGGCATAACCAGACATGTGACCACCACAGGTGCCACTCTGACATTCATTTAAAACTTTCTCAGCTTCCTCGAGGGTCATACATCGGCGGAGTACATAATCGACTCCAACACGATAAAGGGTATCCCCAACAATACGATAAGGTTTCGACTGATGCCGAATGCGGTGTCGGTCATATTTCGTTAACTTAGACTTGAAAGTAGATGTTTGTAGATACACGATGATATCAATGTACCATGGATTGAGGGTGCTAATCAAGAAAAGAGTTTCGTCTGGAATATGATCCTTGGAATGAGAAGGAGCAGAGTCGGCGGGGAGAGAACAAATCAAATCAGCGAAAAAAAGTGATTTCTTCGATTTGGTGGTAGTGAAATCCAAATAAAACTCTTGGAGGATAACGATCCACTTCGAGTATTTACCCCCCAGCAACTACTGAGACAGAATATAGGTCATGGGGTTACAATCAGAAATCACGGTCACCGTGCGTAAAAGAATATAATGATGAAAATGCTGGACGGCCTGGACCGCAGCCAACGCTAACTTCTCAACATGTGTGTAACGTGTTTCAGGGTCGAGAAGGTTTTGAGACAAGTCGTAAACGACATGTTCGTTATCTTCATCATCATCTTGAACCAAAACCATGGCGATCATACTGAAGGAGGCAGCTAGGTAGAGGGTGAAATCACGATGATAATTCGGAGGATGTAATAGAGGAGCGTTGACAAGCAACATCTTACGCCTATCAAAATAATGTTGAGAAATCTCATCCCAACAGAAAGGGACGTCTTGCTTTAAAATTCATGTGAATCCTTTGGCCACTTCAGCATATTTCGGGATAAAACGACGTAATAAATTTTATTTCCCTTGGAGACTCTGGAGCAAGTGTAACGAGGATGGAGAGGGGAGATTAAAAATAGCCTCAAACTTAAGTGGGTCAAGGCGAATTCCGTATTTAGATACGATAAACCCTAAAATTCTACCAGAGTCAACGTAGAAGACACATTTATGTGGATTGAGCCAAATATTGTAGCATCTACAATGAAGAAAGATATGACGGAGATGGTCTGGGTGGTATTTTCATGCAGCTAAATGAGCCGAAAGGTCATCCAGGTATGGTTGAAAAATATGATGAATATCGTGAAAGGCATAAGACATGGTGCGCTAGAATGTAGCCCCAACATTATTCAAGTCAAATAATGTTAGAAACCCACTCTATCAGAGGAATCAGATAAATGAAACCTGCTTTGAGAAATTTTTCAACTTTAGCCTTTATGGTGGCGGCTTTCCAAGGATGCACGGGATGAAGACGTTGGCAAATAGGCTTCGCACCTGGGTAGGTGGGAATCTCATGCACCAAAATACTGGGGTCAATTCCAGGAATCTCTTTGTAAGAACAAGCGAAGACATCATGGAATTCGCGAAAGAGGCTAGTATACACTTGGAATTCCTCGGAAGAGCAAGTGACTCCCACATAGATGTTCTCGACAATTCTCGATTTAACGAAAATTTCGATAGACATCGCTTGAGTAATGTTACCCAAGTTACCTTCAGTGAAGACTTCATGAGTCAAAATAGGAGTTTGAAGTGGTGAAGAAGGAGCTTGAGACACAAAATTCTCAAGACAGTTAGACATTGCCCCGAGGCCAGGCATAAACGAGGAACGGTGATGCCCATCGCTCCATGGTAGATCTTTGAGAGACATGGTTTCCATGCTAGCCTTATCAGATGGAAACACTTCTTTCAAAGGATCAGGTGAATCCACATCGTTAAGCCAGGGGGATTGAGAATAAACGTTGAGAGACATGCTCAAAGGAGCACCTTCAGGAGGGGAGAATCAGATGTAGTTGTAAGCTCACAATAATTGATTTCGATTGGACTAAGCAGCATTGAATCTCCAAATGAATCAACCTGTTCAGTTAAAGGGACGATCCATGGGTCATCTAACCGAGAGACCATATTAACTTGAACAGTATTGGGTGGCGAAAGGGGAAAGATACACATGAGAGCGGGATCTTTGAAAAGACCCGGCCCTACACTGTCAGGGGGAGAAGGAATCTGGTCCACATATGGCACATTGTTCTCGGAAGGCGAGGTAAAGAATGAAAACTGATCAACATTAATATTTTTTCCCTCGTGTGGAAACTTTAGAAGTCGAAAGAGGGTGGATGGAACACACAGCATAGTGTGAGTCCAACTATGACCGAGTAGAAGAATGTAATTGAGTTTGGCGTCAACGACTTCTACTTCAACGTTGATCGTCTTTCCTTGCAACGTGATTGGAAAGCTAGCGAGAACACCCAAGGGTTTCGATTCCCTTCCATCAAATGCCTCAAGGGCATTGGGTGACGAAGTCAGGGCTGGACAGCCAATAGCCTTCCAGCAAGCAGATGACATGACATAGGTAGATGCACCTTCATCCACAACGGTTCTATGGATGTTGAGACCATTAATTCCAACTTGTATGACAAGTGCAATCTGGTGTGGAAGTCGGGGGACGAAATTCTCTAAGTCAAAAGAGAGAAGGCTAGAATCAGCATGATCAATCCTGCCGATCGCAGATAATAATGCTTTCCATTGAGACGGGCAACTCTGAAGCACTTCTAACATGGACATCACAGATGGCGCCTGTGCTAAGTCCTCAACAATACTGTAATTTTGAGCAGCACAGGCATTAGGATCATAATAAGATTTCTGGAGAACACCTTTGGAAGGTGGTCATACAATAGGTTCAGCACTGGGCCTTTCAATCTGAAGAGGACCAAAGGAAGGTGGGGGAGTAGGATCATCAATGACCTCTTTCTCAACTGCCTAACATGATCCAGCATAATCCTTCGACCGAGTAGCGATGGAAATGGGTGTAGAACCATTCATCATGAATACTTGAGAGCCAAATGACGTATATGGCTGACGTTGCTAAAAAATCTGGGTTTGATGAGATGGGAAAGGTTCCTTAAGGACTGTTGGAGTTCCCCCAACGCCTTTGAGAAATTGACTAACCTAGGATCGTCTAGGACAATCCTTAGTGTAGTGGTCCTCATCACAAATCAGACAAGGATACTTCGGTTTTCATTGTGAACCATCATCAGCACTAGGTTTAGATGATTCCAGTTTTGGGGCATCAGCTTTGGCCTTACCTTTTCCCTTCTTTCTCCCCTTGGAAGTCTTGTCTGTAGGATTGGCCTGAAATATGTTGATCTCCGAGGTTTTACCAGAATCCGGGGTAGCCTGAAGAGCATAATTATTGGAAGAATTTGATTTCTGCTTCCCATTGGAAGACTTGCGTGAAGTCTGAGACACAGAACCAATAAATTCATTGACTGATGGGGTAGCCGACGCTTTAGAAGTCCCAGGTCATGGAGCCTCAGTCAAGATGTCATACAAAATGCCCGATTGAGAGTACACTAAATCAAGGTACTAGGCACGAGAAATGGCTTGTTCCTTGGTTATACATGCCCCCATGACGATGTCTTTCACAATCTTATTGACAAAAGAGGTAGTGAACCAATGAGTAAGAAGCTGATCAGGAATTTCGAACTTGATTAGGCGACGACGCCATCTCCATTCATGAATGTGGTCCGAGATATGGGTAGCCCAGTCCTGTTTCAAGAATGTTAGGAGATGCGTCCCGGCTTCATAATGAACTGACAACTAGAAATGAGTAAGGAATGCCATAGCGATAGTGTTGAAATATTGAAAGATGCCATGAGGAAGTTCGATATACCACTTAGCAGCAGCTCCCGTGAAAGTGCGTTGGAAGAGACGGATTCGAATAGAGTCATCCATGCAAGAATTGGAAGAACACCATTATTAGTATGTCATGACGTGTTCTTGGGGGTATTCTCCAGACTTTCCCTCAAACTTGGGACAATCACCTAGAACCTTCATCGGAACCGGATCCCAAAACGTATTATGAAGAATGGGATCATTTGTCAATTTGGACACATTCGGTAACTCCAACGTGGCGAGAAAAGGTAATTGAGGGTTAAAAGGCATAACAGGTCCTCGGTAAGGACCTGTACCCATACTCCATCCTGGTTGAGTATAACTCTACCCCCATTGGTTCTGTCCCGGAGGATTCAGACCATAAGGGGTATAGGCCGGATAATTCGGTTGACATGGCAGCTGAGGACCAGGATATAGGGGTTGAAGACCAGGATACTGATTCTAAGTATACGAGGGTCCTGATTGAGCAGCATAAGGATTTTGCTGTAGAGTAAAAGTATAGCCTGGCGGTTGAGGGTAATAAGTAGGACCTTGAGGTGGGTTGTATACCGGTCGATATTGACCTTGAGGGAAATAACCGCCTTGGGGTCGAACAGGCTGCTGATAAGTGGGGCCCTGCTGAGCTGGATAAGTCGGGTGCAAAGGTTGATTTGGATGCGGCATAGAGTAGAGCGGTGGCTAAGTAGGGTGAATGGGCTATGCAGGTTGGCCCGACTGAGTAGGTTGAACTAACTGATGAGGGCCACCAGGTTTCCCTTGCGGAGCAGGTTGGTTTGATGGTTGCGGTGGGCCAGGTTGTGCCTAATAACCAGGTTGACCTAGACCAGGACCATAAGATGGTCCTGGCTGTGCAAAATTTGGACCAATTGGAAGATATGGCTATTGAGGTTGCACCAAAGGTTGAGATGGATGGATTTCCCCCCCAGGACCGTATGAAGGTCCAGGTTGATATACCGGTTGCCCAACTGGTCCTTGAGGTTGCCCTGGTTGGTTCACAGGCTAAGCTTGTAAAGGTTTACCTTGAGGATTGTAGGCTGCCCTTGCGGGCTGTAAAATAATCCTTGCTAGACCGAAGGCTGTCCCTATAAGGGTTTCCCTTGTGGGTCGTATGCATACCCTTGCTGCACCGAAGGTTGTCGCTGAAAGGTTTTCCTTGTGGGTCATAACCATACCCTTACTCAACCAAAGGTTTTCCCTAGAAGGGTTGTCCTTGCTGGTTAGAGGGTTGCAAAGGCAAGGTAGGTCTAAAACCAGAAAGGAACTGATAAGCCTCAGGAGCAGGCAATTTGATAGGGTTGCCTTACTCATCATATTGAAACGGAACTAAATAAATCGGGGTACCATCTGCACCATAATGAGAAAATAAGACTGATAAGGATCCTGAGGGGACTGATAAGTTTGGGAGCTCTGCTACTGAATAGCCAGCTGATACTCCTCAAAAGAAAGGCAATCAGGCATTTTCATGACAATAGAAGTCTCTACCGAAGTCGATACTCCTGATGACTGAGTGGTGACAACCAGTGCCTAAGTAGCCACACAGACAGTAGGCCTAGTATGGAAAGACGTAACAAAAGGCATTGATGACGAGACAGGTGTTGTCGGTGACATCCCTAATGACAGGAGAACCGACCCCCTTGACGGATTTGATGTTGCCATGGAGGCAATACCGGCTATAATCTGACCCAAAGACCTATATCTGGCTGGAAGCAACACCGATGGTGAAGATTGAGCTGGCTCTTGATGGATGTCTTCTGGGAAAAGTTGGTATTCTTCATCAGAAACTGGAATACCCTCACTACTATTAGGACCAGACGAGTCCATGACTGAATTGACCGTGAGACCTTGAAAAATACTACGGGGGCTAGGAGGTATGATAGCAGCCAAAAACGGTGATCCCGATGTAAGAGGGGGAAAATGTTCCCTGACCCTAAACCCAAACCAAGCATTTGAGAGAGGCCAATGCAACTCAACTGGTTCTCCAAAGGGGTAATCTAACGAGACGATAGGTTGTTGAAGCTCGGTAGATCTAGAGGTCTGAGAAGTTTCAGATGAATCTTCCGAGAAAGGACTGCCAGTAGAAGAAATGGATGTTTCCACCACTGTGACTGTAGCACACCAGAAAAAAGATCGAAAAATAATATTCTTGGGTCAAAACCAAGGCAAACAAAGACAGGCTAAGTAATCAAACTTAAAAGGTTGTGTAATCGTAGGTAGTTTATTTTACCACATTGAAACCAAAAATTTGTTGTTTCATGTTTTAAGAGTCAAGAAACAGCCAAAGATGACTCTAGTCTCTTTCAGTTTTAAGAGAGCGCGAAAGGACAAGTGCTTGATGATCTTTTCAAATTTATGGAGTCAGTAAAGATTGAAAACGACTGCTCAGGTATTCTAGGTAAAAGGGTGTACCAGGTTCCCGTGAACTGCCATATACACCTTGGTTATAAAATGAAAGAAGAATCAACCAAGGACCTGACGTACATGCAAGTAGTCTCCCCGAATGCTGTGTTCGGTGTATCACGGTTACAAGGCAACAAACTCGGCTTGCTATGGATAAAAGGATTGCAACCTAGAGGGGTCTCCCTTTATATACTCGACGGTACTGGGAGCACAAGTCAGTACTAGTGCTGTTTGTAGCCAGATGGCGAGCGAAAATTGCTTGGTTTAAAGACACCAGAACATGTCTCTAACTTAGACCATTAAATGTTTCGTTAAGTTTCAATGTTGGCTTAGGTTAATTGAATAAATTTTAAGTTGATCTTATATTTATGTTTCAATTCCAAGGTCCTACAGAATGTTGGATCTCACAAATCCCTAAATGCAAGGTACATGCCATAAAATACCATTTCATTCGATGAAAATATATCTACGAGAAAGTTAGGATTTTTCAAGCGATAGAAAATAATGAGAACACACAGAAGCATCCATTACAGAATCTGATGCAGCTTAATGGAAACAAGAAATCTTTTCTAGAATACCCAATGCTAGTTATGCGAAATATTTTCCATTTCCACAATGCAAACAAGAATGCAAGCACAAAATATCTTTTTTTTTTTAATTTTTCAATGTAATAGAGAAAATGGTGCACTAAATGACATGAAAAATAAACCTTCACACTAGTTTGAGAATGTCATTGCGAGAGTTGAAATGAACCAATTCAATCAACCAAAAAACAAACAAAGTAAAACTCAAACCAATGTCACAATCTCTCAAATCAAAGAAAGATGTCAGAACAAACCCATACAAGCAATGTGAGCTATGCTTGGAGTGACAAGAAGAAAAAATGAATGGAAGAGGCAAGACTCACCCAAGACTCATTCCACCAAGCTTAATCACTCAAATGGATCAAGAGAGCTGAATGTAATCAAACAAGAAACGATGGTGGCTACGAAACAAAAGACCCAAACTTCTACAGCAGGCTCAGCATACCAAAGCACTATAAAACCCTAAGGCCATGATGCTGACAAGAAAAGGACAAACAACTGAAGGAAGGAGGTTTTTCACAGTCACAAACAATCCCAAAGCACTCAAATGAAGTCAAGAAAACACCTAGAGACACCACTACTGAAAAAAAACTCCAAAATAGGGTAAACCCTAACACCTACAGGAAATTGCGCAACTGTCTAGTTGTAATCAGTGCTAGACAGGGGATGGCAATGAACTGGAAACAAGTGCCAGTGGGGGCGACTGTTAGACTGGAAACCACGCCAATCAAGCCAACACTAGAAAAGGAAAATGTTGGAAAAAACAGAGGTCAAATATGATCCTCTGGGGCTAAACAAGGGTCTTAGGCTCAGCAAAAATGACCAGAAAAGGCAAGCTAAGCATACAAAGACCAAGAAGAAGACCTAATGGACAAAAGACAAAATCGCACTGATCCCCAGCAGAGTCGCTAATTTTTTGGTGAGGTAAATCCCCTCTATGGGCAGAGGCAATCCCACTAGCCCTAGAGAGGGTCTAGCCACAAGCAAGACACACTATGACATCAATTCCTTGTTAACAAATGGATGGAGACTTGATGGATAAATTACCGGAGGTCCTATGCTATTGTTTTCGTCGAAAGAATGGTTGCCTCTCGCTCTTGGTTTGACAGATCACATTTCGCTCGTTCTCACGCTTGGATACCTGCACATACACAAGAAACAAAGACGATATACAACATACTATTTCTCATCTGTAACTATCAATCAGTCAAAGAATAATAAATCAATTGCATCAATAAACAAAACACAATTATGGAACCAATACCATAGTCGAGTATATTAATGAAAGGAAGGAAGAGTACAACCAAGCTTTGATGTTGCGGTCTCCTCCAACAAGGCTCCAGCAGAGCGTGTCTCACAAAAGCTCATCGATAATTCGGACGGGGCTCTCTCTACGGAATTCTCCTTGGTTCTACCTTCTCAATAGCGATTACTCAACTATAGTATCTCTTCTCCAAGTTCAGCTTCTTGGCTATATGTTCAACTAGCTTTCATAAAGGGAGAAGGTCTATTTATATAGAGGGAGAGGGAGAGGTTAGGATCACTATAATCAGGGGAAGGGAGGCCTATCTTCAAGGAGTGTTCCATGGGAGAAGGAAACCACTACCTAAAGAGGGAGATCCGTGGCTCATCAGATTAACCACTTCCTATGATTCATCACTGAGGTGGTTAAAGGAAAATTCCACCTCTAATTTGTTAAAAAACATTCCCAAAGAGGCTGCCATGGGCACAACAAAGAGATAGAGCGCCTGGTGGTGCGGGCTCTAGTGTACATCCTCCACATTTACGCGAGGGGTAAACTGGCTACCCGTGCCAATGCCAAAACATAGGTTTTTTTTGGATTTTTGAGGAAATGTTCAAGAGGATAAATGATGTTCTTATGAATAAGGATGCAAATAAGGTGTTTTCTGAGTATGACAATGCTCATAGGTCACGGGAAAAACCCTCCAATATGTGGGGCGAGAGATTGCAGGGACGATGACAAAATGCCGTGTAACAATGTCTAAGGCCAAGTTCTTCAAATATAGTGATATCCATAACTACAATACTCAATGTCCTCTCAGGAAGAAGGACAAGAGGAGAAGCAGGACCAACATACAACTTCAACAGAGATCGACAGGATGTCCTCCAGGTTGGAGGAAGACTTCACTATGATTACCCATATACCTCCATGGGTGAGGTAGGGTGATTTAGAGTTGTAGCCCGAGAAAGATACAAATGGGTATGATTCTTGAGGAGTCCACCTCATGGAACAGTGCTTGGATATGAGGGTCCACAATATTCAGTAGCAGTATGGATTAGTGGCAGTTGATGTAGTCATATACTAGAGTGACAATGTAGAGAATAGTAGCAGTGAGATCCTAGGGAGTGCAGTGCAGAGATGGAAGCAGTGCATATGGTACAATGCAGAGTCAACATCAACACAAAGTATTCAGTAGATAGAGCATTAGCTAGTTTAAGTCGGGACTCAAGTGACAATTTCATGATACTGAACACGATTTATTCAACATTTTGGATGTTTTTAAGTTGCCAATTTTGTAGTTGCAGCAACAAAAATGTTTTAGTGTAGATGCAGTATTTAAAGTAGTAAAATAGGGTCATAAAAAACAAAAATTCAACGTATATCTGAGTTTTAAAGTGGTTGGTGGGAAGCAGTAGCCATACATCAACAACATGATAGGAGATGATGCAAGGACAAGGTGTTGTGGTAGGGTATGCAACACTAGAACACATTCCTCGCTAAGAGGGAGTTTTATTTTTTGTAGCATCAGATGTGTTTTAGCCTTCAAACATGGTGGAGAGGCTAAAATACAAGAGGTATCCAAAACCCAGAAATAGTTTCTGAAAATTACGCTTAGAAGTGTCTCAATTAGATTATTAACTGATTTTAAATATTTTCTAGTTCTAAACATAGGGAATATGGTTAATTAATCAATGTTAATTGAGATAAGGTGAGAATAGTCTAGAAACACACACAGATCAATACAAATATGATCCTATCCATCGATTTTGTTTTAATATTGGTTGTTCATGCTCCAATAGTGGTTTATAAGAGGAGGTTGATGTGTGATGGAGAAAACACTTGAGCAGTTCGATTTTTTGGCAGATCGATTTCCTGAGTAGTAGCAGTCAGTTGCCGGAGAGATCCAAAAGTCGAAGCAGTGAGAGAGGGGCATAGACAGTAAGGTTGGAGGAATTTTTCCAAAGAAAACGAGTGCATTTTCAAAGAGGTAGAAGAACCAATGAGAGGTTGACGTAGGGACTACATATTACCTTCTAGAGGCAGTTCGATTTGTAGATTCTAGAAGTCGTTTCAGAGTTTCGGGGGAAGAATAATTTTCAAAGACTAGAAAAAAAATCTCCAGAGTCAGAGGAAAGTAGAAGAGCGAGATTAATTTGAGATCTAATTTGTACAAATTAGAGCTTGTGTAGTGCCCACACAGAGGATGATGCAAGAAAATTCATAGACGGTTTCAGACGCCAACCTTCAGAGCCAATTTTCCTATGGGGTGAAGAAAACTCTTCACTAGATTTTTGCCAATATTTTTTTGTCAGATTGCCAGATTTCAACATCTAGTTTTACTCATAATTTCTCACTACTGCATAATAATAAAACCCTCAACTGTTGCACCAGTTTTCCCAAGTTGTGTTTTTTATCAGTTGGGAGAAATAATACTAGATGTTGCAATAGGATTTCAATAGTCTACTTTTCACATGGTACTAGAGTGTAAGTGATCATTCGAAAAGCTTATAAGTGGAGAAGGAATTTCACTATTTAGTGAGAGAAATAGGTCAAAATTCCTAGGAGCAGCACAATCCATTTCCAGGCAAGATGAGTTTATTGAGGAAGTTTTATTTTTCTTAGCATAGAGAAAAAAAATGATTTTCCATATTTAGTGATTCCAGAGGAAGAGGAAGAAACTCATATTTTTCATTGGGCATATTTCTGGATAGACGTGGAGGATTTTGCAGCACTACACTAGAGAAAAACTAACGTTGGGTAGAAGAGAGAAAAAAAAAAAAGAGGGAAAATTTTCTTTAGGGAACTTTGAGTCTCAGAAATTCCAATTTCCAGTTGCAGGTTCATAGTAGAATTTAGCAAAGTCACGCATTCTAGAGGGAGTGTGAATAGCATATTAACAACCAAACACGATGAAAGAGGGAGTTTTCAACGGTTCGTTGAGATGGCCATTGCAGGGTTTAGAGATTAGGATAGGTTGGATGGATCATCAAACTTTGTCATTTGGAAGGATAGGATTTCCTTCCTTCTAGATGAATATGTTCTGAAATCCTACATTTGTAATGTATTGGAAGTTCCCTAGGATGAAGATCAACTAAAGGAATACCCGAAGGAGATGGAATGGGAAAAGAGGCTGATTCTGGATGGATTCCAAGACCATATTGTATCACATATAGTGGCCAAGGGAATGGCCAAAGATAATTAGGATGCTCTATCCACATTATATCAGGGTACTTACGAGCAGCGAAATATGTTCCTTAAGGAGAAGCTGAGATGTAACTAGATGTAGAAAGGGGAAGGCCTAGATCATTTCCTCACCAGGATTTAGGAGGTCCGAGACCAGCTGTAAGCTATTGGGGCACCTCAACCCGCAGAGATAGTGTGATTAGCACTCAACAGTGTCTCATAGGACTGATAGGTCTTTGTCTAGATCATATTGGGCAGAGACAAGTTACCAGAGTGGGACAGGATGTGGGCGAATTTGTAGTAGGAGGAGTTGATAAGAGCTCTGTTAAAAAGCTACATCAATGGTAGAAACAAAAAATGATCGAAGACGATGAAGGATGAGGAGAATGTGGCCCTTTCATCTAAGGGTATGAGTCAGGGGCATGGGGAGAAGAGAAAGAAGAAGAAGGACCTGTCTAAGGTCAAGTGCTTCGGATTTGGTGAGTTCGGTCACTACAATACCCATTGTATTCTCAGGAATAAGGACAAGGAGGAGAAGCAGGACTAGCAGACAACTTCAACAGATATCGATAGGTCTTCCTCCAGGTTGGAGGAATAATTTTCTAGGATTTCCCATATACCTCCAAGGGTGAGGTGGGGTGATTTGGAGTTGTAGCCCCAAAGAGATATAGATGGGAAGGGTACTTGAGGATTCAACCTCATGGATCAATACCTAGCTACGAAGGACAACAACATTCAGTAGAAGAATGGATCAATGGCAGTTGATACAGTTATATACCATAGTGACAGTGCCGAGGCTAGTAGTAGTCAGATGCTTGGGAGCGTAATGCAGATTTGGCATCACTACAGATGGCATATTGTAGAGTCAGAAAAAATTTATATTCTTCAATAAACAAAATAGTAGCTATTAGAAGTCAGGACTTGGGTGACACATGGTTCATACTGAACACAGTTGATTCATTATTTTGATTTTTTTTCTTCAGTTGTAGATGTAATAGTTGCAGGAGAAAAAAATTTGCAGTGAAGATACAGAATGACATCAATATAACAAGGTCAACAACAACAAAAATACAACATATATAAAATCTGCGCAGTTGTTGGTGGGTAGAAGTAGTCAGACATTAGCAACATGACAGGAGATGATGTAGAGATAGGATGTGCAGCACTAGAACACATTCCTTGCTAAGAGGGAGTGTTAGTATTTGTAGCATCCGATGTGTTCTAGCCTTGAAACTTGGTGGAGAGGCTAGAATACATGAGATCTCCAAAACCCATAAATATTGTATGGAAATTCCACCTAGAACTGTCTCAATTAGATTATTAACCGATTTTTAAATATTTCCTAAGTCTAAAGTTAGTGAATATGGTTAATTAATCAATATTAATTGCGATAAGGCGAGAATAATATAGAAACTCACATTAATCAATCCAGAGATGATCCTAGCCATCGGTTATGTTTTAATATTGACCATTGGTTCCCAAAAAATGGATTACAAGAGGAGGTCGATGTGGTGATGGAGAAAACACTTGAGAAATTTAATTTCTTGGCATATTTATTTCTAGAGTAGAAATAGTTAGTTGTTGGAGAGAGCTAGAAGTCAAAGCAATGAGAGAGGGACATAGACAGTGAGGCTGGAGGAAATTTTCAGATCCAGTGAGTACATTTGAAGAGAGGAAGAAGAAACATAGAGAGGATGAAATAGGAACTGCGTATTAGTTTCTAGATGCAGTTCGATTTGTAGATTTGGGAAGTTGTTTTAGAGTTCCAGGGGAAGAATAATTTTCCAGAGACTGGGATAAGTGTTTCTAGAGTCAAAGGAAACTGGAAGAGACATATTAATTTGAGATCTAGGCCATACAAATTAGAGCCTACGTAGTGCTCACACAGAGGGTGATGCAAGGAAATTCATAGAGGGTTTCAGAGGCTAGTCTTCAGAGCCATATTTTCCTGTGGGGTGAGGAAAATTCCTCACTAGATTTTTTCCAGTATTTTTCTCTGTAGGATTTCCAGATTTAGACATCCAATTATACTAAGAATTTCTCACTACTACATAATAATAAAACACTCAATTGTTGTACCTATTTTCCCAATTTGGGTTTTTCTAAGAGAGTTTGTCCAAAAATAATTGTCAGATTTTATGTGTGTGTGCTAGAATTTGCCAGTTTCCAGCGCTATTCATTTCCGTAGAATTTTATTTGTGAAGGTTTTAGTGTGTTTATTTTGATATTACCGTAGAAATATACTGAATATTTAATTTATCTATTGGGAGAAAGAATATCTGTTGTTGCAATATAATTTCAGTAGTGAAATTTTCTCTCATGGTATCAGAGCGTAAGTGATCAGCCGAGAAGCTCAAAAGAAGAGAAGGAATTTCACTATTAAGTGGGAGAAACAGGTCAAAATTCCTAGGAGCATTGTAGTCCATTTCTAGGCTGGCTGAGTTTCTTGAGGAAGTTCGATTTTATGAGTAGAGAGAAAGAAATTTTTTGTTTTCTAGATTAAGTGATTCCAAAGGTAGAGGTATAAAATCAATTTTTTCATTGGGTAGATTTTTGGCTAGACGTAGAGGGTTTTGCAATAGTTCACTAGAGAAAAACCAACGTGAGGTGTAAGAGAGAAAAGCACAAAAAGAGGGAAATTTTTTTTCAAGGAAATTATAGTCTTAGAAGTTCAAATTTCTAGTTGCAGATTGGTAGTAGTAGTGAGAAAAGTCACGCTTTCCAGTAGGGAATGCGAATAGCAGAGCAGCAACCGAGCACATGGAAAGAGGGGGTTTTTGATAGTTTGTTGAGATGGCCACTACAAGGATTAAAGACCAGGACAGGTTGGATGGATCATCCAACTACATCATTTTGAAGGCTAGGATTTCCTTCCTTCTAGATGAATATGGCCTGAAAGCCTACATTGATAATGTAGTGGCAGTTCCCCAAGATGCAGATCAACTAAAGGAATACCAGAAGGAGATGGAGTAGGAAAAGAAATTGATCCTAGATGGAGTCTAGGACAATTTTGTCTCACATATAGCGGTCAAGGGAAAAACCAGAGATACGTGGAATGCTCTCTCCATGTTATACCAGGGTACTTCTGAGCAGCGGAAGATATTCCTTGAGGAGAAGCTGAGATGCATCTAGATTCAAAAAGGGGAAGGTGTAGATCCTTCCCTCACCAAAATTTAGGAGGTCTGAGACCACCTATTAGCTATTAGGGAAACACCTCAATGTACAAATTTAGTGTGATTGGAAGTCAACAATGTCTCAAAGCACTGGCATCTATTTTTCCAAAGCATATTCGGCATAGACAAGATAATAGAGTGGGGCAGGACGTGGGCCGATTTGTAGCAGGAGGAGTTAATTCAAGCTATTTTAAATAGCTCCATTAGTGGTAGAAACACAAAAAATTAAAGATGGTGAAGGAGAAGGAGAATGTGGCCCTCATATCTATGGGTCCCAGTCATGGGCAGGGGGAGCAGAGAAAAAAAAAAACTTGTCTAAGGTCAAGTGCTTTAGATGTTGTGAGCTAGGTCACTACATTACCCAGTGTCCTCTCAGAAAGAGGGACAAGGAGGAGAAAGAGTACCAACATGAAGCTTCAAAAGCGATCGATAGGCTGTCATCCATGTTGGAGGAATACTTTTCTATGAATTCCCATATACCTCCAGGGGTGAGGTGAGGTGATTTGGAGTTGTAGCCCCATAGAGCTACAAATAGGAAGGGTCCTTGAGGAGTCCACCTCATGGATTAGTACTTGGTTATGGGGGCCCACAATATTCAATATCAAGATGGATTAGTGGTAATTAATGCAGTAAGATACTAGAGTGACAGTGCAAATGCTAGTATCTATCAGATGCTGGGGATCATAATGCAGAGTTGGAAACAATGCAGATGACATAGTGCAGAGTAAAAAACAATCTATATTCTTCAGTAAATAGAGTAGTAGAGAGTACTAGCCAAGACTCGGGTGATAGATGAATCATAATGAAAATGGTTGGTTCAATATTTTTGATGTTTTTCAGTTGTAGATATAGTTGCAGTCACATTGCAAATGCAATATTGACAAAAGTACAACAAGGTAAAAAAAACACAAATGCATAATATATTAGAGTTTCATAGTGGTTGGTGGGAAAAAATAGCTAGACATCAACAATGTGACATGAGATGGTGCAGAGACATAGTGTTGTGGTAAGGTGTGCAACACTAGAACATATTCCTCTCTAAGAGGGAGTGTTGGTTTTGTAGAATCAGATGTGTTATAGTCTTGAAACTTGGTGGAGATGCTAGAATACATGAGCTCTCCCAAACTCATAATTTTTTTATAGAAATTTCACAAGAAGCATCTCAATTATATTATTAACTGATTTTTAAATATTTCATAAGTCTTAAATTAGGGAATATGGTTAATTAATTAGTATTAATTGAGGTAAGACGAGAATAGTATAAAAACTCACATGGATAAATATAGATATGATCCTATCCATCGATTATGTTTTAATCTTTATTTTTGGAGTTCCAACAATGGATTATAAGAGGATGTCGATGTGTTGATGGAGAAAACACTTGAGTAGTTCAATTTATTTGCAGAACGATTTCCATAGTAGCAACAGTCAGTTGCTGGAGAGAGCCAAAATTTGAAGCAGTGAGAGAGGGGAAGAGATAGTGAGGTTGGAGGAAGTTTTCCAAATCTAGCGAGTGAATTTGTAGAGAGGCAGAAGAACCACAAAGAGGCAAAAGAACCACCAAGAAGAAATTCGATTTGCAGATTCAGGAATTCATTTCAGAGTTCCAGGGGAAAAATAATTTTGTAGAGGCCCAGAGAAGCATTTACAGAGTTAGAGGCAAGCAAAAGAGACAAATTAATTTGAGATTAAGGCCATATGGATTAGATCCTTATAAGTGGCCACGCAAAGGGTGTTGTAGGGAAATTCGTAGAGGGTTTCAAAGGCTAGTCTTCAGAGCCAGATTTTCCTGTAGGGTGAGGAAAATTCCTGACTATATTTTTGCTAGTATTTTTCTTTGTAGGATTGCCAGATTTCATAATCTAGCTGTACTCATAATTTTTCACTGCTACATAGTAATAAAACCCTCAGTTTTTGAACTGATTTTCCAAAGTTGGTCTTTTCCACGAACATTTGTCCAAAAATATTTGTGTAATATTTTATATGTGTGTGCTAGAATTTTCCAGTTTCCAGTGCTATTTATTTTCTACATAATTTTATTTTTTAACTTTGGAGTGTATTTATTTCGATATTTCTGTAGAAATAAATTGATTATTTAATTTACCTGTTGGGAGAACTAATACCAGTTGCTGCAATAGGATTTCAATAGTGAAATTTTCACAACTAGTTCCTTTGGAGTATCCATCTGCAAAATATAAAGTCTGATAATCTTGACTCCAATACCTATAGGTGACTTCCACTCCTGGTTCTTTATGAACACCTTCTTCCCTCTAAAGAGTACATTGTACCCCTTATCTTGTAGGATAGAAAACAAAATTAAAATTAATCACCATTATTGGCACATGGAACACATCATGGATATGAATTGACTTGCCATACTCCCTCTAAAATAGGGTTGTCCCCCTCCCAACTATATTACACTTGGAATGGTTCCCCATATCTATCTGGAACCTTAGTTCCCCCTCCTTGTAATTGGAGAAGTATTACCTAACTCCTGTCATATGGAATGATGCCCCACTATACATATACCAAAAAACCTGTGAGGTTGATGTAGTCAAGAAAGATATAAGTGTGAAATCCTGTTACATTCAGCTGGAAAGCTTATCTGCATTCGCTGAAGCTGTCATTTGCTTCTTTTCTTTCTTGTCACCTTTCTTTCTCTGTGGGAAATTGCTGACATTGTGTCCAAATTTAGGACAAACATAACACTTGATATTTGAAAGGTCATTCTTCTTGTCCCCCTTGAATTTTATTCCCTTATTTGCTTTGTTCTTCCTTGCAAGAACTACATTTTCCTATTCTCCCTCAACTTTCTAGGGACTATTGATGTTGCCACTGATGATACTCCTAAGCTCTTCTCTGGCAGAATCTAACCATAGTATTTACAAAGATGAGAGGTACAGTCTTCCTGTAATAACATGTACAAAAACATTTGACTCCTTAGTAAGCCCATTGAGGGTTGTCTTGACGAGCTTATCATCCTTAATATTCTCACCAAAAACTTCCAATTCCTCCTTGACACATTTCACCTTGGTAAGGTAAGGTACACAAATTTTTCCCTTGTTTTATTTTCTACTTCGAATCTTCTCCTTTAGGATCAACTTCATGTTCAAATTGGAATCTTGATAGAGTTTACATACTGCATCCCATATCTTCTTCCCTGTAGCTTCATTTGCTATATGAGTCACGATGTGATTCTTGACCCCATATAGAATAATGTGCCTGGTTTTGGAATCTTCCTTCTTGTAAGTGAGGAGCTGCGATGCATCTGTGGGTATGGTTACAACACTGGTCGCATACTCCTTCAGACCATTCTCCTACAAAATCAACAATATTATGGATTTCCATATACCAAAGTTAGATGCTCCCTCTAATATATTCTAATCCTATAAATAAACTGAAGCTATTTCTAAAACCCTCAGAATGATATATATAACCTCCAAGTAAATCAAGAACAAATCAAACTTGATTTTGTAAACCCTCGATATTCTCTCCTACACCCCGGGCCGAGCTTCTCAAATAATATTTCTCGCCTTAGATTTGCTCTGATACCATGTGAAAATTGTATTGTAGTTAATCTCATAAAAATTCTCCTATCTTTTAACATATTATTTGTCTGAGAAAATTAGTTTACTACAAATATTGAATAAAAACGCTATTGCAATATTCAACAATTAATAAATTATATTGCAATTAATATGGTAATTATTCCCCTATCTTTTAATATATTATTTAAATCAATAAATTAATTTACTGCAAATAATGAATAAAAACATTGTTGCAATATTCACTAATTAATAAATCAGAGGAACTCAGAAAACACACACATGAAAATATAGACCAATTTTTTGGAAAAAATGTCCTTGAAAAAAACCCAATGTGGGGAAAAGTAGTTCTATAGGCGAGGGTATTATTATTCTTCAAAAAATATGTCATTGAAAATTATTACAAATTCTTGCTGTAAACAGTCAAAGCTTCGATTTTTTTTTTCTCCAACTACCAGTACATCAAAGGCAATGGAAGGAAATCAACCTCCCTCTGCAAGATAATTTGACCTCAATCTAAGAAATATTTGGCCCTCTTGTGCAAGCATATGACCTCACACGTACATCCTTTATTGAAGGAAATACGGCCTCACTGACCATGGCAAAATCAACCTCCTATGGAAAACAACTCGGCCTGACCTCTCGACCTTCCCTAGAATAATTCGACCCCTATAATGGTATCTCTCTCCCACATGTGCGACCTTTGAAAAATCAGACTTCATAAAACCCTTGCACACTATATGAATATCTCGACTTCCTGCAATCAAATTGCAGCAGAAATCTCTCCTCATATGGATCTCAAAAAATGGAAGAGAACTGTTGAAGAAATTCTCAAGAAATGCTTTTCACTCAATCATTGTTGAACCCTTTGCTAGTGTACCACACTATCACTAAACCCTTGCTCAATTGAATGATATCCAAGATGCCCATTAACTTCCTCTTATAATCTCCTTTTTAGTAATCAATGACCAAGATATAATCACGATTGATGACTAAGATCATCTTGACTCCATGAAATCATTTTTCAAGAAGTTACTAGAGAGAAATTGACTTGTCTCAATTAACACTGTTAATTAACTTGTTATCCTAAGTTAGACATAGGAAAATAATTAAAAGTAGTTAATAATATAATTAAGACATTTCCTCAAGCCGAAAAAGAAATTGGGCTTGGAGATATTTGATCCTCTTGTGCTGTTAATCCTCATTGACACCTCCTGAGACTAAAATATTGGTCCGCCCTACAAACCATAACATCCGTTAGGGCCAAACTAGGGCAATATCACAACCTCCAACATTGATACCATAATCATAATAATACATATACATAACACTAAATAATAACATGGAATAAAATCCATAAACATAAACAATTTCTCACATTTTAACCTTTATGGATCATGATACAACTCCATCTATGCATCAATTTTGTCTCCATTACGGATTCATATCTAGATAATATATTTATAAAGAAGACAAGCCTCTACAAAATATAGACACATATTTTCTAGCAAGAATTCCAAGCTTATTATAAGTTTTCAATAGTTATTGTACCAAACAGGGGTGTTATCAATATTTTCATGCGCTTTGAAGTAAGTTGTACTAATGGTTCTCGGTTTTTGTCCACCAAATCAATGATTATTGCGCCTGCCTTATTTTCCAATAGACATTGTTCCATCCCATTCTATAAAAAATATGGAACTAAAATATCAACCATGGATTTCCATGCAACATGGGATGTAATTTGTACATCAATCTATATTAAGAAAAGTTTGTTCTAGTATTTTAAGCATGTGATTTACAATAACCCTGTTTTCCTGTACATGACCTCCAAGTAGGATAATGAACCATTCCCATGCACTAAATATAGGAAACTTATAGTTCTCACTATCTGTATTTATCTCCATACACATAAGAAAATTATTTTGCATGATTTCTACAATAGTCTTGGCAATAAGCATTATAGGGGATAAAACAATAAAATTCAGTTTGTGAAGACAATTAACTGTCCACTCTCTCTCAAATCATAAATAAGAGTTATAAAATCTTCTTAGAAATAGGAGTTTCCCACAAATGTGTTAATTCTTCCATTCTATCCACCACACAAATTCCAAATTGGTTTAAATTCTCAAAAGCATTTAAAATAGAAAGAGTTCATTATCGAGTGCCTATAAAAGACCCTCCAATACAATAGGTAGTTCGGAGGACAACACATGAAATTCAAACTGTAGGCCAAGGATCCCTTCCACCCCTGATTTACACATATCCTTAGACTTTGTTCCTTAAAATCCTTACAACCCTCCTCATTCTACAGATATCTTGTATTAACCACAATCCATGATACAACACTTCAACACAAAGCAACATGGGCACAGACCCCTTCTTCAAGATCCGCTTTAGGGAAATACCATTCAATATTGTTAGGACATAGAGGACCATTCCAAATATCCACAGGTAACCATATTCTACCTCAAATACATAAAAAATGCACCATTACAAGGTGGGACACATAATATCATATCATGTTGTGAGAGTGCCATCACGTAAACACACTAAATATATATCATCCATAATATTTCGCATCTTCTTTTTACAAATATAACTTATTTAGAAAAAATTCTTCTGATCATCAGACATATCAACATCCTCTAAGAAATTTCAAGTAAAATTAATTCCATATATACATTTTTCTAGTTTCTTTCCCTATGTAACAAACTCTTTTACTCATTTGAATAATGTTTTCTCTTGTTTCCTCTTAATCTTCTAATCCCTCATTTATTTGGAAGCTGACATATGCAAGAAAAAAAATTAACCAATAATCCGTCCATATGCATTTGTTATTTTGTTAGTTTTTAGAAGTGATCCACATGGATCCATTTTCTGTTCAATAATTCAAATGGGAACTTATCTATTTCGTGTTTGTTGGATTGAGGGGTCCTGACCCAGGTTCGGATTTAAGGTTTTCCACTAAATCCCTATACTACGGGCCCTTTCGACAATGACCCACTTTCGTAGGCCAAGGTCTCACCTGAAGTAGTATGGGTGGGTGATGGAACTAGGTTTCCGCACCCTCTAGTCTTGTTGAGATCTATCATGTTCGTACAAACAATATTATTACCGAGCCCTTAAAAGTATAAGCAACATGTAAGCATAAAAAAAGCTACTATTATTAAGCAGATATTAGCAACACCTTCGCATCCATGTGTGCATCAGTAATTATCATCACAGAATAACACAATCCAGCTAATTTATATATCACAGACACAATTGCAGCTAATGCAGAGGTACTTCAATAGTAAATGCAACCAATTCAGATAACATAGAGACACTTCAACAGATTCTATGTTCATTAACGTCCAAAACCAAGTTACAAACCCAAGTCACAACCTGCGCACATAGCCAGTGGGGTACGCACACAGTAGGACTGAGGAACTCCACGCACACAGCCAGTAGGAGTCCTTACCCAATACTACCAAAAAAATATCTCAATAGTTCGTATTTAGCATCAATATTTCTTACTTATCTCTAGACTCAAACTATCTATATATTTATATCACCATAACTTGCGCTATCCTCTGGTCCGAAAATCATGGTTTGTAGACTCTAGGTCTACCCTGTGACCCATTATAATACATTTGGGGCTTTGAACCGCCCCAAAGCCCCTATGCTAGACTAATTAATACAAAAATATATACAAAAAAATGAATCTAGGGGACCCTGTTCAAACAGGCCCCCAACACAATATTGTGACTCATCCCAAGTCACAATGACCATGGGGTTTGCATATTTTCCTAGAGCTGCTTGATTGCATCAAACAGAGGGGGAAAAAATCATTCACTCTGCGTGGAAGAATTATATGCAATTTCCACCAAATTCTGCGAAGTTCGGCCTTCAGTGGCAGCGGTGCCGCTCTCCAGAGTATGATTCAGTTGTTTGACCATGACATCCAAGTCCTGAGATATCTTGAGGGCTTCATCAGCCCATGGCTTGAGGTGGCCACTCAGAATCTTCTTCTTGTGGAAAAGTACTTCCAGGTCATCTCTGGGTGCATGGCTAGCTCACAGACATGCCAAGCATTGAGATGGGATCAGAGTGGGCATTGTAGCCTCCATTTGCTCGAATTCTTCTTCCTTCTGGTGCAGTTCTTGGGTAATTCACGCAGGAGAGGGTCATGCTGCACCGTAGACCACAACCACATAGATTTATTAGGTAATTCAACACCCTTAAAAATATGAGCTGTAATGGTATTCGTAGCTTCTATGACCAGTGCAGCTCTCTGGGCGCGTACCTCAGGAGGGGTTTCTGACTGCAAATTAGCTTGCAACGTAGAAATCTACTGCTCCATCTCGGTCTTAACATTCTAGATCTCAGTCTGAGAAGCTTTCAGGGTTGCGATGAGTCCCTCAATCTTAGCCTGGGGGGTGGCAGAGGCCAGAATGCGTTCGGTCACATCTGCACAGAGTTTGTTGATCAGGCACTCCAACTCGATTTGTTGTACAGTGGCAAGGATACATGTGGCCTATGCCTGGGACACCTCAGCATTTTTTTCTACAATGGTTTTCTTGGCTGTACTTAGCTATTGCTGCACTCACTGGTCTCTATGCTGGATTTCCTCAAAGAGGGATGTGTGGAGAACCTGCAGTAACTCGTGCGAAAGTTGGGCCAAGTCCATATGTACTTCTGTGGAGGCCTAGACTTGCATACATAAATCGGGCAGACTCAGAGTGATTGTTGCACCTGGCAGGGGGCAGAGGCAACTCTTGGTCATGGAGATCAACTTAGTGTTGATTTCTTGAGGCAACCTCGCTTGAACCATGCTCATATACAGGGTATCAGCTTTGAACTGAAGAGCTTGGAGCTCAGACTGTAATGCGGAGACTATGACTTTCTGCTACTCTTCCAAGGCAACCCACCTGTCTTCTGAAGCAAGCGTGACTGCATCTGTAATTTTCTCCAAATCGTCCTCAGTTAAAGTAACCTCAATCTCCCTACCGGGCTTCGTAGTCTGTCGTTTCATTCGCTAAACCTTGAGAGGTTCATCTGTCTATTTCATGCCATGTGGGGAACCAACACCCTACGCATCCAGACCCTAAGTCTCCATGTCCTGCTGTGATTCCTGCTCCATGCCTTGTGCTGCATCTGGGGGAACCTTCGTCCTGGTGGAGCCTTCTGGGCCATGATCTTTTGAGTTCTTGGTGGTATCAAGTGGGGTGGTGATATTCAGAACTACGCTTGTACCATCAGTGTTAGTCATTGCTGATTTGAATCCCAATTTCCAATGCGGCAGCCAAGTGGCGATGAGTCGATAGATTTCCTCCTCGGCGACCATGTAAGGCAACAACCTCCAAGAGGGATCCTTACGACCTTGAATCTGCACATTGTGCATTTTAACCTGGAATTCCACGGTGTGCTTATAATATTCATATACCATCGGTGACAGGTGTGGCCGGGAGTGAATTGCTGCTGCAAGTGCACCCTGGAACAGTACCCAAAATGCTTTTTTTCCTTAATACACTCCACATCCTTTGAATCTCACAATTTTGTGTATCATGCCCCTTCACACATGTCTGGCTCGAGCTTAGGGAGGACTGATCCTTTAGGGGCTTCCCATGCGACCAATGCAATAAGGAGCAGTATCCAAGAGTAACATAACACCTTCTTGTGATCCTAGGCCTCACGCACGTTTTCCAAAAACTCGTTGCAGAGGAACTGCGACCAGTTGAAGCAGACCCCCTTTTCGTAGTGGTCAGCAAGCTGAATTACATAGGCGGGGAAAGTTGTGGCTTGCCAGTTGCTCATAACTTTACAAGCCAACAGCAGGGTACCCATGCGCATTCCAGGGTTGGAAATGGTGTTGATTAGGAACCCTCTGGTGTTTCGCTCGACATGGTAGCATTCTCACACCTTGTTGGCGATCTATTGCTCATACTTCTTGTCGATACGCTCCATGGGATTCGGCCCCTCCATGGGGAGACCAGTAATGTGGTGAATTAGGGTGGCATCAATGGGAATGCAGTCTTGGATCCACAAGCTGCTGTCATGGATCAGGGCTAGTAGTTGTTGCAAAACATGGTCGGTTATACTGTATCGGCCAAATTGAGGTATCCGCAACAAGTTTAGTAATCCTAAACCTGCTAACTCATGTGCCCACGGCATTGGTACTACCCACAGCACGTAATCCTCTAGTACCCTTTCGAGATATAGCTCAGGTGCCAATTCTAGGAAGGCCTCCATGTTGGCAAGGTTGTGATCGTCGAACTTAATTTAGGGGAGTTTTCCAAATGCTTATCCAATTATGGGGACTTCATCCATAATCAGTGGCATTTTCTAACATGAGCACACAACATCGAGATCCTTGGGTGTGCGCACCGAGGGCCTTTGAGGCCGAAAATAGGGTGGTAGCCAAGTTAGTGGGGTAGAAAGCCGAGCTTCTTTCTAAGCAGAAAGATGTCGCTTCGCTGGGTTAGGCGAGTGTGCCTTAGGCACCATTTGGGGAGATTTCACATTTCGAGGGGAGGTGCATGGCTTCCCCCCAGCCCATTTCACAGTCCTCCCATGCCCTTGCTCCTGGCCTTTACCCTTACTCTTATTTTTCTCCACCTGCTTCTCCTTGGTTGGTGTGGACGCGACCTCTTTGACTTCAGGGGTGACCTCCAATCCTTCATTGGATGCTTGCTCAGGAGAGGCCACTGTTTGTGATGATTCAATGGGATTGGTTGCAGTCATTCTCGCTCGGAAGACAAACTCAAGGTTGCCACTATCAGAGGGGGTAGCATGCCCAGACATGAAAAAAGCACAATAATTACGGAAATTTGCAAGGAAAAATATTTCCAGGACATGTAGAACCCAATTCTGAGTTGCCCTCCTCCATATATTTCAGATGAAACTTAGCTGAAACTTACCATCAAGGAAAGAGTAGAAAATGCTAAGAAATTGCCACATTAATTTCCTACTACCCGCTCCTTCCAATGGTAAAGTTTCTTTTTACCCAACGATACTATTCCAATGGCTAATTTTCACAGTTGTGTATTACCCCTGCAAGCCCAGTACACCTTCCTAGGCTCCCTAGCCTGTGGTCGACCCCTGTGCGTATAATGGGCCTGCCTGCATTTTTCTTCTTGTCTGTGCGTATCCATCCGAATACAGCTACTTTGGCGATGTAGTCATTTGGTCTGCGCTGAGTTGGTCAGTTATGGTTTGAGACGACTGCCATTAAAATATCTTGGTAGGGGGTCCTCGCACAGTGTAGCCAATCCCACCGCACCCCTATTTTTAATTTATATTACGATATAAGGTCCCAACCAATGTTGGTGGAATTTCCAAGGGTGGCGTGCAAACTAGCTGTCATATAATAGTACTAGCTTGCCATCTGTAAATGAATTCTGTCGGATATGCTTATTGTGCCAGGCTTTTTCCCGTGCCTTCTGAACTTGTTGATGAAAGTTAGCAATGAATCGATCTTCTTCTAAGGGAACTAGCTGCACTAAGCGTTCCTCCATGATATCGGGCTCCACCATGTTCGTAAAGGCTGCAATGCTCAAGCTAGGAACGATATACTCCATGGGCATAATGGTATACTTTCCATAAACTATCTGAAACAGTGTTTTCCCATTCAATTTCTTGCACGTGGTCCGAGAGGCCCAAAGGACCGACGGGATGCGCACGTCCCAATCGCTTTGATTGACATTACAGAGCTTGGTAAGTGCCTGTTCCAAAATTTTATTAAAAGCTTCTACCATTCCATTTGCCTGCGGGTGATATGTGGTACTTTTTGCATGGTGGATTCGAAACTACTCATCCAAAGCTTGTATTGTGTCACTAATGAAATGCATACCTCTATCGCTCATCAAGATCTTCGGAGAGCCAAAATTGGTTACAATATGCTAAAAAATAAAATGCACAATGGTATCTGCAACAAAATATTATAGATCTTATGCTTTTTCCCATCTGGTTACATAATCAATCGCAGTGAGGATGTATCGGGAACTTGTCTTCTTACCTGGTGGTTTGATGGGCCCAATGAAGTCTATTTCCCACTTATCGAACGCCTGCAGGGCCATCTATGGTTGTAAGGAAATTTCATCCCCGTGTGATGGTCTTCCTGTCCTTTGGAATGTGTCAAAGGATTCCCAACAGTCATGAGAATCGTTATGCAGTGTGGGCCACCACAACCCAACTCTTAAGATCTTCTACATCATCGCTTTTCCTGCGTAGTGACCTCGTGCTACGCCTCCATGAGATTCTGCTAAAATGTCTTGTATTTCATGCTCCATTACGTATCTTCACAGTAGCTCATCATCTCCCAGCTTATACAAGAGGCCCGTGATGATGGTAAAGTCAGTTGCACGGGTTACGAGCACTTTTTTGTTGTATTGAATATTTTGCAGGTGCCATCCCCATAGTTAAGAATTGAATAATATCAGAAAAGTGATCATCAACCACCTTAATAGAAAATAGCTGCGCATTGGGCAATCCTTCCTCTAGGTTGGTTGGTTCTTCACCATTATTGATTTGGGACAAGTGGTCTGGTCTAGCATTCAATTTCCCTGGCTTCACAATTATCTCAAAGTCATATTCTTGAAATAGAAGTAACCATCGGAAAATCTTCCCCCCCAACACAGGCTTATTGATGAGGTACTTCAAAGCTGAGTGATCCGTGAACACCTTGAAGTGCCCTCCCAATAGATAAAATCAGTATTTCTAAAAGTTTTACGCCATTTCCAACCCTTCACATTCCATAGTGGAGTAGTTACGCTCCAGACTAGAGATTTTTCTACTAGAAAATGCAACTGGGTGGTCAATGTCCCCCTCCCTAGGCTGCGTAAGGACATCTCCTAGGGCGATCCTTAAAGCATCCATGTGGACATGGAAAACCTTCATCCAGTCTAGGAATATGAGGATAGGTGTAGAGACCATTTTTTCCTTGAGTAGCTCAAAAATATTATGACACTTCGCGTCCCAAAAAAACGATACGTCCTTATTTAGCAAATTTTCCATGGGTATCGTGATCAATGCATACCCTTGAATAAACTTCCTATAATAGGTTGTGTGCCCAAGGATGGAGTGAAACTATTTTTCACTTGTGGGGACTTCTAAATTGATGATAAATGCAATTTTGGCGGCGTCAACCATCAGTCCTTGCCGATATACTATATGGCCTAACAAGATCCTAAAAGGCACACAGAATATGCACTTCTTAATATTTATAGAAATCTGGTGCTTTCTACAGGCGTCCAAAATCATGCGTAGGCTTGATACATGCTTCTTTACCAATCCAAATACTGTGCAATCGTCAAAGTATACTTCCAAGAACTTGTGAATGAACTCCTTAAATACTGTGACCACT
Organism: Pinus albicaulis; assembly: GCA_034641835.2. Lineage (NCBI taxonomy): Eukaryota > Viridiplantae > Streptophyta > Pinopsida > Pinales > Pinaceae > Pinus > Pinus albicaulis. Next base: position 659,170,682 of record CM076582.1, on the reverse strand, counting down.
ACCCGCAAAAAGATGGCAGGGGAATTTTTGAGCCCAAACGGCATGACGGTGTACTGGAAGGATCCCCATTTGGTGGAAAACATAGTTTTATTGTGATATTTAGGTGCGATCCTGATCTGATGGTAGCCCGAAAACCCTTCAGTGAACGAGTATGATTCCTTCCCTCCCACACTATCGAAGATTTCATCAGAGAATGGTGTAGGGAAGGGATCATGTATGAAGGCATCAATCAGCTTACATAGGTCGATTTTGATTCTTATTTCTCGTTTAGTCTTTTTCTCTTAGACCACCATAGGGCTTAACCAATATGACTCTTCTACTGGTTAGATGATACCTGCAACTAGCATTTTTTCGATTTCTTCCCTGACTTTCTGCTTATACTTGGGGTTGAATCGGTAAGGTCGCTGCTTGACAGGGCGTGCATCCAGTTTTAGAGTGATTTGCATGACCCCCAAGTCCCCTATAATACCTTTGAGTTCTAAGAATTTCGTAGGAAACAGGTCCTGGTACTCCGTGAGAAGTTTCGCGACTTTCCCAATAGTATCATCATCCCAATAGTCCCCAATTCTAGCTAGCTTAAGTTGTTCTTTTGTTCCAATGTTGACTTCCTTTAGCTTAAGAGGCTTGGTCACATCGACGACTTGCAGTGGGGGTCCAGAAACTGCTCATTCACCCTCTAATTATGGGATAATGATTTTTCACAGGTCTTTGTCACATTCTTCCATTGACATATTGTGACAGTTCACAATATCCTGCATCTATGTATCCCAAGATGGTTCCCCATACACCACACGAGGGCATGACTCATCAAATACTAGTATATGTCTTGCAGGGCTTCATCCAATTCCTTAGTTCTGCCTATCAACACGAATGTCCCCATAAAATCGTCTCTCATGGTCTCCCAGTGGTGGGTGCACTGACGTGGCTCTGCATCCAAATACCATGTGGTGGGGATTGGTCCCAAGGAATGAATTAATAGGTGGACCCATTCGTCCCCCGTCCTTTCACACCACACTCCATCCATGTGGACAAGTCCTTGTGCAGGTCCCCTTGGCCAAGGAAAGTCTCCACGCGTAGGTGAACCATGGGTTCAAATCATAGGATCATCATCTCGCGACATTCCTCCCAATCCTAAAAAGTCCCCTTATGAGTTTCACACCATTGCGCAGGGGTCACACGCATGGCTAGGTTAAGCTCCCACATTCTTCTTTCCCTTGGGACTTGTGCTTCGAATGCTCTAAGTAAATCCATAATACTACCAGAATCATCAAAGTAAGGCAACTCTCTTACCTCAGAGGAGATACACCGAAAGCTCTTTGTGATCCTAAGACATCGTAGCACAGATATGTCATGCAACCGGTTCTGCCAATTTTTAATCTCCCCATCGGAGTCAAAGAGGCATTCATTGTCTTTCTCCCAACAAAGAACGCCATCAGTCGTAGGGTTAATCTAATCCTTGTCCCAGACAGTTAGTTTATAGATATGATCCACATCATCTTCTTTGCGCACGGGTTTTGTATACCATTCTCCCTTTGCTGGGTCTAGAGGGACTATTACTCTCGTACCCTCATTCTCAAAAACCATGCTCCTTTTCTTCAAGTTGATAATTCCTCTCATGTCTATAGCCCAGTCCATTCCTAGGAGCACAGGATAAGGGTCCGCATCCTCTACAATTTGAATTACCTCAAAATCCGTGTATACCTTAACTCCTGCAATATCTACCATACTCTTTGATAGTCTCCCCAACGGTATTATCTTCTGTTGGTTATCCATGCACAATTGTATAGTAGACCATTCCATCTTAGGTTCTCCCATCCTTTGCCACTTTTTTTTGGGTAGGAAATTCACATTAGATCCCAAATCCAAGATGACCTGATCCGTTTCATAATCGCCAATCTGTGTAGTTAGCCGAATTTCCCGACTAGTTCGTTTCTTATGCTTGTAAAGTTTGTGAACATATTTAACTTCTGTTGGAGGGTTAGTTTTTCTACGCAACTGTCTATCAGGGCTTGACTATTTTCTGCTACCTTCTGGTTGTGTAGAAATTTCGTACATGCCTATAGGAATGGTTTAAATTCTTCATCTACTTTTAGGTTTGTTGGAGCCTTGGAAGTAGATGCCTCATTCATGGTAAAGTATTTCTCCTTCTATAGGTCCAAGATTTCCATTTTGATAGCATCTTTTCGGATCAGGGTTTCAGCTGGAGCTCTTTCCTCAACACCTCCAGTAGCCATGCCACTGTGTGTAATGAAATTAATACTGGGTCCCTCATCACATGGTTCTACCTTAACCCTTTGTACATTATGCATTGGTGTCAGATATTTTTCCTACCACTTTTCTATCAGTACCAGACAATATTCGATCACATGATCCAATTGTCTACAATAACTGCAAGATTATTGTGCAGGGTTCAGGCAATCCCTTGCGAAGTGCCCTACTTCTCCAAAACTATAACATATCAATTGCCCTCTTCCACGACCTGTGCTTCTGCCTCTCCCCCCCGGCCTCTGGCAGGGGAGCCTCCTCGTCCTGAGGGAGATATCGGTGATGAAGGGTCAGCCTATACCCTGTACAGGTTTCCTCGATCTATCATTAAGTCGTATGTCCAAAATTTGTGTTCATCATGTCCCATAGATGAGAAAAATAGGCACCATTATTGCTTCAACTTTGGAACATAGGCACTAAGATGGGGGCAGTGGTTGGTATCATGTATTCCAGCTATGCGGCAGTCAGTGCACCATAACGTGGGACCACTTGGTCCTGCAGCCTCTTTAGGGTGCAATGGGTTGGGCCCCCCAGTTTTCATGTAGTCTACTAGTAGAGGGAACTAATCCTTGGTTTGGCCTGACACCTTGCATCTTATACACCATACGTCTAGACTAGCTTATTTACCTCACTCCTTTCACAAATTCTGGATTTCTAGGTGCATTGCCTCGAGTTTTCCCTGGATTTTTTGTACCCTAAACTGGGCATGATCTCTTGGCACAGCTTCTAGCTTCATGTAAATATCCAAGGCTCTCTTGTGTATCAATCGCTTGTTGTCCCATAGGCCCACGCAAGTGAGGTAATAACATGGCAATGAACCATTCCTTGTGCTTTATATCCTCATACTTAAATTCCCCATCTTTGATAACCTTCTTTAGCTATTAATCAACCTCCCATACTGACTCAGTGGGTCCTTGTTTAAAGTCTTTCAAGTCAACCACTAGTTGAGCATAGGACTTAGGCTTCCGAAACTGTTGTTTTAAAGCATCCTTAATTTCTTGTATTGACGGATCTGAATGTTGGCCTATGTACCCCATGAACCAATCCAAGGCCCTTACTTCAAAGGAGAGGGATAAATACGCCCTTTTACAACATCGCTAGCCACATTTTGCGCATTCCATACTGATTCCTATACGAACCAAAATCGGTCCATGTCTTCATCTCCCACACCCTTGAAGGTGGGCAGCTTCATGTGTGTGGCCATGTCTTCTTCCGGTAGTGGCAGAGGGGTAGGTGAGTTCTTTCCCTTACGCTGAATCGACGATGGTGTAGCCAGAGGAATAGTTCCTGCATGCACAGATGGCTCTCTTAAGGGGATGTAGATGAATCTATTCCCTTCTCGGTTGACTCTATAGTACTTACCATTTCGTGTTGTATTCTGACCCTGTAATATTCCAAGATTAGCATGCAGCTAATTGGAATATTTATTTTTGTCTTTTACACTTAGGATATTAATAAATGGGTAAGGAGGCCCATACATTTCAGAAATAGGAATAAAATATCTTATGATGTGAAGAGGGATCATTATTATGGCTAGATTTCACACCCCCATGTGTGAAAAGGGACATTTTCATGTGGATAAAGTCAAGTTTGACCAAGTCAACAACATAAATGTAGGAAGAGTGGATCATCAATAAAAACAACTCAATATGAATGAGGATCAGTCTAGACAACTATATGAGAGCTGGATTGAAGAACCTTAGGTATGAATAAGGGAAAATGCATGAATATTCAGTCAAGGTTGATCCATTCAAGATTGACTAAATCAAACAACGTTGTCATGGAGGAATGGCATTGATGAAGGTACAACACAGTTTTGGAGGCATATTGTTTGTGTGATGGTGGAAACCCTAATGAGTGGGACCCAAGATGAGAAGGCTCACTTAGTTTATAAGTAAGAGGATGGAAGCCATTTTAGGTTAGCTTATTAATTATATTTTGATGTGTCTTCTTAGACTTTGCTTTCTTCAGCTGTTTAACTAAGATTGTTGGTGCTGTTTAGCACTAAGGTTTTCCTGTTTAGGAATTCCATCTCTTCCCTTTGAGTAGCTCTTGGGAGAGACCTGATCTATCATTCCACACATCTAGCATTGGTGCCAAGATTCAGTCTTCAGTTTTAGCACAATTTCTGTAGGAGTTTGTGTTGAATTGCAGGGTGTTGTAGTGGAGGGTTGAGAAACCCACTTTTTGAGTTGGTTTTGCATAGGAGGAAGGATTCCTTATATTGGGAGATAATTTTGGAGGGTTCTTGGGCTGATTTCAGATCTTTTGTAGCAGGCCAACATATTTACATCACTTACAACGTTATTCTAGTTTGGAATTGCACTATTTCTTGAGGGCAGTTTCAACAGTGTCTCTTATGGCTCTTTTTGGGAGTTTTCCTATGATTGGAGGGTTGATCCTTCCATGGGGAAGAAATTTGATCAGATATACATCAGATATATATTATGTCAGCCTTCTATACTCTTGTGCTTCATTTTTAAGTGATTATTCAGTCTTATTGCTGAAGATCACCATTTGTATTTGGGTGTAATCCTAGAAACCCTTCCCATGTTCTCTAGATTTTGTATAAAGGAGACTAGATATCAGTTCATGGGCCATATTGTTTAATATAATATTAGATCTATTTTTCTCAGCTATTTCTGTGCATAAACTATCATTAGACTGCGCTTTCACTTTATGTAGTAATTTCATGTTGCAGTAGTTTTGGGGTTTCAACACTTTTGAGCTATACTAGGTGTGGGAGGTCTGTTTACCTCATCTAGTTTGATTTGTTTCTGATATCCTCTTGGATTTAGATGGTATATTTTCAAATCTAAAGGATCCAAGTGTTGATATCATTTTATGTAGCATATATTTCTGAAATTGCGTTTTTTATGCATGCATTTCTAAGCAGTCCCATTTTGGGATATTACACACCTTGAAAAGAGCTCATTCATTCGGTGTGGCTGCAAAAAATGCCTTTTTAGCACAGTAATATTTTAATTAGTAGTGGTAATTTTCATAAGAACTTGCCTCAGAATCCTTTGAAGAACCTCCACTCCTCTTCCGAGTAGGATATAAACTGATCGACTACGAATTCTGTGACAAATCCTCCTAGCACACTATCCACCCAATGATCTACAGTCCAGGTGATTGTGTTGTGAGCCTTCTCCAACTGTTGGATTAATTGTAGAGTCCAATATGTAACCTAATCATCTTTCCAGCACGTCTGGAATTCTACTAGCCTTTCTAGCCACTACTGTAGCTCGTGCGCAATAGTTACAAAGAAAATTTCATATACTTCTGTAAAAATATATTTGTTCTTCCACTTCTCAGCTGTTAGATTCACTCTACGGTTCTCTTTTATGGAAAATTCTTGAATCTATTTTTCAAACCAGTATTCGAGCTCCAATTTCTCAGGTTGCAAACGGCCTCGTGGCATTACCCGATATCTCTCTCAAAATGCTCCCGGTCCCGGAAACGGAACCATTTTTTGGCTTGAGGGGTCCTGACCCAGGTTCAGATTTAAGGTTTGCCAACAAAGCAATATACTACTGGCCCTTTCGGAAATGAGTCACTTTTGCAGGCCAAGGTCGCACCTGAAGTAGGATGGGTGGGTGCTGGAACCAGGTTTCTGCACCCTGGAAGAAAGTGGGTAATTAAGGCAGTATTGTTGAGATCTATCAGGTTCGCACATAAGCAAGATTATTACCGAGTCCTTAACAGTATAACCAGCATGCAAGCATAAACAAAACTACTATTATTAAGTAGATCTTAGCAACACCTTCGCATCCATGTGTGCACAGTAATTATCATCACAGAATAACACAATCGTAGCTAATTTATATATCATATACACAATCACAACTAACGCAGAGGTGCTACAATAGTAAACGCAACCAGTTCAGATAACATAGAGATACTTCAACAGATTTTGTGTTCATTAACATCCAAAACCGAGTTACAAACCGAAGTCACATCCCGCACACATAACCAGTGGGGTCCGCACTCAACAGGACTGAGGATCTTCGCGCACATAGCCAACAGGAGTCCTTACCCAATACTACCCAAAACAGATCTCAATAGTTCGTATCTAGCATCAATATTTCTTACTTATCTCTAGACTCAAACTATCTATCTATTTATATCATCATAGCCTGCAGTATCCTGTGGTCTGCAAACCGTGGTTTGCAGACTCTAGGTCTACCCTTTGACCTATTACAATACATTGGGGGCTTTGACCCACCCCAAAGCCCCTATGCTAAACTAATTACTACAAAAATATATATCAAAAAACGCAGCTAGGGGACCCCGTTCCAAGAGTGTCCATCAATTGTAATATGCTACAAAACTATGAAATTAGTCACTGCAACTTGATATTTTAGAGGGAAGCAGCCACCAAAAATTTATCCACCAAATATTTTCCAAATAACCTCATCTCTTTTGCAACATATTAATTCTTCCATCTCTATATTCCATTTAGAGCAGTAGGTTTATTAACCCAAAGAAAATATGGGAGGAATCAAAGGATTGGGGATTTTCATAATTGACTTATAGTCACCTTGGATTTGGGTGAACTTATCCATGATTTTTTTTTGAATTATAACATCTTGGACCACAAAGCTTACTGCAACAATATTTCCTATGTAGTCCCTGCTTGAACAATAATTTCCAAGAAAAATTATAGCTTTCATTTTCTTCGGTGGGCCAAAGGTCCTTAGCATCATCGCAAACATTTTTATCTTCCTTCCCTCTTAACGCACTGCAGAGATTTTTTTAACTACCTTCACAGATTCTTAGCAAACAAGATTTTGAACAAGAAAATTTCTAATGGTTTCTCCAACTAGAAGGCCTATCCCACTTGTGCATACCATTCATTTACAAGTCCATCAGAATCTATGGAAAAAATAGGTGTTGTAGTCATTTCAATCACACACACCATCTCAATTTCCATAGAACTAAGTTTATATAAGACTTGAAATATCAAATCCTTTAACTGAGAATGAACCATATCTCCAATGCTACTATCTTTAATGTCTTGAAATGAACTCTTTAAATAAGCTATAGCAAGTGAATTGCATTTATTTCCACCTATTCCCATAGTAGGCTTCTTCTTTGGACCACTTCTAGAAATTCCTTGAAAGAGGAAGAAAAATGCATCTGACCATCATATTTATCACTTGAATTATTTTATATACCTCCATACCTAAAATATTTTGTATTTTGTGATCTAAACCAAAATACAAATTTTTTTGAATTAATTCTAGTAGCACTCATGCCACAAACTACATCGCCTAGATAGGCAGCACCAAGATGACCAACATCTCTCAAACTATTTATGTTAAGTCCAATTGAATCCCCATGGTATTCAAGCAACTAATTTTCAATATCCATGATTTGAGCTTCAGTTGGGGTCATTCCCAACATCCAACACATATCTTCGTAATAAAAAGAAACACCATGACACTTGAAAATATCCATGATACTATGACGTCGAGTTAAAATTCCAATTGGGTAATCTTAGAGAAGCATATTACACAAGTGTTTGAATCCTAAAAATGCGTTTCTCCATAAATTGAGCTACAAATTGTAATTCCATGCTTAGATGAAGACCAAATTCTTGAATAAGATATTGACAATAAATAGAAATGAGGAAACAAAACAACCTGAGGGGAGGTATGGTGGTGTTGTAACCCATATTGTACAGGCATGGTGACAACCGCTCAGGGAAGGGGTTGTCACTTTGATCCCCGCTCACTCCATTCTAGTTGTCTCCCCACAACAAATTATGGCAGGTAGTCCTTGTGGAATGAATTGAAGGAATTTTTTTTTGGAACAAACGCGTTTTGGAGACACAGATGAATGGCCTAGCTACTAGGTTAAAATTAGTAATACTTAAGGATTTAATTAAATTTATAGATGAAACCAGTGCCTTATGGAGTCCTAATTATTGATTAATGTAAATTTATGCCAATTAACCAGATGGAAACCTGCTAATTCAATTATTAACTAACCCATATGATGTGCAAGTCCTAGAATCTATGTGTGGTGCAATGATTTATATGTCTAGTCTATGTGTGACCTTCCCTTAACTATTTTTAAGCTGAGATCCAAGGTAGGTTATGGGAAGGAGGCCAACAGAAAGAAGGATAAGGTCTAATTAATGATATCTTTTTTGAGCTCCTATCACCCCATGCCTTCAGCACTATAGAGACTGTGGCTTTGATGACTGCAAGGTCATCGTGTTAAACATCAAAGATTTTCTAATCCCCTCAATCTAGGTGAGAAGGGCTTCCCTAGATCTATATCAATATAGCTTATGCTAGGAGGTAAGTTTTAATGCAAGCTAGATCCTAATATTCTTATGCAATTATGACGGGTTAAGAATTCTTGAGTTATAATTGGTTATGCTATTTTAGAACTTAGCAATTATCAAACAACAATTCTAGAACAAGATAGGTTCTTTAAGATACAAGTGCCAATTTTAAAAAATATTCCACAAGATGTTAAATAGATCCACGCTAGATAAACAATAGAGCAAAAATTAACCAGTGATTTAGTATGATAAGCCAATGACTACAAGATGCCAATCACAATCACTCAAACCGATCTTATTCACAATTCCAATCACATTCTAGATGCTCAGGTTAACTTTATTCAGAAACAAGATTAGACTAATATTTTTGAGTGTTTTCAAGTGAAAACTTAATCAATTATTAAGCCTAAGATGAGATAAGAAAATTTTAGATTTTTGATAACTCATATCAACAATAATACTTCAGAAATTTCAGACCAATGCTAGGTCAAATAAGATCAACGTTGAAGGAAGAGGAAGCTAGGAGGGCAGATTGGGGGACAAAGAAGCGAGGGGAGGTCCAAAGGAGGAAACATTGGAGGATAAAATCCCTTGAAGACTTGACATTGAGTCTATAATGGTAGACAAAATGGGTTTATGGGCTTAAAAGCTCACGATAATCCATCTAGGGATTCCCTCTAGGGATAACAAGGGGGGATGAGGCTTCTTAGGTCCATGAAGATCTCTAAAAAGGGCCTAAACACCTGACACATAGAGATTGAGGGAGGGATGAGGCCTTTAGATGCTATGACATGCCTCCAAGGGGCTGAAAAATATGTCGCAAAGGGAAAATAGGTTGACGCAGGGACCTTATAGGCTGATGTTGGGCTAGAGAAGGCTGGATCTGGACCAACGAAGGATTAAAACTGAAACCCTTGCTTCAATTTTTTTTTCTCTTTCGGATCTGAATTTTGATGCAAAATCTTCAGTGGGTATCCCTACAAAATTTTCTAGAGACTAGATCTTACCCTCAAGGGCCTAGATATAGATCTACTTCAGCTTTATATGTTGATTCAACTTGTAAAAATGAAAATAAAACACCCAAACCCCAAATATATACAAAATTCCTTAAAACCCTAAAACCAAAGTTATAAAAAATAATATACAAATTAGATTTACAAAATTATTTACAAGATCTACAAATATACAAGGGGGTTGAAAAATTTAAATTTTGAGAAAAACATTTTTATGGTTTTTTCTTTGATGAATGGTTAAAAAAACTTTAGAAACTCCAATGCACACTATATCCTTAGTGAAGATTTAATCCACCATACAAATATTTTGGATGCAAGAAACAATGATTCCTGCCCAAGTTTGTGAACTTGGAGGCCAAGGACTGAAGTACCTACAAACACTATGTATTTATCTCAAGACACTATGTTAATACATGGGGATACAAACCACCAAATATTAGCCCAAAACTATAAATAGTGTGATTTTATCTCCATCTAATGAAAAGAAAACTTACCAATATTCAACACAACTTAGGAATGGTCGTAGTGAATATATACCACAAATACATAAACATGAACACCTTGAATTTCACCCCAAATTATTTATTATGATAGAAAAAATAGTTCCCAGCGGGACAATAGCGTTACAAAGACTCTTCAAGAACAATTTTCTAGCCAGAGATCTTATTAGAGACTGAAATGACTCTAATTTATAAACCAATCCTCCGAGTGGAAAAATAACAGCTAGTTTCTTCGATTGTTGTCAAAATAATCTTGGTCATTGAAAAATATTTGATCATATTTTAATCTTGGCCCTTGATTTTTTAAATACGAGGAATTTTCGAATTTATCATTTAGTTCCATTTTTATTAGCTCAAAATTAATTATTTTGAGCTAATTTCCAAAAAAAATGGACTTTTACTTAACCACCAAGTTCCAAGAGTCCAAATTTTCTTGAAATATACAATATTCCCTTGTGGAGGACCTTCAAAAATTGATTCCCTTAAAACCCACAAATTTTTCCACTTGGAGAATTAATTTTCCTAAGACAAATTAATTTGAAAAAATTCAACAAATTTATATTAAAGAAAAATAAAAAGTTACATTTTAGTAGATGCACCAAGTGCATTCAAGTATTGTCCCAAAGTACCAGAAGATGTGCTTTAAGCACTCACAGTAGAAAAGCTACCAAAAAAAAATAAAAATTAAAATTACAAATGGCCAGAAAAACTAGTTTTCTCTTTTTTTCTTTTTTTTATTATGGACTTTTTGCCAAACCCCAAGAGATGGAGTAGTTGAAAAAATTTCCAAATCATTATTTATTGGAAGGTTTTGGGTTTCTTTATCTGAATCTGAGCTCTCAGAGATATGAGAATGCTTAGTTCCACCTAGTCCTTGCTTGTTTCTTTTTTCCTCATGTTGGTTCTCACTAGTCGAGATCACTGCTGAGTTGTTGGGAATGTCTGACTATTTATTTTGGTCCCTTTGATTCTCTTCTCCCTCCATTTGAGTACCTTGAATATTTTTTATCTCTTTATGTTACTGGGTCTCATCCATTTCTTTATCCTCGTCATCTGAAGATGGAGGATTTGGGAATTTCCATCCTCTTTTCTTTGGCTGTCTTTTATTCATCATTTTCTTTGCTTTATTGCATGTGTTCTGCAAGTGTCGTGTTTGATGGCAGATCTTGCACCTAAAAGAATTATTTTAAAAATATAACTAGTGTTACCACATGAAATATTGAAGCCTCATATTAATATGATCATTAATTCCTTTTCTTAAATCCATTTCCACACATATGCAAGAAAAATTGAAAATACCTTTGCCCATTCTTTCACGATCCATCTTTAGGAACTTTCCCAATGTGTTCCTAATGACTTCTATAAACTGATGGTGCCTTAGGGAAGTCAGATGTTGTGTAAAATTACCCATACTTTCATTTTTGTTTCCACCATTTTGTTACCATGGGGTTACAAAGAGACCCGCCCTTCCCCAAAAACATGGTCCTTCATTTATAACATGTTCACAGTCTTTCTGATTTTCAAACTGAACCACAAAAAAACCTTTGGCACATAGATAAATATCAACAATTCTGGTTTATTTGCAGAAAGTTCACTCATTTAGATATTTAGATTTGGGATAATAAACATTAAATATACCAATGATATATTTTTCTTGTAGGATAGTAAAAATACCACTTACTTCTGGAATTTCTATAACCAGAGTTGGGGCTTTATCCATCTTCTCAAGTATGTACGACCCTGGTATTGTTAGATTTTAATTTTTTTGTCTTGAGTGGCAACATTCCCTCTTAGTTCACCCTTGAATGAGGCCAGAGTCTGTCCAGCCGAAGATGATCCAGGTGTGTAACTCACTCCACGGGCACTACCTTACAATCTTAAATTCAAAATAATTGTGGCGTTTATTTGAATGCCATAGTCCTCCAAATGGACCAAATCCTACATCACTTTCCCTGAATAAATCAAACTTTAAAAAGGAGTAGGAATACCTGTAATATTTAGGATACTCTATTTCAGATCTGACACTAGATCTGTTCCCCTGACCCTTAGCACTTTTGATTTTCAAGAAATAGTTGTTATAAGAACTTGAACTAACTGCTATGGATCTGCTTCATGTGGTCTCCTTTCTATTTGTATTTTGTTTGTGTTATAGGTCAATTTTGGCACCATTCCCAATGAAATAGTTAACTGGGCATCATCTCTAGGACCAATGCATAGGGTCTATCATCCCCTATCATTTCAGTTGTTATATGCCCTAAGACAAAGAACAAGAAAAATCATTCAAGAATTTCATCTGAAAAGGTTTCAAGAGATTTGAAGTTTATAATATATCATATGAGAGCTCATCAAAGTTGCCTCTAAAGGGACTAAATGCATTTCATATGCAGGTAGCCATATGAAAGGCTACTCTTCAAAGCACTTCCCAACATCCAATGGTGTGTTGGTCCCATTGGGTGCGAAATTCTCATTGTTCCAGAATCTCCACTTGGCCAGTGCCTTCTAGAAGAGTTCACATGTGTCAAACTTTGAATCCATGTGTCCATTTGATATCTAAAATATTGGGAACATGCCTTGATTTTTATTATAAAGTCATTGATTATAAAACTACCTTCAGTTCCTCTATAAATTGAGCACAGATCTTAGTGTTTGGGAAGGAAGAATTTGTGTAGAGAAATGCTGGTGGAATTTCAATTGAGGAGATTTATTTGAGTGACATATTGCTAGAGATATATGCATTGTGATGAGGTTGGGATGCTGCTGGAGATGGTGACACCAAATCAATCACTGGGTTGTAACCTCCCCTTCTATCATTAATAAATATTACTACTTATTTTTCCCTATATGCATTTGTATAAGATTTGATATTCCATATCATGATTTCTTAGTTGATGTATATGGTTTATGCTTTATTAATTTAGCTAAATAAACTTGAATAAACATCTGTATTATTGCTATCTCTTGTTATTTAGTGTTTATTCTTGTAGGAAATATGTTGCACAGCTGACTAGAATTTGAAGCTACAACAAAAGCGACAAAAGGAGACTTTGGAAGCGCTTGGATCCCAAGTAGGTTTTTTATTTCATTATTTATGTCTGTTTACAGTTAGGAAAGATAGTCGTAAAGTATTTGACCTGTTGTTCTAGATTAGCACCTGTCTAGGGAAGGATGATTTATCTTTAATTCATAATTCTGCATAACAAATTGGCGACTCCACTGGGGAGATTACTCTTAATCCTAGGTGTTTTAGCCTCTAATTTTCTATGTTTATTCACCCAGTAGTTGTTACTAACAAAGATTAGGATTTTTAAAATCCAAATTTGTAAAAGAAGTGTGTTAAACAGTTTTGTTTTTCCTTATACACTGCGCCCAACGCACTCTTGGACAGGACACAGTGCTTTGCATAACACTTTATCCCTTTCAGACCTATGTTGCAAAGCACTGTCTCTCTTTAGAGATTGTGTTGCCTCCTAAAACCATCCAAACTCCCCTGAATTTGTCTTTGCAATTTTTTTCAATTTGTTTTCTGTTGTGTTTTGAAAATCCTAACCCTCATATTGACTAGTGAACTTATCTACCTCTTCCTCCTTTGAAAGAAAATTTGTTTAATGTTTTTTTAAAGAATTTTTCTTTATCATTGACGAATTAATTTCAAAGTATTTTCATTGTCGCATTAGATCCATTTTATTTTTAAAAAGGAAATTTTCGTAATTTATTCGTTTCCTGATAGGATAAATTGTTGTTTAATTCCTCATTTTTCATTCAAAATAGAAATTGTTGTTTATATTCCTCATTTCTCAAAAGTAAAAGGCATTTATTTTTTGTTGATTTAGTGCACTTAGTTTCTTTTCTGCATTCATAACTTTAAAGGAACTGAAAAGAAAAATCTGCATTTGCATATAGTGGTTTGTGTGTTTTTACAAAAGATACAATTAGGAAATCTGCATTTAATTTGTGTTCTTTGATTTGTTTGCTTGCAAATTGTTTTCACTTTCCCTCTAGTAGCTAGGATTTTCATTGAAAAACTAAAAATGAAATATTTCTTATCATTCTTAGTTTGAATTTTAGGAATTTCCAATACATCATCGCAGTGAACCTTTGAAAGGAATTTTTTTAAAGAAGATCAACATAAAATTAATATCAATCTACCTAACAAAGCATTGGAACCATAACAATAACATTTAGAAGGTCTAGGATAGAGATGTGTTCCAGCATCATAAAGCATAACAATTGTCATTAACTTGTTTGCGATACATTCCGAGTGTGATACCTCACTCCACGTACGTAAGTATATCATAGCTCGTCCACGTACTTTCAGGCATATCGGGTGGTGTTACAGTATGATAAGTATAAATGGGTGCTCTCACTGTGTGGTTTCGCATCAGACATCGCTAATATGGACTTGGGCCTCCACGTACCTTAAGTATATTTGGGAGGACAACGTTTAGGTGTTATCCATCCATAGTGAACTAAGTCGACTACCTTGTAAATTTTGATACATCGAACACATCATTCGAGGAGATTGCTTACTCGTACTTCTTGGTTTGCCAGGAGTTATTTTGCAGTTCACAGTTTCTTGGTAAACCCTATTTCCTATCATTAACCTTTTATTTTTTTTATTTGTTTTTGGTTAAAATAAATCAATAATCGTGGAAGAAAAAAATCCTTTTCCCCTTCGTTCACGTAGACTAGCATTAAAACCACCTTTACCACTAGAAGTTACTTCTGGTAGACGAAGGCGATCATGTTCTGCTGAATCAAGTACAATTCATGCCTATGGTGAAACATTATTTTATCATAAACCATAGTTAGCTCAAGTTGTTTCTACACACCTCGATTCATCTACTGTTGTCAAAACAGAGTCTTCACAGCTGCTCGTGGTCATGATCCATCCAATCAGTGACACCATACCTCCTAGAACTGACATTGTTCACACAGAAATTGATCCAGATCCTGTGTCTTCTTTTCCAGAACATCTGAATCTTGAAGTCGTACAACCGGAAGTTTTTCCTACCTTGGTCATACCACAAATATTTTTAGCCATTGAGTCTCCCATATCACACAGTCAACCAGTTGAAATATACTTTGGGCCTGACGGTGAAATACTTCCACCTAGTTTAATTGCGATTGAAGAAATCCCCCAAGACAAGACACCTTTAACTCCAACCCATTTTGGGGAGGACCCTTACCTGTACGAGTATTTTCCTCAATCATTATCATTTTCTTTTGTTGATCCTATTCCTATTCAAACTCCCGTCGATTCAAAAGGGTATACATTTGGTCAAGTAACCATGCTTGAACCAACATCTTCGGTTGGGTCATCTATTCCAATTACGCCAACTCTAGCCCTCGCTACCCCGTCGATGTTTACAACTTCACCAGAGTCATATTTTCATGGTGGCCCTATGGTCCCATCAGGTTAAAAATAATTATCTGGAATTTTCTCTGGTGCATCTTCAAATCCATGGACTTTACCAATGTCATCATTCAGTATTTTAACTGGTAATCCTATAGTAAGTATTGAAAGGCTTGATTCTTTATACACAAATTCAAGGCAATATCAAGCCGGTCCTTCTGGGTTTATTGCTTCAAGTACCATATCAAATGGACTCCCAACATTTGGAGAGCAATATTTTTCATCTTATTATCCTCCTCATGCTGGGGGGAGACCTTTGGTCACCCAATATGACAGTACTACGTCACTTTTTGGTCAACCTAATGTAGAAATGAATGTTTTTCAATGGCAGCCCAGAAGAGCAAGTTATCGCTCATGCCCAATATTTAGACTTGATCTACAGTCAGTCTGGCACACTCTATGAAAAAATTCCTAACGCACCGAGATCTAATTTTATTGTTCCTCCTCAATTAAAGGAATCTCATGTTGGAGACGTATTGATTGGAACTACAAGCACACATCACACTACTGCATCTGATCCTGCACCTTCTTCCGAAATTAATGCTGTGTATTTTGACAAAGGAAAAATTGAAAAGCAACCCGGAAATAAGAAAAAGGGGAAATCTAAGAAAAAGCAAACTTATAACCAACAGGAAAGATCATTTGATCAATCGTCTAGACCTAGAAAACCTCATTATCCATGCATAATCTGTAATGAGGAACACTTTTTTAGGGATTTTCCTCACATCATTGAAGTCTCAAAAATCATCAAGACTTCCCATGTGTCAGCTATGTTGATAGACTCATTTCCAAATCTAGACACAAATTTGGTTGCTACAGATCCAGCTCCTAGTTCCCAAGTGTTAATGTTATCTGTCACAAATCCTTCAATAGATATTTTGGAGTCAATGCATGATAAATATTATGTTATTCAAGCCACTGATCAACCTACTACCACGACAACGAATCCGTTTACAGAATTAGTATCGCCTACTGCCATTCCTAAATTGAAAATCAAGCCACCAAAGGGAGTAATTCACATATCGACATATAATCCTTGAGAAAGAGTTGCAAAAAATTATAATATAGTTGAATATTTGGCTCAATCCCCTTTAGCAATGTCTGCTCTTAAGGTATTACAAAATTTCCCCTCCCAAAAATAAGCTTTATTGTCGGCTATTGGTGGAATTGATCTGACTGATTCTAATCTTTTCGTCTTTAATCATATGAGCTATGTACCAAAACTACCAGCAAAATCGGCATTATCCATACAAGTAAATGTTCTCAATCACCTTGTTCATTGCACTATTATTGATGAGGGAGCATCTACATGCATTATTTCTCTAAATTGTTGGAAGTCACTTGGCTCGTCGCGCTTATCACAATCATTAATGACGTTGAAAGATTTTAATGTGCATACATATAAACCTTGTGGTATTATTAATAACCTCCATGTTGAACTTGTGGGAAAAACAGTGAATGTCGATGTTGAGGTTTTTGACAGACCCCTTGAATATAATATTCTACTTGGAAGGCCATGGATATATGCAATGCCTACAATTGTTTCTACATATTTTAGAATGATCACCTTTCCACATAAAGGTGCTATCATAGTCATTAATTAACTATCCTTCTTTGCCTCTGCTTCCCAGGTAACTGGAAGTGTTCCGTTTGTTCACATACCTCAACTAGAACTTTAGAACATTGGTGTAGGAATATTAAAGGATTCCTCTCTCATGGGAACCATTGCATTACCTCCGCCTACGATGTCAACAGAAATTGCAAGTATAGAGACCTACTACATGATCTCTTCCACTCTATCTAGCTTAAGGGAGAGTATGGATGATTATGAAATTAAAATTTTGGATGAGTTTTTTCCACCCAACCCTATTGATCTGGCATAGCAATCAATCTATCTAGCTTGGGCGGCAAATCCGAAATGAACGTTGCCGACTGTTTGGGTTGATATTTCCTTAGATTTTGGTGCTTCCTTTGATCCTTTCTCCTCAACGTTCTTGACAGATGAGAATATTTTGGAAGCCATGATGTCATATGGAGAACCATGGGAAGATTATCATCATCGTTCCCATCTTCGTTATTATCAAGAAAACTATCTTAGAGAACTATATCACCCAACAATCAAAAAATTATTTTTGAATTATTTACCTATTAATGAAATTGATTCCGAGAGAAATCAATCAAATACCGAAGAAACCATTTCTATCGATATTTCGACCAAACCTTATGTTGTAGAAAATATTCATGTTGGTGTATCTTGTTCTCCATCAGAAATCAAATCATATATCTCTCTATTTTGTGAATTCCATGATGTATTTTCTTGGTCTTACGAGGAAATTCCAGGCATAGACAGTAGTATTGTTGAACACACTATTAATATGTATCTTGATGTCAAACCAGTGCGTTAATAGCTTCACCCTGGTCATCTGAAGAAATATGTTTCCATCAAATCAGAAGTTGAAAAAATTTTGTGTGCTGGTTTCATATACCTTGTTCTGCTAACTGAGTGGGTTTCCAATATCGTTCATGTCATGAAAAAGCAAGGAAATATTATGGTTTGCGTTAATTATAGGGATGTCAATCTTACTTGTCCAAAAGACAACTATCCCACTCCTTTTATCGACCAGATGATTGACGATTGTGCTGGATGCAAAATATTTTCATTCATGAATGGATTTTTTGGCAACAATCAAATCAATATCCGCCCAGAGGATCAACATAAGACAACATTCATTTTTCCCTAGGGCACATTCACTTATAGGAAACTATCGTTTGGTTTAAAGAACATCGGGGCAAATTTTTAGAGAGAAATGGACTATGCTTTCAATGACATCAAGCACATTGTTCAACCGTATCTAGATGATTTACCAATGCATTCATGAAATTGGAATGATCACCTGATGCACTTGAGAGCCATTTTATTACACTGCCGACACTACAAAATATGCCTCAATCCACATAAATGTGTGTTTTGTATTGGTTCTAGTCATTTTCTTGGATTCTTAGTCTCAAAATAAGGAATTCAAATTGACCCATTGAAGGTTCAGGCCATTCTTGATTTGCCTGCGCCATCAAACTTACTTTAGATACAAAAAATTCAAGGAAAGGCTAACTTCCTAAGAAGGTTCAATCCAAACTACGCCAAAATGGCTAAATTATTTACTTGACTCTTGAAAAGGCAAGTTCCCTTCCATTGGGACCAAGTTGTGCAAGCTTATTTTGATGTTGTCAAGGATACTCTTGTCTGAGAGTCATTAATGTGCCCCCGTAATTATCAAAATTATTATTTCCTATATATCGCTGCGGCTAAAACGACCATTGCTATGGTATTGGTCCAAGTAGAAGATGGAATTAAACATCCAATCTATTATTTGAGTTGTAATCTCAATGATATATAAGTTAAGTATTCATATGTAGAAAAGCTTGCCTTGGCAGCTGTTCAAGTTATCCAAATATTTCACAATTATATCATGCTCCGAAAAAACACTATCGTTTCAGATTGCAACCCCATGACTTATATCTTATCATGTCAATTGCTGGGGGGAAAATATTCAAAATGGATTTTCATTTTGCAAGAATTTGATTTGAAATTCATCAAATCCAAGTCAAAGAAGTCTTTAGTTTTGGCTAAGCTTCTCTGTGACCTTCCCTCTGATAGTACTGCAACTACGTCAGAGCCATCAATTCCTGACGAGTCTCTATTTCTGATCAGATCATCTAATACTTGTTATGGATATTTCATCATTTATCTCCAAACTCAAACTTTTCAACTTGATTCCTCTCACTCTGAACAACGACGTATTCAATACTAAGACAAATATTATCTGATCGTCAGCGATACACTTTATCGTCGTGGTGTACATACAATTTTAAGGAGGTGCCTTACTCATGAGGAGGCCGAAAAAGTGTTAAATGATTGTCATGCTGGGGCTTGTGGTGGAAATTTATCTGGATATGCTACCGTGCAGAAGATACTCCGCATTGGTTACTTTTGGCCTACAATTTTTCGAGACCGCATCCTCATGGTCAGAAGTTGTCATGCTTGCCAAATTTTTTATTGTAAAATCCGCAAACCGCCAGCGCCAATGCATCCTGTTGTCTCCGTGAGACCATTTTATAAATTGGGTATTGAATTCATGACCTGTAACCCTCTTTCATCCAGGGGGAATGGGTATATTATTGTCGCAGTCGACTATTTTACCAAATGGGCCGAAGTGATGCCTACAATCAACAACACAGGATAGACATATGCATTGTTTTTATTTAATCATGTTATTGCATGGTTTGGGGTTCCACAGGTTGTAGTTACAGATCATGGGAAGAATTTTTTCAATCACATGGTGGCTGAATTAATTGCCAAGTTAGGATTGTCACATGATAATTATACTCCTTATTATCCACAATCAAATGGACAAGTTGAAGCTATCAACAAGATTCTTAAACGTATGCTTCAACGAATGATAGGAGTTTGTAAAATAAATTGGCATTTTATCCTGTACTCTGCCTTGTGGGTGTATCGAACCTCAGTGAGAAATGTTGGGTGTGGAGCCTGATTATCTTGTTTACTTTGTATCACAGCATTGGACCCCTATACCTTAAATGGGGTGGCAATGCCACCCGTAAATTAATTGCTGACATGGGGGGTCTAGGGGGGGCGACAGCAAATTTATGGAGCCCCCCCCTGGCGGGGGGTTTCGGGGGCAGTGCCCCCGAAGCTAAAAACAGATGAAAAATTGCCTTGAGTATAGTAATTTCTAGTCAATCTGAGTCGTTCATTAGGCAGATGATCTGATGGTAGAAGTTATGTTTAGTTTAGGATTTTTTTCCCTAGAAGGAAACCCCTTGCTTTTATGAGGGTATTGTATTGCGGCTGTGTATTGTAAGTGTATTCTCGGAGCGAGAAACAGAGAGGGATACTGTGAGAGAGAACATAGGATATTACAGCGGATCTACTGTAGGTTTTGTCTCTTCATTTTGTTGGATAATAAAAGGAAGGACTGGCTATTCGGGGTGGATGTAGCCCAAACTGGGTGAACCACGTATATATGTGTCTCTCTGGTTTTATGTGTTTTGTGTGCTTGTATTTTTTGCATATTTTATGTGTTTCATTGCTCCATAATATGTAATTTTATAACAACTGGTATCAAAGTCGAAGGTATATTTGGTTGATAAACTTGCAGGAAAGAAGGGTTCCTGGTTCAAGTGGGAGCAATGGCAGAAGATGGTAAGTTTAGGGTCGAGAAATTTAATGGCCAAAACTTCCCGCTATGGAAGATGCGATGGAATATTATCTGTATCAGAAATATCTGTACCTACCATTGAGCGGAAAAAAGAAGAAGTTGGCGGTCATGACAGGCACGGAATGGAACATTCTCGATAGAAAGGCACTCGGAAAAGTACATTTGTGCCATGCGACGTCATTCACCTTCAATATTTCAAAGGAAACAACAGGAGAGGGTTTGATGTAGACGTTGGCGAAACTATATGAAAAACCCTCGGCCTCAAACAAGGTATTTCTTATGAAATTATTATTTAATATGAAGATGTCAAAAGGTGGATTTGTTGCAGATCATTTAAATGATTTTAATACAGTTACCAGTCAGTTAAGTTCTGTAGGGGTAAAATTTGATGATGAAGTTAGAGCTCTGTTATTCTTGTGCTCATTGCCAGAGAGTTGGAATGGTTTATTAATGGCCATTAGTAACTCTATCTCTGGATCTAGTACTTTAAAGTTTGATTATGTTTTCGGTGCTATCCTTAGCGAGGAAATGCGACAGAAAAGCTCTGGTGAGACATCGGGTAATGCTTTGAGTGCAGAGTCTAGGGGAAGGAGAATGGAAAGAGGAAAGAGCTCAAGATATCACAGTAAATGAAGAAAAGGCAGATCTAAGTCCAGATCGAGAATAGTGTGATGGAAATGCGGAAAGAAAGGACACCTAAAGAAATACTATAGATCTCGGAAGGGAAAAGAAGGAGACACACAACAAGAAAACAATCATGAAGAAAATGTGACAGGTGATGTGTTACAAGATGCTTTGATTCTTTCTTTCAAAAATGTTACTGATTCTTGGGTGGTAGATTCAAGGGCCTCATTCCATGCCACACCCGATAAGAAATATTTTCATGACTATGTTCAAGGAGATTTTGGACAAGTCCGTTTGGGTGATGATAAACCCTGTAAAATTGTTGGAATGGGTAAAGTTCTTGTAAAACAACATAATGGAAACCAATGGCTACTAAAGGAGGTAAGGCATGTTCCAGATCTGAAGAAAAATCTGATTTCAATAGGGCAGTTAGGCGGTGAAGGTTGTGTGACAACTTTCACAGATAAAACTTGGAAGGTCACCAAAGGAGCCTTGGTAATAGCAAAAGGCGAAAAGGTTGGTACATTGTATTTATGCAATGGTATTTCTAACTCTGTTAATGCTTTAACTTCCAAAGGAGAAGATGTAGCATTATGGCATCATAGGCTCGGACACATGAGTGAGAAGGGGATGAAGATTCTTCACTCAAGAAATTTGTTGCCAAGTTTGAAGAATGTTGATTTGGATTTCTGTGAGAATTGCATTTATGGAAAACAAAAGAGAGTCAGATTTCTCAGAGTTGGGAAAGAAAAGAAGAGTGAAAAATTGGAGCTTGTGCATACAGATGTATGGGGACCTGCTCAGGTATCATCTCTCGGTGGCTCTCATTATTATGTTACTTTTATTGATGATGCAACTAGGAAAACATGGATTTATTGTATTCAGAATAAATCTGATGTATTTGATACTTTCAAGAAATGGAAAGCTTTGGTTGAGATTGAGACAGGAAAGAAGTTGAAGTGTCTCAGATCAGACAATGGAGGTGAATATTGCAGCAAAGAGTTTGATAGGTACTGTTCATAGCATGGAATTCGTAGAGAGAAGACAGTTCCAAGAACACCACAAGAAAATGGTGTGTCAGAAAGGATGAACAGAACAATCATGGAGCGTGCAAGGTGCATGAGATTGCATGCAGGATTGCCTTTACAATTTTGGGCAGATGTTGTATATACTGTTGTTTATCTAATAAACAGAGGGCCTTCAAGTTCCTTGGATGGTGGTATTCCAGAGGAAGCATGGACAGGTAAAAAGGTAAACTACTCTTTTTTAAAGCCTTTTGGTTGTGAGGCCTTTGTCCATATTAATAAAGACAATAGAACAAAGCTTGAGGCAAAATCAAAGAAATGTACCTCATTGGATATGAAATAAATAGATTTTGGTTATCACCAGGAGTGATCAGAAAAATCAAAACTAGGAGCAAGAGATGTAATATTCAATGAAAAGGTCTTGTATAAGAACTGGCCATATGAAAAGAAAATTTCATCAGAAAGAAAGCAAGGAATACACGGTTCTTGATGAGATAACTGAAAAAGTAAAGGTGCCTGAAAATAATAATAATAATCAACAACCACAGCAGCAGCAACCACCACAACAGCAACAGGCACCTCAAACACTTGAAAGTGGTGTTAGAAGATCTACCAGGATAAGTAGACCCCCTGAATGATACTCTCCTTCATTATATTATTTATTGTTGACTGATTTTGGTGAACCCGAATGTTATGAAGAAGAAATGCAGGTTGAAAGAAGGAAGAAGTGGGAGCTAGCCATGGAAGAAGAGATGGAATCCTTAATGCATAACCAGACTTGGGACTTAGTGAGGTTGCCTGCAGGTAAAACTACATTGCAGAATAAATGGGTTTATAGGATGAAGGAAGAAGATGGAGGAAAACATAGGTACAAAGCTAGACTTGTGGTGAAGGGGTTTGCACAGAAGAAAGGTATTGATTTTGATGAAATATTTTCTCCTGTTGTTAAGATGACTTCAATCATAACTATCTTAAGTCTTGTAGCAGCGGAAGATTTACATCTTGAATAGTTAGATGTAAAGACAACATTTCTCCGTGGATATTTGGAGGAAGAGATCTATATGGAGCAGCCAGAAGGATATCAGGTCAAAGGGAAAGAAAAATTGGTGTGCAGGTTAAAGAAGAGCTTGTATGGCTTAAAACAAGCTCCAAGGCAGTGGTATCTAAAATTTGACAAGTTTATGTCTGAACAAGGTTATACTAGATGTCACTCTATTCATTGTGTTTATCTAAAAAGGAAAAATGATGGCAGCTATATTATATTGTTATTGTATGTAGATCACATGCTTGTTGCAGGGTCTAACATGCAGGAAATAAATGTGCTCAAAAGAAAATTGGCAAATTCATTTGCAATGAAGGATTTGGGAGATGAAAAACAAATCCTTGGTATGAGGATAACTAGAGACAGGAAAAATCGCAAATTAACACTGTCTCAGAATGAGTACATAGAAAAGGTGTTGAAAAGATTTAATATGCAGAATGCAAAACCAGTTAGTACACCTTTTGCTAGCCATTTCAAACTTAGTAAGGAGATGTGCCCCAAGACCCATGAAGAAATGGAATATATGTCTAAAGTTCCATATGCATCAGCAATTGGAAGCTTAATGTATGCAATGGTCTGCACAAGGCCTGATATTGCACATGCAGTGGGAGTTGTAAGAAAGTACATGAACAATCCAGGAAAAGAACATTGGATGGCAGTAAAATGGATTCTCAGATATTTGAGAGGTACCACAAATCAAGCATTATGCTTTGGTGGTTAAAACATTGCTCTACAGGGATATGTTGATGCATATATGGCAGGTGACAGAGATAACAGGAGGAGCACTACAGGATATGTATTTACTGTAGGTGGAATAACTGTCAGTTTGGTTTCAAAAATCCAAAGTGTTGTTGCACTTTCAACAACAAAAGCAGAGTATGTTGCTGCTACAAAGGCTAGTAAAGAAATGATTTGGTTACAAAGGTTTATGGATGAATTGGGTAAGAAGCATGATATGGGCACGCTATACAGTGATACCCAAAGTGCCATTCATATTGCAAAGAACTTAACATTTTATTCCAGGACTAAACACATACATCTCAAGTACCATTTCATACGGTCAGTATTGGAAGATGGAGAGTTGAAGCTAGAAAAGGTACAGACTAGCCAGAATCCTACAGATATGCTAACAAAAGTTGTAACCAGGGAGAAACTGAGAATGTGCTCAGTTTCAATTGGTATTCAAGGATGACTATGAAGATGAGAAATAGGCAGGTCCAAATAGGAGTCATTGTCCAGCAAATGAAGCAGCGGTGGAGTTGCTACAATCAGTCTCCAAGTGGGAGATTGTTGGGTGTGGAGTCTGATTATCTTGTTTACTTTGTATCACAACATTGGACCCCTGTACCTTAAATGGGGCAGCAACGCCACCCACAAATTAATTTCTACTGTGGGGGGTCCAGGGGGGGCCGGCAGCAACTTGATGGAGTCCCCCCCCTGGTGGGGGGTTTCAGGGGCAGCGGCCCCGAAGCTAAAAAAAGATGAAAATTTTCCTTGTAAAAGTATAGTAATTTCTAGTCAATCTGGGCTGTTCATTAGGCGGATGATTTGACGGTAGAATTTATGTTTAGTTTAGGGTTTTTTTCCCTAGAAGGCAACCCCTCTCTTTTATGAGGGTATTGTATTGCGGCTGTGTATTGTAAGTGTATTATCAGAGCGAGAAATAGAGAGGGAGACTGTGAGAGAGAACAGAGGATATTACAGCAAATCTACTGTAGGTTTTGTCTCTTCATTTTGTTGGATAACAAAAGGAAGGATTGGCTATTTGGGGTGGACGTAGCCCAAACTAGGTGAAACACGTATATCTTTGTCTCTTTGGTTTTATGTGTTTTTTGTGCTTGTATTTTCCGCATATTTTATGTGTTTCATTGTTCCGTAATATATAATTTTCTAACAAGAAATGAAACTGGATTTACTCCTTTTCAATTGGTGTATGGTCTGGAAGCTATCTTACCAATCCAATGTGAAACATTTTCGTTGAAACTCGTAATAGACTTGTTACCTGACACCTTAGAAGAAGAAGTGTGTCTCCTTAATCTCATCCATCTTGATGAAACGTGTCGTGAAGCCCAATTGGCCAATGAAGTTCATAAGAGACATATAAAGGCGCAATACGACAAAAATGTCTAGCCTCGCATTTTCTCAGAGGGAGAATTGGTCCTTCTTTATGATCAAGGAGCTAATGTAATAGGTACATGAAAGTTTGAGCCATTATGGCATGGCCCCTATATTTTCAAAAGAGTTTTTGCTAAGGGTGCCTATGAGTTGGTTGATTACGATGGAATTCCATTGGTGCAACCCAGAAATGGGTTGTATCTGAAATGTTACTATGCTTAATCATGAGCGTAGTAATTTTTTGTATTATATTGTATACATATGATATTGATTTGCATTCACTATCTTAATTTTTTTTTAGAGTTTTCTTGACGTTAGTAATCCGCTTTACATTTCATCGCAAATGTCTAAATCTTCGGAACCCTTTGTTGGATATTCTGATGGTGCTAGTTGTAGTACGTGGAATATATCCTCTTTATGTGGGCCATTTTCTCTCCGAACAGTGAGTTAGTGAGTTTTCAAGGGATTTGTATTGGTAGATCGACGAACAATATCGCTAAGTATAGCGCGTTGATCGAAATTCTCTCTGATGCCATTTAATTTGGTATTAACTGTATCATCATAAGGTTAGACTCACAACTTGTGGTATTACAGCTAACTAGTGTTTATATTGTTATAAATCAAACATTGCATAGATTGTTCCTAAGATTTAGACTTTGGGAAAGACACTTTGATTTTATTCAATATCAATACATTTCTAGAAATTTGAACACATTGACTCATTCTTTAGCTAATCAAGTTTTAGACATATATTTGCAACATATGTAAGGAAAACATTAACATAATTGAATGTGATTGCACAATAAACATAGGAAAACACTAAAATCATATAGATATATAGTTATAGGTTTTTACAAAATTTGTGCCCAAGACACGTTAGTCATCTGACCTCAAAATGTATGCAAAATGTCAAAAGTAAACTAGTGGTGCTCATGGTAACATGCTATAGATATAGCTATCCTACGTAGTAACCAAATCCAGTGGTTAGGAACCCCAATAGTGTGTCATTGCAGTCGCATAGGTAATTCTTCGATCTGGAAATCTGGAATCCCACAGGTCAAAACCTCTATGTGCCGTCAAAGCTCAGGAAAAGTCTCAACCATATCAAGATCCTAAAGGAATGCTCTCCTGAAAACCCTCTCTATTGGCACATCTGCTTCACGCTTCGGATCCACTATTGGTTGAACACGACCCACATCTGAATTACATCAAACATTTAGTTTAGTCTTGGGAAAACATAAAAAATACAAAAACATTGTATAAACCTTAGGAAAATAAAAAAGCATGGTCAAAACATTCTTACCCATTGCACCCCCCTTAGCACCTTCTGGTAATGCTAAATCTAGATCTCCTCGGAAAACAACGCCTGCGTATGCATACTCATTGATGGCGAGAATTGGTCACCAGAACCAGGCAAAGAACACAGTCGAGAACACAATGGTAGATTGGCCTACATGCCTACCCATGAGTTCTACCCATATCTGCATCTGTGGACCTCTAGGATTAGACACATCCAGTGTCACATTTTGTGGATAAATCGGTGGAATTCGTTCTAAAGCGAAGGATATAAGAATCGAACCATAACTGAAATTATTCTTCCTTCCTCCCTTTTCTTTGTTTATTTGTTCCTTTATTTGAGAAATTACAGCTTCAAACCAGTTGAACACTATTGGATCCATACACTCTAGCATGTACTTCATATACGATCTATTCGCTACATGTAGTGTAACGGTGCCAAAAAAATTTTGCGATCATGAAAAGGATAGTTCTCAAAGGAAAATCTCTAACACCCCGGATGCTTATCTTTCCATGTTTGCTTGGCTCTACCCCTGGATAAAAATGTTGCAAAACATAATCTCTCACTGTCTCTCCTCCAACAACAGACCTTGAGAGCGAAATAGGCAAGCCTCTCCTCAACAAACCTATAAGAAAGTACACATCATTGAATGTTATGGGAACCACTTGGTTCTTAATATGAAATGCCTCGATAGCTGGATCTCATGCTCGAACTAAGAACTCCAAGAGTTCTATTTGTTGCCTCATCCATGATAATTTGAAGTACATAAGTAGTCCACAATCTCTTAGGGCTCTTATTGTACTCGGATTTAGGGCAATCATATCCTGTTATTCATGTTCTCTTTCCCTCCATGTAATCGTCATTATAATCTGATGGAAACCTAAAATACAACCATAAGAACCATTAGATTCCATTCATTGCAAAAAATTGGGCAAATTTTGGGCATAATGCAAAAATAAAAAATCCAGATTGTGCCCAATGCACTCCCTAACAAGAGACAATGCGTTGTGTATGCAAGTAGCCTTCACTTTAATTGCTATGCAACGCAGGTTTTGACATTCAGGGGTGCGTTGCCCTCTTTTTGGGAAAAATTTACCCTAGGGACCCCAAAACTCTAAAAAATTGCAGAAATTGGAAATGAATTGATTACTAAAGGAAAGAGGAGGTTCATATCACTAACCTGGATCAAATGGAAATGAAATTCATCCACAGAAAAAAATGCAATCAGCAACTGAAGTTTGAGGGAAAAATCAGGTTCAAAGCTCCAAAATGCAAATGGTAACTATGGAATGGTAAAAATGAATAGTAAAACTACTTTTAATAGTCATTTAATTATTTTCAAATTAAATTTTTTGCTATGAGTATGGTTTTATTATGTTTTTTATCATGAAACAGGTATTTTTAATCCATTTGATGTTGTTTTGAATAGGTCTTACAACTGATGAATAGATTAGTCATGAATATTTATTTCAAGAATGATTTAACCACAAAGCATACTTTTTCTCCTTATTTTTTGAGCTTTGTTAAAAACGAAAAAGGATTTGAAGCGCACTTTTATCTCTTTTTCAAGATTCGATAACAGCGAAAAAGGAACCCCTAGAGTCTTCTTTCAGCTCTTTTCGGACTCCGATAATGTGAAAATATTGCTGAGCACTTGTCTTTTCGAGCTCATAAAAGTAAATGAACTGATATCTACTCAGTATAAGTTTAACCCTTTTCCGGACTGAGATAGATTATTTACGAAAAAGGAATACCTTGGTCAAACATGACTAAAGAGGTTCTCTTAGATATTTTTTTACACTTTTTCAGATCTGAGCGACAATTTTACGAAAAAGTACTTATGGAGTTTTCTTTCGTCCTCTTTTTCAAAATCTATAAATATGAAAAAGGATTGGGTTATCACTATCGTTAATCTCGTTAAAACATAAAATAGCGACGGGCTTGTTGATCATGGAAAGAATCGAGTTTCATTCATCACTAGACTCGTTAAATTATTAAATAGCGATACTTTATTCACCCAAAGTGTTGAATTATAGATGAAGTAAATGTTATCCTCCTCAATCTTGTTAAAAAATAAAGAGGTACTGGTCAACAAATGACCGGGGAAAATTTCAGAAAATTGAGCAGAATTCTTTATGGTAGCAAGTCGCTCTTGAACATGACACTTCCTTCACTCCATATCCATGATTGTTTGGGTTGGGTAATCATCTTGATGGTTCATTCATGCCTATGGTTCATCATACCTTCACTTCAGTTTTGGTTCAATGCTGCCAACTCATCTTAGTGTCGCTGATATGTTCAAGAGAAGTTATCCAGTGAATAACTCATCCTTTTGCAATACTCGTAGACCTTCATTCTCATGATCATCATCCCTGAACATTTCTATATCAAATCGTACCTTTGTCTCCAAAATCAGTAACTCCGGTTTTTCAATAAGGTGACTTCTTGTCGACAACAAATCATTATCCAGGAAGTTCACTTAGAAACATCAGATTCCAGTACCATGAGGCTTATTACAACATCGACAAGATCCTCACTTCCAGACTTTTGACTAAAATATTTTGTTTGGTGTTCGACATCAAATCATCTATTCACGCCTTACGAAATGTACTCAATACCTTGTGGGCCATTTACATAAATGGTGGTTCTATCGCGTTTGTTAACAACTCACATCATTGGCTGGTAATCAAACGATGTCTTTCCATGTTCAACGACAAATCATATATTCGCATGGCTAGTTTTTTACCTGAATGATCGAGTGAATGAGATAAGAAGACCCCAGATATAGTTTTAGCCATCTGGGCTACGATTTCAGGATTTTTTTACACATCATCTGTACAGTGACCTTAAATACAAATCATCATCCGATCATGGGCCTATATCTGTAGGCATGTTTGTATTGGGCAACATTCCAATGTAGACGACTTTTTGAATTATGTACATGTTATTATATTTTTTATGTGCTAAACAGGGGAATGCCTACCCTCGACAATTATGATCAAGAGGATATCATGATGTAATGTATTTTAATATTGATGTAGGTCGCCACTCCGCTTCATCTCCATCCCATTATAGTGTAAATCATCTCAATCGAAATATTGCTATTATTATGTTGGCTTCATGCTTTAGGGGGAAATTTTTATAGGTCAATTTGGGCACCATTCCCAATAACTTGGTTAACTGGGCATCATTTCCAGGACCAATGAATAGGTTCTATCATCCCCTATCATTTCAGTGGTTATATTCCCTAAGACAAAGAACAAGATAAATCATTCAAGAATTTCATCTGCAAAGGTTTTGAATATTTGAAGTTTATAATATATCATATGAGAGCTCATCAACGCTACCTCTAAAAGGACTAAGTGAATTGCATATGCAGGTAGCCATATACAAGGCTTCCCTGCAAAGCACTTCCTGACATCCAAAGGTGTGTTGGTCACATTGGGAGCGAAATTCTCATTGTTCCGGAATCTCCACTTGGCCAGTTGCTTCTAGAAGAGTTCACATGTGTCAAACTTCGAATCCATGTGTCTATTTGATATCTAAAATATTGGGAGAATGCCTTACCTATTATTATAAAGTCATTGATTGTAAAAATACCTTCATCTCCTCTATAAATTGAGCACAGATCTTAGTGTTTGAGAAGGAAGAATTTGTGTAGAGAAATGCTGGTGGAATTTCAATTGAGGATATTGATGTGAGTGACATATTTTTGGAGATATCTGCATTGTGATGAGGCTGGGATGTTGCTAGAAATAGTGACACCAAATCAATCACTGGGTTGTAACCTCCCCTTCTATCATTAATAAAGATTACTACTTATTTTTCCCTATATGCATTTGTATAAGCTTTGATTTTCCATATCATGATTTCTTAGTTGATGTATATGGTTTATTATTTATTGATTTAGTTAAATAACTTGAATAGAAATCTGTATTATTGATATATATTGTTGTTTAGTCTTCATTCTTGCAGGTAATATTTTTCACAACCGGCTGGAATTTGAAGCTACAACAAAGTGACAGAAGGAGACTTTGGAAGCGCTTGGATCCCAAGTTGGTTTGTTATTTCATTCTATTTATAGTTAGGAAATATAGTTGTAAAGTCTTTGACTTGTTTTTCTAGATTAGCACTTTTCTAGGGAAGAATGATTTATCCATAATTCATAATTCCGGATAACAGTTTGGATCAGACCCCAAACATTGGATCTGTGATTTTTTATGAGAATAAGAGGATCTCCGCCAAACGATCTGTTTTGGATCCTTGGTGCATGTAAAATTAAAGAAAGAGATCACAGTGAAAATAGTGGAATCACCTTCAAACTGTAGACACAAAAACCTTTTCTGATGAGAGATGGATCCCAAATTTAAACTTAGTCCACTCCGTGGGTAGATGGATCGGTGCCAAAATAGCTCGAGGGATTTTGATTCATCCCAGGAATACCTCCATTGCATGTGTTTCCAAATTCTTGTAACCTCCTCTACATTATGACATGGAACCATTGCATAATACCCTTATCCAAATTAGAAACCCAACACCACAATATAGAGAAGCCAAATCAAACTGATGGCCAAGACTTAAAGACCCATGTGGACTTCCTACATCTAAAATAATTTGTCACAAAACTGGAGTGGTATACCTCATTTGAATTAGATCTTAAGTTTTCCTCAATCCATATGGAGAAAATCAATAGTGTCTCTAAACCAATGGGATCAATGGGGAAATCAGATTTTAGATATGAGCTCTGAGTCGATTTTCTTAACGAATCGACCACCATGAGAGTATCCATGGCTTCCCCTTTGCCGCAACCCCTGGTAAAATAACCCCAATTTATATACTAAGAACAAAATTCCCACATGTAGGTCGCATTGTGCTTCCAAGCCTCAACACTGCCATTTTCGTTAGCTGCATCGATGATCGATGAGCTCCCTATATGAGGGTCTTCTGGATTGAATCCACTGCCCATGACGAGCGAATTCTATCTTAGAGTCCCCGTGGGAGGAGAGTGAGACTGTGCTAGTGGATTAGGGACTGGAAATGGAGGGAAAAAGGAAACCCTGGTCTTGTATTGATGTTTCCAAGCAAGCAATGTACGAATTAGGGTGAGTGATTTACCGAATCTAGTGGGAGATTCAAGGAGAGGGATGTAGTGGTTGTCGCCATGGCGGAGCGCGTGTTCCATGGTGGCAATGACCTTGCCATATATGCAAGCTGGGAGATCCAAAAAAACATCCATTCTTCTGTTCTAGTCAATTTTTATCTATATAAGTGTTAATAGAATCACCAATACTATCTTCTATAATATGACAGAAATACTACTTAGGATTTAATTTTATTTTTCCAGAAAAATTAATTGATTTACACATGAGGGGATTTGATATTTTTTCCACCCTCTAATACATAATATTTTTTCATTTACAACCCTCAAAGGCGGAATACACATTTTTATTAGGCCCTCAAGACACATACCCAATTTTTCGACACAACATGATCTAGTAGACCAAGTGACTTGTAATAAAATAATTTAGCTAACTAGCTCAAATTATTCCCAAATCACTTTTATATTAGACTTGACTAGAACACTATGACTCACCTAATAATTTGACTAAGAATTACACCCTATATTTGGGGTGAGGCTGGAGAGAAAAACTCTGCTGACCATATGTGTTTAAAAACAAAGATGAGTCAGTGAGACAAAAAACCTCCTAGGCTCAAAACGTTTCACCAAAATATTAGGCTTACCTAAGTTATAGATATTCAAGGTCTTACTAGGATATTTCACATTACATAGCTTTCAGAATGGGTTTACAAAGACATATAGACTACTAATAGATGATCCTATCATTTTCAAACAACTTTTCCCTTCTCCTTCCTTGGAACTTCGAAAAATACTGTGCAATAGGTGGCACACAACCAAACCCCAGAGCTTCATGGAATTTAACACACTCCCTCCCCCATTGCCATCATTCTCGTTGATAATCACAACCATAACAAGTGAATCAATGGATGCATAGTCGGCCAATGGTATAGACGTTGGAGAGAGGGGAAAATAAATCAATGATCTCATTTTCAGGTTTGTAGCATTTGCAAGTGTGGATTTTACGAAAGTGGGCTCAAAAAATATGTATAGATTTGGTACTTCCCTCATAATATTTTTTCTGATTGAACATGTAAAATATATTTTAAGAATTGAAGTGCTTCCATCCCATGACCATTCTAGTTCAAAAAGTTGAGGTGATTCCATGCCATGACCATTATGGGCATTTGTTGATATCATGGAATTCCATGAGAGTAAATTCCACTCAGGCATCAGACTTAAAAATTTATCAACATCATCTATGCTTTCGAATTTGGTATACACATTCACATAACACTTATTGAAAAAATGCTCGACTCATATCAAATTTTAATGATGTATTCATGGATTTTCTTTCCCTATTCCAATTTCTCTAGGCTTGTATAAGTTTTAAGAAAACTAGCAAAGGTTTCTTGGTTTGGCTTCACATATGTCCTCAGCATTGAGAAAAAAAATCCAAATCTCCCTCACCACATCTCGCTTGTGAGTAGTTTATGATTATATAAGTCTAGGAAATCAAGTTTCTCTTAGGAATTTTGTCAAACATATGATAAGAATCCTCTATGCAAGCAAATTTACCATACACGTCGATAAGAGAATACCGACAAGGCCACTTGACTTGACAACATCAATGATAAATAGAGCACGAAGGTGTTTCCCCTACTCACAAGCTTGTAAGCTTGTGGAAGCACTGAGAATCCCTAAAAATATAAACGATGTTCACTTGATGCATATCATTTACAATTGTGAATATAGTACCAAGTTATTTTCACAATAGTCATGTTGAGTGTATCTCGCAATCATGGCATTGAAATAAACTCCATATTTTGTAGAATTTTTTTTAAACACTTTATGTGCATACTCTATATCCTCACATTTACCATAATTATCAACAAATTTATTTTCCACCAACACACTAGATGCATATTCGGTTTTAATGATGTGGGCGTGGACCTGCTTGCCCTCTCTAGATGTAGATGTTGGGAAATAGCTGCAAGTACCCAAAACGCTAGTGGGCATAGCTCAGTTTAGCCTAGTGCCCACATGCTACATTTTACAGTAGAGTTTTAGGTCTTCCTATCTCTTCCTGATTGACGCATAACCTATGATCATCATGGTACATGGAATTACATCTTGTTCCATCATTTTTTTAAACAAATGGTGTGATTCTTCAATTAATTTCCTTTTCCATTTTGATCATAACCATTTGAAAAACCAACCAAATACTATAAAAGTACAATCATGTTGGCCCTAAATCATTGGAAAAATACAAATGAAACCCATATAGATGGATTTTTATGAATTTGATGGAACCGGTAGTAGTTCACAAAGGAAAACTTCTGCTTGCAAGGATTAGACTAGGTTCTTCCATTTTAATGTAGTCAGCTAGTCTAAAAATATTTGGAGATGCATTCATGAATATATACCTTTCTAATCCTCACAGTTGTTGAATCCATAATTCAAAATTTTTCTAAGAGTTCCAGGAAGCACCAAGTGAAGATATCACCAAACTTTGGAACCATTGTAGATGTGAATCCTGATTCACTTGTGGATGGTCCTAAATATTCAATTGTGAATTCAAAAATTGGGGAGATTGGTCATGAATGTGCATGATATTTTCCTTGCCAATAAGGAAATGTTTCTTGAAGCAATAAAAAAATTATGTGACATAAATTCTATACTTTAATTATGCATTTTATCTATCAGTTATCTTGCATAATTTTGCCTTTCACTCTGTCCATACCCCACAATTATCATTTTCCATGGCATGAAATTCCTCATTGATATTCTGTCAAACAATTTATATGCATCTTTCACTGTATGGAATATTTACCCTAAATTTCTAATAAATTCATGATATGTTATGTATTTGGATCATGCATTCCAAGTTCTACAACCTAGGCTTTGATACTAATTATAACATCCCAACGCTAGTACCCTCATGGGACGATGAGGTGTTTGGTTCATTGGGATGTTATTGTAGAAATTATATCAATGGATTCAATATGATGATGTACTAAAACAAGATATCGAATCCTTCTATAATATTTTCGGAATAAAAAACATGATCGCTCAATCACATGCAAGTAAGAGAAATAATTAAATCAAATGCACAACACAACATGCATCTTAGGGAAAGTAACTGCTAAAAAACCCACTATCTATATATTTTTTAAAGTCAAGGAATTATGAAACAATACAATGCTTTCTTTTTCACAAGAATCTTCCGCAATTTACCAATTGTCTCACACTGATTTAGGAAAAATTGGACAAACACATAGCCAATTCTCAACCTTCCTTCAACCTTCCTTGCTCACACAATTCCTAGTGAATTAGGCCCCTATTAGGAATAATTCCATTCCTTGATTGCACAACACATCATGGCATCCTCATGATTTTATAATCGCACAAATTTTCTATAAATACAACTAATAGTTATGTTCCCTTTAACTTTTGTCTCAACTGGGTCTTCCTCAGAATTGACATGCATGCAACTATCAATAGTAAATTATCAGTTATCTGATTGATCACTACTTGTGAACTAATTTTAATTTAATTCACTAGACTTCTCACTAGTTCATCACTCATTTAGAACTAGTTAAACTAATTTTAACTCAACTAATTGAGTTAACTGATTCACACCTACACCCCACTGATGCATCAACTGTAACTGGACCCCCAAAATATTAGAATCACTCTACATGCCTCATATTAGACCCTTAACTCGAATTTCTTGAGCTAAATTAGTCATTATGACTTAGTTAACTGATACAAGTTGTTATCAGATGAATTTCCAATTTATTGTCCAATTTGTTTAAGGGAAAAATAAATTAGACGCCCCACATTTCCCACCATTGTGCATCAGAATTTCCTCACAATTTTGTATCAGAAATTACTCACCAGTGTGCATCAGAAATTCCTCACCAATGTGCATTAGAATTTCCTCACCAATGTGGGTGCATTTTCTTGTTGAATTTCAACACTCCCTCTAAACAAGAAAGGGATTATCAACTACCCCAATCATGCCTCTATGGTATTCAAATTTTCTCTTTTCCAGTGCCTTCATCAAGATGTACGCATCCTAATCCTTTGTGGGAATGTACTGCAACAACATAATGCACCTCTAAACACAATATCTCAGATGGTGATACCAAATATAAATATTCTTGGATCTATCATGTATTTGTAGATTACATGAGAGTTTAATGCAACTCTTGTTATCACAATGTATCATCGTTAGATCCATCTAATGACCGAAAAAACCAATAAGTATCTTCCTCATACAGATGGCCTCACATGTAGCCCGACTAGCTGCCATGTACTCTGACTCTGCTGAATTGAGTGCAACTAATCTTTGTTTCCTGTTGTACCAAGAAATTTCTACTGCTCCTATGTTGAAGATGCCCCCTGATGTGCTCTTTTTGTCTGATGGGTTGCCTACCCAATCTGCATCAGTAAATCCTTGAAGCTTCACTCCCTCTACCTGTATGTACCATAATCCATACTTTATAGTGCCCCTGAGATATCTCAATACATGCTTCCTTGCCTTCCAAAACAGTTTGGTTGGCTTAACCATAGCTTGATTAAGCTGGTTAACTGTGTAGCATATGTCTGGTCATGTGTTCACCAAATACGTAAGTGAACCAAAAAGTTGTGTGTAAATAGTAGCATCCACTACTTCACTTGAAGTAGCATCCTTCTTCCTCTAGTTTCTTGCAAGAGGAGTCTGCATGGGTTTGCGTCCCTCCACGTGGAACTTCCTTTGAATTTCATTGGCATACTTTCCTTGAGATACAAATAAATCCCCATTTCTTTGCCATATTTCCAAACCAAGGAAATAATGCAAGAGCCCCATGTCATTCATCTCAAATTCTCTTGCAAGGTCCTGTTTTCAAGATGTTATGAGCTTCTCATCACCTTTCAGTATCAGATCATCTACATAAAGTACCAAAAAAAAAATCTTACCATCAACCACAATATGGTATAGGTTCGCATCTGATTCACTCTTTGTGAAGCCCAAACTGGTGAAATAGCTGTCGATCCTGGTGTACTAAGCACAAGGTTATTGCTTCAACCCATACAATTTTCTCTTGACTTTGCACACATGTAACTCCCTATCTAAGGTATCAAAACATTATGGCTTCTCAATGTACACCTATTCCTCAATAACTCCATTGAGAAAGGTTTCTTTTACATCCATATGATGTATCTTCCATCCCATCTGCGCTAAGAGTGAAAGGATGGATCTTATCGATGAGTACTTTGCAACTGGTGCAAAATTCTCCTCATAGTCAATCCCCTCAACTTGTGAGAACCATCTGGCCACAAATCTAGCCTCGTGTTTCTCCACACTCCCATATACTTCTTGCTTAACCTTATATATCCACCTGAATCCAATCACTGACTTCCCCACTGGTCTAGGGACCACTTCCCATGCATTGTTTATGATAATGGAGTCATACTCCTCAACCATGGCATCAACCCATACCAGATGCTTTATTTCTTCCTCGAAATAGGATGGTTTTGTCAAAATAAATTATATCACAGGAGCCATGTATCCAATATACATGTCTGGGGACCTTCTCTTCCTGTGCTATGATGTGGGTGCACCTACATTATCTCTCGCATCTAGAATCAATTATTCAGCCTCTCTGGTGCGCTTCCTACCACTTATGGTGGATGGCTTTGCATGAGTGGTTTCTTCCACTCTCTAATTCTATTCTTATGGCTACTCCACATCCTAAGGTTGATCCTTTAGAACTAATATTTCCTTCGATGCATGCAAGTAAATCTCCCTCTCAAGGGACAATCGCATGGCCTTCTTCTCATCAAATTTCACATCTCTTCTGACAACTATCATCCTATGTGCTGGAAAATACACCCGATAGTTGTGGGGAGTATATGTGTACCAAAAAAATATCCCAACCTTTGTTGTTGGTTCTATATTCTTCTTGACATCTTTGGTCATATGGAAATAGAGAGATGAGCCAAAAATTTTAAAATATGAAACATTCGGTTTCTTACTTTAAAAATCCTCCTCTGGTGTACTCATTCCAAGTATCTGATGAGGACTACAGTTCTACAAAAATATCATTTTGTTGCATGCCTCTTCCCACAAATGCAACGGTAGGCCCTGATCATGTAACATAGCTCATGTTTCTCCCACAATTGTTCTGTTATTTCTTTCTGCAACCCCATTTGTTGTGGGTTATGAGGTGCAATCAATTCTCTCCTAATTTCTTCTGTGGCACAAAAGTTATTTAATTCATTAGAGATATACTCACCATAATTTTCGCTCCTCAGATCCTTCAACTTCTTCCATGTATATTTCTCTAACAGTGCTTTAAACTCACAAAACTTGGAGAATGTCTGATATTTCTTCTGCATGAAGAAAATCCAACGCTTTCTAGAAAAATCATCAACAAAAATCACATAATACCTGTGCTTTACTATGGAAGTTGTTGAGAATGGTCCACACATGTTTGAGTGAACTCTCTCAAGGATTTTCACTGATCGTATTTTCTTATTGTGAAAGGTGGCCTCTGTATACTTCCCCATA
The DNA here is from genome assembly GCA_034641835.2 of Pinus albicaulis. Taxonomy (NCBI): domain Eukaryota; kingdom Viridiplantae; phylum Streptophyta; class Pinopsida; order Pinales; family Pinaceae; genus Pinus; species Pinus albicaulis. The sequence continues at coordinate 659,132,217 of CM076582.1, read as the reverse complement.
GTACAACCTTTTCATGTGTCTCTCTGCGCAAGTGTACCCTTTGGAAGCCCTATAGAAATTTTTTGCATGATCCTTAAAGCACTATGGTGAAGATGATGCAACCTCTTGTGCCATAACTCACAGGTATCCCAGCTCACCACCTCATTTTATTTACTGCTCAATGTTGCAAAATCATCTACATCAAGTTTGTAGAGGTTATTCACCTGAAACCCAATCTTCTTTACCTGTCCTGTGGCTTTGTGATGAAGGAACACATTTCCTTCACTGAAAACCACATCATATCCACGATCCTCCAACATAGCAACTGACGCCAAATTCTTCTTCAAACCCGATACATGCATGAAATATTTTAGTATGAGGCATTTAACTAACTCTCTCTGGAAAGTAACTATACCAATATCAGTAGCATTATACCTACCGTCATCACCCATCTCTATGTGCATCTGAAGATCCTTATCCTCCAAGCTACTAAAGTATTATTTGTTTCCAACCATGTGGAAATATGCTCCACTATCTAAGTACCAAAAAGATCCCATCACCATTAACACCATGCATGCGATGATAAGAGAAGTCCAACTCAAAATTGTGAGGCCAAATATTCACCCACTGCAGCTCCCATGGCCTTCTTTCTATTATTCTTCTTTTGTGGACAATTTGTGGCATAGTTTCCATGATCATGAAAGTTGAAACATTTCACCTTTGAAATGTCTCATTTCTTTCCTTATTTTCTAGTCTCGAATTTGGATTGGGACTTATTCTTCCCTTTCCCTATGTTTTCATTTCCATATAAGGCATAATTTTCATCATCATCAGTCTTGGATGAGGATCCATCCCTGGTAGTTTGATAAAACTCTTCTTGTACCAAATCTGACCATAGTCGCTCCCACTTTGATAACTATTCCCTCCCATTCACAGAATCCTGGTAACTATGCCAGCTCTTGAGAAGGCCTAGAAGTGCTCAACCCACGAATTCACAATTAGCCACAGTAATCCGAACACTTCCAATCTCATCTTGACATTGAGTGAACTTGGTCAAGTATTTTTGGATTGTGTCACCCTTCTCCATTTTGATTTTTTTGAGCTTATCCTTTAGTGCCAATTTCCTGTGGTCACTGCTACTTTGAAACAGATCTATCGAGGCCTTCCACATAGCATATGGAGTTTCCTTTCCATGGAGAATCGATACAATATGATATCGAACTACCTCTAATAATATCCTCCTCGCGTTTTCCACATTATTCTTCCATGCTTCATGTGCGTAACATCTGTTGGAGTGGGCTCAGGAATATTAGTGTCAATGAATCCCTTTAGTATGTTTTCCTCCAATACTGCCTCTATCCTGTCCTTCCATGCAATATAGTTTGAATTCCCCTCGAGTTCATATTTGAGTCTCAAGTTAGTGAAAGACATCCTAGTCATCTACTAGGTACCAAAGCATGAATCTGCAAATTTGAATACTATTCAACATAAAACCAATTTCTTCTCTTCTATTGTGATTCCTGGTGCTCTGATACCATGTATAAATTCTATCAATGGATTCAATCCGATCTTGTGATGTGCTAAAAAAATATATTGAATCCTTATATAATATTTATGGAATACAAAACACGATCGATTAATCACATGCAAGTAAGAGAAAGAAGTAAATCAATTTCATAACACAAGATGTATCTTGGGGAAAGAAACTGCTAAAAACCCCACTATCGGTATATTGTATAAATTCAAGGAATCATGAAACAATACAATTCTTTCTTGCTCACAATTATCTCCCTCACTCTACCAATTGTTTCACACTAATCTAGGCGAAATTGGACAAACACATAGCCAATTCTCAACCTTCCTTCAGCCTGCCTTGCTCACGCAATTCCTAGTGAATTAGGCCCCTATTAAATAGGAATAATTCCCTTCCTTAATTGCACAATCCATCATGGAATCCTCATTAATTTATAATTTCATCGGGTATTTTTATATAAATACAACTGATAGTTATGTTTCCTTTAACTTTTGTGTCAACTATGTCTTCCTCAGAATTTTCATGCATGCATATAATAATGGAAAATTATCAATTATCTGATTGATCGCTACTTGTGAATTAATTATAATTTAATTCAATGGACCTATCACTAGCTCATCACTGAGTTGAAACTAGTTAAACTGATTTTAACTCAATTAATTGAATTAACTGATTCACACCTGCACCCCACTGATGCATCAATTGCAACTGGACCCCAAAAATATTAGAATCACACTACATGCCTTATCTTAGACCCTAAACTCGAATTTATTGAGCTAACTCAGTCATAATGACTTAGTTAACTGATACAAGTTGTTATGAGATGAAATTACAATTTATTGTCCAATTTATTTAAGGGATAAATAAATTAGATGCCCCACATACCTCACCAGTGTGCATCAAAATTTCCTCACCAATGTGCACCATAATTTCCTCACTAGTGTGCATTAGAATTTCCTCACCAATGTGCTTTAGAATTTCCTCACCAATGTGAGTTCATTTTCTTGTTGAATTTCAACAGTTATCCCCTCCACCGAGTTTCAAATCCAATGTGGGGACGTCTTTGGCCCATTATGGTAAAGCTTAGGGAGTATTCTCCCCCTTATATGTGGATTCTGGACTCTTGTTAAGTCATAATTTTCTGGTATATATGGATTTTTTTCCATTGGATATACTTTTGGTGTTACAATGGAGACTGCTATGCTTGATCTTGGGCTTCATGAAGATTATTCCAATGAGTTACCAATTCACCATGGCTAAAAAAAACATCCTAGTGCCAAAATAGGGTGATTCCACCACCTCCAACATTGATACCATAATCATAAAAAATACACATGCATAACATGAGAGAATATCAGGACAAAAAATTCATAAAAAAAAAATTTCTATCACATTTTTAACTCTATGCATCATGATACAAATCCCTTTATGCATCATTTTTGTGTCCATTAGCTTGTTAAATATATGCATAGAGGGATTTGTATAAAAAATGATTGCATAAAACATAAAAAATTTCTCACATTTTTTCTTGTATCTAGATGCATTGAGGACAATTCATAAATAAGGGGAGGGGAATGTAATTCCCCTGGATCGCCCCCAGAATTGTTACACACACACACACACACACACACACACACACACACACACACACACACACACATATATATATATATATATATATATATATACACACACACACACACACACACACACACACACATATATATGTGTGTGTGTGTGTGTGACTTAGGTTGGTGAGTCGGTGCATGCAAACTAGGTTGGTGAGCTAGGTTCTATTGAGGCATACTTGCCCATATGTGTATAAATGTGTAAGGTCAATAGGATAGTGTACTAATGTGTTCTAAGGCCAAGGTGTTTGTGTGGTCAAGCTAGAGAGATCGTTTGTTAAAAGGATAGTGAAATTATATCATGCAAAGAGCACTTGTATTAAAAAAAGAAACCACAACTGCAGGTTAGGGGATGAAAAGTGCATGGGGGGTTGGGACTCCGTGATAGGAAAAGTGCCTTGATATGAAAATATATTATAACATTATAATATACCATTAAAATATAAAATAATAGGTCTCAGTCCTATAAAAATGTGATTCCTATATTTATTTAGGATATCTACCAATAGGGACATGTGTCCCTGTGTGAGGGATTGGTGGTACCCAAAGACCCTTGAGGGAAGTTGGAACTCATGAAATACATAAGTATTTGAGATATCCCTAGATGGATTGATTTGGATACCCTATAAGTAGTGGCATAGCCTGAGAGATTACAAGGGTAGAGAGGGGGGTGCACTAATTCAGTGTGGGGCTTATGTAGGATGTGGACTTTTTGGTTGGAGGGTGTTGGGGTTTGGTACCTTGGCCTTGTTTGTATTTGGTAGTATACATGTACCTAGCTTGATCATCCATTTTCACAGTGGAATCATGAACTTAGCTAAAGGTGATAAATTTCTGAGAGAGCTACAACATCGTGATATATGACTAGGTGGTATGTCCGAGGTCTGCAACTAGTTGACTAATTTTAAAATATAAGTGTTTGAAACATGTTTTATGTATGCCAGATGTTTATGTTTTAAGGATTTTCTGCCATGTTATTCCATCATGTTTTTTATATGTAATGTTATGATTATGGTATCAATGCCAAAGGAAATGATATTACCCAATTTGGGTGTAGGGGGATGTTACAATTCATTAGAGGTATCCACTCTATAGTGAATTGGTTTTACTAATATGACAATTTAGAACCCATTCCATTTATCCTTGAGTAATAGGTTACATGTCATGGCTTTCTTCCTATAATTTCGTATATTTTTTTTCAATTTTGTCATCTTCATGATAGAGGCCTCTAAGGCTTCAAGTCTTTCATTTTGGATGACCAATTATTTCTTTATTTTAGTCATATCTTCCTTTAGCGATTTCTTTTCAATGTCTAGATATCTTTTACTATCCATATTCTTCATTTTCATGATACAAAATTTCTCTTATATAGTGTTTAATTATTTTTCCAAGTCAAATATATTACATTTCCCAAGAATTTCCTCAATTTTGATACTCTTGGTATTTGCTAAGGTTTTTTTTCTGAGGGCCTCAGCCCTTGTTGCTTCTGTTGTGAAACCAGCTCCAGAAATAGAAGAAAAGAGATATCAATGCCTTAGAAATAAGCCACTTAGAGGGGGAAACCTCCAGTACATTACATGAATGAAAAATTCTTGGATGATACAAATTACAAAACCTCCTTTCTATATATAGGAGTCCATGGGGCCACAATGTAATCCTAGTGGGGCCACAATGTAATCCTAGCCGACCTAACAATAATAATTTAAGGGAAAAATAATAACAATATGTGGGTTACAGGGGTACAATAATAACAATAAGGGGGTTACACTAACAACAATAAGGGACCATAATAGCAATATAGGGACCTAACATGCCCCTCTCCTTCAAAAAAGTGTTGTCCTCAACGCTTGAGTAGCTCTGGGTGCTTTTGTATAAAATTCTCATCCTCCCATGTAGAACCTTCAGTGGATAAGTTCTTCCACTTGATGAGATACTCTAAAATTGATCGATTCCGTAGATGTTGAGTTCTTTTTTCTGTGACTGCTTCAGGTTCCAATATGATTTTTCCTTCCTCATCAAGTTCTGGCAATATTCTTTGAACTGGAAGATTTTCACCGATAACCTTCTTTAAGCATGAAACACGGAAAAATGGATGCACTCGTGAAGAAGCAGGAAGCTCCAATTTGTATTCCATAGTACCAATATTTTGCAACACCTTGTAAGGACCATATTACTTTGGCCAGAATTTATTATCCTTCTTAGCTTGCTTGAGGGAAATTTTTTTGTATGGTTGTAGCTGTAAAAATACCTAATCTCCTACATCAAAAATTCTCTCGTTGTGATGTTGATCTGCCTATTTTTTTATTCTATTTTGTGCCAAATTCAGGTTATCCTTTAAGAGTTGGAGAACTTCTTGTTGATGCTCGATGTGATCTTCCATTGCTTGAACCTTCAAATTTTCTCTTAAAGATGATGCGATGGATGGTGGATGATATCCATAAAGTGCCATAAATGGGGTCATTTTTGCTGTAGTATGGAAGGAATTGTTATACCACCATTCAGCGAGAGGTAACCACTTGACCCATTGTGTTTTTTTATTAGATACAAAACAATGAAGATATCCTTCCAAGAATTTATTAAATATCTTAGTTTTACCATCGGATTAAGGATGATAAGATGAGCTATGAGCTAATTGAGTACCCAAGCAAGAAAATAACTCTGTCCAAAAATTTCCAGGAAAAATGGGATCTCTCTCGCTCACAATAGCCCTTGGGTTTCCATGTAGCTTTTGAATTGTGTCCATAAATGTAGTAGCAAATGTACTTGCTTTAAATGGATGAGATAATGCACAAAAATGTGCATACTTGGTAATTCTATCAACTACCACCATGATGACACTCTTTCCTTCGGACTTAGGTAAACCTATGACAAAATCCATTGAAATCTCCTCCCAACGTTGACTTGGAATGGATAAAGGTTGTAGAAGACACAGGGTCTTAATTGTCTCAACTTTATTCTGCTGGAAAACCAAACATTCCAGCACAAAATTTTGAATATTAGATTTAAGGTCATCCCAAAAAAAATCTTTCTTCACCCTGTGGTAATTTTTTTTAAATCCTGAGTGTCCTCCTAAAGGAGAAGTTTGCAATTACAAAAGAATATTTTGTTTTAGTTGGGAATTCTTACAAAGATATAAGCGATCTTTGTACCATAAGGAATCATTTTTCCAACTAAATGTATCAGATGTACTAGGATCTTGCCGCAAATTTTGAATGAGTGTCCACATTTCTTCGTCCTTCTTCCATTCATCTCTTGCTTCGGTTATCCAATCTGGTTTGATAATATAAATGGCACAAAGCAATGCTTCCACCTCTTCATTATTTCTTGAGAGTGCATCTGCAACAACATTCAACTTCCATTTTTTGTATATTATTTAAAATTCATAACACAACATATTTGTGACCCATTTTTGTTGCTCTTCTAAAGATAGTATTTGTTCCAAAAAGTGTTTAATACTATCATGATCGTTTTGACCTTGAAGTGTCTTCCCATTAGGTAAGTTCTCCATTTCTTTAGTGCATGGATTATTGCTAACTTTTCCTTCTGATAAATAGGTTTCTGTAAATACTTTCCTTTGATTGGATGACTTTCAAAAGAAATGGGTCTTCCTTCTTGCATTAAAACAACACCAATTGCATTTCCTGAGGCATCACATTCCACAGTAAAGGTTTTTGTGAAGTCTGGTGTAGCTAAGACTGGTGCTAGGCACATTGCCTCTTTAAGATGTTCAAAGGCCTTAGTTTCTTCAGGAGTCCATGAAAATGCATCTTTCTTCAATAATGTTGTTAGAGTTGCTGCTATTCTTCCATAATTCTTAATAAACTTGCGATAATACCATCTTAACCCAAGAAATCCTTTCAGCTTCTTTATGGTTGTGGGGACTTTCCATTCCTTAATGGATTTAATTTTGTTAGGGTCTACCTTAACACCCTCGTGAGATACAATATGACCCAGATATTTCACTTCTTGTACTCCAAAGAAACATTTGGATGTTTTTGCATATAATTGTTTCTCCTGCAGTAGTTTAAGCACCTTTTCAACATGTTGAACATGATCCTTTCAAGACCTGCTGTAGATTAGTATATCATCAAAAAATACTAGCACAAATTTTCTCAGGAAGGGTTTGAAAATGGAATTCATCAACCCTTGAAATGTAGAAGGTGCATTGGCAAGGCCAAAAGGCATGAACAAAAATTCATAATGACCCTCATGAGTTCGAAATTTTGTTTTATGAATAACTTCAGTCTTCATTCTAATTTGATGATATCCTGAATGAAGATCCAACTTGGTAAAATAAATTGCTCCATGTAATTCATCCAATAATTCATCAATCATAGGAATTTGAAATTTATATTTAATGGTGAGCTGATTGAGCTCCCTATAATCCAGCCACATGCACCATGATCCATCCTTCTTGTGTACCAATACTACAGGAGTAGAGAAGGAACTTTGACTAGGTTGAATTATACCCACCTCTAACATTTATGCAATCATACTTTCAATTTCGCTCTTTTGGAAATAAGGATATCTATAAGGCCTGATGTTTGGAGGAAGATTTCCTGGAATCAAATGAATAGCATGATCATGATCACGAATAGGTGGGAGTCCTTTGGGAGTTTCAAACACATTGGAATGATTTTCCAAGACTTTTTGGAGATCTACAAAAATATATGATTTTGATGTTGGAACTTCTAGTGAGCATAATTATGCAATTATGCCTCTTTGTTATTTCTTTAGAAGATTTGTCATGAAATTAGAGCTTATTATCTTTCCCAGCTTCCCTGCAATACCTCGTAATTTGACTTCCTTTCCTTCAGAAAAAAATTTCAAGAAAAGTTCTTGAAAATTAAAAGCTACCGTCCCCAAAGATTGTAAACATTGTACTCCTAGTACAACATCAGCACCTCCCATAGGAATGGAAAGCATTGGACTATTGAATACACATTCCCCCATGGTTAGCTTAATATTATGGAATTTTTCAGAGCAATTTATAGTTCCTCCATTTGCAACCATGACTTGACATTCTAGTGCTGGGTATAGGAAACAATTCAATTCCTTGGCTACCTTACAATGAATAAAATTATGGGTGCTACCTGAAACAATCAACACTATTACCTTTTTATTCTTGATATGTCCTTCTATCTTGAGAGTTTGACGAGTGGTAATTCCTGCCAATTCATTACAAGATATGGTCGGACTCATTTATTCCTCTTCTATGGCTGGTTCCTAGTGTATATCCTCTTCTTTTGAATATTCTTGTTCATTTTCTTCTTCCTCTTCTCAATCTATGTAAAATAATTTATTCTCAACACACTTATGACCTTTAGTGTATTTTCTATCACAACTGTAGAAAAGCCCTTTTTCTCTTTTTTCTTTCAATTTTTGTGGTGTCAACCTTGTAGGTTGTGGAAATCTAGGAGTAGCAACACTTCCATATTTATAGAAGTGAGTGGTAGGTTTCCTTGTCGCCATAATTTTACATTCGATTTTTCTTGCCAACCTGAATGTCTTATCCAATGAATCAGGTTCCAAAACACAAACTTCATGTTGCATGTTATCTTAAAGTACCTATGAAGATATCAATCCTGTGTTCCTCTGGAATATCAGTTACCCTTATATTCAATTTTTGGAAGTCCTCAATGTGCTCCCCCACTGAACACTTTTTTTTGAGTTTTATCAATTGGCTAAAGAAAGTGTTGCTATTTGTATCCTCATAATGTGCTATCATTTCCTCCATAAAATTGACCAAGTGACAATTTGTTTACGGGAGAAAAGCCATAGATACCATACAAATGTATTTTGTTCTAAATGTAAAGTTGTAATGCGTACCTTTTGTGTGTTTTGCACATTATTGAGATCAAAATATTTCCCCATCTGTAGTATCCATGTTACAGGATCCTTTCCATAAAACTTCCTCATATCCATTTTTGGAATATGGTGGTTCTTCCCTCCAACATTAGAGTTTATGAAATCACGATTAACATTTATTTTGTTCTCATCATGAGTTTCCTCTACTATCTTTTCACTATTATAAAACATTTATTGTATCAACTTTGGCAAACCTTCCATGTCTGCTTTTAGATCATTCTTCATGTTTTCCATCTTAGCTTCCATGTCATCCATCTTAGATTCCATGCCATCCATCTTAGTTTCCATGCCATCCATCTTAGCTTCCATGCCATTCTTCAAACCATCCATCTTAGATTCCATGCCTTTCTTCAAACCATCCATCTTAGTTTCGACGCCTTTCTTCAAAACTTCCATGCCATTTTTTGTTGCTCTTTGCGAGATAAAAATTTGTTGCACTTGCTCTTGTAATTTTGACATGTCATGTTGCCATTCTTCGTCTTCATGAGTCATATTACAACCTTCTAAAGGCTTAGTGGGTGTTGAATTCTTTTTAGAGGCCATTTAAGTATCCAATAATGATATCTATTCTACAATATTCCCTTGGAATCAATTCAACTTGATTCTTCAAACAAGACTTATGCAATTCGGAAAAAAAAATACACACCTTTTACTTGCTTTTGAGGAGCTCGATATTGAAATTGACTTATATCTATAATTGCAGATCCTAAATATCTAAAATTTGGCACTATAGTAGTTCTCTGAAGTGTCTTTCAAATTCCATAGATATGAATTGATTTGGGTTCTTTAAGGAAAAGCTATGTCCAATCTCCCACAATGACCTAATTATGGACTGGTTCAGTAGAGCAATCTTGTATGACTTGCCACATGTCACTGTTTACTCCTTTCACTCTGAAACTTATAGACAAGAAACTAAAGTTCGTGTACTTCCAGTTACTTTTTATAGAATTCCAATCAGATGCTCAGAGAGAGAGTTGTGAAGAGTTTCCCACGATCACCTCTTTGAGATGAAATTCGGGAGCCTGAAAAAGACCTAAATTCCATAGATCATATCTCCGAAAATATTGCGAAGTAAGCTCTGCAATTTTGCGAAGATGTTCCTCAGGATTTTTTCTTCGCGCTCTAAAAATTTCAACTTCTGACCCTTCATAGAAAAAAAATTATAGCAAAAATTCCACGATGACCTTTTTAAATGAAATTCAAGAGCGTACAAAAAGGCCTAACTTCCATAGCTCATATCTCCGAAACTTTTGCGAACCAAGCTCTGAACTTTTGCGACAATGTTCCTCAGTATTTCAGCTTTTCACTCTAAAAATTTAAACTTTTGAAACTTCGTATAAAAAATGTTATAGCGAAAATGCCACAATGACTTGTTTGGAGCAACGAAACCCTAGAATCCAAACCTCTGATACCAAATGTTGTGAAACTAGCTCCAAAAATAGAAGAAAAAAGACATCAATGCCTTATAAATAAGCCACTTCGAGGGGGTAACCTCCAATACATTACATGAATGAACAATTCTTGGATGATACAAATTACAAAACCCCCTTTCTATATATAGGAGTCCATGGGGCCACAATGTAATCCTAGTGGGGTCACAATGTAATCCTAGCCGAGCTAACAATAATAATTTAAGGGCACAATAATAACAATATGGGGGTGACAGGGATACAATAATAAAATAAGGGGGTTATACTAACAACAATAAGGGACTATACTAGTAATATAGGGGCCTAACAGCTTCCAACTCACTTAGGGATACTTTCATATCCAATTCATCTAATTTTTAAGTTTTCATTTTCTTCTCTTCCTATGACTCTATTGTTGGCAATATGATGCTGCGTGTTGTCCTTGATGGAAACCTACTTAATGAATTTGTTCTTGATGAGCTTGTGAATGATATACATCTGATGTATCTACAATCAGTATAGAAGGTGCAGAAGAAAGAATTTCCAGAATGGGCCAGAACAGTGATGAAAAGTGTATGTCACAAGGAATACACGAGTTTGTCTAGGGGAAGTCGCGTAGGCATGTGGGAAATAACGTTCCAAGTCGCGTATGCTCAATTGCGCTCTAAATATGTAAAACCAGGGGTTACTACCATCGTATTGACCCATTGTATTAAGCGCTGGATTGTCTATTTGATCCCGTCCAGGAATACCATCAGAAGTGATGTGGTTTTGACTCATGGTATTGATGAAGGCAAAATCTATATAAGGAGAAGAAAATCATTGTGCATGGGGTGCAAGGGTCTGGGCTTGAATGAATACTTCACTTTGAAGTATATCTGCATGGTTGAACTCTGCTCTTGATTGATAGATCTGAATCTATGATGCATCTATGAACATGGTGAAGGTTAAAGATCTCTAGATCTAGAAATGGTGAATCTCTTGGATGATCTGAAAAGAAGTGATGAAGAACTGGCGCAAATCTGCTGAAGAACTTGAAGAAACCTGGGTAAGTTCGTAGATATGATCTATTGTGCAAATTTTATCTTTTACAGATCTATACGCAGGTTCAGTTCGTGAAGAGTGCGTATATAAGTGGATCTGTTTCAACAGAGTCGCGTATGGACAGTTAGGGTTATTCTGGTAAATGCACAGATGTATACGCGGGTTCACTTCATAAAAAGCGCGTATATACGCGGGTCTGATTAAATAAAAGCACGTATGATATCTGATCTTATGGTTGCTCAAGGTTGAATGTGTTTCTGCATATTTATTCTGAACTCTGGGTTATCTCTAATATTCTGGTTACAGTGGTTTCATTATTATGTTTGATGCATTGGGAAAAGGTTGTTTATTGACAAGTAAAGGGTTGTGTTGGAGCTGCTTGATCTAGTTTGAAAATTGATGAAATGTGGTCTGCAGTGGATCTGAGGGTTGAAACCTTCAGTCTGAACGTAGAAGCTTTCTGTCAGTAGAGGTTGGTGCTAATATCAAGGGGTAGTAGCTCCCTTCCATGTGAGGCTGGTAAACGAGAGCAGGGGGTTGTTGCTCCCTTCCAAGAGAGGCTGGTAAACGAGAGAAGGTTGTAGCCTTCTGCAAGTGGGCGCCTACGTACTGGTATGAGTCTGCACCAGTACATGTAAGAATTTTTCTTAATAATAAAAATTGAAGACTGAGACGTCGACAACAGTGGTTTTCTCCTGAATTGGGTTTCCACCTAAAAATCCTGGTGTTCATGTGTGGTTGCATATGTGTGATGATTATTCTGTTCTTCCTGCACTTGTTTACTGTTTTCAAAATATCTGATGAATGAGTAATGCAATGATCTCAGTCAATAAATAAATGGATAATTAGATCACTGGATATACGTGAGTTCTGTAAAGGATATCCGCGTATATACGCGGGTTTGCTTCAGGAAAGTTGCGTATGGTTTTTAAGAAAGAAATAGCAAAGTTTTATTGTCTGCACTAAATACTAATTCACCCCCCCCCCCCCTCTCAATATTTTTCCCAACAATTGGAATCAGAGTAGGTCCTTCTGAAAAAGCTTAACCGCTAGAAGGGAGATCAAGCAAGATGAGCAATCAAGATGGAAATACATCTATCAAGCCTCCACTCTATAATGGAAGCAATTTAATCTTCTGGAAAATAAGGATGAGATCCTATCTTCAGTCTATGGGAGCAGATGTATGGGCCATTGTTGAACAAGGATATCAATATCCAGCTGCAATACCAACAGATCCGACTGAAAAGAAGAATTATGAAATAAATGCAAAGGCAGTCAATGCTCTAACGGGAAGTCTAACTGAATCAGAATTAGTCAAAGTTATGTAGCTGAATACAACAAAGGAGATATGGGACAAAATCATTCTAAGTTATGAAGGTGATGCAAAGGTAAAAAGTGCAAAACTTCAAACTCTCAGAATTGAATATGAAAATTTAAAGATGCATAGTGATGAGAATATTGCCAGTTTATTTTTACGTCTTGATGATGTTGTAAATCATATGATAAATCTGGGAGAAACAATCACGTAAACTACTTTGGTTGAGAAAATCTTAAGATCGCTAACAGAAAAATTTGAATCAAAAGTCTCTGCTCTTGAAGAAAAACAGGATCTTCAAACTCTTACTGTGGTGCAACTTCATGGCATATTGACTGCATATGAAATGAGGAGAGGAGGATCATCTGAAGTCAAAGAAGCTTTTTTTAAAGCTCCTACAAAAGGGAAGGAAGTTCAAAAGCCAGAAGGATCAGGATATATCTCAGAAGAAGATGAGGCAAACTTTGTGAGAAGACTCCAACTAGGAACCGGAATATTCAAAGGTAAGCTTCCTTTCAAATGTTTTGATTGTGGAAGAGTTGGTCATTATGCTGCAAAGTGTCCTTATAAAGAAATATCTGCTAAAGGGAAATAAGTAGCAAGAAGGAATAAGAACTGATCTAGCACTAAGAAAAGTTACTATACAAATGAAGACAGTGATGGGTTATTTGATAGTGAGGAAGAATGTGAACAAGATCTTAGACTTCTCATGGCATTTGAAAATAATTCTAGAGATGACAAGGATGCTTTTATGGATGCTCTATATGACAATGATTTTCTTGATTAAAACAATCAACTCAAAATATGCTTGGAAGAAAGTAAAATAATCATAGAAACTCTAAAAAGGCAGAATGAAGAAACGAAGAATCACAATGAGAAATTAGAATGTGAAGTAGTAAGTCTAAGAAAAGAACTTGAGAAAGTAAAGACTCGGAATATTAGATTTGCTAAAGGATCTAAAACCTTAGATGAGATTATCAAGGTTCAACGTTCTCCTCTTGTAAAGACAGGTCTTGGATATACCGGATAATCTTCTCAGGCTTCAGCACCAAATTATCTAAAAGCAGCTACAACTGTTTTACTACATTCAGCCACTCAGCAAGGGAATAAAGAATCTTTACAGGTAAAGCATGATCATCACAATTCAAGGAACACTAACAGGGATATCTCTCAAAGAAGCAACAACCAACAAGTAAATTCAAATAGAAGATTTCATGATCGCAGAAATTTCTACTTTAATGGACAATGTTTCTCATGTCACAATTTTGGTCATAAAGCTGTTCAATGTGTTGAATATAAAACCATCATGACAAGAGAAGCAAGAAAGAAAAGGATGGATACTGAACCAAAGAATAACACCTATAACAACTTTTCTCCTCTTCAAAATGAAGTTGATGTGCTTATTGCAATAACTTTGGCCATAAAGAATCTGAATGCAGGAGCAAAGTCCAGCCAAAACAACATTTTTCTTCAAGTTCCAAAGTCTGGAAAAAGAAGGAATTACAGGTTGAAAATTGTGGGATAGAGTTATTTGCAGAAGGTGAAGAAAATCAATTGTACATTGATAGTGGATGCTCAAGACACATGATAGGTGACAAAAGCAAACTTCTTGCATATAATGCTCTAGAAAAAGAAAAGAAAGTTACATTTGGAAATGATACTCCTGTTGTAATTAAAGGAAAAGGATCTGTGTTTCTAAAAGAAAAGGTGAAGGCTAATGATGTCATGTATGTGGATGGATTAAGGCATAACCTGTTAAGTGTAAGTAAAATGTGTGATCAAGGAACTGAAGTTGTCTTTAGTTCAAAAGAATGTGTGGTTCGTGATCTTGATACAGGTAAAACAATTATAAAAGGAAAAAGAACTCCAAGCAACTTGTATGTATTGAAGAACTGCAAAGAACAATGTTACTTGAGTAAATCTTCATAAAATTGGCTATGGCATAGAAGGTTGGGGCATCTAAGCTTCTCTCAAATCAACAAATCAAGCAGACTTAATGTTGTTCGTGGTCTTCCCAATATTACTCTACCTGAAAGTATCATATGCAAATCCTGTCAATTCGGTAAGCAAACTAGAGTGAAATTTAATGCCAAGGAAGGATCTTCAAGTAAGCCTCTTGAACTTATTCATACTGACATATGTGGAACTATGAGGAAAAAGTCACCACGTGGTGAAGAATACTATATCTTATTTATTGATGATTTCTCTAGAATGTGTTGGATTGGGTTGATTAAACACAAAGATGAAGCATTTGAAAAATTTCAGATCTTCAAAGCATTGGTGGAAAATGAATTAGATCTAAAAATCAAGTGTCTTAGATCTGATCGAGGAGGATAATATACATCAAATGAATTCCTTGAATTTTGTGAAAAACATGGCATAAAAAGACAGTTCTCTGTAGCTGGCACTCCACAACAAAATGGCGTAGCAGAAAGAATGAATAGAACAATTCAACAAATGGCTAGAGCTATGCTTGATGATTCTGGAACTCCTGACATGTTCTGGGGAGAAGCAGCACATACAGCAGCAAATATTCTCAACAAGGCACATGTTCGAGTAAATAGTGACAAAACTCCATATGAACTTTGGTATGGTAATTCTCCCTCTGTAAAGCATTTTAGAATTTTTGGAAGTAAATGCTTTATCAAAAATAATGATGAAAAACTTGGCAAGTTTGAACCTAGATCAGATGAAGGGATACTTCTTGGTTACTCATCTACAAGCAAAGCATACAAATGTTACAATAAAAGGCTTTGAAAGATTGTTGAATGTATTGATGTTGTTATTGATGAGTCTCCTGCAGCTCCTAAAGAAGAAAAACAAACAACAGAAGAAGATGATGGTGACTTTTGTCCTTCTACATCAAATAGAAATGATATAGACAGTGGATCCAATGAAGAACCTGAAGATGATTTATTTGGAAAGGCTCCATCCAGATATGTTCAAAAGAATCATCCTGAATCTCAAATTTTGGGAGACAAGGAATCAGGTATACAAACAAGGAGGACTCTTGTGGGATCTTCTAGCTATCTGTCATTTTTATCCACAATTGAACCACACAATGTCAATCAAGCTAGCAAAGATGAATGTTGGATTCAATCCATGAATGAAGAGCTTGATCAAATTGAAAAGAATCAAACATGGGATTTGGTACCAAGACCACATGATAAAAATGTCATTGGAACTAAATGGATATTCAAGAACAAGTTAAATGAAAATGGGGATGTTATAAGAAACAAAGCTAGACTAGTTTGCAAGGGGTATACTCAATAAGAAGGTATAGACTTTGAAGAAACTTTTTCTCCTGTAGCTATACTTGAAGCCATAAGAATGTTTCTTGCTTTTTCAAGTTTTCAACAAATCAAAGTTTATCAAATGGATGTTAAATCTGCTTTTCTCAGTGCTGATCTAGAAGAAGAAGTGTATATAGAACAACTGGAAGGATTCATTTTGGGAAATGATGAAAATATTTTTTGTAAACTTAAAAAGGCTCTATATGGTCTCAAACAAGCTCCAAGGGCATGGTATTATCGTCTTGACAAATATCTTCATCAACAAGGATTTTCAAAGGGGTCTGCTGATAGAAACTTATACACAAAAGTTGAAAATGATAGACTATTGATTGTGGTTGTATATGTTGATGATATCATTTTTGGGAGTAATGAAGAATCTATGAGTCAGAAATTTGCTTCTGTCATGCAGCAAGAATTTGAAACGTCCTTACTTGGAGAACTAACATTCTTTCTTGGCTTGCAAGTGCATCAAAATACAGATGGTATATTCTTATCACAAGCAAAATATCTTAAGCAAATTCTGAAGAAATATGGCATGGAAGAATGCAAACATGTAAGTACACCAATGATAACCGGATGTAATCTCATTTCTCATGATGATTCTCCCGCGGTGAATCAACCAGAATACAAAACAATGATAGGAAGCCTACTTTATCTCACTGGGACTAGACCGGACATTATGCATGCAGTTGGGATTGTTGGACGATTCCAAGCTAATCCAAAAGAGTCTCACCTTCAGGCTGTCAAAATAATATTCAAATATCTCCAAGGAACTCAAGACTTTGGACTATGGTATCCAAAAAATGCAGATCTTACTCTTCATGCTTACACTGATGCAGATTGGGCTGGAAATGTTGATGATCGGAAAAGCACTAGTGGTGGTGCATTCTATATGGGACCCCGGTTAATATCTTGGTTCAGCAAGAAGAAAAATTCTATTTCCTTATCTACAACAGAAGTAGAATATGTGGTTGCCGCATCCTGTTGCACTCAACTCCTTTGGATGATGCAAACCTTACAAGATTTTCAAATCAAATGTACATCTCCTATCTCCATTATGTGTGATAACACAAGTGCCATCAGTATCTCAAAGAATCCGGTTATGCATTTGAAGACCAAGCACATTCCCATCAAGTATCACTTCTTATATGAACAAGTGCTTGAACAAAAGGTGAAGTTGGAGTATGTTCCCTCCAAAGAACAAGTTGTTGATATCTTTACCAAACCTCTGCCCAGGGAAGCATTCGAATATCTAAGAAAAAATATGGGAGTAGTCTTTACCAATTAGAAGAAAAAATCTGCCTAAATTCAGAAGATTAAATTGGATACGCGGGTTTCCTAAATGGAAGTCGCGTATATACGCGAGTTCATACACAAAAAACCGCGTATTGTTGGTTGCTGACAATTTTTTGGGGTCAACATTTCTCAGCATGGCTGCAGTACTGTTTGGTATCTCTGATGATGCTTCAGCTCTTATATTTTTGTTTCTTTCTCTGATATTGGGTGAAGAGGCCTTGATGGTTTGCTTTTGAAAGTGTTCAGGATGCACAAGCTAAGGGGGAGTTTTGGTCACTTGGAAAGGATGCATTGGTTGTACAGTTTTAGGGGGAGCATTAGCCTTGCTGGGTGTAATGCATTTTTGGCAGTATGATGATTCTGAAATATGATCTCTCTCTTGAGATCCTTTTGGTATTGGTTATAAAATTCATATGTGTAATTTGATGAAAAGGATATGATCTATGATGTAATTTGTATTATTCAGCCATGTAAAGGGCTTGTTTAGATTTGTAAACCCACTTGGTTGGGTAATTGAGTCAAAATGTGTAAACCCATGTGGTTGGGTACTTGGGTCACATATGTAAATCCACTTGGTTGGATCTTTGATGTAAGTATGAGTCCTTGGTGATAGGAAAGGTCATAGTGTCATGTAATTCATTGAATAATTGGTTTGAAGATTCAACTTGAACTTGTGAAGAAAAACCTTGTGTTGGTTTTACCCGCCCTTTGCCCTTGATGTCAAAGGGGGAGAGTGGCATGGTGTTTGAATAAAGGGAGAGTAACGTGGTTTGGCATGGTGTTTGAATAAAGGGAGAGTAACGTGGTTGTTTTATAATGATTATAATCAATGTATCTATCTGTTCTAGTGCTCAAACTCCATCGTGGTTGCCATCAAGTCCAAAGGGGGAGATTGTTGGAAATATGATGCTGAGTGTTTTCCTTGATGGCAACCTACTTAATGAAGTTGTTCTTGATGAGCTTGTGAATGATATACATCTGATGTATCTACAATCAGTATAGAAGGTGCAAAAGAAAGAATTTCCAGAATGGGCCAGAACAGTGATGAAAAGTGTATGTCACAAGGAATACGCGATTTTGTCTAGGGGAAGTCACGTATGCACGCGGGAAATAACGTGCCAAGTCGCATATGCTCAATTGCGCTCTAAATATGTAAAACCAGGGGTTACTACCATGGTATTGACCCATTGTATTAAGCGCTGGATTGTCTATTTGATCCCGTCCAGGAATACCATCAGAAGTGATGTGGTTTTGACTCATGGTATTGATGAAGGCCAAATCTATATAAGGAGAATAAAATCATTGTGCATGGGGTGCAAGTGTCTGGGCTTGAATGAATACTTCACTCTGAAGTATATCTGCATGGTTGAACTCTGCTCTTGATTGATAGATCTGAATCTATGATGCATCTATGAACATGGTGAAGGTTAAAGATCTCGAGATCTAGAAATGGTGAATCTCTTGGATGATATGAAAAGAAGTGATGAAGACCTGGCGCAAATCTGCTGAAGAACTTGAAGAAACCTGGGTAAGTTCGTAGATCTGATCTATTGTGAAAATTTTATCTTTTACAGATCTATACGTAGGTTCAGTTCGTGAAGAGCGCGTATATACGCGGATTTGTTTCAACAAAGTCACGTATGGATAGTTACGGTTATTCTTCTAAATGCACAGATGTATACATGGGTTCACTTCATAAAAAGTGTGTATATACGTGGGTCTGATTAAGTAAAAGTGCGTATGATATATGATCTTATGGTTGCTCAAGGTTGAATGTGTTTCTGCATATTTATTCTGAAGTCTGTGTTATATCTGATATTCTGGTTACAATGGTTTCACTATTCTGTTTGATGCATTGGGCAAAGGTTATTTATTGACAAGTAAAGGGTTGTGTTGGAGCTATTTGATCTAGTTTGAAAATTGATGAAATGTGGTCTGCAGTGGATCTGAGGGTTGAAACCTTCAGTCTGAACGTAGAAGCTTTCTGTCAGTAGAGGCTGGTGCTAATATCAAGGGGTAGTAGCTCCCTTCCAGGTGAGGCTGGTAAACGGGAGCAGGGGGTTGTTGCTCCCTTCCAGGAGAGGCTGGTAAATGAGAGAAGGTTGTAGCCTTCTGTAGGTGGGTGCTTGCGTATTGGTATGAGTCTGCACCAGTACATGTTGTAAGAAGTTTTCTTAATAATAAAAATTGAAGACTGAGACGTTGGCAGCGGTGGTTTTCTCCCGAATTGGGTTTCCACCTAAAAATCCTGGTGTTCATGTGTGGTTGCTTATGTGTGATGATTATTCTGTTCTTCCTGCACTTTTTTATTTTTTTCTAAATATCTGATGAATGCGTAATGCAATGATCTCAGTCAAGAACTAAATGGATAATTAGATCACTGGATATACGCGAGTTCTGTAAAGGATATCCGCGTATATACGCGGGTTTTCTTCAGGAAAGTTGCGTATGGTTTTTAAGAAAGAAATATCAAAGTTTTATTGTCTGCACTAAATACTGATTCAACCCCCCCCCCCCCCACTTCTCAGTATTTTTCCCAACAATTGGAATCAGAGCAGGTCCTTCTGAAAAAGCTTAACCGCTAGAAGGGAGATCAAGCAAGATGAGAAATCAAGATGGAACAGAATCTATCAAGCATCCACTCTTTAATGGAAGCAATTTAATCTTCTAGAAAATAATGATGAGATCCTATCTTCAGTCTATGGGAGAAGATGTATGGGCCATTGTTGAACAAGGATATTAATATCCAGCTGCAATACCAATAGATCTGACTGAAAAGAAGAATTATGAAATAAATGCAAAGGCAGTCAATGCTCTAACAGGAAGTCTAACTGAATCAGAATTTGTCAAAGTTATGTAGCTGAATACAGCAAAGGCGATATGGGACAAAATCATTCTAAGTTATGAAGGTGATGTAAAGGTAAAAAGTGCAAAACTTCAAACTCTCAGAATTGAATATGAAAATTTAAAGATGCATAGTGATGAGAATATTGCCAGTTTATTTTTACGTCTTGATGATGTTGTAAATCGTATGAGAAATCTGGGAGAAACAATCACAGAAACTACTTTGGTTGAGAAAATCTTAAGATCGCTAACGGAAAAATTTGAATCAAAAGTCTCTGCTCTTGAAGAAAAACAGGATCTTCAAACTCTTACTGTGGTGCAACTTCATGGCATATTGACTACATATGAAATGAGGAGAGGAGGATCATCTGAAGTCAAAGAAGCTGTTTTTAAAGCTTCTACAAGAGGGAAGGAAGTTCAAAAGCCAGAAGGATCAGGATATATCTCAGAAGAAGATGAGGCAAACTTTGTGAGAAGACTCCAACTAGGAACTGGAAGATTCAAAGGTAGGCTTCCTTTCAAATGTTTTGATTGTGGAAGATTTGGTCATTATGCTGCAAAGTTCCCTTATAAAGAAATATCTTCTAAAGGGAAAGAAGTATCAAGAAGGAATAAGAACCGATCTAGCACTAAGAAAAGTTACTATACAAATGAAGACAGTGATGAGTTATCTAATAGTGAGGAAGAATGTGAACAAGATCTTAGACTTCTCATGGCATTTGAAAATAATTCTAGAGACGACAAGGATGCTTTTATGGATGCTCTAGATGACAATGATTTTCTTGATCAAAATAATCAACTCAAAATATGCTTGGAAGAAGTAAAATAATCATAGAAACTCTAAAAAGGCAGAATGAAGAAACGAAGAATCATAATGAGAAATTAGAATGTGAAGTAGTAAGTCTAAGAAAATAACTTGAGAAAGTAAAGACTCTGAATCTTAGATTTGCTAAAGGATATGAAACCTTAGATGAGATTATCAAGGTTCAACGTTCTCCTCTTATAAAGACAGGTCTTGGATAAACCGGAGAATCTTCTCAGGCTTCAGCACCAAATTATCTAAAAGCAGCTACAACTGGTTTACTACATTCAGCCACTCAACAAGGGAATAAAGAATCTTTACAGGTAAAGCATGATCATCACAATTCAAGGAACACTAACATGGATATCTCTCAAAGAAGCAACAACCAACAGGTAAATTCAAATAGAAGATTTCATGATCGCAGAAATTTCTACTTCAATGGACAATGTTTCTCATGTCACAATTTTGGTCATAAATATGTTCAATGTGTTGCATATAAAACCATCATGACAAGAGAAGCAAGAAAGAAAAGGATGGATACTGAACCAAAGAAGAACACCTATAAAAAAATTTCTCCTCTTCAAAATGAAGTTGAATTTTCTTATTGCAATAAATTTTGCCATGAAGAATCTGAATGCAGGAGCAAAGTCCAGCCAAAACTGCATTTTTCTTCAAGTTCCAAAGTCTGGAAAAAGAAGGAATTACAGGTTGAAAATTGTGGGATAGCGTTATTTGCAGAAGGTGAAGAAAATCAATGGTACATTGATAGTGGATGCTCAAGACACATGACAGGGGACAAAAGCAAACTTCTTGCATATAATGCTCTAGAAAAAGACAAGAAAGTTACATTTGGAAATGATACTCCTGCTGTAATTAAAGGAAAAGGGTCCATGTTTATAAAACAAAAGGTGAAGGCTAATGATGTCATGTATGTGGATGGATTAAGGCATAACCTGTTAAGTGTAAGTAAAATGTGTGATCAAGGAACTGAAGTTGTCTTTAGTTAAAAAGAATGTGTGGTTCCTGATCTTGATACAGGTAAAACTATTATAAAAGGGAAAATAAATCCAAGCAACCTGTATGTATTGAAGAACTGCAAAGATCAATGTTGCTTGAGAAAATCTTCAGAAAATTGGCTATTGCATAGAAGGCTGGGGCATCTGAGCTTCTCTCAAATCAAAAAATCAAGCAGACTTCAAGATGTTCATGGTCTTCCCAATATTACTCTACCAGAGAGTATCATATGCAAATCTTGCCAATTCGGTAAGCAGACCAGAGTACAATTTAATGCCAAAGAAGGATCATCAAGTAAGCCTCTTGAACTCATTCATATTGACATATGTGTACCTATGAGGAAAAGGTCACCACGTGGGGAAGAATACTATATCTTATTTATTGATGATTTCTCTAGAATGTGTTGGATCGGGTTGATTAAACACAAAGATGAAGCATTTGAAAATTTTCAGATCTTCAAAGCATTGGTGGAAAATGAATTAGATCTAAAAATCAAGTGTCTTAGATCTGATCGAGGAGGATAATATACATCAAATGAATTTCTTGAATTTTGTGAAAAACATGGCATAAAAAGACAGTTCTCTGTAGCTGACACTCCACAATAAAATGGCATAGTAGAAAGAATGAATAGAACAATTCAACAAATGGCTAGAGATATGCTTGATGATTCAAGAACTCCTGACATGTTCTGGGGAGAAGCAGCACATACAGCAGCAAACATTCTCAACAAGTCACATGTTCGGGTAAATAGTGACAAAACTCCATATGAACTCTGGTATGGTAATTCTCCCTCTGTGAAGCGTTTTAGATTTTTTGGAAGTAAATGCTTTATCAAAAATAATGATGAAAAGCTTGGCAAGTTTGAACCTAGATTAGATGAAGGGATACTTCTTAGTTACTCATCTACAAGCAGAGCATACAAATGTTACAATAAAAGGCTTCGAAAGATTGTTGAATGTATTGATGTTGTTATTGATGAGTCTCCTGCAGCTCCTAAAGAAGAAAAACAAACAACAGAAGAAGATGATGGTGACTTTTGTCCTTCTACATCAAATAGAAATGATATAGACAGTGGATCCAATGAAGAACTTGAAGATGATTTATCTGAAAAGGCTCCATCCAGATATGTTCAAAAGAATCATCCTGAATCTCAAATTTTGGGAGACAAGGAATCAGGTGTACAAACAAGGAGGACTCTTGTAGGATCTTCTAGCTATCTGGCATTTTTATCCACAATTGAACCACACAATGTCAATCAAGCTAGCAAAGATGAATGTTGGATTCAAGCCATGAATGAAGAGCTTGATCAAATTGAAAAAAATCAAACATGGGATTTGGTACCAAGACCACATGATAAAAATGTCATTGGAACTAAATGGATATTCAAGAAAAAGTTAAATGAGAATGGGGATGTTATAAGAAGCAAAGCTAGACTGGTTTGCAAGGGGTATACTCAACAAGAAGGTATAGACTTTGAAGAAACTTTTGCTCCTGTAGCTAGACTTGAAGCCATAAGAATGTTTCTTGCTTTTTCAAGTTTTCAACAAATCAAAGTTTATCAAATGGATGTTAAATCTGCTTTTCTCAATGGTGATTTAGAAGAAGAAGTGTATATAGAACAACCAAAAGGATTCATTTTGGGAAATGATGAAAATCTTGTTTGTAAACTTAAAAAGGCTCTATATGGTCTGAAACAAGCTCCAAGGGCATGGTATTATCGTCTTGACAAATATCTTCATCAACAAGGATTTTCAAAGGGGTCTGCTGATAGCAACTTATACACAAAATTTGAAAATGATAGACTATTGATTGTGGTTGTATATGTTGATGATATCATTTTTGGGAGTAATGAAGAATCTATGAGTCAGAAATTTGCTTTTGTCATGCAGCAAGAATTTGAAATGTCCTTACTTGGAGAACTAACATTCTTTCTTGGCTTGCAAGTGCATCAAACTACAGATGGTATATTCTTATCACAAGAAAAATATCTTAAGCAAATTCTGAAGACAAATGGCATGGAAGAATGCAAACCTGTAAGTACACCAATGATAACCGGATGTAATCTTAGTTCTCATGATGATTCTCCTGCGGTGAATCAACCAGAATACAAATCAATGATAGGAAGCATACTTTATCTCACTGGGACTAGACCAGACATTATGCATGCAGTTTGGATTGTTGGAAGATTCCAAGATAATCCAAAAGAGTCTCACCTTCAAGCTGTCAAAAGAATATTCAAATATCTGCAAGGAACTCAAGACTTTGGACTATGGTATCCAAAAAATGCTAATCTTACTCTTCATGTTTACACTGATGTAGATTGGGCTGGAAATGTTGATGATCGGAAAAGCACTAGTGGTGGTGCATTCTATATGGGACCCCGGTTAGTATCTTGGTTCAGAAAGAAGCAAAATTCTATTGCCTTATCTACAGCAGAAGAAAAATATGTGGTTGTCGCATCCTGTTGCACTCAACTCCTTTGGATGATGCAAACCTTACAAGATTTTCAAATCAAATGTACATCTCCTATCTCCATTATGCGTGATAACACAAGTGCCATCAGTATCTCAAAGAATCCAATTATGCATTCGTAGACCAAGCACATTCCCATCAAGTATCACTTCTTACGTGAACAAGTGCTTGAACAAAAGGTGAAGTTGGAGTATGTTCCCTCCAAAGAACAAGTTGCTGATATCTTTACCAAACCTCTGCCTAGGGAAGCATTCGAATATCTAAGATAGAAGCTGGGAGTAGTATTTGCCAATTAGAAGAACAAATCTGCCTAAATTCAGAAGATTA
This sequence comes from Pinus albicaulis, assembly GCA_034641835.2. Classification (NCBI taxonomy): domain Eukaryota; kingdom Viridiplantae; phylum Streptophyta; class Pinopsida; order Pinales; family Pinaceae; genus Pinus; species Pinus albicaulis. The sequence goes on along the minus strand of CM076582.1, from coordinate 659,107,392 downwards.
AATTGGATACGCGGGTCTCCTAAATGGAAGTCGCGTATATACGCGAGTTCATACACAGAAAACCGTGTATTGTTGGTTGCTGACAATTTTTTGGGGTCAGCATTTCTCAGCACGGCTGCAGTACTGTTTGGTATATCGGATGATGCTTCAGCTCTTATATTTTTGTTTCTTTCTCTGATATTGGGTGAAGATGCCTTGATGATTTACTGTTGAAAGTGTTCAGGATGCACAAGCTAAGGGGGAGTTTTGGTCACTTGGAAAGGATGCATTGGTTTTACAGTTTCAAGGGGAGCATTAGCCTTGCTGGCTGTAATGCATTTTTGGCAGTATGATGATTCTGAAATATGATCTCTCTCTTGATATCCTTTTGGTATTGGTTATAAAAGTCATATGTGTAATTTGATGAAAAGGCTATGACCTATGATGTAATTTGTATTATTTAACCATGTAAAGGGCTTGTTTAGATTTGTAAACCCGCTTGGTTGGGTAATTGAGTCAAAATGTGTAAACCCACGTGGTTGGGTACTTGGGTCACATATGTAAATCCACTTTTTTGGATCTTTGATGTAAGTATGAGTCCTTGGTGATAGGAAAGGTCATAGTGTCATGTAATTCATTGAATAATAATTTTGAAGATTCAGCTTGAACTTGTGAAGAAAAACCTTCTGTTGATTTGACCCGCCCTTTGCCCTTGATGTCAAAGGGGGAGAGTGGCATGGTGTTTGAATAAAGGGAGAGTAACGTGGTTGTTGTATAATGATTATAATTAATGTATCTATCTGTTCTGGTGCTCAAACTCCATCGTGGTTGCCATCAAGTTCAAAGGGGGAGATTGTTGGCAATATGATGCTGAATGTTGTCCTTGATGGCAACCTACTTAATGAAGTTGTTCTTGATGAGCTTGTGAATGATATAAATCTGATGTATCTACAATCAGTATATAAGGTGCAGAAGAAAGAATTTCCAGAATGGGCCAGAACAGTGATGAAAAGTGTATGTCACAAGGAATACGCGAGTTTGTCTAGGGGAAGTCGCGTATGCACGCGGGAAATAACGTGCCAAGTCGCGTATGCTCAATTACGCTCTAAATATGTAAAACTAGGGGTTACTACCATGGTATTGACCCATTGTATTAAGCGTTGGATTGTCTATTTGATCCCGTCCAGGAATACCATCGGAAGTGATGTGGTTTTGACTCATGGTATTGATGAAGGCCAAATCTCTATAAGGAGAATAAAATCATTGTGCATGGGGTGCAAGTGTCTGGGCTTGAATGAATACTTCACTCTGAAGTATATCTGCATGGTTGAACTCTGCTCTTGATTGATAGATCTGAATCTATGATGCATCTATGAACATGGTGAAGGTTAAAGATCTCTAGATCTAGAAATGGTGAATCTCTTGGATGATCTGAAAAGAAGTGATGAAGACCTGGTGCAAATCTGCTGAAGAACTTGAAGAAACCTGGGTAAGTTCATAGATCTGATCTATTGTGGAAATTTTATCTTTTACAGATCTATACGCAGGTTCAGTTCGTGAAGAGCGCATATATACGCGGATCTGTTTCATCAAAGTCGCGTATGGATAGTTAGGGTTATTCTGGTAAATGCACTGATGTATATGCGGGTTCACTTCATAAAAAGCACGTATATACGTGGGTTTGATTAAATAAAAGCGCGTATGATATCTGATCTTATGGTTGCTCAAGGTTGAATGTGTTTCTGAATATTTATTCTGAAGTCTAGGTTATCTCTGATATTCTGGTTACAGTGGTTTCACTATTCTGTTTGATGCATTGGGCAAAGGTTGTTTATTGAAAAGTAAAGGGTTGTGTTGGAGCTGCTTGATCCAGTTTGAAAATTGATGAAATGTGGTCTGCAGTGGATCTGAGGGTTGAAAACTTCAGTCTGAACGTAGAAGCTTTCTGTCAGTAGAGGCTGGTGCTAATATCAAGGGGTAGTAGCTCCCTTCCAGGTGAGGCTGGTAAACGAGAGCAGGGGGTTGTTGCTCCCTTCCAGGAGAGGCTGGTAAATGAGAGAAGGTTGTAGCCTTCTACAGGTGGGTGCCTGTGTATTGGTATGAGTCTGCACCAGTACATGTTGTAAGAAGTTTTCTTAATAATAAAAATTGAAGACTGAGACGTCGGCAGTGGTGGTTTTCTCCCGAATTGGGTTTCCACCTAAAAATCCTGGTGTTCATGTGTGGTTGCTTATGTGTGATGATTATTCTGTTCTTCTTACACTTGTTTACTTTTTTCTAAATATCTGATGAATGAGTAATGCAATGATCTCAGTCAAGAACTAAATGGATAATTAGATCACTGGATATACGCGAGTTCTGTAAAGGATATCTGCATATATACGCGGGTTTGCTTCAGGAAAGTTATGTATGGTTTTTAAGAAAGAAATATCAAAGTTTTATTGTCTGCACTAAATACTGATTCACCCCCCCCCCCTCTCAGTATTTTTCCCAACATCTACTATGTATTTAATAGGGATACACACTTTATCTATGTCTAGTATTATGGTATATATGAGTGTGACAATCTTAGGATATGTATGGGACCTTTTCCTAGTTCTTATGGAGGTTGACCAATCTATTATTGTAGCTTGATACCTTCCCTATTGTTTTAATGACTATTCTTAGGTATTCCTCATTCTTATTAGTGTGGATGCTATGTATTTTTACTCATCTTCTACATGTATTTTATTTTCCTTGAGGCTTCTATTTTTCTAGACCTATTTTCGTCCTCGGGTCGCTCTTAGGGTTGGGCCCCTTAACTTATTCTTGTGAGCAAAGATATTCTTCTCTATTCATTTTAATAAAATCTTCCCAAGCCACCCTAATGGTTTTTGTCTCTAAGGGATCATAGGCTATGAGTTTGATGAGGCCAAGGTTGGCCATGCCTTCTCTTTCCATTTCTTCACTTTAGAGCTCATTTTTCTTAGGGATCAAAATAAAATTTATCAAATAATAAGGTTCTTTTCAAGACTTTGATGGAATGTTTTCCTTATCTAGTGCAAAAACTTTAAATGTTAAGCATAAAAAATGTTGAATTTTTCCTCATAGGACAGATACTTCAATAGGTGGTACGCCACCTCATCCAAAGACTCTAGTATACTCTCACTCTTCATTCCACTCTTGTTTTGTTTTATCTCCTCATAAATTAAGAATAATAACTTCTTTCAATATATGACACGTGGTATATCTTCCTTGTCCCAAGGAAAACCCATTGGGAGGCTTAATACCCTATTGATCACTACCTCATTCACTTGGATTTTAAGACCTCTTACAATAATAATCTAGTTTAGTTTCTAATGTTTTGGAAGTTATGTGAAAATTCCAAAGTCATTTTATCATCATATCCTTGCAATATTTCAAAGTACTCCAACCAATTTGATTGCTAAAACACCTCTACAACCTCATCATTCTTATACACTCTACATGTATCTATGTGCCCCCTTCTACCAATTCCATCCCTTATCTTTCAATTTGATATGTGGCATATCTGAGTGGATAAATAGTAATGTTTAGATAACTTGTAAGACAATTTTTTTTCATTCCCTTCAATAATTTTCAACATAAGATCTCATATATAAAAGAACTTAGGATTTGGATCTTTAGCTTGAGGGGAAAATTCAACTAAACTTAGAGTTGCAATATCTTGAAAAAATTTAGTCAATCTTTACAATACATATAAGGATGGATGTAGAGAAAAAAAAATCTATGGGGTTTTAAATTAAAATTTTGGAAATAGGGTAGTGCCCAAAGTAGCAGTTTATTCAGAATAACATCAAAACTTAAATTTGTTAATTTTTTGGAGGTCCCAAAATTATAGGATTCACTTATTATAAGAGTTGTATTAATAAATCAGTTCAAATTTGAAATAAACATGTAGCTTATAGTATCCTCAGGGAGGCAGAGTTTCACTTTTCTTGTAATTTTTATGTGATTTAAAAGTTTCTGGGGATAAGGTTTTCCTTTTTGTCAAAGTGTAGCTTCCCCTTAGATGACTAGGGTGGTGTAGTTTTAGGGTAATGATTTACAACCTACTATTTAGAAAAAAATCCTCAACTTCAACCCTGTACACAATTTTTTAAGATCAAAGTTTTGGTTTGGAGAATTTTGGCTTGGGAAACTTTGTCAACAAATTCTCATTAGGGGAAATTTGGGGTCTAAAATGTGCATCCTAAGGAAATAATAAAATGATAGTTAAAATAAGAAAAGTAAAATAGGAGTTATGATTTCGAAATGGAAAGAAATATTTTTTTTTAAATGTATTTTTGACTTATCTCTTTATGGGTTTACTAAAAATTTAAACATACTTTTGATAGACCCAATTTCAGATAATTTGTAATACATAAAAAAAAAAAACATGTTTATTTTCATGATGCAAATTGTTTCATCTCTAATTTGTATCACTGTGGGTTTATCAAAAGTTTTGGAGTGGGTACACATTGGATACAAAATTTAATTTCACCTCCAGACACAAAACCTATGCTTCAGTGATCATTTGGAGAAGGCGGGTGACAAAAAGGTGGCAGTGCACACTCAAGTGGAGTAGGCCACGAAGAATAAATATTGATAAACAAATAAAGATAAATAAGCCACCACAAAATTATATAAAACCAATAAATGTGTTGTAGACATAAGAATAAGAGAAATATAGGTCCATGATGAAGCTTCAAGGGTGAACCAATAGTTTTAGAGTTGTTTTTAGGAGGTGCTCCCTCAACTTCTCAAAGTTTTCACAATGACACGAGAGGCAAGAAAAATGATTCTAAGGTGATAAGAACCTTGTGCCATATTTCAGAGAGTAGGAAAGGGTCCCTTAATCTTAATATGAGCAAACATATAATGAGATAAGTCAAAAACATGATTTAGAAAAAGTAGTTTTCTTCATTTCCCTCCAAAAATACTTATCCTTATGGTTGACATCATCATATTCAATTCTATTAGTTCTTTCAAATTTGATTATGATATTACATTTGTTTCTTAGGCCCATTTTCTACCTCAAAATTTCCCTAATGGTGTGAGATTCAACTTATAAGTGGTGTTAGGGTTGGAATCTCAAGTGTAATGGCTGATTCTATAGATATTTCTAACAATGTATATGTTATACTCTTGAAATTTGCTTCTTGACACATAGTTATAAGGAAAAATTGAGATAAATTTAAGATATTGAATATATATTTAATAAGAAACATAAGAGAGAAAAAAAAAAAAAAATTGGGTTGGGTTATGTCTTTTCAACCTCTTAAATTACCTTCCTATAGCTAGTGTTACTATTGGAAATCCTAAAGTGATCCCGAGGGATATTTCTCCTTTCTTATACTTGGCTCTAAATAACTTATTCAATTTTGTAGCACCCCCTCTACTCTTGAAAAGCTACATATGGTTGTGTTTTGGTAGCTTGGGGAGTATTTTTTCTAGTTTTTTCATGCACACAAGGCTATTGTAATAATGATTCTTAGTATATTTGAGCACCTTATCCTAATTATTTCAAAAATTGTTGCACTTTGGATTACCGTTTATCCTTTACCATTGATTATTATTTTGTATGGACACATGGAACAATGATTTTTCTTTTCCAACCACTAATAAATTAAGCCACCACCTCAAATAATTTTGACACCCTCCACATCAAGATGTGGGACCCACCTGATTGGTTAATGTGGTAGTTTTGGTTTAACATGAGTAAAATATTAGGATTTGATTTCTTAATTAAATGAAACTGAACTGAAATTTGAGTGAGTTACAAACCTATCATTTAATTTGTTTGATATGAATTTATAAAGGCTCCTTGATGATATTTATGAATTACTGAATTGTCACATAGCTCCCTCTATGATAGATTTAATGATTTGAGGCTAAAACAATGAGTTTTAGATCCTCATGTAGCTTCCTATAGGGAGGTAAAACATCTTATAGTATTTTATTTCTTGGTTCAAAGTTTATTGTAGTGGATAAGGAGGGTTGATTAATGTATATTAGATTCCCTTGGAGTTTCATATATCCTTTTTACTCAAAAAATGATAAATTTTGTGCTATAGGATGGCTTCATGTGGCTTCATATTTCACATTTTATTGACTATTTACTATAGCAAACAATTGAAAATTTTCTTGTAGCTTCCTATAGAAACACACAAATGATGTTTCATATAGGTTCCTATTGATACCTGTAAGTGGTTGTTTGATTTCACAATTTTGATTTTTTTTAGTATAAAAATAGATGGTAATGATTGAATATGATGGATGGATTATGAAATGGATAGTTGCATGTTTTATGAAGTAGGAATGGATTGAGTTTGATGAAAAAAGGTGAAATTCATGTTGTATGGAGGCTATGAATTTAGTATTTGGAGGTGCTATGATAATGGAGTGGTTGGTGGATTTGGTTGAGTGGAGTATGAAAAAATTTAGTTGACTACCTTAATCACTATTAAGGACCATAAAAAAAATACTTACACTTGTGCTTTGTATGCATATATTTTTTCCTTTGAAATTTATGAATATTGTAATGTTGTATAAGGTTTGTTGTTGCTGTTTTTTCAACTTAATGTTGTAGTATTTTATACCATTATGATATTTATTTTCCCAATGTTGTATCTAAGTGTATAGGCCTGAAATATGTTTGTAAATGAAGAGATCATTGAAGATACTAATTTATATTCTTGTACATTAAAATTCCTGAATATTGTAGGTCAGCGTTAGACTTGTAAAGTTCTTGTACACTAAAATGCTTGAATATTGTAGGTCAGTGTTAGACTTGTAAAGTGATTGTAAAATTCTTGTGCAAATCTATAATTATTTATATTACAGACAAAAATGAAAAGGAGATGCTTGTCTTGGTTGGTACCTATATATGATGAGAAATATTATGAAGTGAACATGAAAAGAACTAGGTCTTGTTCAAGTTTCCTTTGCATGATGTTGTGAAAATTAATAACTTGTCTGAATAACCTATTTTTGGGTATTTGGATAGATCATTGTTGTTCTGAACAATGGCATATCCACTATATAATATATTCCCAATGAAATATTATACTTTTAATGCAACAAAAAATTGTCCTATTTCAAGCTATATATCGTTGATGAAGGTATTCATCTTGGCCGTGAGACATGTACTGGATGGCTAATTGAATGATGATGTTTTGATATAAGGGCGATGAGGGTGTAATCACAATCTTCATATTGTGTATGATATGAAATATTAAAAGTATGAATACATAATGAAATGAAAGTGGATTCATGGTTGCAGTAGGTATGCATCAATGCTAATTTCTCTAGGATGTTTTTATCGTTAAAATATTTTGATTCTATGTTGTTTGTTTCTACAAGATATGTTTGTAGTAAAATATCCCTAATTCTCAATATATTCTTGTACATTTTTTCTTCACATGTGCCTTAGCATTTATAATTACTTGTTGATTAATTTTATACCTAAAACATTTTTAAACAAAAGTTAGTTTTTTTCTCACAAGGTACTATTTCCATTTATGGTATTCACTCCTACGATGCTCCATTATGCCTATTAGGTTTTCATGATGGAGGATACTTTGCTATAGACCTAAGGTTTCCTTTTGGAACTTTGAAACTATAGTTTTATCGTAGATGCTTTAGCAAGGTTTTCACCAAGACATTTTTATTGCCTTTTATTTTCTTTCCTTTTTTTCCTTTTTGAGAATATTGGGAATTAGAATGGGTTGAGAGGATTGCTACTCTCAAACACATCCAACATTCTTTGTCCTTGATTGTGTATGTGAACCTTTTTATTAAAATGGTTATTGTATATTTTGAGCCTATATCCATTGACTAGGAGGGAGATGTTTTCTTCATCCATTTGCCTAATTTTATTGAGCCATTTTTATAAAATATTTCTATATTTTAAGGCACCAACCATATAGAATTTGAACCATATATAAGGGCCCAATCCCCTTCCTTGAAAATTCTAGGATTTATTATCATTTCATGCCATATTTTTCTTTGTAGTTACACCAAATCTCTAAGGAACAAGGATTGTCACCTATACACATTACAAGCATTCAATTGATTATTTTTGAGTTGATGAGAGGTCTAAATTCAAATATTTTTAATGTGGCACCTTCAAAATGAATAGGGAACATAGGATTTTTTCCATAAGTTATCTCATGGAAGTGAGTCCTTTGGTGGTCCTCTAAGTTGTATTGTATTCAAATAAAATTTCAATTGGTCTCTTTTCCCAATATTTATTATGCGTTGACTTCGTTATTGATAATTACTTCTAGTTCTTTTTTTGTTACATCTACTTGTCCATATTCTTAAGGGTGGCATTTAATAGGTTTTGTATGTACTATATTGTTCAATTGCATGATGTGTTCAATGATATTTGTGGTGAAATATTGGGCTTGGTATATGAATATCTTTGTTAGGAATCCAAATCTAAAGACTATATTTACATGTAGGAAATGTTCTACCTTCTCTTCAATTTTATTCTCCATTTCCTTCATTTCTACTCATTTTTTCAAGTAATTAATACATAGTAGGATATGATTATTTTGGTTTTAAGGAGGGTTATTGGGCCATACAAAGCCTAAGAACTATTTTTAATTTTTTTCTAATGAAACCTAGGGATGTAATTACAATTCATGTTTTTTGGTAGGTTTTTCCATTCTTTGGAAATTTTCATATTCAATGAATCAATGCTAAGAATCTCTATGGAGGGTACAATGATAGTACCCAATTTGTGGGATTTTGTATGATATCCTCTTTGTAGAATAATTACCCACACAAGGCTCATTGTGATATGCATGGAGAATGTCATGTATATAATATTCTCTAACAAATTGTTTTAAAATCTAATTTCATCCAAGTTTGAAAAAATAACCCTTCATCCAAGTGTAGGTGGAACTTTTATTGATGATTTTGTAGAATCCTGTATAAGAGAAGTGCTGAGGAAACCTTCATGTAGCTAAGTAGCTGGTTATGTTAGAAATACAATGAATTTATATTGATATTGAAAATAGATGCTCATTAAGAAAATTGTTATATACTATTTCATGATATATAGTATTGGTCTATCTTGATGAAAGATCTGTAATAAAATTTTATTTTCTAGGCTTATTGAGTATTATTAGATAAAACTCTTGCAATTGTAAAATATATATATATAATGGTTCTACCATTAACGCTAAATTTTTTCATCAAATACTTAATAACAACATGATTTATATGCACACTGACTGGATATCTAGTGAAGCAATGTCTAAAATAGTTAATGGCATAAAAAATTGAAATAAATTATTTCATTATGATAATATAACTTAACTATACACTAGATAACATTTTGTTGCTAGAAAATATTGCAAAGGGAATTTGTCTTCTTGCTAGCTTACAACTACCCCAAGTGCCTTTTGATATGCATCAATATGAGTGTGAAAGATAATGTCCCACTTAATATCTTGAAATGTAGGGCTTATATGAGTTTTTATTTAATATTTTCAAAGGATTACACTATCTAGCAAAATTCATTGTCCTTGGACAAAAGGGTGAACAAAGGGGAGGCTAGTTTGTTGAAGTCTTTGGTAAAACTCCTATAATACCCCACATGAATAAGAAAGATCCTTACATATTTTTTCCTTAGGGGTTTAGCCATGTTTTTGATGATTTCACCTTTATTGGTTCAACCATAATCCCTATTGTATAAGGTGATGTATTAAAACCCATTCACTCATGAGCATGCTATATTTTTCATGGCTTAGCGATAACTTCAAACCTTCACACCTTGGGGATTTTTTTTCAATATTTGTTAAGGATTATTGGAATTAATTTCCATAATGTGTAAATTCATCCATGTAGATTTCTAAAATTTGATGGGCGAGGTTTGAAAATATGCTCAATAAAACTCTTTGGAAAGGTGTAATAACATTGTAAAGGCCAAAGGTGAAGACCTTGTAGGAAAATGTGCCTTAAGGACACGTAATTGTTGTTTTATATCAATTCTCAACATTGATGTTAATTTGAGTGTAGCCACTAAAACCAGTTGGGAATCAGAAGTAATTACTTACCACTTTAAAATATAGTACTTGGTCAGTGAATGGTAAGGGGAAATGATGTTTCCTAGAGGCTTGGTTGAGTTATTTCCAATCCACACACTCTCCAATAGTAGGTACGGTCATGGGAGAGGTTTCCACATAATTAACCTGTGGTTGGGAAGAGACCACTTGCATATAAGGACCATTTAGGGAAAATGGTTGATTGGGAGTCAAATTAGGACCAACTAATAAAAAAATTTCAATGGTCATGATTCTTCCTTCATGCAGTAAACACATCACACGAAAGACTGAAGATACAAAAGCTCCCATGAAATAAGCATATTCATACCCAAGGAGTAAATTAAATTACAAATGGCCTTGCACTACCATCAAATTGATATAGACAGTCTTTCCTCCAAAAGTAATAGGAAATTAAGAAAGGATCCCTAATGGTTGATTATTTCCCCTGTTAAAAGGAAATAAATTTTGGGTTATTGGCACAAGCTGCGGAGAACCTAAATCTTGAAAAGTAGTTGAGGACATAATAATAATAAAAAACACACCTTCATATATGAATGTGCCACATAGGGTCATATTATAAGCTTGTACAATGATCTATGTTAGACCCCTAATTTGCTCTCTTTTTACCATTTTCGCCTTCCTAAATCATGACCATTTACCTCTGTTTCACATCTTTTATGCACCCTCATATTGCACCAGTCCAAGCACAGTGACATATTTCGTATAAAAATTTATTCTTCACGTTTTAATTCAATTTAGCATTAATTAAATATTTATTACATGATTTCTTACTTTTAAATCACTTTTGTAACTTATCGATATCTCCAATGGTTATTTGATAGTTAGAGCGCTTACCATGACCGCTGATCTTAGTGTAGGATCGGATCTTGCGCCATTGCCAGCACAATAGATCTTCATGGAAGATCCGAACCTCCTTGATCACCACCTTGTCTTGAGCAGCTTCAGCCACGACAGCATGATTGATCCAAAGGCAGCCAAGATTGAATCTATGAAGGGTGAAAAGATGGAGATTAGCTACAGCCGGTTTTTGTTAGCTGCCTAATTTTGAAGGCCGAATGTTAAATTCTGCGATGGTTATGTAATCAATTGAACGATATGTTTTGGCCTTTGGAAAAAAGATCTATATAATGTAAAATTTAAATAAGACTTAGGGGAGAGAGTTTTTTAGCATAGTTTTTAGAGCGAAGTTTGATAGGCGGTAACAGGTTGTTTTGTTATCGCTCGAATCAGGGCTGGACATTGTATTAACGCATGTATTCGCCTCAATGAATTAATAAAAGGGAGCTCTACCTCATGTTTCAGAAATTGTGTTTCTGTCTTTAAGCTGATGAATTGACTATTTTATCGAGCAGTGTTTTAACTTAAAAGGGAAACATGCTGGTTGACTAGGGCCCTTCCAACCCAGATCGTTTACCCCATTTTCTGTTTCTTGTAATTTTTGTTATATTGTCAAAGTGTGATTTAACTTTCAGCACATGTATTCCCATCTGAGTGAAAAAGGATCCATTGTGTGAAGTAGATACATTTTATTTCCCTGCAATTTACTTTTCTGCACTTGATTTCAGATTGGTTTTCCTCCTCCTAGTACAAGCAGGAGAAACAAACCTGCACCAGTGCAAGTTGGTGTGATATTTCCTTTTCCTAAAATTTTGTTTAATTGGTTTTTTCCACCTGGTCCAAGCAGGAGAAATGAACCTGCACCAATGCACGTTGGTGTGATGCAACAAGCTTTCTTAGTCTACTTTTCGTAATCTTATTTCTTTCTTTAAATGCTTATGACAAGATAAATGATTGTTTCTTTATTTTTGTATTTTTTTAAGATCAGAAACATTCACTTTTATGTGTGCAATTTTATTCGATAGTAAACTAGCACTTGCAATAATTGAACACTCATTTTAAGGATTAAATGCTAAGTGCAGGAAGCTCTGATCCAGTGAAAGAACCTGTTTGTTGCCACAAGATGTGAGTGCTCTGAACCTTGAAACGTTTGAGCCCTTGCATGAAGTAAAAAGCCTTCGTAAAGACAATATTTATACCTTCTACATAAATCTTTGATCCTGCATTAGTGCAAGCACTAGTGCAAGACAAATTAATGCAAGAAGGAAATCTCTAAAGAAGTAGGTTTAAGGGCCCATCTAACGAGACTGCTAAAGTGTCTCTGCTAAAGGAAAACACACACTTAGTAGATTAAAAAACCATTAGTGGGAGTGATTTCCTTTATCTTTAATTTTATCTTGCAAATTCATACTTCCTCGTTCCAGTCATAAATTATTTTTGATGGTTCAAGTTGCCTTTTTATATTTTGATTTGATTCTGCAATCTTTCCTTTAAAGAAAGTAGGGATTTACATTAGGAAGATTCATACCATCTCTGGAATTGCCTGTGCGTCGTCTCTAAGTTTACAAATCCCCTGGGTTGAAAAATTAAGTGTTGAGGAGTTTGCTTAAGTGTAATTCCTACACCCAACATTTTTGCGTCGTTGCCGGGGAGGCGATTTGATTTGGTAAGAATTTTCTGATTATACAATAGAAGTAATTTTTCTTTATTTTTGTAGTGTTGTTTCTTTGAGGAATTTTACTGGTGTTAATTGATTTTTGACAACATTTTTTGGAAGTTGTTTGTTATTTTTCTTTTCTTCTTTCCTTTTGAAATGAATGCCTAGGAAAGGTAAGGGTTCGAAGCCCACTAAGGGCCAGCAGAATTATAAAAACAATTTTCATATTGGGTCTCCTTCTGTAAGCAGGAAGCTTAATCTAATTCAAACCCATCATGCAGGAACAATCCACCTGGATTCTGGTGATAATAGCTTAGGTGTGGATCAGCCTGTTGAGAGTGGTACAAGTAAAAGGGACACAATGGTGGACCAAGAAGATCATTTGGAAGGGACTGGTGACAACCAATTAAGTGAAGAACAATCAAATTTTGTGTTTCCAATTGTCGATCATGATAATATGGTGCAAATGAAGAATATTCCACCATCAGCTCTCCCTCATTTCCATGGTAAAGTTCATGAAGATCCTGACTCTTTTCTATTCGAGTTTGATATTCTGTGTAGAAGTTATTATTATGCAACTGATGCTCAAAAGTTAAGATTATTTCATGTTACCCTCAAGGACTCAGATTTACGCTAGTTTATGGGGTTAGGATGAAATAATATAACCTCTTTGGATCAGATGAAGAGAGTTTTTTGGTCTAAATATCAAGAATATTGCAAAACTCGGGACATGCAGGATGAAATTTTTACAATCATACAAGATGATGATGAAATTCTTGAATATTATCTGGAAAGATTTCTGTATATTTTACAAAGCTAAAAACTTAGGCTTGATCCCAACACTATTAGAACCTTTTTCTTAAGAGGACTTACTGATAGTGCTAGAAATAATTTGAATCTGTTAGGACAAGGTGATATTTCTCGACAAACTTTTGACCAAATTTGTGAATTATGCAGGAAATTTTCAAGAATCTAGTATAGATCCGGTAGAGGAACTAAAAATAGAAATAGAAAAACTAAATCTATTGATGCTATGATTATTGGACTAGAAAATAAAATGGAAGACATAAAAATTGATATAATGAACATTGTTACCAAACAATTAGACTCCTTAAAATTTCAGCACAAACTCATGAAGGAACAAGAGTCATTATGTATTTTCTGTCCTAATTGTAGAGACAAGCATCCTCCTAAATAGTGTCCTCTTAATTTGAAAGAAACTAATAAGTGTGCTATTTGTGCAGAAGACCATATCACAGAAAAATTTCCCTCTATACCAGGACTTAAGGGGACAGCCCGAAGCTGAATACTTGAATGTTATGGAAGCAAGAAGGAATTGGCCTCAGGTAGGTACAGGTATGGATTCTGAATTTTCTCCACACTATTTTGGTTATAATTCACTTTCATATTCTTATCCTAACTCTCATCAGCAGTGGCAGTATGGGAATCAATATTAGCATGGGAAAACTTCTCAACCATAGCAACAAGGTTGGAAAGGGCCAACTCATTCTCCATATTCATACTAGCCACTTATGCAGTCATATCCATCTATGCATACACCTTATTCAATGCCTCAACTTCCGAGTCAGTCCACTCCACCATTTCCTTTACCTCCACCCTTTCAACCTCCTTAGTTGCCTGCTCAACCTATGCCCAATCCTAATAATAATAAAGAATTGCAAGTGATCTATGTAACAAACCCACCTTTATCATTCGAATACTAGTCTATTCTAGTTGGGGTTCATGATATTCAATTAAGATCGGGAAGGACTGTAACATCAGAAAATCAGAAGCAACCTATGGTGATCGTTGAAGAGAAAGGAGAAGAGGAAACTCTTAACCATGTTCCAAAAGCTATCACTAAGCAGCCCTTACCCTATGAATCCTTGCCATCTTCTTCCAACCATCCTCCCTTCCTAGAGAGGATAGTAATGGAAAGGAGTGAGCTTATTTCTGAGACTAATTTGGCATTTGAGCTTCAGAATATTTTCATTAAGATACCCTTGCTTCAAGCCATCAAAGAGATCCCCATTTGTACCAATATTATTAAGGAACTCTGTCTCAAGAAACCCGGGAGGAATAGATTGGAACCCCAAACCATTCAATTTGTTGGTAGGGCAGAAAAGTTGATGACGGGATGTGTGTCTATGGAAAAATATACTGATCCTAGAAACCCTATTGTCTCAGTTTAGATTGGTAATGTCCTTGTCTCTAATGTTATTATAGACCTGGGGGCAGCCATTAATGTCATGACTAAGAAAACTATGGATTAATTTCGGCTATCTCATCTTCGCCCTACTCCCACTATGCTTGAATTAGAAGATAGATCTAAAATTAAGCCAGAAGAAGTATTGGACGATGTGATCATCTCATTAGATTCTTGGGAATATCCTGCTGATTTCATTGTGCTTCAGCCAAAGAAACCAGTAGGAGGACCTCCCCTGATCTTGGGTCAACCATGGCTTGCTACAGCCGATGCATATATTGGATGTTGTTTCGGTGATATGTATATTTCACATGGAGATTCTAGGAAGAAAGTTACCTTATACCCCCCTGCCAGATCCATTCAGGACCTTCGAGATACTTTATGGTTGGATCAAAGAAGTGATGAGGAGAATCAGTCTATTTCCCTTATCCATCATTATACTGGGTCTTCACAAGAAGATGAGATTCAAGATTTTCTGAATAATCTAAACACTATGCCTAACTTTGAGCCATTGAGCCGGATTTTTAGCCTAGATTTTCAAAAAAATCATGATTCTCATTCTTCTGTACAATTGCATTTGACCACTCCCTTGAGTACTCCTAAGCCTGATACCACTCTTGTTGAGATTAGCCCTGGTAATTCCTTGCATATTAGTTCATATTTGGACTCATCTCAGCAAGGGCAGCTTGTGAATTTGTTGCAAAACCATATTAGTGCCTTTGCTTGGGGCTATGAAGATATGAAGGGTATCCCCCCAGAAACTTGTACACATCATATCTATATTCAGGAAGGAACCTGACCTTTCTGACAACCCCAAAGGCGAATGAATCCAGCTCTAAGAGATATTGTGAAGGAAGAAGTACATAAACTCTTGGATGCTAGTTTTATCTATCCTATTTCTGACAGTCAGTTGGTCTCTCCATTAGTACTTGTACCTAAGAAATATGGAAGATGGCGTATTTGTATTTATGATCGAGAATTAAACAAAGCCACTATAAAATATTACTTCCCTCTTCCTTTCATTGATCAAGTGCTTGATACCCTTGCAGGAAAGAAATATTTCTCCTTTCTGGATGGCTTGAATGGCTATAACCAAATACAGATTGCACCCGAAGATCAGGATAAAACTACTTTTACATGTCCATGGGGTAAATTTTCTTATAAAGTTCTCCCCTTTGGTTTATGTAATGCCTCGAATACCTTTCAAAGGGAAGTCCTGGCCATTTTTGATGATCTATAATTTGTAGAGATTTATATGGATGACTTTTCTGTGTTTGGTGATTCCTTTCAGGAAGCTCTCAAAAATTTGGAGAAAGTCCTTCTTCGTTGTCAAGAATCCCATATTGCTTTGAGTGAAAATAAATGTAGATTAATGTGCAAAGCAAGACTGGTACTTGGCCATTTTATTTCTGATAAAGGTATCTAGGTTGATCCAGTAAAGATTGACATTATTCTGCATCTTCCTGCACCCAAAACTCAAAGGGAAGTAAGAGGTTTTTTAGGACATGTTGGTTACTATAGAAGATTCATTGAAATATTTTTGAAGATAGCTGCTCCTCTTTTTTGACTTCTAGCTAAGGATAGTGAATTTTCTTGGTCCACGGCTTGCCAACAGTCTTTTGAAACATTGAAGGAAAAGTTGGTACGGGCACCAGTTTTGAGAGGTCCAAATTGGTCCCTGCCTTTTCACATTTCCTCCGATGCTTCAGTTTTTTCTATTGGTGCAGCTTTAGTACAAGAGGAAAATAAGAAATCCTATGCTATTTATTATATTATTAATAATTTGTCTTCTGCTGAATTGAATTATAAAATTACAGAGAAAGAGTTTTTAGCTGTAATTTTTGCAATTAATAAGTTCAGGCACTATATTACAGGATATGAAGTATTTGTACATACTGATCATTCCACAATTAAATATTTGATGAAAAAACCATTGAAAAGCAGTAGAGTGACTAGGTGGTTGCTATTTTTGTAGGAGTTTAATGTTACTATTGTTGATAGACCAGGGAGATCTAATGTTGTAGCAGATTTTATTTCTAGATTAGATAATCCTGGTGAAGAAACTCCTATTAATGATGATTTTCCAGATCAACATATTTTTGCTATGTCTATATATTCTCCATGGTTTGCTGACATTGCTAATTCTTTGGTCACTAGAAAAACACCACCTCACTTGTCCGCTCATGAAAAGCATAATATTATTCAGAAAAGTGCTGCATATTCCTGGATTCAAGGAGATCTCTTTTACACTGGTCCAGATCTGATTATCCGTAGATGTGTAAGAGAGGAGAAAGTGTTTGACATATTGAAATCTGCTCATGATAAACCTTGTGGAGGCCACTTACCTAATAAACGGATTGCATATAAAGTATTGCGTGCTGGTTACTTTTGGCCTTCCTTATTTAAGGATGCCAAATAGTATGTCAGGTGATGTGATAGCTATCAACGAATGGGCCAGCCTAATCAAACCAATGAAATGCCTTTATGCCCCCAAGTTATGATTGATCCATTTGAAAAATGGGTTATTGATTTTATAGGGCCAATAAATCCAACATCCTTAAGTAAAAAACATATTTTGGTTTGTACAGATTTCGTTACAAAATGGGTAGAAGCTAAAGCTATTTCTTTTGCTACAGAAAAAGTTGTTGTTGATTTTCTTTTTACTGAAATATTTACTATATTTGGTGTGCCTAGAGAAATTTTTTCTGAAAATGGTCCACAGTTTATTTCTAATCTGGTACAGGGTGTGATGGAGCAATACAAGATCTGGCATAGGAAATCCACGTCGTATCACCCACAAGAAAATGGCTAGGTGGAATCTACAAAAAAAGTGATCAAGTCCATTCTTACAAAGACAGTCAATATGCATCAGAAAGACTGGGCTGAAAGATTATGATGCAGGGGCATTAGAAACTAGCCAGCAATGTAGGAGTTTTGTCCACATGTTGTGGCTAGGAGGGTTGGAAACATCTGAATTGTAACAACTAGGTGTCAATACCTCAGCTGATTGTATTATTTAGATCAGTTAGAGTCATAAAAGTCGAATAGCTCAGTTATTCTAGCTGTCATATTTCAGTTAATTGAATTATTGTAATTAGGTTGTTGATTTTATAAAATGGTCCTCACAGAGGAACCGAAGAGCCACACTATAATATGTATACATTGTGTTCTCCGGATGTAGAAAGGGAGGAGAGATCAAGAGAAAAAGAGATTTCTGCAATAAAACTCTGTGTGTTGTTGATTGGTTCTAATTAAATAATTTCAGTGCGCATTTTCCATAGAGTCATTTCGAATCCTTAATTGTGAAGATATTGTTTAATTGCGAAGTGATGAACTCTGTGCATGTATAATTGAACTCCTGTATAGCTTCCACCTATCTCTGTCTATTGTTTCCCTTAATTTATTCGAATAAACCCTGTTAAATCCATGCTACCCACAAGCGAGGTCTGTGCAGAGGAATTGTGGTCGTGAACGCTGTTTAATTGGAAGATTTCCCACTTTGTAAAGAAATAGAGTTGTTGCTTCGAACCATAACCGCTGTTTAGGCATGAGTTAGAGAACGAGGAGTATGTGCAACCGACGTGAACCATAGTTAAATACTGTGCAAAAATCGCGAGTGGTTTTGAAAGTTCGATTGCCCATATCACACCTCTTTTGCGGAGTAGGTAGTATTTCCTGAACGTGAGCGATTCCATAGACCTGTCGATGCGTGGCAAGGTGGACCCCCGGAAAACCACTGTTTAACCTGCACCATCGCACATTAACCTTCATACCAGGATGCCGAGCGATATCGACGAGAGTCGTTGATTTGGGAAGGGGCCATCGGACAGTGGTCGGTTGTCGTAGATGCATGAACGATAACCAAGCTGCGCAGACGATAAATGAGTATGGTGCATGCGTTTGATTGGTTATCGATACGTGGGCCCGGAGCGAAAGTTTTATTATAACGTTTTGGTTCCAAAGCGTGGAGTATTAATATAAGGTCTGAAGTTTCAACATTGGTTATAGTATGCGAGGACAATATATATACGTCGGGAAATATAATATAACATTCGAGAACAGTGAATACGTTTATTTGTCAATTTCTTTGAAATTGATAAAGAAAATAAAAAGAAAATAGACCACATGGAGTGAATAACGAGATTTCAAAAGGGGAATGAAGACAGAGCCACATCACCATTGACCATATCTCCTCAGGGCTGACTTTTAGTTTTGTTGCATCATTTGTGGTATCAGAGCTGTTGTCTGAAGTTGTTTTTGCTGACATGGAAATCCGAGTTGGTAGAGGTGCTGGCAGAAGGAGACCTGTTGCCAACGTTGAGGTGTTGGGGATGTTGCAGAGGGTCGAGGCCAAAATGGATGTCATAGAGTGAAGATAGACCATAGATCCTGAAGATATCAGCGAACCTGAGATAGAAGAAGCTGAATAAAATGTTGAAATTCCTCCTGACATGAGGCTCCTTAGAACTGTTCTGGGGTCTGCAGTTAAGCCCAAAATTGAGGTGTCAAGTTATGTAGGGGGACTGAATCTAGAAGAACTAGTGGACTGGATTAATGAAATGAACAAACGCTTCGATTATGAAGAAATAAGTGAAGACAAAAAGGTCAATTTTGTAGTAACAAATATGAAAGGACATGCTCCACTTTGGCGGGATGGAGTGCAGGTAGAGAGGAGGAGAGTTGGCAAGCAACCTATCAAGAGCTGGACCAGAATGATGGCTAAATTAAAAGGTAAATTATTGCCTAGTGATTACCAGCTGAAATTGTATAAGCAAATGCAGAACCTAAGACAGAGGTTGCTGACAATAAAGGAATACACAGAGGAATTCTACAGAGTGAGCATAAGGGCTGGGCAATTCCAAGACACACTAGAGAAGACTGCCAGATATGTGAATGGTCTCAAGCTGGAGATCCAAGATGAGATTGGTCTCCTGTCTCCTATGACAGTGGAAGAGGCCTACCAGATGGCCTTGAAAGCAGAGGAGAAACTCCTCAGGAAATAGTCTGCCAAGAAGAGAGGTACTTTCCATGGAAAGGGAAGTCAGGGTGGTAGAGGAAAGCTTGCTACAACCAGGGATGGAGCTAACAGTAGCTCACCTCAGAATGCATCTACAGAGGAATATGCAAGGGACATAAGGGGTTATTATAGAGGAAAAGGAAGAGGAGGCAGAGACAGAGGCAGAGGTAGAGAATTGAGGTGTTGTAGATGTCAGCAAGTGGGACACAAGCACTATGAATGTCCAGATAATGTGGGTGCTGGTCCAAGAAATGCTGTTGTTGCCCAGGCTGGAGAAGAGGTAGAAATTGAAGAAGAAATTCTTCCATAGAGGGGAGAATCCTTGGTGGTAAATAAGGTCCTATTGAAGCAAGCCAAAGAGGTCACTAAGCTTGCACAAAGGAAGACTTTATTTAGGAGCATATGCAAGGTCCAAGGGAAATGCTGCCAGCTAGTCATTGAAAGTGGTAGCACATACAATCTGGTTTCCACTGAGGTAATAGAAAAGTTGAAGTTGAAGATAAGGGAGCATCCAACTCCCTACAGGGTGTCCTGGATGCATAAGGGGCACCATCTGGTTGTGAAAGAACAGTGTGAGATAGAGCTACAAATGGGCAAATACAAAGATAAGGTCCTGTGTGATGTAATTCCCATGGATGTGTGTCATATACTGCTGGGTAGACCTTGAAAATTTGACAGAGTAGTAGTGCATGATGGCAAGAAGAACAATTATAAGTTCTTCAAAGATGGGGTACATCATACATTGATACCCATGGAAGAAGGGGAGCCGTCCATCATAGTGATTGATCCAAAGACCTTGTTGCTGAGCGGGAAGGAATATCTACAATAGATAGAAGAAGAAGAGGTAAATTTTGCTTTAGTTTGAAAACCTAAAGTAGTTCTTACTTCTACAAATATTTCTGAATTGCCAATAGAAATCCAAGAAATGTTAGATGATTATTGTGACATTATTGTGGATGATTTACTTGATGAGCTGCCACCTGTGAGGAAGATCAACCATCAGATAGATTTTATCCCTGGTTCAAATCTGCCAAATAAGGTAGCCTACAGAATGAATCCCAAGGAAAATGAGGAGATTAGAAGACAAGTACAGGAATTGGTGGACAAGGGGCTGATTAGAGAAAGTCTGAGTCCATGTGCAGTACCAGCAGTATTGAGCCCAAAGAAAGATGGAGGCTGGAGGATGTGTACTGATTCCAGAGCAATCAATAAGATCACAATCAAGTACATATTCCCTTTTCCCAGAGTTGAGGATTTGATGGACTATTTGAGTGGTGCTAAATATTTCTCAAAGATAGATTTGAAAAGTGGATATCATCAGATTAGAATAAGAGAGGGTGATGAGTGGAAAACTGCCTTTAAAACAAATGAAGGACTGTATGAATGGATGGTAATGCCTTTTGGGTTGTCAAATGCACCTAGCACTTTTATGAGACTTACGAATGAAGTATTGAAATAATTCATTGGTAAATTTGTGATAGTGTATCTGTATGATATATTAGTTTTCAGCAGAACTAGAGAAGAACATTTAAGGCATCTTAATCATGTCTTGAAGAAGTTGCACCAAGAGAAATTGCTGATAAATTTGAAGAAATGCTAATTCATGAAGGAAGAGTTGGTGTATTTTTGGTTTGTTTTTTTTGCAGAAGGATTGAAGATGGACCCAAAAAAGGTTAAGGCAATTGTGGAGTGGCCTTCACCCAGGAATGTTTTTGAGGTAAGAAGTTTCCATGGACTTGCTAGTTTTTACATAAAGTTTATAAGAAACTTCAGTAAGATTAATACACCCATAATTGAGATAATAAAGAATAGAAAACAACCATTTAAGTGGACTGCTGAAGCAGAAAGAAATTTTAAATTTTTGAAGCAAAATATAACCAAGAAGCCTGTTTCGATTTTGCCTGATTTTACTAAACCATTTCAAGTAAAATGTGATGCCAGTGGAGAGGCCATTAGAGTTGTGTTGATTCAGGATGATAGGCCTGTGGAATACTTCATTGAGAAGCTGAATGACACCAGAAGAAAGTATTCCTATTATGAGAAGGAATTCTATGCAATTGTTCAGGCACTGAAGAAGTGGAGACATTACTTGATGTCCAGGGAATTTGTATTATATTCTGACAATCATGCTTTGTAGTATATTGTACAGCAGCCCAAGTTGAAACATAAGCATGCTAAGTGGGTTGAGTATCTCCAAATTTTTAATTTTGTTTTGAAACATATAAGTGGTCAAGCCAATAAAGTAGCTGATGCTTTGAGTAGGAGGCACATGCTTGTTCAAGAAACCAATTTTGAATTTGTAGGATTTGACTTTCTCAAAGAATTATATAAAATAGATCTAGATTTTAAAGAAGCATTTGAGGCATGTAGTAACCCTGTTTTAACAGATAGAATCCAGTGGCTGGATTATTTCCTGCAGGAGGACTTACTATTCAGAAGGAGTCAACTATGTGTACCAAAATGTTCCATGAGAGAAAATTTGATCAAAGAGAAGCATAGTGGAAGACTTGCTGGACACTTTGGTATTGATAAGACTTATGAGCAGCTGAGTCATTTTTATTACTGGCCTAAGATGAGAACAAAGGTGGACAATTTTGTGAAGAATTGCAATATTTGTCAATATGCCAAAGGAAGGAGCCAGAATGCAGGATTGTACACTCCCTTGCCTATTCCAGACAGGCCTTGGGACATGGTGAGCATGGATTTTGTTCTAGGATTTCCCAAGAATCAGAGAGGCAATGATGCAGTCTTTGTTGTGGTGGATAGATTCTCCAAAATGGCACATTTTATTCCATGCTATAAAACTAGTGATGCCACCCATGTTGCTAACTTGTTCTTCAAAGAAGTTGTTAGATTGCATGGGTTGCCAAAGAGTATTGTTTCATACAGAGATACCAGATTTGTGGGTCATTTTTGGAGGACACCGTGGAAGAAACTTGGTACCAAACTGAGTTTCAGCTCAGCTTATCATCCTCAGACTGATGGACAAACTAAGGTAGTGAATATGAGTCTGGGAAATTTATTGAGAATTCTTGCAGGAGAACATCCCAAGCAGTGGGATCATATTTTTCCTCAGGCAGAATATGCACATAATGACTCACCAAACAGGAGCACAGGGCATAGTCCATTTCATATTGTTTATGAAATGCACCCCAGAGGGATATCAGAGTTAAGAAATCTGGGAAGAGCATAGCTAAAGAGTGCAGATGGTGAGGAATTTGCTTCAGAGATCTAGGCCATACATGAACAAGTGAAACAACAACTACAAGACAGCAACATCAAATACAAAAGCATAGCAGACTTGAGCAGAAAATAAGTTCACTTTGAAGTAGGAGATTTGGTTTTGGAACACTTGAGAAAGGAGAGATTCCGAAAGAAGGAGTATAACAAATTGAAGTTCAAAAATATTGGGCCATGCAAGATAATTAGGAGGTTTTCTGCAAATGTTTATGAGATTGAATTACCTCCTAATGTTGGAATATATCCCATTTTTAATGTTGCAGATTTGTAAAAGTATGAAGATGATCGTGCAGAAGAAAGAGAAGCAGACAAGGAACATATTGAGTGGAGGGAACAGCTACCTCCAGCGCAACCACTACAACCAGAGAAGATATTGGATAAAATACCATTCAGAAGGACTAGAGGACAAGAGTACTTTCAGTACTTGATCAAATGGAAGGACAAGCCAGAGGAAGATCCCACTTGGATGACTGAAGGAATGCTGCAGAAGATAGGCAGATTCCCTTAGGAGTCTGATGCAGGGGCATTAGACACTAGCCAACAATGTAGGAGTTTTGTCCACATGTTGTGGCTAGGAGGGTTGGAAACATCTGAATTGTAACAACTAGGTGTTAATACCTCAGCTGATTGTATTATTTAGATCAATTAGAGTCATAGAAGTCGAATATCTCAGTTAGTCTAGCTGTCATATTTCAGTTAATTGAATTATTGTAATTAGGTTTTTGATTTTCTAAAACGGTCCTCACAGAGGAACCGAAGAGCCACACTGTAATATGTGTAAATTGTATTTTCCGGATGTAGAAAGGGAGGAGAGAGCAAGAGGAAAAGAGATTTCTGCAATAAAACTCTGTGTGTTGTTGATTGCTTCCAATTAAATAATTTCAGTGCGCATTTTCCATAGAGTTGTTTCGAATCCTTAATTGTGAAGAGATTGTTTAATTGCGAAGTGATGAAATCTGTGCATGTATAATTGAAATCCTGTATAAATTCCACCTATCTCTGTCTGTTGTTTCCCTTAATTTATTCGAATAAACCCTGTTAAATCCATGCTACCCATAGGTGAGGTCTGTGCAGAGTAATTGTGGTCATGAATACTGTTTAATTGAAATATTTCCCACTTTGTAAAGAAATAGAGTTGTTTCCTCGAACCGTAACCGCGGTTTAGGCGTGATTTAGAGAATGAGGAGGATCGTGCAACCGGCGTGAATTGTAGTTAAATACTGTGCAAAAACCACGAGTGGTTTTGAAAGGTGGATTGCCCATATCACATCGCTTTTGTGGAGTAGGCGGTATTTCCTGAACGCGAGCGATTCCATAGACCTGTCGACGCGTGGCAAGGTGGACCCTCAGAAAACCACTGTTTAACCTGTGCCATCGCACATTAACCTTCGTACCAGGACACCGAGCAATATCGACGAGAGTCATTGATCTGGGAAGGGGCCATCGGATGGTGGTCAGTATCCATAGATGCATGAACGATAACCAAGGTGCGCGGACAATAAATGAGTATGGTGCATTGGTTACCGATACGTGGGCCCAGAGTGAAAGTTCTATTATAAATTTTTGGTTCCAAAGCGTGGAGTATTAATATAAGGTTCGAAGGTTCAACATTGGTTATAGTATGCGGGGACAATATATATACGTCGGGAAATATAATATAACATTTGAGAACTGTGAATAAGTTTATTTGTCAATTTCTTTGAAATTGATAAATAAAATAAAAAGAAAATAGACCATGTGGAGTGAATAACGAGAGTTCAAAAGGGGAATGAAGTCAGAGCCACGTCACCATTGACCATCTCTCCTCAGGGCTGACTTTCATTTTTGTTGCGTCAGATTACCAGAAGCTTTGTGGGCATATAGAACCACTTGGAGAAATAGCATGGGATAGACACCATATGAGCTGGTATATGGCAAACAGGTTCTGCTACCAATTGAGTTCCAGATCAAAACTTTCAGAACTGAAGTTCAGTTAGGACTAGATCTCTCTGAGGCATAACAAAAACATCTTCTCCAATTAAATGAATTTGATGAATTTTGTAGAGATGTTGTTCAATATAACATACTAATTCAACAACAACGCAAAAGGTGCCATGACAAGTCTATTCAGAAAAAGAAATTCCAACCAGGTGATTGGGTACTCCTTTATGATTCTAGATTTAAAATTTTTAAAGGGAAGTTCCATACACGTTGGATGGGACCTTATAAAGTGATCTGAGTATTTGAGAATGGAGCAGTAGAAGTTAAAACTATTGATGGAAAAAATTTAGTATTCTTGGTAAATGGACATAGATTAAAAAACTATTTTTAGCCACTTGCCATGAAAGATTTTACACAGAAAGTCCAACAGCAATTAGGGATGGTAGTGGTGAATGGTAATACCAACCTTTTGAAGACATGAATCCTTCTTTCTCTTGAAAAAAATTTAAAAATACAAAAAAAAAAAAATTAATAAAAAAAGTAAAGAAAAAATATTTTCCTGTAATTGTGAAAATCAGTTCGCTGACATGATTGCAGAAGGGTCAACCTGAAAACCAGCTTGCTGGCAGGAAGATAAAAAAATTCTAATAAAAGGAGAATGTTGCTTGATCTTTAGATATGCTAGCGACCACTGAATAAAAGTAGGTTCAGTAGGACCAACCTTTATACATTGGGGTAATTAGCATGGATATTTTTATTGAAGTAACACTTAATTCTCACTGCAGTTATTTTTCTTGCACCAGTGTAGGCAGACCTTCCGGAATTTTTTTTTCCTTTATTCATATCCCATTTTGTAATATTCCCTCAGTTTTATTTTTTAAATCCTAGAATGATTAACCTTCCCACATTCTTCTGAATTTACCCTACCCGCTTCGTAAAAATCCCACTTTACCCTTGATTTTTTTTCCCTATCCCACTTCTGTTTATCCCCTCTTGTGGTACTATTCCTGGAATCCCTGTAACAAAATTCCTTCCCATCCTGAAATTTTCCCCTTTCCCACTTCTTTGTTCCCTCACGAATTTATTGCAGGATCTCATACACAAAGAGAAAAAATATGCTCTGAAGCATCAAGAAAGGGCAAAGAAAATTTCTAGTATTAGTTGAGGAAGCCATGTTAGAAGTCCAGCCTATATTTTACTTAAATTCTCTGTTCTTTTTTTCAGACAATATGCTTGCACTAGTGCAAGCATATCTTCCTATATAATAATACAAGCAGAATGGTACCAACAGAACATCATAGTAAGTGGTGTAAACGGATTGGTGCAAGCATGCACCTTGATAGAAGCAGAGTACAATTTGTTCTTTTCATAAGTATATGTCATAGGAAAGTGGTCATCATGAAAGCTTACAAGAATTGGTCATCATGAAAGCTTACAAGAATTATTTTCACTTATTTAGGGAGTACTTGTGCTATCATATTAACTAGGAGAAAATTATTTAAAGTACAAGGTGTTTTTAGTTAAGAATCATGATCATTTTTTAATAAATGCTAAAGTTATTTTTTTGAATTATGAAGGAGTGTGGAAATTTTTAACCGTTTATTGGATATAATTACCCTTTCTACAATGATCCTAAACTTCCTTCACTTATAATGATTTCCTCACCTAGCCGTTAAAAACGTCGCCGCAAGTACCAATCCCGCACGATTTCAAACATGTCGTGCATCCACGGCTATTTTGGTTGAATGGATCGGTGATAAGACAGAAGGGATGGTGGATGGTTGGATCCCTATCTATAAAGAGCAAAATTTTCCAGTATTGAATGCAATTTTTGGACTGTTCATAACTGTTAAGCAGTAATGTCGCCTGTTCGATGTGAACCTTTGTCTCTTAGTGAGGTAGATCATACCGCTGAGTTTCGCAATAATATTGCACTATTGTGAGACTCAGGCTTTCTTCAGTTTTTGTAGAAATTTAATGGGCACAACAATGAAGTGGCCCTACAGTTTTCAAAGAGTTTTAAAAACAGCCGTGTAAAAATTGGGCCCCTGAAATTTAAGGTCACAGAATAATTGATTGAAGCAGCGACGAGCTTGCAAAAAATTGGTGAGCAGTACTTCAAAAATCAGAAGCTCGAGAGGAAGCACTGGCAGCATTTAATCGTTGATAAGAATATGAAGGTAAACTAGAAGAAATGAGTTCTGCATAGCGCCCTGTTGGGATAGTGGTGAGACCTCCTTTTTATCCTCCAGAAATTCGTGACTTGTGAGGGAAGGTACTCCCTCACCTTTGTGTATCATTCCAGGATGCTGCAACACTTCGTAGCCATCCATCACGTTCGATGGAGAATTGATTTCCCCTATTTTTTTCTTAAGAGTTTGGAAAAGATGGCCAAGTGTGTGTAGGGCGCACGGGCGGATCAGGCCGACAAGAAATTATATCACCATGGCCTGATCAAAATCTTGGTCTAGAAACAATTGGAAATTAAGGGCATGACCTGGAAGGTGTTGTTGAAGAAACTATATAAAAATCCATCTACAAAAAAGAATACAACTGCTGAAAAGAAAATAGAAGACCCCGCCAGTACAAGCAAGGGCCCGAGTCCAAGTGTAAAGAGGAGTCCTTCTTGCACCAGTGAAAAAAGGAAATGATCTAGAAATACAACTAGTACACCTGTTGAAGAAAATCCTCTGATGCCTCCAGTACATGAACAGACCCCCGAAGAAGATGATTTGCTGTCAGTCCTTGCAGACACAGCAAAATCTGTAGAGGTCGAGGATGACACTCTGTTGGCCGATTTCATTAAAATGGCCCAGAAAAAGAATGAAGAACCTGGTGCAGAACCAAAATCCCCACAAAACATTGAATCCCCTCCTGCACTAGTGAAAGAAGAAGAAGTGCAAGAAGAAGAAGAGCCAGAAGAAGAAGAAGGAGAGGAAGAAGAGGAAGAAGGAGAAGATGAAGAAGAAGAGGAAGAAGTGTTTACTGAAACCCTGAGGGATACTGAGGTCCCTGAAGAAGATACAACCCCTGTCAGGACAGACGAGGAAGACGACTCGATAGCTCCTGCTACTCGGATAGGCGAGCTAGAGCTTCAAGTGCAAAACTTAGAGCAGATCGTAGCTAAAGTGCAAGAGGAAAAAGAACAGAATAAAGAAGAATTAACGGCGAAGATCCAGAAAAAGAAAGGATAAGTCAGAGTGTGGAAATACTGAGCTGCACAGTGTTTCAAAAAACTTAGAAATGTGACAAAGAAACTGAAGAAAATAAAAAAGAAGAAGTCTGAAACATTGCAGGCTGATGCTAGTATGACAGAGCAGGATTGAGCTGCAATGCTCGAAGTTTTGAAGGTTTTTTGCAGAGGTAAAGAGTTGTGTGAGGAAACACAACAAACTAGGGATGGGAGGATGTTATCCCCCTAATTTTCTCTCGTTTTACCATTTTCCCTTCCTAGATCATAACCATTTACCTCTGTTTCACCTCTTTTATGCACCCTCATCTTGCACCAATCCAAGCACGGTGACATATTTCGTATAAACCTTTATTCTTCATGTTTTAATTCAATTTAGCATTAATTAAATATTTATTACATGATTTCTTACTTTTAAAGCACTTTTGTAACTTATCGATATCTCCAATGGTTATTTGATATTTAGAGTGCTTATCGTGACCGCTGATCTTAGTGCAGGATCAGATCTTGCACCATTGCCAGCACAATAGATCTTCGTGGCAGATCCGAACCTCCTTGATCACCACCTTGTATTGAGCAGCTTCAGCCATGATAGCATGATTGATCCACAGGTGGCAAAGACCGAATCCGTGAAGTGCGAAAATTTGGAGATTAGCTACGACCAGTTTTGTTAGCTGCCTAATTTTGAAGGCCAAATGCTAAATTTTGTGATGGTTAGGTAATCAGTTGAACAATATGTTTTGGACTTTGGCCAACATATCTATATAATTTAAAATGTAAATAGGACTTAGGGGAGAGATTTTTTGAGCAGAATTTTTAGAGCGAAGTTTGATAGGCGAGAATAGTTTGTTTTGTTATCGCCCGAATCTGGGCTGGACATTGTATTAACGCATGTATTCACCTCAATGAATTAATAAAAGGGAGCTCTGCCTCATGTTTCAAAAATTATGTTTCTGTCTTTCATCTGATGAATTGACTATTTTACTGAACAACATTTTAACTTAAAAGGGAAATGCACTGGTTGGCTAGGGCCCAGCCAACCTAGCATGTTTACCCCATTTTCTGTTTCTTGTATTTTGTGTTTATATTGTCAAAGTGTGATTTAAATTTCAGCACATGTATTCTTGTCTGACTGAAAAAGGATCCGTTGTGTGAAGTAGATACATTTTCTTTCCCTATAATTTACTTTCTTGCACTTGATTTCAGATTGGTTTTTCTCTGCCTGGTACAAGCAGGAGAAACCATCCTGCACCAATGCACGTTGGTGTGATATTCCCTTTTCCTGCAATTTTGTTTAATTGGTTTTTTTCTCCTGGTCCAAGCAAGAGAAATGAACCTGCACCAGTGCAAGTTGGTGTGATGCAACAAGCTTTCTTAGTCTACTTTTCGCAATCTTATTTCTTTCTTTAAATGCTTATGACAGGATAAATGATTGTTTCTTTATTTCTTCATTTTGTTAAGATCAGAAACATTCAATTTTATGTGTGCGATTTGATTCAATAGTAAAATAAAACTTTCAATAATTGAACACTAATTTTAAGGATTAAATGTTAAGTGCAGGAAGCTCTGATCCGGTACAAGAACCAATTTCTTGCTACAAGATCTGAGTGTCCTGAACCTTTAAAAGTTCGAGCCCTTGCATGAAGTAAAAAGCCTTCAGTAAAGACACTATTTATACCTTCTACATAAATCTCTGATCCTGCACTAGTGCAGGACAAATTAATGCAAGAAGGAAATCTCTAAAGAAGCAGGTTTAAGGGCCCATCTAACGAGACTGCTAAAGTGTCTCTGCTAAAGGAAAATGCACACTCAGTAGATTAAGCAACCATTAGTGGGAGTGATTTCCTTTAAACTTTAATTCTATCTTGCAAATGCATACTTCCTCATTCTAGTCTTAGATTATTTTTTATGGTTCAAGTTGCCTTTTTCTCTTTTGATTTGATTCTGCAATATTTCTTTTAAAGAAAATAGGGATTTACATTAGGAAGATTCATACCATCTCTAGAATTTCCTGTGCTCCATATTTAAGTTTACGAATCCCCCGGGTTGAAAAATTAAGTGTTGAGGAGTTTTCTTAAGTGTAATTCCTGCACCTAACAATCTAGAAGGGCACACAAGGAGGAAGATGATATTCTGCCACTCGACTCCAATCAAAGGAAGTGACCATACTACTTGTAGGGGGTGTCGTGGGAACATGATAAGTTCCCCCTTGTGATATGGGAATGAAAGAACTACTCCCATATATTGTGGGAACATGCGGATTTCCCCCAAATTTCATGGGAATGGGAGAATTTTCCCCATGTACCGTTGGAACGAGAGGATTCCCACTAGTTCATTGGAACCTGAAGAGAGGAGAAGAACCTGAGCGGTATGAACCTCACTCTCTATGGGAAAGGTATGATCAAATGAAGGTGGAATAAAGTCAACAATTTTATCAACCAATGGTTTGTTAAGAATGGACTCATGGGATTCACTTTCAGAGAGAGTGGGATTGATTGAAGATGGATTTGGATCAATCACTTCATCAACTAGTAGAGGATTGGGGGAAACATTTAGTTAACCAAAAAAAATATGAGGCTGAGAAACTTTAGGGTTTTCCAACACTT
Organism: Pinus albicaulis; assembly: GCA_034641835.2. Taxonomy (NCBI): domain Eukaryota; kingdom Viridiplantae; phylum Streptophyta; class Pinopsida; order Pinales; family Pinaceae; genus Pinus; species Pinus albicaulis. The sequence goes on along the minus strand of CM076582.1, from coordinate 659,076,664 downwards.
TTTAGGCTTAATTCATATAAGGACAAAGGTGAATAAGATGATTCCCTTCACATAACATACAAGGAAACTTAACTTTATCCTTTTTTCAATGGATCTTAATATCACTATTTAATTGTTTGCCACCAACATGATCTCTTGAGGCTGATGAAAAATGTTGATTTTAGCCTGTGGACCACACCTCTAGCACTTATGGAATACCAGGACAATATCTTAGAAAGTGATCACCTTTACAAAGCATGTAAGGGAATTTAATTTTATGTGGATTTGAAGGTTTCTCAACATTAGTTGCATCGATAACAATGGCTTCTTGGTCGTCCCTTTTCTTATTTTTCTTCTTCTTAATCTTCCTTTTCTTCTTCTTCTTATCCACCAGGTTACTAACTTTGAGGATTTCACCATATGAAGAGGAAGAAGATGAAGAAGATCGAACATTCGAAGAAGGCAAAGGGTCAACATTGGGATCCACTTGTTCAGGTGGAGGAATACTTGGTTGAGAAGAAGTTTGGACATTCAGAACCAAGGAGGTTGAAAATATCCAAACTGGTAAAGCAATAGTAAATCTGGGAAGGGACAATGTTGCCATATAAGGAGCTCCAATATTTCCAAAAGGACGAAAGGGAACAAGATTCCTGTCAAAGGGGTTTCCTTGACTGGTGGAATCAGGAATTATTGCCATTAGTGTCAACCTAATGTCTACTAAGGAGTCATTTCACAGTGAGGATGTTATCTCGTGGTCAATTAATTGATTTTAAAGTTAAATACACAAAATAAAACAAAGGGGTAACTAGGAAAAAGTGTTTACCAAGTAACTTTGAATTGCAATATACTTCCTTGGTGAACCAAGGATTTATGTAAAGGTAAGAAATATTTTGGAATTTTGTGTTCGGTGTATCAAAATGTATAAGGCAGTTGAATCAATTACTTAAGGTGAGGATAGCAACCTAGTGTGGACTTCCAAAATATACCTGAAGGTACGTGGAGGAACATTCTGTGTTGGTGTTGTCTAATGCATAACCATACGATGAGATATTTCCCATATAATTTTGATGCGTGGAGCACCAGCCAATATACCTGAAGGTATGTGGAGAATAGTCCTATAAAATAACATATGTGGAATGAGATATCACCCCCAGAATGAAAAGCTAGAAAAAAAATGACAGCTCCTATGTTTATAAACATCAGAACACATCTCTAGCCTAGACCTCTAGATATTTGTGTTAGTGTTTCAAATGCTCTTAAGATTGAATCAATAAATTTTTAAGTGTATCTTGAATTAAGTTTCAATTTTGAAGGCTTATCAAAAATTTCACTTGAATATCCTACAGTGAAGTCTAACATGAGAAAATGAAATATTTTATTTTCGATGAAAATCTATGTACTAGAGGGAGAAAAAAAAGAGTAATGTAGCATACAAAATTTACGAAACAAGGTCTTCCAACTCAATTTCCTTAATGCAACTATTCCAATTTCCAATTTCACACACCAAATCCTAAATGCAATACAAAAGATGATATTTTTCTTTTCAAACCTCTTAATTTACAAATGAAATGAAAACTAATATGCTACTAAATCACTGATGAAAAAAATCACATAGAATGATGACTATAATATCAATTTCTTCAATAAATGAATGATCAAGTTAGGAATTTTCCAATGACCTAAATGACAAGAAGAAAGAAAAAAACAGAACAAATTCTTATCAAAGTCTATCTAAACCAAAATTGAAAAAATTGAAGGGCTTTTAGAGACAAAGACATACTCTGGGACAAAAAAAAACCAAATGAATCAAATCATTCAAAGAGAAATGGAAAAATAAGTTTTTTTTACATCTTACAGGTATCAGCGTATGTGTAGACTTGCATTATTTCTATGCATCATAGGTGTAGATAAGGAGAAGATGCGCTGGGGTGATTTGTCTCCAAACTATGGGGGGTTCTAATATTCGACCAAAATTCCACACAAAAAATAAAATCAAGCTCAGAGAAGGGATTTTCTAGGGTCAATAAAGGTCTAAGTGAGGCAATCAAGGTATGAGTGAGGAAATCAAGGTTGGTTCAAGAGGTGAAAAAGGTGCTCAAGTCGAGGAAACCACTAAGGGAAGAAATCGATCCCCAGTGGAGTTTCCAATTTGTTATGTGTAATTTACAATTATGGGAAAAAGTAATATCCCTGGACCTAGTGGTCTAGTCTAGAACAATAGAAGACAAATAATATAAAGTTTTTCCTTAGATAAATTGAATAATAGGAAAGAAACCTACTTGGAATTCGTCACAAGATTTTCTTTCCTCCTTGCTTGTGTGCTCCAATTGTAGCTCTATATGTTATAATTAGAACCTACACATACAAGAAAAACAAGCCAAGGATATACAACATCTATGTATCATAATTCAATCACTCTATTTAATGAATCAGTGAGGCATTGAAATACATGTAGGTAAACATGATACAACAAATATGGGAAAATGAGATAGTATTTGTATTAATAGAAATAGGAGAGAGTTTACAACCAATAATAGTAGCTGATATTGTAAGGATGTCCCTAAGTTGGCTTGTCCTTCCTTGTCACAAATCACACCCTAATGTCACCTTAATGCATGAAGATTATGTCTCCTTCTAGTTCAAGGAAGCAACATAAGGGCATAATAAATCTCCAAAATCCAGCCCTGATGCTATGGATGACAGTAAATTCATATGAGAAGTAGGGTACTTTTGGATTTAGCATAATGGGCTTGAGATCCACTTATGCTGGGAGGATGAGCTCAAGGGATAAGAGGTGAAGTCTCCAAGGTAAGATCATATAGGATTCGAGCTTCTTATCCATGGTAAATAGTTAAAAAAAAATCTTGGAAGCTTCTGGAAGAGGAAGCTTAGTAAATATTTTTAATATTCCAAAATTTCTAGAATTAGCGCACCTGTAGAAGGGAGAAATCAACTTTGATCAACGTTGGTATAGAAAGGAGAAACTAACGATAAATGACATTGGCTAAATGAGTAGAATGTGATGGGGCTAAAAAAATTGATTTTCAGTAGTTAATCCCAAAATCTCAGACTTTTTGAAAAGGTCATGCTTAGGGATTTGTAAAGGGATGATGAAAACATGTTCACAAATGTTGATTGATCTAGTTTGTAGGCATATTGGCCAAATGTGACAAAATAACCTCTAACACAATCCACCGAGTGAATCAATACTTCTTCGAGGACTAAGACTGCATGCATAAAGGTAAGACCTAAGCAGAGAAGTTGGAGTTCTTCCACTGTGTCACCAAGTGTAGTTGTTGTGATATTTTTTCCTTAGTCAATTTTGGAGCCTACATGAACTATTTTTTCAAGCTATCTTGTGTCATCTTATTATTTGTACATGTTTTTCTAAGTGTTGACCATCCATGAAAAATTCCTAAGTGTTGCTTTTCCTCCTATGGAAAAGTTTCTAAGTGTCATCTTCTTATATTTGGAAGTACTTGTGTCATATTTATAAAGATAGGAAAAACAATAGATTTTCTTTAACTTAGTGATTATATTTCTTCACTCAACATGCATATCACGAAAAATCACGAAAGAAAAAATTTTACTCCTAGAGAAAGAACACTTTCTAAAGTTAGCAGTCACACAAGCGTTGTTGGAGGAAATTGCATCCTCTTAGGCTAGAGCGCACTTCAAACTCTCACTAGAGTGCACTTCCTTCTCCCATTCAAGCACACTTATTTCCCACAAGGAGAGAACACTCCTTGTTAACAGTTATTGTGCCCTATTTTCCCTCAACTCTAGGACACCCCTTGTCAACAAAAGGTGAACCCTATTATTTCTCGAGCATGCACTAACTTCCTTTTCATATGAATTATTTTATAATTTTACGAATTCATTATTCATTCTCATCATCACTGTTCACTCTCATCTGAGCCCATTTTCTCACCATAAGGAGTTTTGCTTCAATATTCGTCTCAAGTGTGTGGATTCTCTGGAGGTTTTGCAAAAGTGTCGTTTTTTTTGCTTTTGTCATTTTTAGTGGAGATTTTGTTTTCCTTAGTGGTGTTTCAATCTGTTTTTGCATAAAAAGTATCATTTTCATTCATACTTCCTCCTACAAGTGTCATCTTATTGTCACAAGTAGTGTATCTAGTGACTCTTTGAATTCCATGACCTTTCACCTTCTAGTCACGATTACGACGGAACCTATAAACACTTGTAGCCCTTCTCTTTCATGGTTACTGAGTTCTAGACTTGTTTGTGACCTTCACTTAACATTTTTGAGCTCAATTTTTTCCAATGTTCACTTTTGGAAAACATAGACTCTCTATCCATCAAAACTATGCCTAATAAGAAAGAGTCCATTCAAGAGCACAAAAACAGTTTCAAGCAACAATCAATTATCATTTTCCACTATGACTATGTCATGTGTCATCACTAGCTCTCCTTGGCGCATTACACACCCTCAAGAATCAGTGTGCCCCTCCTTTTTCTCTGTCACTGCACCTTATGTCGAAGAAACCTCCCTCTACAATTAGCTTTCAAAAGGCGCTCCACATGTTTAAAAAGAGAAAAATGGATGAAACTCATCCCGGGGTCTCATTTCCTAAATGATTATTAATGAAGGGGGGATATTATAATATTGGTCGCATATGTGACTTATCGTACCCCTACTTCTCCCAAGTGTGCCACACAAATCTCATTGGCTTGTTAGATCATACGATAAGGACTATACTTTGGGACCCCCTAATTTTTCAAATTTTAATGAAAGGGGGTTGGGGGGGGGGGGTTCTAGGATTTTATGTTTCTCCCCACACCGAAACCATGATCAGCTAGAAACATGCTTGAACTACAAAACTTGAAACTTATTTTTCTCTTATTTCCTTGGGAGTTAGGGAAAGATACATATACCATTGGAAATTTATTTGAGATGGATATTTATCCCAATATTTAGGTTTCCTCATATGAGTTAAGTAATTACCTTCAAATATATTGCTTTCAAATATATTACCTTCATCCAAGACCTGAAGCTAGGAAGAAACATAAATTAACACATTAATATGAAATAGTTACCAAGCTTCCCTTGAACTTGACAGTTGACATTAATAAAACTAACTGCTCAATAACCTTGATGGATGCCATGAATGAATTGAGATTTTATTTTAAGCATGAAAGGATTAAACCATTGGATTTTCTAAAAATAAATCAAACTTATTTTATAATCTATGTAAAAAAAATCTAATGGAATGTAACTAGTGAGCAAAGAAAGAGACCAACATTTAATTTTTTTCAAATTATGATTGCATGTCATAAAATATAACTTGATATGCCTAGAAATATACTTTTCCAATGTATGAGGGTTTCAAAACTACAAACTAGGAATGACCTCCCAAAAGGATAAAACATTGTGGGCTTGAAACAAGATGTAACATCCCTTTACTAATCCCCATGTTTTAGAAATATAATTAAAGGGTGATAAATATATAAGGTCAATAAGGATTGTTTTCCAAGACTATTTGATGAGAATATACTATTTAATTAAACTGTAACTTTACAAATCCAAATTGAACCAACCTATAAGGATCCCAATGTCTGAAAGGATAAATTTCTTGAGGAAGCTAGTAAGGGAGATTGGGAAGTTTCCTACATCCCTTGAGTTTTAATGATTTTGATTCCCATTGTTTAATTTGAGCCACTCAACTAACAAATAAGTTATGAGAGATATGGGGGAGGAGTTACCGACTGACTTCCCACAATCATAGGTTTCATACCATGTGACAGGCTTTGGGTTGACCTTGTGACTTGAGAAGATACCTCAGGCCACTCATGCATAAAGTAGTGTTCATGGGGAAAGGAAATTATGTGTGAAAAGAGTTGTGAATTAAGATGGGGGTAGGATACTATGTGTGAATGTGAATAGAGGAACCCATGTGGTGTACCTACAACTGGTGATCCTTGAACCCACTCTGAACCAATGGGATGTGAACTACATATGTGTATTTTTGTCATGAAAATAATTGGAAATAGGAATATCTTTGAAGGAATTATAGGAATAATTGAAGTGGTCTCCCTTTTGTGTCATTCAAGCCCCTATTGGCCTTAATTGTTTATGTAAATACCTAGTTGTGTTAGTCAAGGAAAATAGTGAGGAACCCTTAGCTTGAGTCGAGTAACTTGAAAAAAATTATATCATCTAGTTTATTTGTGCACAAAAAATCACTTGAAAGAGGGAGAATAATTGAGGGAAACATAGGAAGTGGTGAAGGGATATCCCTGTATTCTTTGCAAGGCCATATTAGCCATATTTTGTTGTATGAATAACCTAGACTCATTGCTTGAGAAAAACAATCTTGTTTTACTATTTCTTATTTCCTATAAGTGAAGGAAAATGTTATTCATACCCTATACCTTGAATTGAAAATTTAGTGAAATTCCCTAAGAGAATAATCCTTTGAAAATTGGATTCGGCTCATTCCATATAAACCATATAGGCCATATTGAAAAATAATATATACTGGGATATTAGAACCTTCAAGGAATGAACCATGTAAGGGTTATGGAAATCACCGATATAGTAGAGTCTAATATGACATGTGGGCTAGAGATGTGCACAAGTGCAAGGATGACATGTGGCTAAGATATTGCCACATCTTAGTCTCATGGATTGGTATGGATGATGACGTGGCCCTAATGGAAAAATATTCAAATGGGCATAACTTTGTACTTGGGCTCAAAATGAGATGAAATCTATGTTGTTGGAAATATCTCGATGAGATGATGATGTTGGAGGTGTTGGGAATACGATTTGAGGTGATGAAATAAAGGTGGTTTTTGGATAACCCCATATTCATAATTTACCTTAAATATTTAGTCAAATTATGTCCCTAACATGACAATAGGGGGTTGGTTGTGTTACAAAGTGGTATCGAAACCAAGGTTCTACATTTGGGTTGGATGGGATATATATATATATATATATATATATATATATATATAATTATCATAAATGGAATTAGAGCTATGATAAAAAGTGGTAGTAAAGTGGTGTTAAAACATTGGACCTAGATGAGCCTGATATAAAACAAGAAAGTAGAGATATATCTAGTTGTGGCTCAAACACTAGGTCTAGAAGACCAGAAATACACCACAAGAATAAATTATGGAGGTCTACTCTAGAGATTTGGGTTTCAACATTTTAATGGAATGAGATTAGAGTCAAGATAGTTAAATTGAATATTTATGTTGGATGACTTTTTTGGGTTTAAACCTTGTTAATTTTTTTATGTTTGAATGTGTTAAATAAAAATTTTGGGCCATCCTAAGGTAAATTTATTATATAGAAGGTAACTTAGTCTATTTACTATTAGTTATAACAACTATGTGTATTATACTAGCACATAAGGAGATACTTTACCAACAAAAGGAAAAAAAAAAGTGTAAGGATAGATGCATGGATCAACTGCGTTGGTGAGAAAGCATACAATTGCATGAGATGTTTTAGGAAAGTATGGTACTACTTGGGTTGCACCAGTGGTAGGTTGTGTGGGACATGGTGCCAATGGATGCAAGTGTTCAAGAGAAAGCTTTATTTGTATAACAATCCATAATGCTAGTTATGGAAGGAGTGATAAGGGAAGTAAACCCATGAAAATTAGAGTTTTTCCAAAACCTAAGTGAAAGAAATAGGTGTGAGGTAATACACACAAGTGTGCTTGTGATGAGCATATTAAGGTATGCAAAGAATAACTAAAGGTTCCCTTGAGTACATTGTATAAGTCATGGTAATAGATTGAATTATGATGTGAGTATGGAGTAGGAGGTAAGCCTGTTGCCATCAAGATCAAGTTGTGGTTCAAAGACTAGTCTTGGAGGACCAGAGATGCACTATAAGGATGAATGTAGTACTTCACTACATAGTAGTATAAAATTGGCTTGAAAAGTTACTAGTATACTACAAAGTGATATTTACTACTACTTCATTATAAAGTGGTAAAATTAAAGGTTAAAAATTTGAATTAGATGGGCCAAAAATACAAACTATAAAGGAAAATTGCTATAGTAATACAATAGAGGTTCCAAAGCAAGGAATACAAGAATAAGGATGTACCTCATGGAACTGGGATGATTGGGTACAACATAATGGTTTTATAGTAATAAACCTATGATATTTACATAACGAATTTTAGATAAGAATAATAGATATTTGTTAAGGGATTGAGCCGATACTATTTAAGATGCAACCAAACAAGTGTTATGAAACCAGCTCCAAAAATAGAAGAACAGAGATATCAACGCCTTAGAAATCAACCACTGCGAGGGGGAAACCTCCAATACATTAAATAAATGAAAAATTCTTGGATGATACAAATGAAAAAACTCCTTCTATATATAGGATTCCATGGGATCGCAATATAATCCTAGCTGACCTAACAATAATAATGTAAGGGCATAATAATAACAATATTGGGGTTACAGAGGTACAACAACAATAATAAGGGGATTAAAATAACAACAATAAGGGATTGCAATATTAATATAGGGACCTAACATGCCCCTCTCCTTAAAAAAAGTGTTGTCCTCAACGCTTGAGTAGCTCCGAATGCTTCCGTATAAAATTCTCATCCTCCCATGTAGAATATTTAGTGGGTAAGTTCTTCCACTTGATGAGATACTCTGAAATTGATCGATTTTTTAGCTGTTGAGTTCTTGTTTCCGTGACTTCTTCAGGTTTCAATATGATTTTTCCTTCCTCATCAAGTTCTGGAAATATTGTTTGAACTGGAAGTTTGTCACCTATAACCTTCTGTAAGCATGAAACACGGAAAACTGGATGCACTCGCAAAGAAGCAGGAAGCTCCAATTTGTATGCCATAGTACCAATCTTTAGCAACACCTTTTAAGGACCATAGTACTTTGGCGATAATTTATTATCCTTCTTAGCTTGCTTGAGGGAAATTTGTTTGTATGTTTTTAGCCGTAAAAATACCTAGTCTGCTACATCAAAACTTCTCTCGCTGCGATGTTGATCTTCCTGTTGTTTCATTTGATTTTGTGCCAAATTTAGGTTATCCTTTAAGAGTTGGAGAACTTCTTGTTGATGCTTGAGGTGACCTTCCACCGCTTGAACCTTAGAATTTTCTCTTAAAGATGATGTGATAGACAGTGGATGATACCCATAAAGTTCCATAAATGGGGTCATTTTTGCTGCAGTATGGAAGGAAGTGTTATACCACCATTCAAGGAGAGGTAACCACTTGACCCATTGTGTTTTCTTATCAGATACAAAACAACGAAGATATCCTTCCAAACATTTATTCACTATCTCAGTTTGATCATCAGATTGGTGATGATAAGATGAGCTATGAGCTATTTGAGTACCCAAACAAGAAAAGAATCCTGTCCAAAAATTTCCAATAAAAATGGGATCTCTGTCACTTACAATAATATTTGGGTTTCCATGTAGCTTTTGAATTGTTTCCATAAATGTAGTAGAAACTGTACTTTCTTTAAATGGATGAGATAATGCACAAAAGTGTGCATACTTGGTAAGTATATCAACTACCACCATGATGACACTCTTTTCTTCGAACTTAGGTAAACCTATGATAAAATCAATTGAAATATACTCCCAATGTTGAATTGGAATGGATAAAGGTTGTAGAAGACTCAGAGTCTTAATTTTCTCAACTTTGTTTTACTAGAAAACCAAACATTCTGCCAAACAATTTTGAATATCAAATTTAAGGCCATCCCAGAAAAACTCTTTCTTCACCCTATGGTAAGTTTTTAAAAATCCTGATTGTCCTCCTAAAGGAGAAGTGTGAAATTCAAAAATAATATTTTATTCTAGTTTGGAATTCTTAAAGATATATAAGCAAAATTTGTACCATAAGGAATCATTTTTCCAACTAAATGTATCAGATGTGCTAGGATATTGCTGAACTTTTGAATGAGTGTCCACACTTCTTCATCCTTCTTTCATTTATCCCTTGCTTCAGTTATCCAATATGGTTGGATAATAGAAATGGCATAAAGAAATTCTTCCACATCTTCATCCTTTCTTGAGAGTGCATCTGCGACAACATTTAGCTTCCCTTTTTTGTCGATGATTTCCAAGTCATAACCCAACATATTTGTGACCCATTTTTGCCACTCTTTTGAAGATAGTCTTTGTTCCAAAAAGTGTTTACGACTATTTTGATCATTTTTTACCTTGAAGTGTCTTCCCATTAGGTAAGGTCGCCATTTCTTTAGTGCATGCATTATTGCTAACATTTCCTTCTCATAAATAGCTTTATGTAAATAATTTCCTTTGATTGGATGACTTTCAAAAGAAATGGCTCTTCCTTCTCGCATTAAAAAGACACCAATTCCATTTCCTGAGGCATCACATTGCACAATAAAGGTTTTTCTAAAGTCTAGCGTAGCTAAGACCAGTGCTAGGTACATTTCCTCTTTAGGATGTTCAAAGGCCTTAGTTTCTTCAGGAGTCCATGAAAATGCATCTTTCTTCAATAATATTGTTAGAGGTGTTGCTATTCTCCCATAATTCTTAAAAAACTTGTGATGATACCCCGTTAACCCAAGAAATCCTCGCAACTACTTTATAGTTGTGGGGAATTTCCATTCCTTAATGGCTTTAATTGTTTTGGGGTCTACCTTAACACCCTCATGAGATACAATATGACCTAGATATTTGACCTCTTGTACTACAAAGAAACATTTGGATGCTTTTTCATATAATTGTTTCTCCTCCAATAGTTTGAGCACCCTGTCAGGATGTTGAACATGATCCTTCCAAGACCCGATATAGATTAGTATATCATCAAAAAATACTAGCACAAAGTTTCTAAGGAAGGGTTTGAAAATGGAATTCATCAACACTTGAAATGTAGAAGGCGCATTGGTAAGGCCAAAAGGCATGACCAAAAATTCATAATGAACCTCATGAGTTCTAAATGATGTTTTCAGAATATCTTCCGTATTCATTCTAATTTTATGATATCCTAAACGAAGATCCAACTTGGTAAAAAAAATCACTCCATGTGATTCATCCAATAATTTATCAATCACAAGAATGGGAAATTTATATTTAATAGTGAGCTTATTGAGCTCCCAATAATCCGGACACATGTGCCATGATCCATCCTTCTTGTGCACCAATACTACAAGAGCAGAGAGAGAACTTTGGCTAGGTTGAATTATACTAGCCTCTAACATTTCTGCAATCATATGTTCAATTTCACTCTTTTGGACATAGGGATATCTGTAAGGCCTGATGTTTGGAGGAACACTTCCCAGAATCAAATGAATAGCATGATCATGATCACGAATAGGGGGGAGTCCTTTAGGAGTTTCAAACACCTTGGAATGATTGTCCAAGACTTTTTGGAGATCTTGAGAAATAGATGATTTTGATGTTGGAACCTCTAGTGAGCATAATTTTGAAATTACGCCTCATTTTTCTTTCTTCAGAAGCTTTGTCATGAAATTAGAGCTTATTATCTTTCTCGACTTCCCTCCGATACCCCGTAATTTGACTTCCTTTCCTTCTGAAAAAAATTTCTTGAAAATTTCTTGAAAATTAAAAGCTACTGTCCCCAAAGATAGTAACCATTGTACTCCTAGTACAACATGAACACCTCCCATTGGAATTGAAAGCATTGGAATATTCAATACATATTACCCCATGGTTAGCTTGATATTACAAAATTTTCCAAAGAAATTTATAGTTCCTCCATTTGCAACCATCACTTGAAATTTTGGTGTTGGGTATAGGAAACAATTCAATTCCTTGGCTACCTTACAGTGGATTAAATTATGGGTACTACCTGAATCAATCAACACTATTACCTTTTTCTTCTTGATATTTCCTTCTATATTGAGAGTTTGAGGAGTGGTAATACCTGCCAATGCATTAGAAGATATTGTAAGACTCATTTATTCTTCTTCTACGATTGTTTCTTGCTGTATATCCTCTTCTTTTGAATTTTCTTGTTCATTTTCTTCCTCCTCTTCACAATCTATGTAAAATAATTTCTTCTCAGCACACTTATGCCCTTTAGTGTATTTGCTATCACAAATACAGAAAATCCATTTTTCTCTTTTTTCTTCCAATTTTTGTGGTGTCAACCTTGTAGGCTATGGAAGTCTAGGAGTAGGAACACTTCCATCTTTATAGATGTGAGTGGTAGGCTTCCTTGTCGCCATAATTTTACATTTAATTTTTCTTGCCAATTTGAATGCCTTCTCCAACGAATCAGGTTCCCAAATGTGAACTTCGTGTTGGATGTTATAATTTAAAGTCCCTATGAAGACATCAATCTATGTTCCTCTGGAATATCAGTTACCCTTATATTCAATTTTTGGAATTCCTCAATGTGCTCCACCACTGAACCCTTTTGTTTGAGATTTATCAATTGGCTAAAGAAGGTGTTTATTTTTGTATCCTCATAATGTGCTATCATTTCCTCTGTAACAATTTACCAAGAGAAAATTTTTTTATGGGAGAAAAGCCATCGATACCATACAAATGTATTTTGTTTTAAATGTAAAGTTGAAATGCGTACCTTTTGTGTGTTTTACAGATTATAGAGATCAAAATATTGCTCCATCAATAGTATCCATGTTACGGGATCCTTTCCATCCAACTTCCTCATATCCATATTTGAAATATGGTAGTTTTTACATCCAACATTAGAGTTTATGAAATCACAATTAACATTTATTTTGTTCTCATCATGAGTTTCCTCTAATATCTTTTCACCATTAGGAAACATTTCTTGTATCAACTTTGTCAAACCTTCCATGTCTGCTTTTAGATCATTCTTCATGTTTTCCATGTTGTCTTTCATGTCATCCATCTTAGCTTCCATGTCAGCTTCCATGCCACCCATCTTAGCTTCCATGCCTTTCTTCAAACAATCCATCTTAGCTCCCACGCCTTTCTTCAAAAATTCCATTTCATTTTTTGTTTCTCTTTGCGAGAGTGAAATTTGGTACACTTGCTCTTGTAATTTTGACATGTCATGTTGCAATTCTTCATATTCATGAGTCATATTAGAGCCTTATAAAGGCTTAATGGGTGTTGAATTCCTTTTAGGGGGAATTTTAGAACCCAATGCTGATATCTATTCTACAATATGCCCTTGGAATCAATTCAAAATGATTTTCCACACAAGGCTTATGCAATTCGAAAAAAAAAAATACACACCTTTTTATTGCTTTTAAGGATCTTGATAATGAAAATGAATTATATATATAATTGAAGATCTTTAATATCTAAAATTCAGCCTTGTAGGAGCCCTTTGAAGCTTCTTTCAAATGCCATAGGTTTGACCTAATTTGGATTCTTCAAGACAAAGTTAGTCCCAATCTCCCACAATGACCTAATTATGGACTAGTTCAGTAGAGCGAACTTGTATGGGGTGCCACATGTCACCATTTCCTCGTTCGGCTCTAAATTTGATAAACATGAAACTAAAGTTTGTATAATTGTGGACACATTTTACATAATTCCAATCCGATGCTCAGAGAGAGATTTATGACGATTTTCCCATGGTCACCTCTTTGAGATAAAATTAGGGAGCCTGAAACAATCCTAACTTCCACAGATCATATCTCTGCAAATATTGTGAACTAAGATCTGACATTTTTACAAGATGTTCCTCAGGATTTTGGCTTTGGCCTATAAAAATTTCAGCTTCTGAATCTTAGTAAATAATAAGTTATAGTGACACTTCCACGATGCCCTATTTTAGGTGAAATTCAGGAGCTTGAAAAAACCCTAACTTACACAGATCATATCTCTGAAAATATTGTGAACCAAGATCTGAAATTTTTACACGACATTCCTCCGAATTTCAGCTTTGCACTGTGACAATTTCAGATTCTCAAACATCATAGAAAAAGTTTTATAGTGAACATTCCACGATGACCTGTTTGGAGCAGAGAAACCCTAAAATCCAAATTTTTGATACCAAATGTTATGAAAATAGCTCCAAAAATAGAAGAATAGAGAGATCAACGCCTTAGAAATCAACCACTTCCAGGGGGAAATCTCCAATACATTACATAAATGAACAATTCTTGGATGATAAAAATGAAAAAACCTCCTTCTATATATAGGAGTCCATGGGATCACAATATAATCTTTACCGACCTAACAATAATAATGTAAGGGAAAAATAATAACAATATTGGGGTTACAGGGGTACAAAAATAACAATAAGGGGGTTACACTAACAAAAATAAGGGACTATACTAGTAATATAGGGACCTAACAACAAGAGATTCATTAGAAATTTGATTGCGAATATTGTGAAAGTGGACACAATCATAATGTTAAGTAGACATCCCTTTAACAAATAAGTGAACAACAACTATAGAAGTTCATGGTAAAGTGATACAACCATGATTATGAGGGGGAATCTCTCAACTTATCTCTTGCTATTTGATTGTATTTCCTTCAAATTTTAAAAGGGATGTAATATGTTGATAAATAAGAGCATAATCATGATGAGATGGCAAGGGATTGGATATATAATGTATATGCAATGATATTCATGAGGAAAGTGAGATGTTAAATGCATAAATATTATCCATGTTTCATGTAAATAATTATTAAACATACATGTGATATGATTTTGGACTCAAATTAGTCTCCTATCATAATATGATTATGATGACTAACCAAGGGATAATGATGAACATTGTTTGGCTCCAATTGATGATGTCAATTAGAGTTTAATTTAATGTCAACCCGGGAAGGTAAACTTAGAAGTGCTTATCTAAAATATATAGATCTAGAAAGATTCCTAATTTTTCCAAGATCTTAAAGTCCCCTTACAAGAACATATTCATTAAGATCTCTTTCAATAACTAAACAAACCTAGCTCTAATAATTGTTTGAGATCTATGGTTCTCTTACAAGAATATATTCTACAAGATCTCTTCCAACATTAGAACATCTAATAAGAACTTAAAAGCTGAAATAAAATAAACCTAGATCTAATAATTGTATGAGGTCTTACAGTTCTCTTACAAGAACACTTTCAAATAAGACTCTTCCAATATTAGAAAATTTAACAAAGCTTAAAAACTGAAATGAAATAAACCTAAATCTAATAATTGTATGAGATCTTATGGTTTCCTTACAAAAACACTTTCAAATAAGATCCTTCCAATATTAGAATATTTGACAAAATTTAAAAGCTGAAATCAAACAAAAACATAAAATAAATTATACCTAAAATAAGCAAATAAGCATGCAAGTGAGGCCATGGGGGCCCTCCATAACTCCACAAGCACACCACTTCAATGGAGACTCAGATGTAGAGGAAAAATCGAAGTATGAATCCTTTATTTGAAAATCTCCATTACAAACCAACTCTAAGCTTCTAAGATTACATACTCCAAAATTCTAAGATTACAAAACTTCAAGATTACAATATTACAAAAACTTCAACATTACAAATGGAGGAGATTGTACTCCTATTTATACAATGGGATGAGTAATAAACTCATAATGATCATCCACTAATCTCTCTTTTAGTTCCATACATCTCTCAACCATGTAGACACATAACCCCTTTTTGTCCTTGATCTTCTCCATGAGATCATAATCTTCTCCATGAGGTTTATGTTATCAAATTCGAATTTGATCATCCAAGGCCACATAAAGGTGTCTTGGAAGCTTCCTTGGCACCTACACATGTCACCAAAACAACCCACTTTCCATATATAATGTAAAATATATTATTTTCTAATATTTAATCAAGAATTTCTCTCAAAAATGCTTAAAAATAAATAATATTTGGAAAATATAAATTAGACCCATTAATGGTGAATAATAGGGAAAATGAAGTGACATGGTGGTGAATAATGGGTGATAAAATGGAAGCATAGGTGAAAAATGTATGGTAATGAGTGACATTTTGAAACCCAAACAAACATGTAACTAAGAACATGTTTCTTGTATGACTAGAGAAGTTGATGAGGATGTTGCATAGTGTCTTATGAGAACAAAGATAGGGATAATGAAGTATTAATCAAGAGATTGGTGAGGAGTGTAAGAAACCTCATTGAGACATTAGTTGATCAATTAGCATTCAATAACTACTAATAACCAAGAAGGTATGTTCTGGTATGCTCAAAGTATTGAAAGGAAAGTGGATAATAATTTCCTTAGAAAATAAATAAATAAATTAATAACAACAATGATATGAATGCATGTAGGGAAATTAAATCAAGAGATGCCATTAGTTATGCTCGGGGTGGTGTTAATGATAACCTGCTCATTCCATGATTATTGGAATAATTTTTTTATTGTTGATCATTGTCATATGAAAGAGGAAAACATTTTGTACCTATGAGGCATGTCATTGAATGACTATAAGTTATCATAATTTAGGTTGTTTTTACATTTCATGAATGCATAATGATAATGAGAAATATGTAGGTAGTGCACAAGCATGTTGATGGGCATGATTGAAGTATTGTTTGAATGCATGTTTGGATGCATAGAGTAAATGCATGTTTATGATTATGCTCTAAAATGGATTGGTAAAAATATGAGAGGAGTTGAGATTTGGTACTAACTCATAAAATTGAGATATTCTTGGGGCTAGTGGATGCTATAACTAGGAGAATTTTCATGTTTATATTGTCACATGTGAATGGACTAGAAAAAACTGCAAACTAAATATATATAGCTAAAAATAATGAACATAACAGTTAGAATGATGGGATGAATACAATAGGGAATGACCAACTTGGTTGAAAGTAAATTCTCAAGAAATAGAGTAGAGTGCTATGAAATTTTAACTATGTAAAGAGAATTAAAAAGAGAGAACCATTGAATTTCTTCCTACTAATATTTCATTGAGAATGAAAATTATTGGAATATAGAAAAAAATAAAGGCCTATAAATGATTGCACAAGTGATATCAAAAGGGATAATGAAATTAGTATTACTAAGATTGAAACAACTTGTACGCAAAAGAATGTAAGGGGGAGGGACCCTTGGGCTGTTATAAGAACAAGTTTGGTTATTATGTCATTCTTCTAAAAGAGGTTTAATGGTGAAGTACCTTTAGCTAGAGCATGTTGATTTATTTTTGATATATGCTAAATTATTATTTAATGATTGCACATGTCAATAGAATATATTGGTTGTTGATTAGAAGTGTTGAAGCTGATATTTAAGAATTAATTTGACTAACAATTGGTGTATAAGTGGATTGGTTTATTAGGAAAGATGCATATCATTTATGGGAATTTGATATTAAAGGACCACTTGTTTGATGTAGGATTTGAGGCAAGGAATTTCCTCCATCAATTGAAAAATCCCTGAATTATATTCAACTAAATAGGCATAGTAATGGTAGCCATGAAATTATGGAAATCAACCATACTCAGAACGAGAGGTAATTTGAAGGAATGGGTATTCATTCCTTTAGGTATGCTTAAGGTAGAGAGTTTCCAAAACACATAAGGTTTGATAAAAATATTATAAATTTATATGATATATCTTGATGGAAAATGGTTAAATAGGTGGGTAGTACACTCGATAGTCGAGAATAATGGTGGAATCCTAAATCTCATATGTAAATGAGAGAATAATAATGAATCTCTTGACCTTGAGTTACTATGAACTATTGGCATGAAAAGTCTGAGAGCCATATGTTTACTAAAAGGGATGCAACATGATATTGAATGAGTTATGTAGTGTAATTATTTTACTTTTTTATTTTCTTGGTAAGAAAATGAACATGAATTAATGATTAACTATCCAATGGTTTTGAAATAAATTTAGTAATTTCTATAAATGACATATTGAAAATATGTTATGATGGAGAAAGTAACATTGTTTGGTTGAACATGAATTCAGATTTTAGGTAGAGTTCCATGACCATGACATGGAATGTAAGACCATAATGTGAGCTAAAACTGTTACTCCCTACAAATAGAAATTGTTTATGAGAAGAGTCTCATGGTTATGAGACTTGGCTTCTATATGAAGCAAGTTTGGAAGAAAATAAATAAAATTATGATTGAAATTTTTATGATAAATCTCATGGGAATTATATGCATGTGATATAGGTGAGTTAAAGTATCTATCGAATGAGGATAGATGATGGCTATAAAATAGAGTGGCATAAAGGAAGAATTTGAAGTATTCCTTGTAATTCCTCCTTATAGGGATATGGTGAATCCAATGGTTGGAATAGCTAAAGGTTGAGAAGAAAAGAGCCTAGGAACAAGGCCACTAAAGTGAAATTGGACCCTAGGACAAGAGGATTTGGTTAGGTAGTCACCCAAGGAATAAGGTTTCCTGGACATCGAATGGTGAGTAACTGATATAAAGGTAAGACTTGTCACACACTCACTATATAAATAGTGTGAATGGGTATATTTTATTGCAAGAAGTGAGATAAATTATTACCCACGGAATAATAATGAAGCAAAGGGCAATCACACAAATAAGTATTAAGTTGAAGTTTCATATACTTGGTAAAATTTAAGATCTACCTATGAAAAATATTTAATGAAAATATATGCAACATGTTCATAACACATGTTTTATGTCAATTATTGATGTAGATACTGAGTGGAAATATATAGGTATGAAAGCAACCAAAATGTGAAGAAAATACCATTGTCGAAGCAGTGGAAATGATAAAGATCATGAAGAATGATATTGATATGAATGATAAATGATGTTAGTGTAGCTAAAAGGTAGTATTCCATCAACTATTTCAATTAACAAAGATCACTTGAAATAGTGAAATGCTACTAAAGGTGAAACCTAAAAGAGGTATGAACACTTGGGACAATGTTTCTTTAAGGGGGTGGGTATTGTGACATCCATTTTCTAATCCCCATGTTTTATAAACATAATTAAAAGATGATAATGTTGGAAGGCCAACATGGATGACTTTTCAACAATATTTTATGTGAATATCCTATTTTAATTAAATTATAAATTTCTAAATATGAAGAAGTGGACCAATCTATATGGATCCTATTTTATGAAAGTATAGCTTTCTTGAGGAATTCAATAAGGGAGATCATGAACCTTCCCATATTCCCTGAATTTAATGATTTTTACCCCTAATTTTCATGATGAACCACACAACTACCAATATATTTATGAGAGAGATGGGGGAGGAGGTATTGGTTTCCCCAAAGCATTTGTTGCATACCATGCAGTAGGATTTGAGTTTTTACTACAAAAAATAAGGGACTTCCAACCCCTCATGCATAAAGTAAAATTTTTGGGGAAAGGAAAGTATTATTTTGAATTTTGATTTGAGACAGGGGAAGGATATTGTGTGTGAATGTGAATTGAGGAATACATCAGGTGTACTTGTTATAGGTGCTCCCTGGACCTACTATGAACTAGTGACTTGCATAATTTGTATGTGAGTGAGAGTTTTTTGCATCAAAAGGATTGGAAAGAGGGAGGATCATTTAGGGAATTGTAGGAAGTGGTGAATTGGTCTCCCTTTTGTGTCGTGTAGGCCCCTATTGGCCTTAATTTATGCTGTGAATACACAATCGTGTTAGCTAAGGAAATAGTGAGGAACCCTTAGCCTAATTTGAGTAACTTGAAAAGATGTTTGATGTTTGATTTGTGCATGAAAGTGCTAGAAATACAAAGGATCATTGATGGAACCATAGGAAGTGGTAAAGGGGTATCCCTTTGTGTTGTGTAGGCCCCTCTTGGTTATACTTTTCCATGTGAATAACATAGAATTGTTGTTTGAGATTCATTATTTCTATTTTCCTTTTTTTTTTAAGTGATGGAGAATTAAATTCATACCATATTCACTAAATTGAGCCTTTGGTGAAATTCCTTGATATAAGCATCCTTCCTACACTAGATACATATTGAGCATGGTTAGCTACAAGAAATTTGCAGTGTAGTTGTGCCTACAGTTGGGCAGAGAGTGGTACTCCCTTCTTTAGTTTCTACTATAATTAAGTGGAAAAAATAAGTGTATCTTGCTTATTTGTATATGAAATGTTTATGTTGTTCAATGTTTTATGTTTCAATGCCATGTTATATTCATTGCGTATGTGTGAAAATAATGGGTTGAAGGTGGATATAATTCCAAGGATGAATCCCATTCACTATTATAAATAGGATAAACGAATCCTACATATAAGACTTTGTGTAGCTATCCTTTGAAAATGTCTTTTAAGGATGGGTTCATCCTTCTCTAAGGTTTCCTAATGGGAAAAAATTCATCCTCACATAAATGTAATGGGTACAAATGTCTAGATGAATTCCATTCATTTCCTTGTAATCCCAAGCAAAATCTATGGTGTGATTCTTAAGGACAACAAATAATTTTTTTCTCTTGGAAAAGAACCAAATTAATGTTTCTTTTCAGAGTTCTTGAAACAAAAATTTCCATTGTTTTGACTATATATTTTCCAATAGTATAAATTAGTAAATATTTAGATAAATCCTATTTCAAATTAACATAAACTTCATACTATTTTTGTGGCTCATGCTCATCAAAACATTCAATTTATAGCAATAGGATATGGGTTTTGTATGAAACTGGAGATAAGAAATTCCTCATCTATATTTTCATAGCTAAATCTATTTCAATGGTAAGGAGAGGGTATATTTCCATCTAAAGTATTTCCTCCTCTTCTTCATGTCCTACCCAAATATGGATTTCTTGTTCAATTTATGGCATGGTAGAAGATAGAGTACATGTTCGTTTCCATGTTCACCATTTGTAATGGTTATATTTATTTCCCTATAACTAATATATGTATTTGTTGTAGCTAGCCATAGTTTCTCTAAGATGAGGGGGTATCCATTAAGGGTAGATATTATCTAAAGCAATGTGAGATATATTGTATACTCCTTTGAATCAATAGATACCATTACATCCATTAATACTCCATCAAGGCTTAGAATTTGATTTATCTATTAAATGGAGTATAGTATATGTTTGTCTTAGCAATAATTGAAGGTCTAGTTTGAGAATAATGTACTTTTTTACAACATTAAAGGATATCCCTATGTCTATCAAGGTGTTTGTATGGGATTTTTTTGTGTAAATATCCTAAAATACTACCAATATATATGTACATAGGGACAAATGCTCTTCCTAGCATGAGGTCTGCTAGTTGTCCTATTACATTGACTATAAGAAAATCCTTTTTTTTTTTTTTTAATTTTGAGTTTCTTGAAGAATTCCTATTTGATGAATTAGAAACATTATTAATAGCTTGTAGAAGAGGAAATTTAACATTTATTTTTGAATTCTCTTAGGATGTCAATTTTTGAAGATGTGTAGACATTCTTGGTGTCTAGAATTTTTAGAATATGGTGGAACTTCTTTAGGTAGAGGTTGTTCTTATGGAAGATTTTCCTCTCCCTCAAAGCTTCTACATTTTATATGTTTTGTAGTCGGAGGAGGGATTTTTATTACCTTCCATAATCTTAGATTCATCCACTGAATATTCACAAAGTAGGCTTAATATAGCATCTTGTTATTATACACTTGTTGGACTTACGTGTTGTTTTTATTAAGATATGGTTTGGAAAAAAACTATGTTTTCTTTGGTGGTTGTTAATTCTTGTGGAAGCATTGTTTTGTTGTGATGAAGAGAGGAAAAACTATTTTTGTTGTTGGTTTGGAGGTCTCCATGCTTATGGAGGATAAGGGGGATATCAAGGTTGGGTTTGCATTTGTCTCATATATATATATATATATATATATATATAGTAAATTATTGAGGATGAGAGCCAGGCATACATTGTTGAAATGGTATTGGAAATATTTTTATTCTTTAATCAATGAAGTATGATGGCTCCACATTCTCTTCAACCCCATGATAAGTACCTTGAGACTTGGAAAAAAGGGACATTTTTAGTGGCATGTTTCTCTTCACAAATTGTATAAATTTCTAGAGTGATGAGTGGGAATTTATTTCTAGAGTGTTTATTTATGCATTTAGGACAAACTTAGTGATATCTATTTCTACTTCCTTTGTTTCTTATTTATTGACAACGTATCCATATGCATGGCTAATGAATGTGGAATACTAGTTTTCATATTATTTAACAAGCCTCCTAGTTCATTTTTAGCCTACAATTGTACAATTAGATTATTATGTTACCATTTTTTAACCATTATTACCCTTATTCCTTGTAGGTTTTGCATAGTTTTTAAATACTTTCTAATTTATGACATGAGGCCTTCATGTTCTAGATAGATAATGTCTCTATTTGAAAGGAGGTTCAAACTCTCCCTGAGTTTTTATCTTACCCCTCTAAGAAAGACAAGTTTGAGTGACTTATCATCTAATGTGAAACTATGAGTTATTTTGTAATTGAGTTAGAACCTCTCCTCATAGTCTTTCAAAAATCCATTTTTTCCTTGAATCATTCCAAAGGTCTAATCTCTTATGTCTTGTTGACGGTTGGGAAAATTCCTACCAACAACAAAAGGAATATCACTCAATCAATACCCAAATTAGTATTATACTCATTCAATATGGAAATATTCATTGTATGTGGGTTTGGTTTCCACTCAAGGGTTTGGAATTTACCAATATAAATCCTTAGGAATGCAAATAAATGTAATATAATCTAAAATAAATAAATATAATCTAATTACTAAAATATTTAAATACCCAATCTAATTAAGAGAAAATACTAAATTATATGAAATACGAGATAAAATATCTGTCATGAAATAATCAAAGAAAATGTTTATTTGATAACAGATAACACACAAAAAAATGTACTATTATTTTTTCAGATAAATAGTTATTTAAAAATATACAACACATAAATTCATATTTGATAATTACACCTACTGAAACATAACATTTCATTATAAGAAATTATACATAAAAAGGTAAAAGATAAATAGATGCATACTTCATAGAAATGTAAAATGTATTAGGTATATCAATTAAAATCTTATGCCTCAAAATATTTATGGCTTCATACTTCAATTAAAACCTCTTAAAACACATTAGTTTAAATTAAAAAAAAATATCATAAAATAAATTCAAGTCCAAAGCAAGAAGAACCTCACTTCTCCCAAGAAAATCCAATGGCAAGGAAGATGCTTCAACTAGAGACAAACAATTATAGTCTCTCAAGCTAAAAAATCCTACACGACTTTCCTTTGTCAAATATAATTATATAGATGCCTACTCATACTTTCTTCTAGTGATTTAACTCTATCTTTGTTTCCAAGAAAATAATATTTGTCGAAAAAAAATTCCTCAAGAAGAGGATGTTGTTCTTTTCCAGCATTATTTCCTTTAAGATAACTTTCCCATTGATTGTAATGCTTGGTTACAGGAGAGACATGTGGAGGATTCAAATTGTCCAAATTGATTTGACATTTGTAGTTCCTTCTTTTAAATTTTGACTTCTTCTTATTTTTTAAAATAATTATGCAATAGATTTGATACATTCTTCCACGAAAGTTAAAAATTTATTGAGTGGTTCATTGTTACATTGATTTAACTTCATGTTTCTTCTCTTCTCTCATCTTTATTTTCTTCAATACCAATTAAATCGAGTTTGTTTGGTAGGGATTCTTTGATAGGGCCTGGATCTAGAGGATCGTAATATTCCATTCCATAATCCCAAACACTAGTGATTATCTTCATCAACTTAATCATTCATATTTTAATATTATATTTCCTAATTGTCTAAGGACACCTAAATGTGCAATGTTTTCTCCTTGGTGTTTTTGTGTATATTGACTAGGTTTTATTTCATCTACCATTTCATTATTTTATCAAATAAATCTTGTGAGGGTTTCTTATCATCTATGTACAATTCCACTTGTTCAACATATTTAATAATCTCATGATAACAATTATGTATTTTGTTTACCTTCTTGAAGAATTTCTCTTAAATATTATTAATCTCGAATTAATTGCTATAGATTATTTTTTGAAAAACTTGGTATCCTTTTTCTCAATTTGAAGTTGTTTTAATTTTTCTTTTAGAGTATTGATTTGTTGTTGGAAATTAATAGATTTTTTTCTAAATTCATTTCATTGTCTCTCTTTTTGGTTTCCATTTATTTTGTATATTCCTATTTTGTGGCATATATCTCCTACTTGTGCTTATACTTTGCTTGTGTGGAGAGAAGAGTAATTTTCTAATTGAGTTGATCCATTTGTTTTTGAAAATACTTAGTAATAATCCTCAACTCTCTCAAACACAAATTCCAATGAACATTCTTGCACATGAGACTTATTATACATAGTTGATTTTAAATTAACAATGATAATGTCATAATGATCATGACTATAAATATTTATGTTGTAAATCCAAACAGCTTCCATTTTTTTTGCTTCCACTTTTGCATGCTTATGATTTAATAAATAATAAATTACTTCTTTGATTGGAAAAACATACAACAACATTTTTAAATTTTGGATCAATTGTTGATAATTCCAATAATAGATATTTTATAATAGATTTCTTTGATAGCTAATCCCTCTGCTATATAATTTGGTAGCAGGTGAGGACATGATAGAAACCTATCATTAAGTAAGAAAATAATTCATTGATGAATCAATCTCCAACATTCTTTATATAATCTTGAACTTCTTTAGTAATATTTGGAGCTGGTTAATTAAAGAACATCTCATATAATGGAACCATGCAAAATTAAAAAATATCATACAAATAATTATTGTATCTTTTGTTCCACATAATGGAATAATAAATATGAACAGACTATTGTTCTCGTGTGCAAATGCATTTCATTAGAGTGAATAAAGTTGTAGCACACACAACATCAAATAAGTATACTAACATAAAAAATCATACTTCAAACGTAAGAGTTTGAAGTGTGAAGGGATTTTCTCTCCATCGTGGTGATTACCATGATATGTGGCCTTTTGAATATGTGGATTGGGTAGAGGTCATTAAATTTTATTTTAAAAGAGTTTCGATCATGACATAATTATTTAATCAAATTTTCTGTTTCCTTCTTTTTGGCCTTAGTTTCTTTAAATTTTCGAAGAAATTGTCTATTTAGGTACACTTTAGGGGTATCTAATTTATACATATTTGAAAGGTCCAAAATCTAAGATATTATATGACTCTCTTACTATGATTAAGAATGGTACAAGTTTGAATATATGTGCGAGTTAGAGTCCATTGTACAATATCATAGTATGACAAGATGAATGAAGTAGTAGAAATTTCATGAAAACTATATTTTTTGATGACTTTAAAGTCATGTTCATGTGATTCATATTCTTATTGGAAAATTCTTTCTTATATATAGTCATACATTTGATCCCAGTTAGGGTAGACACTCATTTCTATTTGTAAGTTGTATCATAATAGAAGGCTGCACTGGGATTTTTCTCCTCACTGAGATATTTATCTTTAGGTCTTCAATTTTTATATGTTCCCCTTATTTTTAGGTTTAGGAGCTTTGAATTATTTATCTTTTCCTTTCTAAGGCATTCTTTATGTAAAACCGGATTTTGTAAAAAAATCACAATTTTGTTTTTCAAATTAAACAACAATTTTGGGTTATAGCAAGAAAATAATCAAAAGAAAACTCTTACTAAAGTTTAAAATCATCAGAGATTAAAAAAAAAAATTGAGATATGGAGTATAAATTCACAATGTAACATTAGTATGTAGACGTCAAAAGAAATTTCTCAATGATAACAAAATGATATGTAGGATAACAAACTCCTTATAATTGAACTATTTTGAATTGATAGCTAAATATTTTCATTTATACATAAATTTTCACATTCACACAAAATTTCAAATTATTTTGACATTTGATATTAAATTTGACAGTAGTAGTTAAATTCACATTTAACATTTTAGTGCATGTAACGAATGGAAAGATATTTGGTATCCAACAGTATCATGGGATAACAATTGTCAAATTTCATTTTAACCTAGATGCGAGTATGATCCATGGGAAATTACACTTGTTATCTAGGAATTCAAATATATTGCAAAATAAAGTTTTAAGCATTTACCTATATATGTATATTATGAGTATAATATTCGAGAGAAATTTGACATCTAGGTATTGTGAATATTCTGTTTTCTCTAGAGATCCAATACAAACACACACATCCTTGTATCCAACATATGCGAATATTATAATGTACATACAATTTCTATGGATCTATGAAACCTAATGAAGAAAAAATATTATAGAATAATATGTTTTTCTTCATTTAAAGTTCATGTTCAAAATATATCCAAGCATTCATTATCCAGGTATACATGTAGTGCACATTTAATTCTTTGTCGTGGATCTAGATTTAATTCTTTAATATCAAATCTTGAAATAATACTTTGTTGGCCCAAATGTCACACTCAGAGGGGGGGTGAATCAATGTGACATCAATTTTACAATCTCATAATCTTTCTTAATTATACATCCATATAGCAATGAACCATAAACATTATATCATCAACTATAACAATGCATCATCATATAAACAACATAACACAAAACCATCAATAGATCAAGAAACTATCATATCACAAGGAGACACAAGTGTTTAGGTGGAAATACATATATGAGAATACCATCAATCTTCTTCTTTTTTATCTTAAATTCATTTACATCAATTTTGCAGGCTTCAACCTACTAGAGGAAACCACCACCAAGAAATGAAAGCTTCCACTTGCATTAGGATACAACTTGATTGAGGAATCAACCTTGAAATATGCAAACAACTACTCATTGTAGGCTACAACTTGATTGAGGCATCAACCTCGATGATGAGTGGGCTCCAACCTAATTTAGGCCCCAACTTGATTAAGGATAAAACCTCAAGAATTATTAGGCTCCAAACTTAGTGGAGGCATTGACCTCCATATTCAACTTCCTTATGGACCTATATTTCATCTTATTTCAAATTGGATCCAATATCATCATATATCACTAAATATACTATTGAAATGACTGTTACAAACTAAAATCACAACTTGTATAGTTAGATTTCCACACAACCTATAATCGCTACATTTCCACACAACCTACAGTCACTGTACTACCATACAACTGGAAACTATTTTATTAATATACAAAATTCACCCAAAAGGTCATATCAATCACTCCTACTTTTTGTTGTATTTCTTCCCATTCTATGATTCAACCAATTCATTAGTATAGTCATTCAAACCCCTTCTTAGAACCTATTTACTTGATATATAAAAAACACCCGCAACATGCTCACAAACCTTTAAAATGACCATAATATATTCTTCTCATAAAATACGAGCAAAAAGAGCATGAAAACCATCTGGTTACATTCATTTCTGAGACCTGATTTCCTAACTTCTTTCAGAATAAAATTTGGATCAATATTGACTTTAGATACTCAAAATAACTATATGAATCTTTGTATAAAGTTAAACATGATATAGAAAGACCTTTTCTGGGTTCCTTGTCGTATTTCAATGGTGACCACCAACGACTACTTAACTATTTGATAAAGTGGGAATACCAAACAATAAAAAATATAATCTGACCTGATAGATGTTGAAGGTTGAACACAAAACCTCAGTCATACCATGCACATCAACAACCAACTAGGATACACAATATGATTTGAATTATCATTCACAACATCTAATTTTGTACATTGTGGGCATTCCTTAAAAAGGAGTTGGATATGAATCCTGGCGCTAACCCTTACATAACTCACCTTCACACATCAAACATGGAAAAATTATTCAATTTTCCATTTATCTATCAACATTTGTCACCCTACCATTATTTGTACAACGTAGCTTGGATCTCAGCCTAGCATGTGGATTGAATTTGATGAAGTTTGGGGCTAATGGTTCAATCTATGACTTGACATTGGAAATATTTTTCCCAAGCTCCATCTAACCAACTTAGTCCTCAACCATTATCAAACAATAAAAATAAGAGTTTTATCAAAATAACTCTTAGCTTGACTATTCAAAGCTCGACCAATGTCAAATGATAAAAATAAGAGCTTGAGCCTTGGTATTAGAATGATCAAACCAACTTGACCACTACAAGATAAGAAAAAAATTAGATCTCAACCATGAACAATTTAAACCAACTCAAATTGTAGTTACGACCATTTTCTAGACTCATAGATCAATCACAACAACTCGAACTTGTGCCTCCTAATGATCAATCGAATAAAGATCTAAGCTTTTCCAACCCATAAAAATCATTGAATGATCACATGAACTTAGTCTCATGTCACTAAATGACCAACCAAATAAAAGACTCAACCTAGGCCATAGATCAAAGAAGCTTGGACTTAGACAAATACAAACTATTCTTAGTCCATTGATCAAAGAAGCTTGACCTCAAACAAATATTAACACAATTTTATCCATTTTCAAAGGAGTTTAGCCTTAGAAAAATGCAAAATTTCTATTAAATTCAATCTGGACCATTGTCAAAGGAGCTCATCCTCAATTATGAACTCAACCTTAAACATAAACTCATCTTATTTGGACCATCGTCAAACGGGCTGAAACTCAATTACAAGCTCAGTCTATAATACAAACTCATCTCAATTTAGATCATCGTCAAAAGGAGCTTGACCTCATAACTATCAAACAAAAAAATTCACACCACAAAATTTTCAATTCAAATTAGAGCTTAGGCTGTGCCATAGAATATAAGAGCTAACTCTTGACCATATATGCCTAAGAACCATGCGAGATTGATTGAGACTCAAATTTATACTTATAAATCTATTATACCAAAATAGATCAATTGAGAATGTTCTTCCACACATTTTATGGATACTCTCCTTCATGTCATGTTTTTTTTATATTTCTAGTGGTGGAGTGAAGTTTGTAGGGCTGATTGTGGGTTTTGTCATTTATTCTAGAATTTTAATTTTAGTATCCATACCAAACCAACCATATGACCATACCCTTGTCTTTTGGCCTAGATTTTAGGCCTAATTTGGCCATCACCCATGAAAATTTAAATATATTGAATTTATACCCCATATTTAGGTCATATATTATTGAAAGACCATAACTTCTCGTATGATAGGTGTTTTTCAAGGTATGAGATGTTGTTGGAAAACAATAAATGAGAATTATCCATCCATACTATCCATAGACTTATTAGGGCACCAAAATATCAACAAAAATGTAATAATATTCAACCTTGTTAGAATTTAGGTGATGAGAGGGTACAAGAGGTCAGGTTTCTATACTGCTTCATCAGTGACACTGCTACTATTGTAAACATCCTTTGACATCATTGAAATCTTGTTGTGATCAATGAAAACACTAAGTGAAAATATTTTTTTTATTTAAATTTTAATTCTTTCAAGGAAAACATATCTGTGTATTTAACATCCAGATGCTTGGTGTAATATCTTTATACAAAACTATGGAACTAAATATAATGTAGAAAATAGAAGGTAAAATAAAATCCAAGATTTCTATATATGGGATGTTCTAATGTGGCACATATTTCTTTCTACCCAACCTGATATGATTTTAAAGAGACTTGAAAAATATGTTTTGTCTTTTATGCACCAAAATTTATCTGGATATCTAATATCATGTCTTATCCAAAATGAAAAGAGTTAAGAACATATCGTATACTAGATACAATACTAAAATGTTTGAAAATATATATCTATATTGGAACACCAGTTGGGACTATACCCATTCACTATTCATTGTTGTTATTGGTAGGAATTTTTCCAGCCATCAACATGTCCCTAGCCTCATAATAGTCATTGTACTTGTTGATGAATGTTTGATTACTTTTCTCCCATATTTTGATGTTATTTCCTTTCATATTCATGAACCATCTCAAGGTTGATTCCCTCAATGTAGAGGGAAATATATTGAACTTCTGATCATTAGATTCATAATCATATTTCATTAGAACAACTTAAAACTAAAAAAGGAACATGTCAAGGTATTCTAAAGTAAGGCAATGAAAATGGGGAAGAGTAGAAGGATTGATATTATTTAACTCAAAGATTTTATATTTTTTGCCTCCATCCTCAGCCATGCATATGGTGAGATGGTGATATTCATCCTTCTAATAAATTTAGAAAGATTCATTCTCCTACTAGGATAAGTCCCCAAATTCTACAATGTTTTTTTTAAAATGTTTTTCTCACAATCTATTTAATATTTTTCTTGATTGGGTGTGCTTACTTCAATAGTGTGAGTTCTTGAAAAAATTAAACCAAATATATCCCTAGGTCGATGCATGAAATATAATGTTTTTTTTTTATTTTTATTTTTATTTTTTTATTTGATAAAAAAATGTGACGTATGCAATTTTAAGTATCTCCCCATTAATGGCACCAAAAAATGACGAGCCAAAGAATTGCAACAAGAATGTTGAACCCAAATTTAAATTTAGATTTTCCACCGATGAACATGCTACTTTGATGAGGTACTATGTATGATGTGTGCAAAAATAAAATGGAATCTATCTATTTAGAAAGAAGATATATTATCTCTAGGAATACAAGAACTACTTAATAGCTATAAGGGTGAAATATAAAGAGAAGGGGTCAAATGAAATCTAGCAATAACATGCTAGAAAATGACTACGTTATCGGGAAAAATAAAATTGAGAGGGCTACAAAACACAACTATTTCTATTCCAATTGACCTACTATAAATTTGAATTAAAATTACTCAAAAAATATTTGTCTCTATTCTAGATTATCCACTCCAAAGTTGAAATGAAACTAATGCAAAATAACAATACCTCCACATAAGTGGCATAAAGCAACTATCCTTGAAACAACATGATGTAAACAACTACAAGAAATTAATATCACTTGCAAGAAATAATGCATAATAGAAAGTAGTGACAAGATGAACTAAATACAAATGAAAAATGGAACAACAAACAAAGGTCCCTTGTTTATCCTTGAGTTGTGTTGTATTTTCTTTAGCCACCTCAATAGATGAAATTCCTTTGATTGGCCTTCATCTATTTCATATCCATTTTTGGTAGCTTAGGGACTACTTAAAAATTTCTTTTTAAATCCTTCATATCAATCCACTTATACTTTCTGCACATGATAGGAGCAAGTACTCACCCTTTTCCTTCATGAAAAGTGAAAATTCACTCAAAAATAAATAAAAAAATATAGCGAAGTGAAAATTATGTGCTCCTAAGTGGAGTTTACAACAATTTTTATTTTATAACTCCCTAAATCCTATGGAAAAAATGTCAACCATCTTAAAAAAGTGTATATGAGATCCCAAGGAAGGTGTTAGCACAGTTCTTTGCTAAGTCATGAGTCTATTTTAAATTTTTTGTTTTTAGGATTAGACTTTGTTATTTTTCAAAAAAAAATATTACGCTACCGAAATTTCCTCTAATGCTTGTTTTAGACCTTTTCAGACAGTCTATTTTAATTATGTTTCTATCTATTTTTCTTTAATTCGATGCTACTGAAAATTTTGGTAACTTCCCCTATTTTTTAAAAAATAAAAGAAAAACACACCTGATTTGTGTCAAGCCACGTGTTCTTGTTTTAAATACATTTTAAATATTTTATTAACGATTTAAATCACATGATAGGAGTGGTTTGCGGTTAGTCATGTTAAGTTAAGTCGTGGTTATATGTGTAGTGTCTAGGTGTCAATCTGCATTAACACAACCAACTGTTGATCCCGTCATGTCTGTTAGCTGAGTTGGTTTAGCTTCATGTTAAAGTACATCATTATCAATTAGAAAATATCATGGATCTGCAGTCTTAATGCAATCATCATTTGGTTGGTCATGCATAGACGGTACCAAAAATTTAGGCCAATAATCAACATACAATGGAAGTGATTTCCAGTCACAGATCCGCTTATCTGATGCAGGGCTAGCCTGCAAATACCAGGATCCTCCAATCTCCATTTTTGTAAAACATGCACCTCAAACTATTACTCAATTCAACTTCAATACACGGCAAATTCACACTTAAATTTGCGGAAGCTTGTTTCATAATGTTGTAATCTCATGATTTATAAAAACCATGCTTGGAATCAAACCCAATTTCATAAACGCAAATACTTTCCATCTAAACCAATTCCAAGACAACAAAGCTTTTCAATATGCATATACAAATGCATCTTAATCACCTACCAATAAATGTCATTCAATCCCAAATTTAAGCCTTGTACATGCACCTTTTAAGGTCAGATTTCAATTCACAATCAAAGGTCGATCAAAACAAACGCACCCATGTTTTAATTCAACTTGACATTGTTTATTGCAAATATCATCAACTGGAAAATACACAGTCATTTTCACACACAAACTCTTCAACTTATATTCACACCAACCATACTTTCATAACCCCAACTCCCATCTTTCATTCTTATAACGCCAGAGTTTAAAATCAAAACTCAAAGAAAAAGATGCGCCCTGCTACCATTTCAATCTCAATGTTAAATCTCTTCAACAGCTATTCCTATCCGCTCATTAATTGTTTCAGCAAAAGCCTTACCTAGGAAGAACGCATCTAGCACAGCTTTGCTAACACTTTGACCTGGCGGAGTGTTGCTGCACTGAACTCCTACGCTGAGGGAACGCTGTTTGTTCTTCTGAAGTCCATTTCCACGCCAAGTATGAACACGCAGATGCAATGAAATTCCATATCGATCTGCTCATTGCGTTAAGATTTATCAACGCTGTGTTGTTACCGCTTCACAACA
Source organism: Pinus albicaulis (assembly GCA_034641835.2). NCBI lineage: Eukaryota > Viridiplantae > Streptophyta > Pinopsida > Pinales > Pinaceae > Pinus > Pinus albicaulis. Next base: position 659,044,002 of record CM076582.1, on the reverse strand, counting down.
CGTCCTACCTTTAACATTTTCATGGATCCTTAATTCAAAACTCAACGCATCAATATATTTGCCAATTAAATGCTCTACCTGCGTTAAGTTTGTTCACGTCATCTGCATCATGTTTCAACATCTCCACGATATCAATTGAAATTTATTGCATCAATTCTCCATGTTGCCCAGTGTTTAACACCTTTTGCACCTGCGCTAAGGTTACAATTCCATCTGGTTCCTTAGCTCTGTTCGTTTCTAAACGTGATTTTAATTCAGACTCATTCCTTACAGTATTTCAGACAATCCAATTGTAAGACAATTGTTTACACCTCACAATGACTCCTCTTCGATGTCACGAGTTACCCATCACTTCTCCAATTGATTTCTTACACTCTGCATTCTTAATTCATACCAAAACAGAGTTTTAAATATGCATATACCAATTTGATACCCAGATACTTACCATCTGAACGCTTTCATACAATCCATCAATTTTAAAACCAAAACTCACTTGGTTCCTTATGAAGATCTACGCTTCACATTCACTGGGTGTTTCCTCATTTCCCATCGCTGTCAATCAATACTACAGGTCGATAACCAAATTACTGGACATACATAGATTTAACAATACCATTTATCAATTGCCATACCGATATTAATAGCTTATGTGCAGAGCCACCTTATAAGGATTATTTAAACCAAACATATTCACATAATCGAATTCAATTCTGCCCAAGACTTATGTCTTGTGGCTTCAGGCGCTCAGTAAATAGCATTTGCTGCAATCGATTGTATTTAAGAGGACTGGTTCAATCTTAAAATTAAAATCACCATTCTTGCAGAGATTATATTCAATTCCATCCATAAACACTCAGCTAAGGCACATGATCGAACTCTCAATTACAAATCGAACAAGAAATTTCCCAATTAACCAAAACATATATAATCTGAAACAAAACAATAACTTACAAACTTTTGTTGGCCAGATATTTCAATTATGTGGCCCTTTACAATTGCTGAAGGCTTACAGCCTTGCTGTTCAAGCCTACTCTCAATCTCACACTCTCTCACAATCTCAATGTGTTTTTCTCTCAAAACCCCCTCCTATTTATACAATTTTAAAAATGATTTAATTAAATGCTCAATCCCTTCAATTCCTCAACAAACCCCTAAATCTCTCAACATCCCTAAAAGATGGATTCTTATCCCTAAGACTTAGAAACTAATTCCAACTTAGGCTCCATCATTAATTCTAAATAATCTAGAAACTAATTTCTCTCACATTTACAAATTCTCACAAATAATTAATTTAAATATAATTAATCACTCAAAATTTAATATTTCTTCAAAAAATGAAACCCCCTAGTCTTAAATAAATTACAAGGTGTTTTTCGGAGCTAATGCTACTGCATCATTATCTCTAGCCACCTGTAGCATGTCATCTAAAGCTACACAACCAAATGAAGACCATAATTTCTATCACATGGTGCATGTCATGGTCCAGGATATTTACCATAATGAAAATATCTTCCATGGGAGGGTGAACCAATGTAGTTTTTTTAAACCACCGAGAAAGAAGGAAGACTATCTATTTTGAGCTTAGCTGTTGGAGAACGATATTTTATAGTGTGCAACTTAAGGAAGGATTCTTAGATTTCAGACAAGATCTCATAAAATACAGAGCAACACCTGTTAGGTGAGCTCTTCCTGACTTTCCACCTATTAGAGTTCAGCATATAGACTTATTAATTACCGAAGATGACTAAAAGAGGAGGAAAGATAAAATGAATTGAACCACAAGGAGCTGACATAGTGGATTAAAATTCGAATGTGAGAAGGTTGTTTGTTCAAGCAGGGTGGTATTCTCTATGCTCAAGACTAGGAAGCTCTCACTTAGGAGTAGATTAGGAGTTTGCAAATTCTTTCAATGGAAAGGAAGCAACCATTGATGGTCTTAAATTGCAGGAATCAACAGATTCAATTTCTGAAGAATTCAACCTTCCACAAGAAGGATAAACATGGTTTAAATGCCAAGTCATCACTGGAGGAGACCTCAAAAATTTCCTTAAATATGGACACAGAGATCCCAACTGGGCCAAAAGAATTCCTAGTAGTTTCCTTAAAAATGAATGGGTAGAAGTTGTTAAACTCATCAAAATTTACCTCACTTGTGAAAGAAGGTATACTGTAGTGTTTCTTTATCATATGAGATTTATATTTCATGTTTCAGGTATGAAGACCTTCAACTTGCCATACTTTTTTTCTGAAGAGCCTAACAAAGATGTCAACCGAGATTCAAACACACACTATTGCTTCAGAATACATCTTGTATAATCAAAATCTCATTAAAGTGTTAGTTGAAGAAGAGATAAGGAAAAGAAATCAAACATGGGACCATTTCTTGTTTTAGAGGGCATGCCAACCCGCACCTACACCTCCAGCACAACTGTCTCTAGCTTCACAACAACATGCTAAGCCGGTAAAAAGAACAAATAGAAAGGCTAATAAGGAGAATATCCATAAGTCCAAGAGTGGAAAAGAAAAGACTCCTTCAGTCAAGGTTGAGAGGAAGTTGGATAAAGAAGAGAGATCATCAATAAATAAACCTAAATCCATGAAAATGGTGCCTCCCTTTGTTTTTCCTAATGTCTATAATAGATCTCGAAGAGGATGGTATGCAACTGCAGAAAAATCCAAAGCATATGTGCTACTGAAAATTCAGGAAGAAGAAATTCAACAGAAAATGCAAAAAGAGTATCAACCCACAAAGTCTGATGAAGAGCTCCTCAAATATGCAGGGTATGAAATAAGTAGCAAGAGAAAGAAATAGGAGACCAAAAATATTGTTGGTACCAGAAAAATACATACTAGAGACAACAACAAGTTCAAGCTCAAGTATAAGGCTCCGCACAATCCAATTTTGTTGAAAAATTTCATTGATGTAGAAGGAAAATATGAAGGGTTAAAGACTAATGAGTCCAAGAAGAAAGATAGAAACAAAACCCCTTTAGAGCAACAAACAAAACCATCAAAGAGAAGAAATATACTAAAGGGTTCAAAGGAGGAAAAGGCCACTGTCAAAGAAGTAGCCATAAGAACCACAAGATCAAGATCAGTTGTTGGCAAAAAATGAGACTTGGACAAGCTTGCTGAAGCTGAAGCCCACATGGAAGAAAGGTAAAAAGGTTTCCTCATAAGACACCTTTTTGCTTATCAAGTGAAATTTTGAACAACAACTCAAATTTCAAAGTGTATAAGTCTGCCAGGGAAAACTTTAAGGATGGAAATTTATCTTAAAGTTTAGAAACCTTGGCGAATCCTAGTAGTCCATAATATGCAATCTGTAAAATGTTTGGAGACATTTTTGTAAAAATATTCAAATTTCTAAGAATTTTATATTGTATCCATATACGTTTTTGGTGATTTTTAGGGTAAAATAATTTCACACTAAAAAATTTGGGCGAATCATTTTTAGAAAAAAATGGAAATTAACGAATATTTTTTTTAGAAAAAGTATAGAAAATTATCCCTCCTGCAAATATTAGCTCCTAAAATTAGTCTACCCAGGTTTTTCAATGTTTTCTATGCATTTTTTAGAAAGAAACAAAATGCTATTGTAAATTCTAGTAGTGTTACAATTTTTGTGCAGTCACAGGTTTTTACCGGAATTTTCAGTAGCGCCTGTTTTAAATTATTTTTTACATCTATCCGCAAAGTTTCCGAGTCAGTTCAGGAAATTTAAGGTCTCATAGCGAAATGGATATATCAAGTTATGGTTATAAGTGGTTATGAGGTTGTTGAAGGTCATATTTAATGAAGACACATGGTTATTTAAGAACCAAAAACATGAGGAGAAAAATCAACAGAAAAAGGGGCAGCATGTCGGCATACTCAGTAGTTCAGCCCAAATTCTCTTCCCTTATTTCATCTACATCTGTCCTTTCAGTTAGATTTTGATGGGATATAGCTTTAATGCCATTATGACACCTATGTAATGTTAGGAGCAGTGTTTCCTTATTTTTAGAAGAGATGGAGTTGGTGCCTCTCTTTCTATATATACCATTTGTAAATACCTTTTCAAGGGTTGGATATTGGTCTACCTGAAGACTTAATATAATAAAGAAAATTCTTTTTTCACTTCATGCTAGAGGATTTTGTGAATAAAGAACTATCTAATGTATGGTGTGTTGCTATCTTTGTTGATTTCTTCTAATTTATGAGTTGCAGCAGTTAGTAAGGTGTGAGTAATAAATTTTTAAATGATCTAATAATACATTATCTTCTTTCCAGCTTCGTTCAAATCATATATATGTTGTAGAACATGTTAGTGAATATTTCATAAAGTATTTTTGAAATAATTTATGCATGGAATCTACTTTATTAATGTTGTTTACTTTACATAAAACAGAGTTTGTGTAAAGAGCCATCATTATAGTCGTGACTGATATAGGATATGAATTTTTCTTAGAGTAAGTACCAACTATCCATCACCTCTCATTTGTTTCACTCTGCTCCCTATACTACCATTTTAACCATACAATTTATACTTGCCACAACTTTCCAAATGCATGAAAGTCTTAAAGAATAAAAAATCATTTCAAACTCTTTGAGAAGCCACCCCACCACTCAAAACATTTAAATTTGAAATGAAATATGATGTGTAAGGCTTAGTTATTTTCCAGTCAAGGAGTGACTCCTTGCGCTATCATCTATCCTAGAGTAGTCAGCTCCATCATTCCATGAGGTTTTTACGACCACTTTCTCCCTACAAATACCTAATTTTAGTAGTTTCCATCTTCCCTTTCATGTTATTTAGGCCTAAGACATATTTTTATTCCTTTTCCTTATGTGGATTATGACACTGGAGGAAAAATAGTCCTAAGTGGCCTATAATTACAGAAATATAGACAATGGTTATGGATGGTGTTGGTAGAAAAGTTAGGTAAACGTCTTATACTATTATTTACTCTAAATAAAATGGGAATTTTTCTTCTTTCCTCCCCTAAACCCTAAATTTTAACATCTCTTTAACATATTTTAATATTTAATGGAAGTTCCAATTCTCCTAATTGAATTTATATAGAATATTTATTTCCTACTCCTTTTATACTGCTAATTATTTTGAGGAAGGTTGTTTATTCCATTTGTGAAGGTTTGGGAATTTAATAATGATCCAGATTTATGCAGGGACACAATAGAATACATATATAACCATCAATATAAATATGCGGTGAAAATAACACTTCATTTCATTAATATCAAAGAACTGAAATTTTCTTACAGAGAGAATGGAAATAAACTAGCTAGGGCGATGGTAGATTATCTCTAAGAAGAGATGTGGTGGCTACAGGCCTCTGAATTGTGTTACAATGAGGCTCGAGGGCTTGTTTATTATAGAGAAACAATGGAAAACCATAAACATCTAAAAACCTAACCCTAGGAGATGATGCGCCAAAAATATGGGCCCCATTTGGGTAAATTGATGTTTCAACTTCCCGGGGTCGTAACTTTGGCATACTATCTTCGTTTGATGCACATGATACATCGTTAGAAAGGTCTATCTGAGGACTAAAACTGTTGACCATGAATATAAATTCTAGAACATAATCATATTTAACAGAGGCGCTATGCCCAAAAAACGTTGTTAGGGCCTCAAAATGACTCCCGAAGTTCAGGACCCAAAAATTTGCTAAAAATAGTAAGTTGTGTCGAAACTGAAAAAATGAAAGAGATAATGGTGGGGCCCCAAATGGAATATGTGGGTAGCCACCAATATCCACCTGGATCATTCCTCCCCCCTTAGGAAGCAATGGTCTCCATTTCGTTGAGTTCCTCAATGATATGAGGAAACTTCTGCAGAACTTGGTCCCTGATGAACCACTTGCCTTGGTGCAGGAGTTGGCCAGTTTTGACAACCTGATATAGTTGGATCTTCTGTTGGTGATTGTTCTTGATTTGCATGTCCATGATACAATATGTGGTGGCCTATTCCTTGTAGTCTTGGTTTAACTCTGTTGGCGTGAGTTGTTCTGCAATGTCATAGGTGTCTAGTAGAGGTGGGAAGTAGGGACGAAGGTGGTACTAGACCAAGGAATGGTGGAATACTGAGCTCGAATGCATTGTTCCCTACAACCTTGGTGATGGTCTATGGCCCATATCGAAGTGGTCGAAGCTTGCGGTGGGGTCCATTGAGGCGTTCCTTCTGCAAATGTAGCCACACTTTTTCGCCCATCTGGAAGTTGTGTGGCACCCGATGTTGATCATGTCGTTTCTTGTACTTAGCATTGGATTTATCCAATATGTCATGAACCTGTTGGCAGATGTACTGAATGCACTCGATGAATATGTTTTCTTTGTTAGCTTCAGACTGGACATGAGCCTAATTTTCCTTAGTAGCCACAAATGACATGGCTACGTCAAAGGGACATAGTGGCTAGAATCCCAAGCCCACCTAAAAGGGGTTGTGGCCGGTTGAGCTGTGGAGAGACCAGTAATAACTGTGTTGTACATAGGGGAGTGTTACACAGTAATTTTTCACCGTCGCTGCAATCCCCATCTCGCCCATTGGAGGGTCATTTCTGTGACCAATAAGCAGTGTCATGCCTTGCAAATAACATCATTGCATCCCTTTCCATGAGGACAACATTCCTTCTATTGATCATTTCCTGAGCAGACCCCTAAAAACACCTGTTTTTTCCTTGGTGCTGGTAGCCCGTTATGTCCTCGCGCCAATGAGGAAAATTAACACTGAGCCCATGCCAATTGGTGCTTTGTCCCAGTTAAGCACCCGTGCCAATCTGCTTATGGAATTTTTTTTAAAAAAAGAGGCGAAGTTTCGATTACAACAACTTCGTGGATGAGTCATGAGGAGTGGTTTTGACTGAATAACCACGGCCTTCCTCCTTTGGCCTCTTTTTTCCAACTTATGGGGAACCCCCCAAGGGATAAGGCCTCCCTTCCACTATTGTAGGGATCCCAACCTCCTCTTCTCCTCTATAAATATAGCCATCTTCCATTGATGAAGGAGCTGAATGGTTGAACGGGCTAAATGGCTAAGGGGCTGAATGGTTGAACTGGCTAAATGGTTGAGTCTCCAAGAGCCTTCATAGCCTAAAGAATGCTACAAGAGCCTTGATAGTCCTCATAGAGCCAAATCAGTATCAAGGAGATTGAGGACTGAAGAGAGAGGCTTGTCCCATGCCTGACGAGCTTTACTGACACGTATTCCGCTGTCGACCCACCGAAGGAAGATTTAACTTCAGGGCCAGGTTGTATTTTACTTTGTATTAATTAATGATAAGCGACTTTGGTTATGGTTCCACTCATATTGTCCATTATGATCATGAGTTTTGTCTTCTCTGACTGATACATAATTGTATATATTGGGTTTTAGGCTTGTGTGTTCATCGTGTTTCTTGTATGTGCAGGTGTTTGATCATGACAAGCGAGAGAATTGTGATCTGCCGGAGCAAGGAAATGGGAGTGCTATCTTCTCTACGAACAACAACGTTGGACTTAAGGTAGGCCTTCTTTGCAAGTTGGTCTATTTCAATTAAGAACTTGCACCTTAGCGTGATATGATTGTTGCTGGACCCGATCTGGGCTAGTAGGGATCGCCTCTGTCCGCAGAGGGGATTTACCTCCACAAAAAATTGGCGACCATACGGGGGAGACATCGATTTTGGGTATTGTCTTGTCTTTTCGGTCGATTTTTTACTTTTCTTGCTTGATCGGCTCTTTTGGTTTTCTTTTTTCTAGTGTAAAACCTCTGTTCAGCCCCAGAGGATCAGATCTAACCTCTTCTTTTCCGAATTTTTCTTCTTTTCATGGTTGGATTGATCACTTGCGCCATCCCCTATCTGGCACGGATTAAAGCTAGACAGTCACGCCATCTCCTGTAGGTGATAGGGTTTTCCCTTGTTCGAAAGTTTCTTTTGGTCAGTACTTTGCTTCTGGGTTTGTTTTAGATTCTGCTTGAAGTGTTGAGTCTGGTCTTGGTTGGGAGAAATTCTTTGTTTTTTCATTTTTAGGTGTTGGCGCTTGTTGTCAGTTAGCAAACTACGCCAATTTTCCATTGGCGCTAGTTGTCCATGAGCAAGTCGCACCAGTTGGTGCTAGTTTTCAGTGAAAAAGTCGTGCCAATTTCAAGGTGTGTGAAAATTGAGATTTTTTCCCTAAATCCTTCACCAGTGTGTCTTTCCCTTCTAGTCTTTTCTCTGTATGAGCATAGATTACATTGCTCATTGTTTGAAATGTCTTCTCTCCATGATTTCTTGATGTAAAAGGGAATGAATGCCTTGTTTTGATCTCATGCTTTGGAAGTCCTCTTTGTGTCTTGTCGCCTTTTGGGGGATTTCGTTACAAAGTGTTTGAAACAATGATTGCATTCTTAGTGTTTGCTTACATCTCTTTTGCCTTCATCCTTCATTAAGAAGATTTGCGTTCATTTAGTTTTCGTCTCAAAAATTTCTTTTTGTTAAAATGCATTAGATCACATTGCATTGAAAAGTATTATTGAGATTTATCATTGAACTTAGATCACATTGTTTAATGATTGAAAGCTAAAAGTTGCTTTGAGTGCATTCTTATCATTTGAAAAGAAAAAGGAAATTGTGCATAGATTACAATTGCATAGTTTTTGAAAAAGAGGATTTTGCATAGATTACATTGCATTATTCACATCGTTGAATGTTCGAAATTACTTTTGGATAGTGAAATTCATCTAGTTTGGAAAAAATTTCGTTTTAAGTATTGATGTTTGTTGTATCATTGTTTGAAGCTCTTCCCTTAACTAGATAGCATTCATCGAATTGAAAAGTTTTCTTTTCTCATATAGCTGCAAATAGGATATTGTCAGATGACACTTGCTAGGGCCTTAAAACAAAGACATAATTGAAGATCAACCATAAAATTTACTCAATTTACCTTAAGGAAGCATTGAAAAATTAACGAAATATTTAGAGGTCTAGGTTAGTGACGTGTTCCGGCGTCATTAAACCTAGTAGTTGTCATTTTCCTCTTGGCTTTAGACAGCACTAGTACAGACTTTTTCTCCCCGTACCATTGTGTATATAAGGGGAGAACCCACTAGGTTGATATCCTTTATCTATAGGAAGCCGAGTCTGCCACCCTATACCTATGATATACCGGACACAGCATTCGGGGAGATTGCCTACATGTACGTTAAGTCCTTGGTTCATTTCTTTTTCATTTTGAAACCAAGGTGTATATTGCAGTTCACAGTTATTTGGTACACCCTTTGCCTAGAATTATTGAGCAGTCATTTTGATCTTATCTAACTCCTTAAATTTGAAAAGATCATTAAGTGCTTGTCCTTTCACAATTGCTTCAAAACTGAAAGACATAGAGTCACCTTTCATCCGTTTCTCGAATCTTAAAACATGAAATGGTGAAGTTTCTAAATTTCAATGTGGTAAAATAAATCACCCGCGATCACATGCCCTTTTAGAGTTTGCTTGTTGGCTGTTTGATTGTGTGCCTTTGTTTTTAGTCCGTGTGTGGTTTTGAGTTTTTGATGGAAACTTTTCCAAAGTTCACCAACCAAGGAATCCCCTCCGATGGGAATCCTGGTCATTTTCCTCCTTTTGGAAATGTTGGTGCTCCTTATATGGCGACGTTGTCCCTTCCTGGGTTAACTGTTGGGTTGCCTGTTTGGTTGTTTTCAACCTCTGTGGTCCCAAATGTCTCAGCTACTATTCAATCAGTTCCTCTGCCTGAACAACATCATGTTGATTCTAAGGTGGACCTCTCCCCTTCTTCACATGTTTCTGCATCCTCCTCTTGTACTTCGCCTAGTGAAAGTTTGGATTCGAGTAACCAGGTGGCTAAGAAGAAGAAGTCTGATAAGCGAGAGGCTAAGAGTGCAGCTACTGCTTCTAAAACATCTCCTCTTGATAAACCTTCCAACCCTCCGTGAAAAGTCAAATTCCCTTTCATGTTGTGGCAGGGAAACCATCTTCTTCGAGATTTCCCTGGCATTCCCAAGGTGCTCGAAGTATGGTCTAACAGTCATCCGTCATTGCCTTTGGCTTCCGGGAGTCAGGTTGGGGGCATATCTTCAGCTAGTGCTGGTAAAAATCTTAAGAAGTAGGGTAAGCTCACCAATCCCTGTAAGTTGTGTGAAGGGAACCATGCCATTCACCTTTGTCCGTATATGGATGAAGCCAGGCGAGTTTTGGACAACTAGGTTGTTTATGCGCCATGCCTTCCGGCTAGTTACAAACAAATTTCTTTGATTCCTCCACCAGCTGATCCTACGATTGGTCAAGAATCATCCTTGGTCGATCCCACTCCCTCAGAAATTAAAATTCAGGAATCCATCCTCGACCAACAATTAGTCATGGGATCGATTGAGCTGGCCCCGTCTATGGTGCACCAGGTCTTTTCCATTGAGAGTGGACCTCATCCCCCTCAGGTTCTTCTTGTTTCTTCAAATTCTTCGAACTTAGAGAAGGATTCTCCTATCCCTATACCTCAAGAAGCGGATCCTCGGCCTCCCATGATAGAGGTCCCAGAGGATGCCCCTCTCGCCTTCGAGATGGAGGTCATGGAGGATGCTCCTTCTTCGATCGTAACACTAGGGGAAGACCATCTCGGTTTTATGGTGGCCCCTCCAAGTAGCTTGGTTTCTTCCTTTGATTGGAATCGATTTATGGGATATCGCCTTCCGTCTTATGTTCCTTTCAAGATAACGGTACAGGCCTTTGGTTTGGTCGTACCCAGCACCATTATAGACGAAGGTGCGTCTGTTAGTGTTATATCCTCAACTACTTGGCACGCTTTCGGTTCACCGCCGCTTGCACCTGTTACACAAAATCTCTTGACGTTCAATAGAATAACTAGTCAATCATTAGGGATCCTTCCAAGGTTACCTGTTATGTTGGGAGGTAAAACTGTTCATATGGACGTGATGGTTATTTCAGGCCCCTTGGATTTCAATCTGCTCTTAGGGCGTTATTACACCTATGCCATGGGAGCGCTTGTCTCCTCCCTTTTTCGTGTGGTCTATTTTCCACATGAAGGATGGATCATGACCATTGATCAACTTTCGTTCTTTGGTCCTGATGTGGTAGCTGGCCCACCATCATCCCTTCCTAGTTTTTATCCACCCGTTGTATCTGCCCCACCGCAGGTCAACTATGTGGCTACCTACCCTGTGCCTGTACTCAGTGCTGATGCCATTGTGCATAAGGTGCTGGGGGCATTGGGTCCTGACTTCCAGGATGTTTTCCTTCCATCAGGAGTGGAACTCTTGGAAGCGATGACTTCTTATTCATCATGATGAGTTGTCGTTAGAGCAGAGTTTGTTTTCTTGTGTCAAGCACCTTAAAAAGTGAAACAAGCTTGTCAGAGCATAGTTTGTTTTCTTGTGTCAAGCTCGTTAAAAAATGAAACAAGATGTTCCAGAGTAGGGTTTTTTTTTTCCTTGTGTCAAGCTCCTTAAAAAATGAAACAAGCTGGTCAGATCATGGTTCATCTTCTTGTGTCAAGCTCCTTAAAAAATGAAACAAGGTCGTCAGAGCAGAGTTTGTTTTCTTGTGTCAAGCTCTTTACAAAATGAAACAAGGTCATCCGAGCAGAGTTCCTTATCTTGTGTCAAGCTCCTTAAAAAATGAAACAAGGGCATCTAAGGATAGTTCTTTTAATGTGTCAACCCTGTTAAAATAATGAAACACTTTCTTGTTCAATTTGAGTCTTTGATAAGATCTCGTAAAATCCTAGTCGATTCTTTCTCTTGATCTCATAACTTGAACCTTCGCTCCATCTACCTTTCATATGGACTGAAGCTTGGGGGGCATGCACCTCGAATTGAGTCACCATGCTGGGGGGCATGCTTACTTTTTCAAGCATATTTTGTTTCCGTTTCAAGCTTGTGTAAAAATGAAACTGGTTTCAAGCATAGTTTATCTTTGTTTCAAGCTTGTGAAAAAATGAAACCAACTTCAAGCAGAGTTTCGTAAAATCTTGTGTAAAAATGAAACCATTCCCATTTTACCTCTTGTGATTTCCATTTTATCAGCCCGTTTTTTCCAGATGAGCCTTGGTTTTCTCATTCCATCGTCACTGTCTGCTTGGCCGACCATATGCCTTCACTTGGTTGTTACCCGTTCTTGAGGAACCACTGCGATCAGTGGTCCTGTTAGCCAGCCTCTTAACTTTATCATGTTCTGAGTAGTTCCACCATTACCAGAACCAGTTGCTACCCTTTATACCACTCGTTCCTCCAGTAGGAGTCACCTTTCAGCTCTTTTCTGACTCCCTAAAAATGAAAAGATTGTCGATTTTCTTGTTGTTTTGATCTCGTTAAAGTGGCTGCGAAACGACATCTACCCAGTATATGTTTACCCCTTTTTTGGGTTGGGATAGATTATTTACGAAAAAGGAATACCCTAGCCTATCGCGACTAGGAGGTTTTCTCAGACATAGTTTTCTACATTTTCGGATCTGAGGAACTATTTACGAAAAGGGACTGTTGGAGTTTACTTTTCTGATGTCTTTTCAAACTCTCTAAATATGAAAAGATGCCGAGTTCTTCCTTTGTCAAACTTGTTAAACCTTGATGACATCGGATTCAGTCATAATGACGAAATTCAAGTTTCTCCTTCCTAGGGATCGTTAAATGTACTAGGTTGGGTTTGTTCGAAGGATGAACTTATATGACAAGCATATGGTATCCTCTTCAAGCTTGTGTAAAAATAAAAAGGTACTCGCCAGAAATGGTGGGGGGAAATGGAACCAGTATCGTCGTTGTTACACCATTTTTTGGTCATCTAACTCTTCATCATTAGATGGACCCAAGTACACCATGTAAGACCAGTTTTACCCCAAGTAAAACTGCTTTCACTATGTTAATTAGGAAACCCCAAAAGGAATAATTAATTAAACCATAATTTAATTATTATTCCCAGTCATGTTTAACCCAAAAACAAAGAATTTAATGAGATAAACCTATAGTTATCTTATTATTTTCTAGGAATAATTATTTAAATAATATTCCTTGTTAAATATGACCAAATCAACCACCATTAATCAACTAAATCATTATTTATTTGATTATATCCCAACCACTTCCTTAAAAAGATAAATAAATCATTTATTTATTTATTTTTCACTAATCAAGGGATTTGACCTAAGTCAAACACCCTTTCCCTCCAACAAATAATAATAAAATATTCCATAGAGGTGGATCTAGATGTGATTAACATTATTTTAATCATGCACCAAGATCTAGAAGGACCCAATATTTTGTTATAAATAGGAAGGCTTTCCCCATCATTCTTCACCTTTTGTTGCATACTAGATCACTCTGGATCTATACACTCGGTCTCATTTTCCGCCATTGTTGCTCCCATTGAGCTCTACCTTCTACATTGGGTTTTCTACATCTACAAGAGAGAGAAAGCTTAGATCTGAAGTGCTGAGGACTACAAAGAACCCATCCCATTGAGGAGATATGGATACACCTTCTTGTTTCCTCCTAGGTGCCCTGCAATATAAAAATTCATTCAAAAATCGTGTTCTTGTCTTGTCTGTTGGATGCATGGAGCAAACTCTTTACTTCACTGCTTAATATCTTTCCATTTATAGATCTGTTTGTTGCAGCACTTTAACTACTAATTGAAGATCTGAAGATGTTTTGCAGCCATTATTGCTGTTAGGGCTATTAGTTATGCGTAGCTAAAGTGGTTCTTTTTCGTACGCTTCGACAAAGAATTCATACTAACAAATGGCGACTCCACACGGGTTTTAAATTACGACCGCTGTCGTTTCTCATATTCCTGCATATCCAGCTACTTCAGGCCCTAGGGCTTCTTTTTAGCTGCTTAGTTTTTCTCTTTTCATGTCATTTTTCTCACACAAAACCCTAAAAACTTAAAATTTCTAACTTCCGTGTGTTTCTGGCCCTATTGCGCAGGTAAGCGACACCAGCCGCAACTGAGACGACAACTTTTCAGAAAATCTGCCGCCGAAACAACCGGAACGGGGGGGTCGCACCTTTTGGCCCAAAACCTGCGACCTGGACGCACTTTTCAGCCTGTAACCTGCGACCTCAACCAAAATCAGGTCAGAACCTGCGACCTGCCTTTTTTCCAGCATTTTTTCTGTAATTTTTCTGGGTTCTGCTGCAGCCTCTGCCAGGGTTTTCCAGCCTCTGCCTCAGCCCGCCTTGACCAAGATCTGATCTGTTTTTACTCATCTAAGTGGGAACCCAGCCCCTTAGGGCTTTAGTACCCTCCACTTTTTGTGGAAGAGTTTCAGCTGTTTCAGCCGTCGGTTTCAGAGCTTCAGCCCTTTCTTTTTCCAGATCTGTGACCTCACTTCCAGATCCATCGAAATCAGCCTCTTTTTCTTTCAAATCACCTCTTGTCGTTTTGTTTGGACCTCCCCTAAAGGCCTCTGCCTTGCCCCTCCCGGCTTTTTGCTGATTTCCCTTTTTTCCAGCCACCTTGCCCCTGTCTCTTGGCTGTGATCTGCACCCCTTATCTGCAGCTTTATCCTCCGGATCTCTGTCCCCTTTGACCCCAGATCTGTTGAGCTTCGTTTGTGTGTGTTTCCATAGTTTTTCCCTTTCTTTTCAGCATAGTTTTGAGAGACCCACTTTCTTGGGTTTGATAGATGCATATGTAGCTGTTATTTTTCTGTTATTTCAGCATTTTTATTCTGTTCTCTGTAGGTTTATTTTCAGCTACGTTGCACACTTTTTTTCTCTCAACAACGGAAAGGGTTTAACAATTAAAATTAACGCACACCACACACTGACCTTAAGTGAAGAAGCGCCTGGTTTACACCGCCTGGCAAAGACTCTAAAATCAATCGTCACTGCACCTTATCTGCCCTTGACCTTCTTGATTTTGTCCCTTTCTGCCCTTGTCGGTTTCCTTCTTCCTGTCATCATTGCGCCCCCAAGGCGCCCTTCCCGGAGACTTCTTGGCCTTCATCCTCAGTTCCCGGTTGATCGACCTGCTCCGCACCGTCGTCGTCGAGCCAGTCCACCTTCGAGTCCGCACTCCGACTCCTCTCCTGATTCCTCAGGTCCCCCTTCTCCTTCCGGTTCCCCCCCTTTTACCTTCACCATGTCTGGATCAGGGCCCAATGCTAGCGGCCCCAATACCGGCCCTCCTTCTAGCGGAACCGTCACAACCACTACTCCGGCCACCCCTGTGCTGCCGTACATTGCAGGCCTCAGCCTCTCCGATTTCCATCAGTTGATTAACGACCCCATTCACCATAATAATACCTGGCCCACTATGCCTACCAAGTTACCCTCCGATATCCCTAAGTTCGAGGGCCTTAATGGCGAAGACCCAACCAATCACATCCGGTCTTTCCACATGTGGTGTTCCTCCAACTCCATTACCGATGACTCCATCCGTCTTCGGTTGTTCCAACGCACGCTTACCGGCAAAGCTTCTAAATGGTATGTCGAGCAGGCCACTTCCTCCCATACCACGTTCGAGACTCTTGCCCAAGCCTTCTTGTCGTACTTCCAGCTCCCTCTCCGATACGACACTGGTACGGAGCTCTTGACTTCATTTAAGAAATCCTCTTCCACACGCCTTTCTGCCCATGTTCAGGAATGGCGACGAAGACGGAGCTTATGTCGAGCCCCTCCCTTTGAAGATCGGGTTTACATGGACTGGTTCCTTCGCACCCTCCCGTCTCCCATCGGCAAAGATGTCGCCTCTCATTTTCCTCAATCCGAAGAAGCCGCCCTCCAAATAGCTTTAAAATATGACCTGATCTATGCTCAATCTGGTTATGTTTATACCGTTCTTCCTGACATCCCCCGGCCCGGTGGCGCTAACGCCCCGGGGGCATCTCATTCCGCCGACGGCATTGTTGGATCTCTTTCCCACCCCTCTGCTCATCCTCCTATGAGCCATGGCCCTCCTCAGGGAGGGGCCAGCACCTCTAGCACTCTGCCCCCTCCCGGCAACATGTATCCAGGATATGGCATGCCTCATCCTTTTGCCCAACCTCCTGCTTACCTCAATGCTGCCCAACCCAACCCTTACTTTTATCCGCAGCCTGGTGCGCCAGCTCCCCCAGCATATGCGTTTCCGCCTCCCTTGCCTCCTCACCACCTGCAACAGCCCTTACAAACCCCTCCAGGGCAAGTATTTGCGCAGCAGGGTGCGTTTAATCCCCCTTCCCAAAGAAGGCGGAGAGGCAACCAGAACCCATCTGCCCCTGGTAACCGAGGACCCAATTCTGGTCCGGACCCTAACACTAGCAACCAGCCTCAGGGCATTCCGCCCAGGCCGGACAGGCCGCTTCGCACAAACAAGCCCTGTTCGTGTTGTGGTGTTTACGGTCACTACACTCACGATTGCCCTCTCTTACCCCAGATGCGACAGATGTGGGAGTCTCAAGCCACATTGCGCGGACAGCACACCTCCCCTCACGCTCCTCCTAATGTGGCCACTACCCAGCCAGCTGTGTTCACTGATCCTTTACCTCAACAGGGATTCATGGCTACCCACCCCCCTGACAGCCATGCCGCCACACCCTCGTCCATTTCTGGTTCCTCTGACTACCAGATCCTCATGATGCACTCCGATCCGTCCCCTTTCGTCGACCTTCACCTTCAAACTCGGTCTCGCCAGTACACCAAGCCCCCTGCTCAGTCTGCTCCCGAGCCCCCATCTTCAGGTTCTACAGAGCCTCTTTCGACATCCAGTGTCCCCTTACACATCCCTCAACCCAAAGTTGAGGTTCACCCAAAGATTCCAAAGGGTCCATTACGCCGAAATGCTGCTTCTGGTCGAGCCGCTCAATCGTATAGTATAGTAGATGATTTGGCACAATCCCCTGCTGCCATTTCCACACTGGAACTCCTCCAGTCGTGCCCTTCTCAAAGGAAGGCTCTACTATCTGCCGTGGGCGCTGTTGATCCTGCTGATGACCAAATGATTGTTTTCGACGCCACTCAATCGGACCACCCTCCCCTTCCTCCTTCTGTTGCTTTCCAAATCCCAGTCAAAATCCGGAACGCCACTGTATCCCGGTGTATAATTGATGAGGGGGCGTCCACCTGTGTGATGTCCGCTTCGGTTTGGAAGCAACTCGGATCCCCCGAGTTGGCCCCTTCCACGATCACCCTTCGAGCGTGGGATGGTCATGCCTCCCAGCCTATTGGCCTGTTTCGTAACTGTCCCATCACCCTCGCCGGTAAGACTGTCTGCGTTGATGTCGAAGTCATTGACGCCCCTCTAGACTACAACATCCTATTGGGGCGAAGCTACACCTATGCCATGTCTGCTGTCCCATCCGCGGTCTTCCGTAAGATGTCTTTTCCACATAACGGGAAGATAGTCACTATTGACCAGCTATCGTATCATGAGTCATCGTCTCAGTCCTCCTCCGAGACGACCATCTCTTCTGTAGCCAACAAGCAAACTGTCGATTCCTTGACCAGTGTCTCCCCCGGCGTTTATAAAGATTCCACCTTGCTTGGTACTTTTCCTCACCTTCCTCCCCCTCCCGTGACTGATCCCAGCTTGTCGAATGTTTGCATGATGCAATCATCTCAGGCTGCCCATAAACGGCCTGCCTCAGCTAGCCCGCACCCTCCTCCCCGCCCTCCGCAACCCGCTCCTAGCCATCCATCTCAGCCAGCCGGACCTCCCCTTTCTGGCCCTCCCCCTATAGCTTGCACCCCCGCACCTCTTTATCCTCCAGGATCGGTCCCTCCTGGCCTTAACCATCTTGGAGCCGTTCCTCCTGGTCATTACCCTGCTGGACAGATCCCCTTCTTGGCTCCCCCTCCCGGAGTATATTCCGTCCCCATCATGGCCACCCTTTCTCTCCCTAACTTGACCTTGGGTATTCCAGTTTGGTACCTTGACCCCCCAGCCGCCACCCCCCTGGTCACCCCAAACCTTACATGGCTTTGACACCGGTTCAACCGGTCCCCCTCGCTTCCTCCATAGCCAACGTGCCCCCAGCACCTCCACAGGACCCTTCTCCTGCTGAGTCGGCTCCCGGGAAGAAAGGAAAAGCCCGCCAGGGGGCAACCAAAGACCAAACCACCACAACCACCTCGGCTCCTCCCCCACCCTCGAAGCCTTGTGCCTTATGTGATGTCATCGGTCATGCCACTCATGCTTGTCCCGAGTTACCCCGTATTCGCCCCATGGTAAAAGTCGCGTTCCCCGACACTACGGTCCCCGAAACTCCCACTCCTGCTTCGACCGTCTCCAAGAACCCCAAGACTCTCCGCACCAACAAGCCTTGTGCTTTGTGCGGTTTCCATGGCCACTACTCCCATCATTGTCCTCACCTGACGCATTACCGTGACTCCCTTGAGGTAATCCGCGAGTATGAGGTTGAACAAAATCAATCCGCCACTCCCATTCTCGCGCAGTATGCTGCAGCCCAGCCTGAGGATTCCACTGATCCCATCCATATTCCCCCCCCTGATGTCCAGATGACGGAGTCTACAGTCACCATTCTTTACCTGTCCTCCTCTGCACGACACTTGGAACCTAGCCCGTCTTCCGCCTCCCCCATTGTGTCCCTTGATACTCGAGATCACTCCACTGGTGTCTCTGTTGACCTTTGCAGCCCGAGTCCTCGCCATGTTTCCGATAGCCCTCATACATCACCTTGTTTGAGTTTTGCTCATCCTGCCCCTTCCCCCCGCCATTTCCGCTTGATGACTTCTGCCTCCTCACGCTGCCGTCCTTTCCTTTCATCCCCTCATGTATTGTCTTGTCACACCACCTTGCGCATCCCCCCGTCCACATCCTTTATCGGTTACGCCGATGGTGCAAGTCGCTACCCCAGGAATCTTGCCTCGGCAGGGTGGGCCATCTTCACCCCCTTGCATGACCTCGTTCTGTCTAACGGGGTATGCATTGGTTCTGCCACCAACAATCAGGCCGAATACGATGCAGTGCGTGGCCTACTAGCTGATGCCTTGCTGCATCGCATTCGCCACCCGCACGTTCGCTTGGATTCCTTGCTTCTTGTCATGCAACTAAATGGTGTTTATCGTGTGCATAACCCTGTGCTGTTTCGACGCTACTTACGCGTGAAAGTCTTAATACGTGCGTTTGAAACCATCACTTTCAACCATGTACCCAGAGACCAGAATCACTACGTAGATAGTATTGCAAACCATGTTCTAGATTGGCATTTATCACACACAATTCATACAGGACAATAACATTAAATCAACCATCAAAAGACGATGCATATCCATAATATGTGTCGCAAACCATATATTGACGAGTCCATTTACTCTGATACATACGACATGCCCATAGCATGTTCCAAAAACTGGGGGCACCATACGCCCCCCCACACATATACATCCGACATGCCCATAGCATGTTACAAACCAAAAACAAAAACTCGGGGCACCATATGCCCCTCCCTACACTATAGGAGGCACCCCCTGCCCCTACATACATCAAATGGGGCACCATATGTCCCTAATCACTATCTGGAGGCTCCCGGGCCAATGGCTCTGCCCCTGCAGCATGTAGATCACGCATAGTTTGACCGGCCATCGCCATGAGCCGCATGATACCTCGCCACTCCGAGGGGAGACCAACACATGGCTCTATGTACTGGTCATCTAAATCCTGCCACCCGCGCTCTGATACTCCGGTCAACAGCTGCTCACATCTATGGCGGATGTCCTCCAGTAGGGCAGCTGCACCATCATTTTGCGCTGCCCTCGATCCACTCGGACCCGTAGCTCCAGACGCTGCTGGTCGTCCCATATATCCGGCCGGTTTTACCGGTGCTATATCTGCATACCAAAAGTCCATGAATCAGTATCATTATTTACTATTCAAAAAACTTTAAACATGCCCATATAAGAATAGCAATTTGTCACTTACCATCGGGCCCCCAGACTCGACCAGGCGGAAGTGGCTGATCCGGATCCCCACAGTAGCTCATCCCACTATAAGGGTAGTCGTCTATGTACAACGGCATCTGATCCCAATGGGCAAAAAACTCCGGTCGAAATGTTCGCCCGACCGCCCCTCCTCCTCCTTTGCAGAGTAGTCGTCCCCAACGACGCATCCCGGGCTCTCTCGGGCCCCCATCTGGAAGCTGCACGCGAGGCCTCAAGGTCGGGATCTTCTCAAAGAAGAAGGCGCACAACAAAGTCCCATATGAGCAATCATGATTCACCGGCCGCTTGCATAGCGACAACTGTCGCTTTAGCGACACCAACATCATTTGGGCCCACCCAAAGTAGGTCCCACTCAACACACTCTCCACTATCATCATCTGCCCACCGGTGATGTGATGGAACGCCTGGGTGCCCAGGATTCGCAGCACAGCTGCGGCCACTGCACGGGTTTCTAGCCTCTCTAGATCCCCGATCGATATCTGAGTCCCCTTGACTTGGAACCCCGGTCGACAATGGCGTTCCACAAACTCCATGATATGCCGCCCCCGCGGCAACACTGGCTGCGTGTCTCCCACTATCCCCAATGGTGGGAGGCCGGTCAGGAAATACACATCCCGGACCGTCAGTTCGATCCTGTGCCCCTGCACTACAAAGATCTCCTGATCTGGATCCCAGTAACTGATAATCCGGGCCAGTAATGATTCCCCTGCTCTCATCAACGGGTTCTCCACAAACTTGAGAACCCCAAATCTGGCCAATACACGACGGACGCCCGGATCCGCCTGGATCTCTGCCCGAAGTGTTCCCAGATCCCTCTCTCTCCAGTTGACTCGTAACTCTGCCATACCTGCACAAACACATTCTTTTGGTCAGGGTACAGATCGGGCAACCCATAACCACACACAAAAACCCAACTCCCAGCCATCAAACAGCATCAAGCTCCCCTCCCAGGTCGCAGCTTTCTGCCCATTTCTGGACCAGGTCGCACCTTTTGCCCCAAAACCTGCGTCCTGGGTCGCACCTTTTGCCCCAAAAGGTGCGACCCGGCCGTAGAGAGGAGGGAGGGGTTGTTTCTGGGGTGTTGGGCCCTAAACTGCAAATCTAATCCATCAAAATGCAAGAGCAAGGTTAGGCCTCTTACCTCCAACTGACAGATCTCGAATCCAACGGTCGGTTTGTCCGCTATGTTCGCCGCAAGATTTAGGGCCTTCTCTCCTCTCCACATTCACCACAGCAACAATAGCAAATGAATGATTTTGGAGGGAAAACAGCCTCATTAAAAGAGAACCCCCGTTTCTTCTTTCGACTGCTGCGACCACACCGTAGCCCCGTTCGACGAACCGTCAGCACCGCTGGATAGATCTCACCGAGCTCTCAAATGGGTTTTACTTAGTTTTTGGTGATTTGATACTTCACCCGGACACATTTTTCCACGAAGGGTCACTTCACCACTCCTTAAAATCAAATTTCCTCACTTACGACACTTGTACTTGGGGCACCATACCGCCCCCTTACTTGACCACGTTCGTGTTGATTTTCGTCATGAGTGCCCACCTTGTACTCATGCTTCTATGACCCCCCATTGGGGCCTTTATTGTGTGGCAACACTATCTAGTCGCCCTTGCTTAGAGCATCCGAGTTGAGTCATCATTGCATTCATGGAGTCTATCCTGCATCCTTTTACACCCTACTATAGCCCTCCATTCTTTTGCTTGGTTCCTCTCTTGTGTCGCATCTCATGACCTTCAGCCCCACTGTCCCCTGTCCCTTTCGATATTGTGTCAGTCGCTGCCATGTCATTCATGCCCTTTATGCTCTAACAAGGGAAGTCGTCCATTCGCCACTCCACCCTTCCCATTTCCGCCATCATCATTAGTGTCAGTCTGTCCGTCGCTCTATTGCTATTCTCTCGTGCCTTAGTTGAGGATCTCTCATTGCCTCACCTAAGGCGGGCCTCCTTCGGTCGACCTCAACACACTTATTCCAGAAGCAAGGTCTAGAGGGCGGTGTACCTTGGTTCCAGCTTCCACTTTTGTTCGGTGCCTCGGATCAGGCAGGGGGATCTCTTACCTCCCTTTGACTTGATTGCTTCTCCAGCTCCTTTCAGCATGATCGAGATTCGTATACTGGACAGTCCAGTGACCCAGCAGCAGCTCTTGATGATTCCCGGGCGCGTGTGAGATGTCTCAGCCCTCATGAGGGGGTGGCCCTGCAGGTAGCCCCCCACATGCCCGGATGACCTCTTCATTGCAGCCTTTGATGCCGCTCCAGATTTTGATGATGTTGGCCTTAGCCACTTGCAGCACCTCTATGATTTGCATGTATCAGTCATATTTTGTGAGCCCTTCATACTAACAGTCGTTGTGTCAGCAGTATGTCTTTCTTGAACATGGCACTTGTCTGCATTCGTGTCAGGTTGGGGACATCTCATCTCGTTTTCCACTTACCTCCATTGGTTTGGGTGATCCCTTTTGACCTCTCATCTACTCTTTTCCTCGTCATCATGACCTCTGATCTTTTGATGTAAAATACTGCCAAATCCACTGTCGTGCCGCCCATAGGTTCAAGAGAAGTTGACCTCTGAAAAGTTTCAACCTTCCTCTGATTCTCATTTGATCTTGATTCACGAAGACATTATGTTCCTCGATCTCGCGTCGATGATGTGGGAAACACTATGGCCCACCTTCGATCAAGGTCACTTCCTGTCAACTTCAGCTCATTATCCGGAAGCTGATCTAGAGACTCCTTTCTGGTACCTTGGAACCTGCATGCCTCAATGGCAGGTTCTTCGCGTTCGACTCAAGGTTTTCGTCATTAGCCTTTGATCGGATGATTCTACAGGTGTTCGACGCCAGCTCACTGTTCACATTCCGTGGATTGTACCTATAGTACCTTGAGGGCCATTGTCATTATTGGTGGTACCTCTCACGTCTGTTAACAACTTTCATCATTGGCTGGTAATCAGACAATGTTCTTGCATGTTCGACTTCAGCTCACCTATTCACATGCTTGAACTTGTACTCTATTCAGGTCGAGATGGAGCACAAGACCATGGATTTTTTCTGTTAGAATCCAGGCTGCGATTTTGTGGATTATTATGATTGGTTACATGAATCACTGATTGGATGGCTACGACAATACCTGAGTCTCTTTATTTATCCTTACTGGATGGCTGCGTCCATCCCTTGGATCTTGATTATTGTATACTCTGTTATGGATGGCTATGCCCATACCACGTATATCATGTATTTGAGATATCAGTTGTACTTGTCCACGCAGGTTTTTCGACGAAAGTGTTTTCAGTTGGACACATTCTCGTAAAGCATTTCACCCGTCTCTCTCTCTCTCTCGGGCCTCATGCTTTAGGGGGCATTTGTTACACAATAATTTGTCACCGTCCCTGAAATTCCCATATCGCGCATTGGAGGGTCGTTTTTGTGACCAATAAGCAGTGTCATGCCTTGCAAATAACATCATTGCATCCCTTGCCATGAGGACAACATTCCTTCTGTTGATCATTTCCTGAGCAGACCCCTAAAAACACCTGTTTTTGCCTTGACACTGGTATCCCTTTATGTCCTCGCGCCAATGAGGAAAATTAACACTAAGCCCGCGCCAATTGGCGCTCTATCCCAGTTAAGCACCTGCGCCAATTGGTGCTCTGTCCTAGTTAAGCACCCGTGCCAATCTTCTTATGGAAAGTTTTTTAAAAAAAGAGGCAAATTTTCGATTACAACAACTTCGTGGATGAGTCATGAGGAGTGGTTTCGACTGAATAACCATGGCCTTCCTCCTTTGGCCTCTTGTTTCCACCTTATGGGGAACCCCCCAAGGGATAAGGCCTCCCTTCCACTATTGTAGGGACCCCAACCTCCTCCTCTCCTCTATAAATATATCCATCTTCCATTGATGAAGGGGCTGAATGGTTGAACGGGCTGAATGGATAGGGGGATGAATGGTTGAACTAGCTGAATGGTTGAGCCTCCAAGAGCCTTCATAGCCTAAATAATGTTGCAAGAGCCTTGATAGTCCTCATAGAACCAAATCAGTAGCAAGGAGATTGACAACCGAAGAGAGAGGCTTGTCCCATGCCCGACAAGCTTTACCGAGACGTATTCCGTTGTTGACCCGCCGAAGGAAGATTCAGCATCAGAGCCAGGTTGTATTTTCCTTTGTATTAATTAATGATAAGTGACTTTGGTTATGGTTCCACTCATATTTTCCATTATGATCATGAGTTGTGTCTTCTTTGACTGATACATAATTGTATATATTGGGTTTTACGCTTGTGTGTTCGTCGTGTTTCTTGTATGTGCAGGTGTTTGATCACAACAAGCAAGAGAATTGTGATCTGCTGGAGAAAGGAAATGGGAGTGCTATCTTATCTATGAAAAAAAAATTAGACTTAAGGTAGGCCTTTTTCGCAAGTTGGTTTATTGAAATTAAGAACTTGCACCTTAGCGTGATACAATTGTTGCTAGACCCAATCTGGGCTAGTAGGGATCACCTCTATCCACAGAGGGGATTTACCTCTACACCAGGGAGGCTCTCATCCCATGTGAGTGGATGATTTGAATTGTACATGCACAAAATGTGTACAATCATCCTATTGATGACTTCTGTCTGGCCATCAGTTTGGGGATGGAAAGTTGTGGACTTAGTGAGCTTGGTGTCCAGCATTGACCACGAGCTGGACCAAAATGTGTTGAGGAACCTGCTATCCTGATCTGATATGATTTAATGTGGGATCCAAAAGTGCACCCAAAATTTTTCAAAGAAGAGTTTAGTAGTGGATTCTGTTGTGATCTTCTTCTTGCAGGCCACCATAATGGCCATCTTCGAGAATCTGTCGATGACCATGAAAACACAGCCGTTTCCATGCTTAGTAGAAGGAAGGCCTGTTATGTAATCCATGGATATGGATTCCCAAGGTCGACTAGGGGTAGGTAGTGGAGTATATATGCCTTGCTTCTTGATGGTCATTTTTACAATGGTGCAAGCAGTGCAATATGTGATGTACTTCCCGACATCTTTTCAAAGGTTTGACCGATAGAAATACTTATGTAGTACTACCACTATTTTCTCGACCCTGAAATTTCCAACGACTCGACTGTAGTGTGCTTCCCATATGAACTTGGCATGCTTGCTTGAAGGAACAAAAAGGTGTCCTAGGTGACATAACATTGCATCTTGGAGGTGAAAATTTGGAACTTGCATACCCCCCAAGAGTTCCTTGTATGTGTGGCTGAATTCTAGATCACTTTTGTAGAGAAGAGGCCAATCATAAGTCTCATATCCACAAGAGTTGAGAATGGTGGTTAGCACCATGATGTTTGGTCGGCTGAGGTAGTCTACAACATTATTGGTGTTTCCCTTCTTGTACTTGATGTTCAAATAAAATTTTTCAGATATGTGGACCACTTCTAATGGCGATCATTCTCCAACTTATGTTGTGTCTGTATGAACTGCAGGATTCGGTGGTCTGTGTGGATGATTGTTTCCTTCCCCAAAATTTAATGCTTCCATTGTCGACAAGCCTGCACAATGGAATACATTTATTTTTCATAAGTGGGATGCTTGCAAACTGTGTTGGAAAATGTCTCATTGTGATATGCCACTGGATGCCCCTATTGAGTAAGAACTGCCCCAATAGCATAGTCATAGACATCTGTCTTGATCTCAAATGGTGTTGAAAGTATGGTAATGTGAGCACTGGGGCAGAAGAGAGGTGATGTTTCAATTCTATGAATGCCTTATGTTTAGATTTTGACCAAAAGAATTTTTCTTTCGCTCCTCCCTTGGTGACTTGACTGAAGGGCCAAGTGATATGAGAGAATTCCAATATGAACCTACGGTAGAAATTAGCAATACCCAGAAATATGTGAAGCTTTGTTAGAGTGGTTGGGTTAGGCCAATCCCGAATGATTTAGATCTTGGTCGAATCCACATGCACCCCCCTTTCATCAATAATGTATCCCAGATATTGAACCTGGCTCATGCCAAAAGTGCACTTCTCCAAATTGGCACACAACCTATGTTGTCGTAGTGTTTGGAGGACTTGTCGGATGTGGTGGAGGTGCTCTTCCCAAGTCTGGCTGAAGATCAGAATGTCATCCAAGTACACCACTACAAATGAGTTGGTGAATGGCCGCAAGATGTCATCCATCAACCTCATGAAGGTTGTGGGAGCGTTTTTCAACCCAAAAGGCATGAAAAACCATTTGAAAAGGCCCTCCTTAGCTTTGAAGGCATTCTTCCACACATTGGAGGGTTTGATTTGTACCTGGTGATACCCAAACTTCAAGTAGATCTTGCTAAAATATTTCACCCCTTTGAGTTGGTCTAGAAGGTCATCAATCCATGGGATCGGGTACCTATTCTGGACAGTGATCTTGTTCAATGCCTGATAGTCAATACAGAGTCTCCAAGTCCCATCCTTCTTCTGCACCAACATGATCAGGATCCCACAGGGCGATGAACTTGGCCAAATGTGACCATTCTACAACAACTCCTGAATCTGCCCCTTGATTTCATCATTCTCTAGAAGAGAGTGCTTATAGATCAATCCATTGGGTAGCAGTACACCTGGGGTCAGATCAATTGGGTGCTTGACCTGACAGTGCAAAGGAACCCCTGTGGGTGAGGTCAATATGTCACCGTAATCCTCCACAACCTTGTACATTTGTTGTTGTCGTGTAGAGGAGCCCTGTCTGGAGGTTATGGCCACAATATTCTTCTTGCCCTGGGGGCAGATCATTAGAGAAACAAATTTCCTAGTTTGGGAAATGAGCTTACTACATTTTTTTGCAGTAACCAAAGAGATAGTGGCAAGTAGTGGTACCTTTGGTATCCTGTACATCTTATTTCCCAAAGTAACAATAACAATGTAAGGTCGAGACTCATACACAACATGTCACTTCCACAAGTATGGTTGGCCTAATAATACATCAGAAACATCAATAGGAGCAATGTAACATAATACCTCATATGTGAAGGGCTTGATGCTATAGGGAAGTCGGCACTGCTGGCTGACGCGGAGATCCTGTCCTTGGTGAAGCCACCCAATGGTGTATGGATGTGGGTGTGCTATGGTTAGCAAGCCCAAATGCTTCACGAAATCTGCTGAAATGAGGTTATTTTGGCTCCCATTTTCGAAAATGAACTATAGCGGGGAACCCTTTACCCACATTTGGGAGTGGAAGAGACGCTCCTCCTCATATAGATATTCTGGTTCCTCCTTCTTGATCTTCACAGTGGCAACGCTGGTGTTGGGCTTCGCATAAATAATTTGTTTCCCTTTGTCATTACCCTTTTCAGTTTTTGATTTAGATTCATAGCATGCATATGATTCAGAAGCCCTCATCTCGGCCACCAGCGACTGCTTGGCCTGACACTCACTTGTGTTGTGAGTGGAACTCTTATGGAACTCACACCACTTTCCCGTGTCCTTCTTTGGCTTCGCGGAATTTTTCTTTGCTTGTGGCTTTGGCAGGTTGTCTTGGGCTGCCATGCCTTGGTTTTGTCCTTTTTTCTGTGGTTTGGGGGCACCTTTCCCTTGATTTTGATTCGCAGATCCAAAGTCTCGCTTCTTCTATTTGAATTTCTGCTCAATCTTGGCAGCATACCGGTATGCCATACAAAGTGAGGAGATGTCAAGGAACTCCATTTCCTCTTGAATGTATCTGTGTAGAAAACTACGATACTTTAGCACCAAATTTTTCTCCGAATATTTGATACCCAACTTTTTGTGGAGGTTATGGAACATATTCGTCAGCTTATGCACATCTTGATCCCTTTGTTGCCGCAGCGTGGTCCGTTGTATGTACTTGTCCTCATAGCTACCCATGAGATAGTATTGTCCCTTGATGGCGTCTTGGAAAGAATTCCAAGTGGGTATGGCTGAGAACAGAGAGGGTTCTATCTCATCCTTTTTCTCACATTAGGTTTCCCACCATTCCTTTACATGGAGGGTAGCTTTGAGGAGTGCAAAAATAATCTTCTCCCGGTCGGGAAACTTATGAACTAATAAATGTCCTTCTAATAGATTCAACCATATATCTATGGCATCTACATCTATTTGAACCTCAAATATGAGAATGTCAAATTTTACTTGTACCTTAAAGGGAGTCGCGCCTCCAGAGTGGCTGTTGGATGCAGATGCGCCACCGGTGGGTAGCCATTCAAGGATCAAGGAAAAGTTATTCATCGCCGTGTTCCTTTGTTTTTCAAGGGCCTCCTCAAGAAATATTTTGATAGGATCTACTGCTCCCTCATATTTCTTTTCGTCTGCCATGGGTGGTGATCGGGGTTTGTGAGGCTGATCTTTCAAAGGTTCAATGAGATCGAGCCCTAACTCCTTATACCTCGACCTCGTTGGGGACATGCAAATAAGGATCGAGAAAAAGCAGACCACTTTGATACCATTGATCCAGATTTATGTAGGGACGCAACATAATACACATATAACCATAAAAACAAATATGTAGTGGAAATAACACTTCATTTCATTAATATCAAAGAACTGAAATTTTCTTACAGAGAGAATGGAAATAAACTAGCTAGGGCGCTAGTAGCTTATCTTTGAGAAGATATGTAGCAGCTACAGGCCTTTGAACTATGTTACAATGAGGCTCGACAACCTATTTATTGTAGAGAAACAATGGAAAAATATAAACATCCAAAAACCTAACCCTAGGAGATGAAGTGCCAAAACTATGGGCCCCATTTGGGTAAACTGGTGTTTCAACTTCTCGGGGTCGTAACTTTGGAATACTATCTCCGTTTGATGCACATGATACATTGCTAGAAAGTTCTATCTAAGGAATACAACTGATGATTGCAAACATAAATTCCAAAATGGAATCATATTTTCCAAAGGTGCGATGCCAAAAAAAAGGTCGTTTAGGGCCTCAATAGGGCTCCAAAAATTTAGGACCCAAAAAACTGCTAAAAATAGTAAGTTGTGATAAAACTAAAAAACTGAAAGAGACAATGGTGGGACCCCAAGTGGAATAGGCAGGTGGCCACCAATATCCACCTGGATCAAATAAGGAGAAAATATATTTGGAGTGAGGAAATCTCATGTAGTTCATATTCAACCAATTATTCAATCGAGTGAGTCCATTTAACCAACTGGTAGTTATTGTGAATTATTGTAAGCTATTCTTGACAGATCATCATTATTCTCTAAATTAAAAATATGTTATAGTCTTCCATAGCTATAATATAGATAGACTTTATCCATAATAAAACTAGTGAATCCATTGGGGAGTAACTTGAATTATTCTCGATATGGTTCACCCTATTATTTTATTTGCTTAGTTTTCAATTTTCCTTGCTTGCTTTCAGTCCAGTAAGTTAGTTTTCATGATTTTTTATGAGGGTTTTTTGAGAATTTTTGCTAATAATTGAACATATTCATATATGTGTTTGGGAATGGAAAACTTTCTTGGATGTTTCACTTGGTAAAGGAGTGATTACTTGCACAAGGAGTGTTGGTCGCTTTAATTGTTTTAACAATTCAAGCACCATATAAATTGTCAACCCAGGAAGGTCTGTTTATTCCAAAGACAATCACGCACTGGATATGCTCAATTACAAAAGCAAAGAAATGCTATAGTATCAATCACACAAATCAAACTATTCACACCTCACTTTAACAAAGTTGAAGCCTACTTGTGTTATAGCAGAAACAATCCCTCTATTGCAGACCTTCATTAAAAGAATCCTAGGAAAGATAATGAAATGGAATCACCCTGCAGAAAAGGAGATCAATCAACCATAACAGAGAACATGACCCTATTCCTCCAAACAAGAATCTTCTGCACCTGTTGCCTGATATTAATCACATTGTAGAAAAAGATCAATCCACGGAAAACAGGACCCTATTCCATTGAACAGGAATCTTTAGCACATGTTTCCTAATATCAATCACACTGTAGAAAAAGAAGATCAACCTATGGAGAACAGGACCCTATTCCTTCAAACAGGAATCTTCAGCACCTGTTCTCAATCTATCACACATTCATCTGATAAAAAAATGACTAAAAATAAAGTAACTCTCAACTTCTTAAGAATGAATGGTATAAAGCTAATGCAGTGTTAAAGAAAACATAGTGCTTAATAAGAAACACAGAACTGTATAAGTAATTCTTCAGCAAACAAGGTTAAATTAAGGTGCGAATAACATAAAGAGTAACAGACTATAGGAGCAATTGGGTGAATCTTGTGATGAAGGCGGGCGCTGTCCTTCTCACAAGATTCCCCAAGGAAAGAAATTAAATTGAAGCGCTCAAAATAGACTTTTATGCATCTGTCAAGAAATGATACATTACAACAGAGCAGAGGCTCTTTCTTGCTTCAAGAAATGTACTCCCGCAATCTCCCCCCTCTTTAATGATGATGTCTCCTATTTTTAAAGAGGAGACATCTATTACAGTTACATCAGAGAAATCCTATTTTTATCCAAATCTAATCTCCTGTTTTAATACAGGATCTTTTCTGTTCTTCCATCCTGGAATGCTGTTACAATAGGTACAAAAATACTAGCTTCAAAACAGTCCGTGTAACAGCTTCCCTTATTCGTCTTCATCCTGTTGTCATCATTCTTAAAATACACTTTGAAGATCGCAAATCACGAGCTGTCTCAGCTACGGGATTTTCATGCCTGTTGACTGTTTCAGCAACAGGTTCGACTGTTTCAGCAACACGATCCTTATCATAGATTATCTGCGATCTTTTAGACTTGTCTTAGCAACTATCTATCTTTGATTAATGATTAAATATAAAAGTGATGTGGAATTATATGAAAAACAAATTAAATACATAGTAAAGAGAAGGATTTCATATACCTTTGGATAAAATGGATGGAAATGATAATGTAAACTTTTAAATATGGACTATAAAGAGTAAAGTGGTGTAAAAATGTATGGAAAAAATGGTACATTGTGAGGTCCTAACATCCCCCCCAGCTGAAAGGGTTGCATGTCCTCAGGCAAATTTTAGTCTAAGTTAGAGTCTAAGTACTGACTCTTTGCATGCAAGTTACTCAAGCAATAACTATGGAAGGTGGCCTCTGTCGAAGATCTGAATCCCTGGTTACTTTGCAATTTCTTCCATGCTGTTGCCTCGTCTCTATTAGCCAATCTGTAATGATGCTGATATCGTTCTGCTAGCATCCATAAGATAGGGAAGTGAAAATGATAACCAATCCAATTCTCGGCACATTTCTGAATGCATCTGATATAGTTTGGTATTCTAGATAGTGCAGTTTGAAGATTATCAGGGCTAAAGGGATTATACTCTTTTCTTTCCTTACAGGACTATTGCTAGAACATGGTATTTGCCTTAAAAGCAGCAGTCTCTTTGACCATGATTAACGGATGACACTCTCGGAGTACTGAGGCTTGCAATTGCTGTATGTACCTGCTCATTCCTGGCTTCTGCAAAAACTGACGATATTCTACTACAAAAATGGTCGGATTTGAAGGTTCCGGCCTTATCTAGAGGAGGCGATTATCCTCATTGTGCCTAATCGCGAGAAAAGCAGTTTGCCATGTGATTTGATTGGCAAGAAAGAAAAAAAATGCCCTAATCTGTATATCACCAACAATCGAATTCAGGTTGACTTCTTTATTTTCAGGCATAGCCTCATTATGAAGATAAATTTCACATAATAGATGTTGATCACTAGCAGAGGCCTCAGCATATGTTTTGACAAACTGTTCCGCTGTGAGAAACTCATGAGGTCTCCCGTCCTTAATTGCTTTCAACTGAAAATAAACAAGGCATTCAGAAAGAAACAGAGAATAATTCAAAGAAGGTTTCCTGGTGGCTAAAATTTTTTGTACTAATGAAAACATCAGGACCAGTTTGTCCTTTAACTCCTTAGTTTCTTTCTTGGAATCCTTAAGTTGCTGAAGTGTTTGCTCCCAGTTATCCCAGTTGGAATACATCTGATTTTTCTAGGCCAATTTATGTTGTTGAAAATTTTTATCTTGATCAATAGCATACTGTTGCTTCCACTTATTCATTATTTCCAACTCTTTCCATGGTGGAGTTTGCGTTCTGGAATTATAAGTAATGGGCTGAGGCATAGTCTGAGTAGCTTAGTTAACTAATATAGGGCAGGATATCTGTGGCTTGGTTTCTTTCTCCAGAATTTTTGAAGGCCCTATTGGTTCTTGTGTGGCAGTAGGGCGTTCTTCCTTGACTACAACTGATGTGGATGCCTCAGGCACTGGGACTTTAACTGTCTTGTATCCGGCCTATTGGTAGATGTTTCCACATTCATGGCACATATGTTCTTTACATGGGTCATTATTTTGTACTGATGCTGTATGTGCCAACATGTAGAGATTTAGCTCTTTATCAAAGGCTTCCCTTTCCGTTACCAACTCTCTTTTGTAGGCCTCTAATTCTGACTTTAAAAATTCATTTTCCTCTAATAAAGATTCCATGGTGAGTGAACCCTATGTGTTGGTTGCTTTTGCTAGAGTTGATTGTTGTTCCGCAGCTTTAGCTGGTTCTTGTGTTTCAGCTATAGCTGGTTTCCTTATATTATCATGCTGGATGTTTGATTTTTTCACTTCAGCATCTGGTTCTTGTGTTTCAGCTGCTGAGTGAGTAACTGGTTCTTGTGGAGCAGTTACTGTTTGAGTAGAAAATGATGTCATATTACCCTGGGCATCTGGTTCTTGTGGAGCAGTGCCACAGAACGAGACAGGTAATGATTCAAAGATTTGGAATGGTGATGATGAATGGAGTTTTAGCAAGATAGCTGCAAGGTCAGGGGAAATGGGAATGACTTTAGATTCAACAGTCGTTTTAATTTTTATCCTAGGTAGGAAAGCGGAAAAAGCAGTGACTTTATTTTTCTTTTTATAAGAAGATTATTTTCTAGGAGAAGCGCTATTAGAAGAGGTGACAGCTTGGATGTGGCCCTTATTTGCCTTTTTGAGACAGAGACTATTGCAATTCGTCTCTTTCTTTTATGAGTAGGGGGTGATGGGGGTGTTTTAGCTTGAGAGTCATCGCTAGGGGTGGGATGGGATGACTCTACTAAATGATATGAACTTGGGGACATGTCAACTGGCTATGAAGATGGAATCAATGGAGGATTAGGAATATCTTCCAGTTGTCGTTCATAAGAGCTTTCGGGGATTTCTTGGGGATTTTTAGCTTCTTGGGGGATTTTGGGGGCTTGTTTGAGAAGTAAGGGTGGGTTATTTAGAGGGGGGTTTTGTTGGGAAAAACCCCTCTGAATTAATAATTGACACAGGTGATGATGGGTAAGGGACAGTGATGGGAATTTTACCCGTCTACAGTAATATGACATATTTTTAATACATCCAAGCAGATAATAAGGAATGTTGACTAGTCGACCATGCCACAAATGGCTCATTAAAACAAAATCGTGTTGATAAACTACCTGGTAGCGTCCCTCGCAAGTTAAATAGTGCTTGAAAAATTCAGCTACCTTTGGCCATGGGGGAGGTAATGAATGCAGACCTATGCCACGACCTTTAATCTCAACCTGTTCCTCTGGAAGAAGGAAGTCCTGTTGTGCATTTAGGATGATTTGTTTCCTGCTAAACCACCGAGCACCTATGACTGGAAATCCCGAAACTTGTGTTATATCTTCTTCTGTGACCGAAATTTGGATCCCTTGGACTATGGAGTGATCCTCCTGAAAATTCTGTGTAAACTCCAAAACTTGCTGAGGATCAAATTATCCTAGCCTCTTGAAATATGTGATCCATCCTGCCCGCTGAAAGATTTGGTAAGCCTCCGGAAATAATTCAAGAAGAGCCATCGAGCCAGGCTCATGTCTGATAGCCGAGCCTCCCATAGCTACTAACTTGAGTCAAATGCAGAGGCGCATAGAGCAGAAACACTAGACTTGATCAGAGTAATTGTTTATGACTAAGAACATGATGTATCGGCCGAAATAATGGGTATAAAGAATGGCGGTGGTTTGCATGGGGTGAAATGATGATTTTTACTTTCGAAATCCCCCCCCTACATGCGGTGAAATGATGGTTTTGAATGTACGGGGGATATAATCCTAATGGGAAAGATCTTCTATTTATACTACAATTTAACTGTATTACATAAAAAATCCACTTACCTTATATTTACCTCTGTTCTATAATTTGAAGTATAAAGTGCTTGTTCATAGTGACTTAATATTGATGGAAGAATTTTTAGAATTCTTTGACATATAAGGGGGATGATACTAGAGTTTTCTGAATCATAGGAGGAAGATAGTAAATAGACAGTATTTACCCAAGGAATCTGAAGAACTTATGAAATAGAGGAAAGGAAGGATGTTTTAACGATGGGAAGATAAATGACAGGTTGCTGAGAGTGGTGTTTCAGCAATAGAAAAATAGATGACATGTTGCTGAAAGTGGTGTTTCAGCAATGGAAAAATAAGGGAAATGTTGCTGAAATGTGATGATTTAATACTAGGAAAATTGGGGAAGTACTTGCTGAAGGATGATATTTCAGCAGTAGGAAACAAGGAAAATGCTGGCTGAAGAATGGTATTTCAGTAGTGGGTAGAATAGAAAAAATGATATGAAAAAGGGAAAGAAGGGGTAAAGGGAGAAGTGACAAAGAATTGCTGGGAGATGAGAAAATGAATTAAGATAAGGGAGACAAAGCTTCTCGGATTGAAGCTTAGATCTTCATGAAATTATCCTCCTTGGTAAGTTCCTCCTTAATCTGCAAAATACAAATGTAACATGCCAACCCTTGACAGGGATTATTAGTTTTAAATCGAATCTAATACTAGAAATATAGTGCAGAAAATTAAATGCTGTGAGGAGCAGAGGACTCCCCTAGAAAAAAATAATGTGTATTAGCCATGCAAGCAGCCTTAAAATCCTCTTTAGAAACAGGGCGCTGGTACAAGCAAAGCCTATGACCATTTACTAGTAGAGGTGTTTTAGAATCATCAATTGTTAAAAGTCTTACTGTTCCATTGGGAAAAACAACATCTACTTCATACGATCCAAGCCATCTTGTACGTAACTTACCTTGAACATTTTCAAACCGAGAGTCATACAATAAGGCCCAATTACCTTTCTGGAACTGCTTTTGCTTGATAATTCTATCGTGCCACTTCATTCTTTGTTGTTGAATCATGGTTGTCTCGTAAATGGCATCTAATCTCTTTTCATCCAATTCAAGAAGTTGCTGCGACCTAGATGTCTGCACATCAGTCAAATCAAGGTTAACAGTTAAAACAGTTCTTAAAGTTTTGATTTCAAATTCCACAGGAAAAACAACACTTTTACCATAAACCAATTCATAGGGAGAAAATCTTGTAGTATTTCTGCAGGTATTTATATAAGCCCATAGTGCTTCAGGGAGCCTTTGAGACCAATCCTTCCGGTTATCCTTCACTGTTTTAGTTAGAATGGCTTCTATTAGTTTATTTGTGCTTTCCACCTACCCATTGGCTTGGGGGTGGTATGGTGTAGTCATTCTATGATGAATATGATATTTTTGAAGGCTAGATTTAAAACCATGAGAGTTGAAAGGAGGTCCTCCATCTATAACCATCTCTCTAGGAGTTCCAAATCTAACAAAGATCTCCTCAAATAAGAAATGTAGGACGACTTCTTCATTGGCTCTAATAAGTGCTTTGGCCTCCACCCATTTAGTCATATAATCTGTAGAAACTAATATATAAGTTCTTTGATTGGATGGAGGATTAATGGGTCCTATGAAATCTAAGGCCCATCTTTCAAATGGTTCGAGTACTACCTGGGGGTTTAATGGCATTTGATCTCTATGATTGGGTTGACCCATTCGTTGACAACTGTCACAAGCCCGCACATATTTCTTTGCGTCTTTAAAAAATGAGGGCCAATAGTAACCCATCCTCAAAATTTTGTGTGCTATTCTTTTATCAGCAAAATACCCTCCGCAGGGGCCATCATGACAAGCTTTTAGTATGTTGTACACCTCATTCTCTCTGATGCATCTTCGGATTTCCTGATCAAGCCCTGTGTAGAAAAGACACCCGCTTATCCAGCTATACCTGGCACTTTATTGAATAATTCTTCTCTTTTCCCTATGTGATAGGTGTGATGGTAACTTTCCTACAACCAAATAATTGGCAATGTCTGCATACCAAGGAGAGTGAGCAGATACTGCAAATAAATAATCATCAGGAAAGGAATCATCTACTGGAATATTATTATCAGTTTTTAACCATGAAAGGAAATCAGCCACGACATTTTCTTTACCTGGCCGATCTACAATTGTAATATCAAACTCCTGCAGTAACAATAACCATCTGGTAACTCGAGAATTTGTGACAGATTTTTTCATTAAATACTTAATAGCCGAGTGATCAGTGTGGAAAAAAGTAGGATAACCAGTGATGTAATGTCGAAATTTATTAATGGCATAAATTACTGCAAGAAATTCCTTTTCGATAACTGTATAATTAAGCTCAGTAGGGGTCATGTTCTTACTGATAAAATAGATAGCATAAGGAAGATGGTTTTCTTCTTGTCCCAAGACAGCTCCAATTGCAGTGTCTGAAGCATCAGAAGATATATGAAAGGGGAGTGCCCAATCAGGTCCTCTCAAAGTAGGAGCAATAGATAATTGATGCTTGAGTTCTACAAAGGCTTTCTGACAAAGATTAGTCCACTTAAATTTAGCATTTTTCATGAGCAACACAAATAAAGGAGAAGCTATCTTAGAAAAGTTTTTAATAAATCTCCTGTAATATCCAACATGTCCTAGAAAACTTCTCACATCAGTTTGTGTTTTAGGAACATGAAGATTCTGAATGACCTATATTTTGGATGGGTCTACTTGAATACCTTGAGATGAAATAAAATGTCCAAGCACTACTCCTTCACTCATCATCATATGACACTTTTCAGTACTTAGGGAGAGGTGAGCTTGTATACAACGTTTAAGTACCTTCTCAAGATTTTGTAATGCATCTTCAAAAGACACACCATAAGGAGTAAAATCATCCATAAGTATTTCCATAGAGTCATTTAGCATATCAGAAAAGATTCCTATAACAGCCCTCTGAAAAGTTGCTGGTGCATTACATAGTCCGAATGGAAGAACTTTATAGGCAAAAGTTCCCCAAGGACTAGTAAAAGTGGTCTTGTCTTGGTCTTGGGGTGTAATTATAATTTGGTTATACCCGCTGAATCCATCTAAAAAGGAAAAGAATTTCTTTCCTGACAGACTATCCAACACCTGATCAATGAATGGTAAAGGAAAGTGGTCCTTTTGAGTAGCTTTGTTTAAGGCTCTGTAATCAACACACACTCTCCATTTCCCATTTTTCTTAGGGACTATTACCAATGGGGAAACCCATTCATTTCCAGATATGGGGTATATAAATCTTGCATTAAGCAATTTCTGAAGTTCTTCTTTAACAATTTCTCTTAAATTAGGGTTCATTTGTCTTTGGGGTTGACAGACTGGTCGGAAACCTTATTTAATATAAATTTGGTGAGTACATAATTCAGGAGAGATTCCCTCCATATCCGTATAATCCCATGCAAATGCTTCATTATTTTCAAGTAATAACTTCATTAAATGTTGTGTTTCAGCAACTGTTAGATCATGATTTATATTTAATGTTTTTCCAGGTTCGATTTCCACTGTTATGCTTTTAGAGGAGATGGTGGTTAATGTTTGAGATAAATCTTCAAATTCAATCTTTTCCTGGGTATCCGTTTCGAAAAGTGCAGTCAATTGATTGTGTGTTTCATCAATTATAGAGGAAGGTTCACAAATAAAATTATTAATTATTTCATCCTCTGTGTTGTCTTTAAGAGTTAAGGCTTGTCCGATAGTTAAAATAGGTTGAATAGCATTATCATCATAATCCATCCACACAGAATTTTCATTATTAATTATGGGTGTAGCATGAGGATAAAGAGTAAGCTGTTTAGTTTCATAACCATTAGAAATTGTCATTGAACTGGATCTGCAACTGATAAAGGCATCGGCTGTGGCTAGCCATGGCCTTCCTAGAATTAAAGGGTGTCCCCCCAGCTTTGTTTTAGTTTGTAATACCACAAAATCAGCTGGGTAATTCCAGGATTCAACCGAGATAACTAGATATTCAACAATTCCTTCTGGCTTAATTGTAGAATGGTCAGCTAACTCTAGGATGGTTGGTGTATCTCTAATTGTGTTATTCAGCTGTAACAATTGTGAAGTTTCGAGAGTCATAATGTTTATTGCAACACCTAAATCTACCAGAACTTGAGGAATTATCGTTTTACCAGTTTGAACTGTCACAGTAGGATGGTCGGGGTCACCATATTTCACAGGAGGGGTTTTTCCGGACATTAATGCAGATAGATCACCCATAACATGAACTGTAAGGGGGTATTTAGTCTTCCTACTAGGTTTCTTAACACAAATGTCCCTCATGGTTCTGGCATAAATTGGTACATCTCTTAGTGCCTGTAAAAGTGGAATTTTAACATACAAGTTTTGAAATTCCCCTAAAAGATTAAAATCAGGTGTTTCAGGCGTTTTAGTTAAAACTAAACACTCTGGGAATGGTGGCTCTATTATTTCAACATCCTTGTTAGAGGGTGGTTGTGCTTCTTTGTGTGAATTGTGTTTCTCAGTTTCTTCTTTATCAGAATCCAAAGAAGTAACATCATCAATAATAGGTTCAACTATTTTCCTGGATCTTAAATGGATGTCATTGCATTGTGTAGGGAAAACATGAAGTGTAGGCTGGTTTTGAATGTCAATAACTTGCACAACTTTATTATTGGGGTTAGGATTTGGTTGTACAGGTAGTTGGGGTCTCATTTGATTATTTTGTGGAGCTCTTGATGGTAGAGGCAGTGGTTGCTGAAATTGAGGAAATTGATTTGGATACGGGAGTTGTTGGCTTCTCCAATTTGAATTCCATGGATTAAAAGAAGATGGATGTTGTGGGGGCCAGGGAGTCCACATTGTAGGATCAAAAAAGGGAGGGTTTGTTTGTTGCATGGGTGGGTAGTTCATCTGATTAAAGGGTGGGTATTGCATTTGGTTAAAGGGAGTGTAATTTGTCTGACTGAAAGAAGGATAATTATTCCAACGATTAGAAGATGTAAATGGCATGCTAGAATTCATACCTTGTCCTCTTGGTTTCCATTGTCTTCTTCGTGTTAGTAGATAAACTGCTTTAGCTTATTCTTCCATTGGATGGAGTGATGCTTTTATTCCCAGTAGAGAGGGACATTGTTGTGTTTCATGATATTTCTCAAAAAGGGTGCAGATTGGTATCTTGTCCAATGGGAATTCCCTTAGTGGATGTTTATCTCTGCATTTAGGGCAAAAGACAGCTAGAGCTGCTTCTGCTTCAGCCTGCTTCTTTTTAACCTGCAAGGTGTCAATTTGTGAAGCAAAAGAACTTAACATTTCAGTTCTAAATTCTTCAAGTAAATTACCTATTTCAGCTCTTGTTGCTCCCGCACTGGCTGATTTCTGAACTCTTGAATAAGTGGGATCTCTGTTACTTGCTCTGTTCCTTGCAGATCCTCTTGAACATCTTTTACAGAATTCAACAATCTTATCATATGATTCTTTAGATATATGTCCTTTACCAAGAATGTTTAGCATGTCTAAACAATCGTCCCTTAATCCTCCAAGTAATATTGTTTTACGAATTTATTTACTTACGTTCAGATGATCAGATCTCTGCAGATTATACTGCAGTCTTTCCACATAGTCCTCCAAATTATCGTCCGCGTTTTGTGCCATGTTGAATAATTCCTTCCTCTTTTCTCTTGTCCGATAATAATCTTGATATTTAAGCAGAAATGTCTGTTTCATATGTTCCCATGTTGTGATTACCTGGCTTCCAAGGCTCATGAACCATCTTAACGCATTTCCCTTTCATGCTGCTGGAAACAGTTTCAAATTTTGAGCATTAGTAACATAATCATAACTTCTGCATAATATATCAAATTCAAAAATAAATTCATCCGGATCTTCAGAGGATAAACCATGGAAGTTGGGTAAAGCTGACAATGGAATATTCTTCATAGGGGTTGTTCCTCTAGGGAGATCACTGATAGGAAATCCCAAGGTAGAGAGAGAATTTTCATCCTTTCCTTCTCCTTCAGGATCTACTCATCCTCCACCAAATAATTCTTCGTTGTTTCCTTCCATTGGTTGATCTCCTACTACACTTGCTCGATCCTCAAAATCTTCTACTGGGTCCTCAATGTTTTTCACTGGTCGTCCAATATCTTTTGTTAATTCCTCCACGTTCTCTGTTGATTCCTTAGCACTTTCTTCTGATTCTTCAGCACTGGCTACTGGTTCTTTAATATCTATTACTGGTTCCTCTACATTTTCAGGGCTCACAACTTCTTCTGTTTTGTAGTCTAATTGAGGGGAGCGTTGAGGTTTTGGTCTTCGAGAGCTTAATCTCTGTCACGATTCAGCCTTTGATACAATTTCGTCAATAAAAGTCTTTCTTCCTCCCCTTCGTTTGCCCTTGCCACCTGTAGGGTTAGTTTTCTTTTGGGTTTTGCGTCCTCTCATACAATCTGCACATCTAGAAGGAAAACATCAATGATTTTGAAATCTATAATTTCCTTCCCCGGCAACAGCGCCAAAATGTTGGTCGCTTTAATTGTTTTAACAATTCAAGCACCACATAAATTGTCAACCCAGGAAGGTCTGTTTATTCCAAAGACAATCACGCACTGGATATGCTCAATTCCAAAAGCAAAGAAATGTTGTAGTATCAATCACACAAATCAAACTGTTCACACCTCACCTTAACAAAGCTGAAGCCTACTTGTGTTACAACAGAAAAAATCCCTCTATTGCAGACCTTCATTAAAAGAATCCTAGGAAAGATAATGAAAGGGAATCACCCTACATAAAAGGAGATCAATCAACCATAACAGAGAACAGGACCCTATTCCTCCAAACATGAATCTTCAGCACCTGTTGCCTGATATCAATCACACTGTAGAAAAATATCAATCCATAGAAAACAAGACCCTATTCCCTTGAACAAGAATCTTTAGCACCTGTTTCCTAATATCAATCACACTGCAGAAAAATAAGATCAACCTACGGAGAACAGGACCCTATTCCTTCAAACAATAATCTTCAGCACCTGCTCTCAATCTATCACACATTCATCTGATAAACAAATGACTGAAAATAAAGTAACTCTCAGCTTCTTAAGAATGAATGGTATAAAGCTAATGCAGTGTTAAAGAAAACAGAGTGCTTAATAAGAAACGCAGAACTGTATAAGTAATTCTTCAGCAAACAAGGTTAAATTAAGGTGCAAATAACATAAAGAGTAACAGACTGTAGGAGCAATTGGGTGAATCTTGTGATGAAGGTGGACCCTGTCCTTCTCACAAGATTCCCCGAGGAAAGAAATTAAATTGAAGTTCTCAAAATAGACTTTTATTCATCTATCAAGAAATGATACATTACAACAGAGCAGAGGCTCTTTCTTGCTTCAAGAAATGTACTCCCGCAATCTCCCCCCTCTCTAATGATGATGTCTCCTCTTTTTAAAGAGGAGACATCTATTACAGTTACATCAGAGAAATCCTATTTTTGTCCAAATCTAATCTCTTGTTTTAATACATGATATTTTCTGTTCTTCCATCCTGGAATGCTGTTACAATAGGTACAAAAATACTAGCTTCAAAACGGTCTGTGTAACAGCTTCCCTTGTTCATCTTCGTCCTGTTTTCATTATTCTTAAAATACACTTTGAAGATCGAAAATCACGAGCTGTCTCAGCTACGGGATTTGCGTGCCTGTTGACTATTTCAGCAACGGGTTCGACTATTTTAGCAACATGATCCTTATCATAGATTATCTGCGATCTTTTAGACTTGTCTTAGCAACTATATATCTTCGATTAATGATTAAATATAAAATTAATTTGGAATTATATGCAAAACAAATTAAATACATAGTAAAGAGAAGGATTTCATATACCTTTGGATAAAATGGATGGAAATGATAATGTAAACTTTTAAATATGGACTATAAAGAGTAAAGTGGTGTCAAAATGTATGGACAAAATGGTACATTGTGAGGTCCTAACAAGGAGTGCATGCTTTTCTGGAAGCAGTTTTTCCTTCAACCCTTTCTCTCTTGATTTGCTTCAACATTCTTGCTATTCTAGCTTCTAATTTCTATTTGTAGATGCTTACATTTGGAAGTGTGCTTGGTTAGTTTCATTTTACATCCATTATTAGAAAACGAGAAGATCATTTCAAATGAGTTTACTTTATTTGTGCATTTGAAGTCAACATATTAATAGTTTCATTTTGTTTTGGTTTGTTTGTTGAATATGGTATTTTTTATAAGTCTTAGAAAGAAAAATTGAATTTCATTTGAGTGTTTATATTTTGCATTATAATCACATTTAATTTATTTTTTTCATGTTTTAATTGAATTCATTAATGAATTAGTGCAAATTTGTATCTTCCAATATTCTTCTAAGTTTATTCTATAAGAGAAAATAACATCACTAGTTGCACATTCATAAGTTTTGAATATTCAGCAACCACCTAAAACCATCACATAACTAAAATTAATTATAATTATATTTTCATAAAACTAATATAGTCTATACCATCCAATGCAAGCCATTCTAGGGGCATTGACACTACTGAAAGTTTTTGATGAATAGGATGAAAGCTTAAGTTTCCATGTAATATCTATAAGGGAGGTGACATTACTTATCTTTCCCTTACTATTTTAGAGGTAAGAAGAATGTGGTCCTTGTCCAAGGGCTCTTCTACTCTTAAAGCAATTATGGTTTCACAAAAACCTACTCAACCATTGGTTGATGAAATGGTTGACCCAATGCAATATTTGGTGAATCCCACTCTTCTTTTAGAGACTTTAGTCTATTGAAGTAGTCAAATTGATGCAATATTTGGTGAATCCCACTCTTCTTTTAGAGACTTGAGTCTACTGAAGTAGTCAAATTGATGCAATGTTTGGCTATTCCCACTCTTATTTTGAAGCTTGTCTACTAAAGTAATCAAGATGATGAAATATTATCCCATATCACTCTTTTCTATGTGGCAGGGGTTTGTATTTGTTGAC
Organism: Pinus albicaulis; assembly: GCA_034641835.2. Classification (NCBI taxonomy): domain Eukaryota; kingdom Viridiplantae; phylum Streptophyta; class Pinopsida; order Pinales; family Pinaceae; genus Pinus; species Pinus albicaulis. Next base: position 659,001,017 of record CM076582.1, on the reverse strand, counting down.
CATGATTTTTGCATCATTATTTTAGAACCTTATAAATAAGGGGTAAATCCAATCACTTTGATCCCTCTCCAAATTCAATGATGATGATAAAAGAACTAGTGAATCTATGGGGATTATTCTTCATTTTACTATCATGTTAGGTGTGAATACTATATTAATCGATATGTTAATGGTGTATGGTCCATCAGACTTCAATATGCTCCTTGGGTGTGATTATTTCTATGCTATGAATTTTGTGGAGTTTATGTTCTTTTAAGTGATGCATTTTCATCACAATGGAAGCATTTTCACTATTGATCAAATTTCATTTGATAATCACCATCCTAATTTGAATTTATGCCATGAACCCCTTTATATGTTCCAAGTATTCAAGTGGAATCTACCCTACCACTAGTTAATTATGTGGTTTATTCAATTGGGGAATTTTTCAGGTAATTTATTTGCATAAATTATGTAGCATTTTGTTACCAATCTAGAGTACATAAACGTTTTAAATGAAAGTATTATGTATAAATTTAGATAATTTGTACTATTTTATACATAAAATAATTAATTCTTATTCTACTTATTCTTAAACATCTTAAATCAATCCACATGAAATTATTGATACAAAAGAAAAATCCATCACTATATTATATCCTACTATATTCACAAGTGTTGGAAATCAAGTTGTAGTTAATTATTTAATCTTTAAATTTGAATATTTCTACAAAAATATTCCATTTGGTATATTTCAGAATATAATTCAATTAATATATATTAACTATGAAAATTAAACACACCACACTCCATCAATAAAAGTCAAATTTAGTCATTCCTAACAATGACCATGTAATTGAGTATCGATCGTGTTGTTGGGACCTTGATGTCAAAAAGTTATCTCTTGATATGATTTAGGATTTTCTTGTTTCCATGAATATTTTATATGAAAATAAAACTAATATACGAGCTTAAAATAATCATTGCATAAGGAAACACACTTGCATCAATGTAAACACAATGATATAATATACTTGCATAAAGGAAATTAAAGAAAAAGACCACCATGATCTCATGGAGTGAGATTGATCTCCAAAGAATAAAGACATCAAATTATACTATAACATATTAAAATAAATCAAATCATACTATACATAAGATTATAAAATGAAAATCTATGTGAAAGAAAATCTTAAGAAGTTTTATGTTATTCCATCATAAGTTGGACACATGCTCAGAGTCCTTTAGAATGAAGAAGAAACTATTTTTTATACATAAAATTTCTTTGAAACTAAAATAAAAAATATTACATAAATATCCATTTGTTTCTCATATGGTTACAACAATTTTCTACTCATTACAATTTATTAATATCTCCAAGATATTTAATGATAAATCAAAACTAATATGATCAAAAGCTCCTAGATTCTTTCCATATGAAAGATAATTCATTGGTGATCCCAAATCCATTAAATATTTTTAATAGTTGAAGATGAAATTTAAATTTGGATAAAGTGGTAAAAATTTACATTATTACAAGTTCTATTTGTTTTTGTAATCACCAACAAACTAACCTAATTTTGAAGGATAAGTGAAAATATGTTATTTTCTAATATTCAGTCATAAATTCACTTAAAACACTAAAACAAATGATTGGAAATTAACTTGGACATAATCCCATATAAATCTTTAAAATTGACTTGATATAATATAGTATGTTATTTTTCTAATATTCAGTGGTAAATTCACTTAAAACACTAAAATAAATGTGTTGCAAAATACCTTGGACAAAATCCCACTTAAATCATTAAAATGGACTTGATACTGTTAGGTCCCCATAAAACTAGTGTAGCCTCCATATTGTTATTATTGTGCCCCATAGAATCCCACTATATTTATTGTTGTGCCTTTACATTATTGTTGTTATGTAGGCCCTAATTATATTTTGAACCTTTAGACACCTATATATACCAAGGAGGTCTTTCCATTTGAATCATTCAAGAATTTTTCATTTATGTGATGTAAATGGAGGTTTCCTCCTCGAATTGGTCTATTATCTTGTCATTTATCTATCTTGTATTATGTTTCAGTGCTATTTTTTATTTGGATACATAATGTTTGGTCTCAGAGCTCTTGATCGGTTTTGCTACTTCACACAAGACATCTTGGAATTTTTTCTATAATATTTTTTTATGCAAATATTTAGAACGTAAAATTAATATCACGTGAAGGTGAAATATTTATGAACATTTTGTTACCATTTGAGACATTGGTTCACTACATTTTCGGAGATATGTTCCAAGGAAGTTATGATTTATGCAGGCTCTAGAATTCAATCTCAAATAGGCATTATGGGTAAAATCATCATAACTTTATCTAAGGGAATCATAATTGAATTTATTAAAAAATTACTGAAAGTGAACAAACTGTGTCTTCTTGGATACGAGTTTTAGGGCCAAAGGTTAAAACAATGACATGTGGCATCCCGTACAAGTTCACTCTACCAAACCAGTCCATAATGAGGTCATCATGGGATATTTGGTATAAATTTCTCTTGAAGAATCCAATATAGGTATAACTTGTGGGCTTGGAAATAATAGATGCTAGGATATCACAAGGCATAATTTTATTCCTTGGGAGGCATAAATAGCAGAGATATAATAGTTTCAAGGTCAACCTTATCAACAAGATCAAAATAAATCTCTTAAAAGGTGTACATTTTTAAATTTGAATAAATTTTGTTTAAAAAATAAGTTTGAAGCAATTAAAAGGGTATAGTGAAGCATATATATCATAAATTGATCCCCCCCCCCCCCCCAAACAAAAAAATATAGACCCATTAATCCCTCAGAAATCTCTACTATGACGCATGAAGAAGAATAAGTGCAACATGATATATAAAAATTGAGGGAACAATTTTCATTTTGATCTCATAAAGAGAAACCAAAAATGAATTGGAAGTAATGAATATTAAGATGGATGGTTTAGAAGAAAAAATAAAAGGGGACATGGACAATTTAAAAGCATACATGGAAGGTTTGACAAAGTTACTACAAGAAATGCCTCCTAATGGTGATAAGGCAATCCATGAAACTCATGATGAAAACAAAGGGAATGTGAATTGTGATTTTAGAGACTTTAACTTTGGGCCGAAGACCAATCATACTCAAAATATCAATATGTGGAATTTTTATGGCAAGGATCTGTTAACATGGATACTACAGATGGATATGTTATTTGATATACATGATGCACAACACACACAAAAGGTACACATTGAATTTATATTCTTAGATCCCAATAAATTTGTGTGGTATCAATCACTCTTTTCTCATAAATCACTTGTCACTAGGAAAAATTTTACGAAGGAAATGATAGAAAATTATGGGAATGCAAGGAGCAATACCTTCTTTATTTAGCAGATAAATATCAAACATAAGGGTTTAGTTGGGGAGCACATTGAAGATTTCCAAAGATTGAATATCAAGGTAATTGATATTCCAGAGGAACATATGGTTGATGCCTTCATAGGGACTTTAAAGGAAAACATCCAAAATTAGGTTTGCCTTTGTGAACCTAAGTCATTGAGAATGCATTTAGGTTGGAAAGAAAAGTTGAAAGAAAAATTATGGCAACAAGGAAGTGTACCACTCACAACTATAAAGATGGAAGTGTTTTATTTCCTAACCTACCACAACCTACAAGGTTTACACCAAAAAAATTGGAGGAAAAAAAGAGAAAATGGGATTTTTTATAGTTGTGGTAGAAAATACACTAAAGTTCATAAATGTGCTACGAAGAAATTATTTAATACATATTGTGAAGATGAGGAAGAAAAGGAAAAAGAAACATAAAAAGAAGAAGAGATACATGAGGAACCAACCCTAGAGGTTGAAAAAGAAGAAATGAATTTGACCATATCTTGTAATACATTGATGGGAATTACCACTCCTCAAACTATCAAGATAAAAGGATACATCAAGAAGATAAAGTAATAGTGTTTATTGATTCAGGTAGTCCCCACAATTTTATTCATTGTAAGATATGCAAAGAATTTAATTTCTTTCTATATCCAACACATAGTGTCAAGTGATGGTTTCAAATGGAGGAACTACAAGTCTCTTAGGGAAGTGCCTTAATATAAATCTAACTACAGGGGAATATGTATATAATATTCCAATGATTTCCATTCCAATGAGTGGTGTTGATGTTGTATTAAGAGTCTAATGGTTACAATGTTTGTGGATGATATCTTTTAATTTTAAATAAATTTTCTTAAAATTTATTTAGGAAGTAAAGGGAATTGAATTAAGGGGTATCATAGGAAATACGAGGAATATAATCAACTCTGTTTGGATGAAAAATATTTTGAAGAAGTAACAACAAGACACAATTTCACAATTATTCTCACTAGATGTTTAAACATAAAAAACATCCATTTCTCCAAATCTCCAAAGAGTCTTGGACAATCATTCCAAGGTATTTTAGACTCCCAAAGGTCTCCCATCTATTTGTGATCATGATAATGCTATTCATATGATTCTAGGAAGTGTTCCTCAAAAAATTAAGCCTGATAGATATCCCTATGCCTAAAAGAGTGAAATTGAATGTATAATTACAAAAATGTTAGAGGTAGGTTTAATTAAACCTAGCCAAATTTTTTTCTCTTCTCCAATAATATTGGTGCATAAGAAGGATGGATCATGGGGTATGTGTCTAAGTAATAGAGATCACAATAAGATCAATATTAAAGATAAATTTCACATTCCTTTCATTGATGAATTGTTGGATGAATTACATGTAGCAATTTACTTCACCAAGATGGATCTTCATTCTAGATATCATGAAATTATAATGAAGATAGAATACATTCCAAAAACAACATTCAAAACTCATTAAGGTCATTATGAAATTTTGGTCATGCATTTTGGCCTTACTAATGCACCTTGTACATTTCAAGGTTTGATGAATTCTACTTTCAAACCCTTCCTTAGAAAATATGTGTTCGTATTTTTTATGATATGCTAATAAAAAAGTCTTGGAAAGATCATGTTCAATGTATTAACAAGGCATTTAAACTATTGGAGGAGGAACAATTGTATCCAAAAGCCTCCAAATTTTTCTTTGGGGTAAAAAAGGTGGAATATTTGGGTCATATTGTATCTCATGAGGGTGTTAAGGTATACCCTAAAAAAATTAGAGCCATAAAGGAATGGAAAATCCCCACAACCTTAAAGAATATTCGAGGATTTCTCAGGTTGATAGGGTATTATCGCAAGTTTGTTAAGAATTATGGGAAAATAACACCCCCTATAACAACATTACTGAAGAAAGATGCATTTTTTAGACTCCAAACGAAACTAAGGTGTTTGAATATCTTAAAGAGGAAATATTTCAAGCTCCGATAATAACTACACTAGACTTCAAAAAAACATTTGTTGTGGAATATGATGCCTTAGGAAATGACATTGGTGTTGTTTTAATGAAAGAAGGGAGACCCATTTCTTTTGAAATTCGTCCAATCAAGGGAAAGTATTTACAAAAAACTATTTATGAGAAGGAAATGTTGGAAATAATACATGCCCTAAAGAAATGATGCCCTTACCTAATGGGAAGACACTTCAAGGTAAAAACAAATCATGATAGTCTTAAATAATTCTTAGAACAAAATTTATCTTTAGAAGAGCAACAAAAATGGGTCACAAAGATGTTGGGTTATGAATTTAAAATCATGTAAAGAAAAGGGAAGAAAAATATTGCTTCAAATGAACTCTAAAGAAGGGACGAGGATGTGGAAGTATTTCTCTATTTCATTTCTATTATCCAACCTTATTGGATAACTAAAGCAAGGGATGAATGAACGAATGACAAATAGGTGTAGACACTATCTCAAAAGTTTCAGCAATGTCCCATTACATCTCATACATTTATATGGAACGATAATTCATTATTGTACAAATATCACTTATATATTTGTAAGAACTTCCAACTAAACAAAATATTATTTTGGAATTTCACACCTCTCCTATAGGAGGGCACTCATGATTTTTAAAAACATGCCACAGGTTAAAGAAGGATTTTTTTTGGGATGGCCTTAAATATAAAATTCAGAAGTTTGTGGCATAATGTTTGGTTTTCCAACAAAATAAGGTTGAGAATATTAAGACCCCAATTATTTTACAACTAATAGACATTCTAAGTCAGTGTTGGGAGGAGGTCTCAATGGATTTTATCACATGTTTACCCAAGTCCAGAGGAAAGAGTGGCATCATGCGGTAGTTTATAGACTTACCAAGTATGCACACTTCTGTACACTATCTTATCATTCAAAGGAAATACAATGTTACAAACAAAGTTTTGGTATAATTAAATATCCATTACAGGACTATATATTATATAATAATTGTATTGAAGATATGAGATGATATGATTACAATTGAGGGTCCCGTATATATACCTAGGTACCCTTTCATGAGTGGTCATGTCCTTAGAGAAATGCATATTCAATACTAATTGTTAGTTAATTAATCATTAATTATTATTATTTACATCATTTGTATTATATATGTATATTTTATTCAATACACTTTCTTCCTTTTCAAAAATATTTTTCCTCAAAGCTTCCTGATGAATAGTCTTGATCTCTTTTTTTGTTTTGAATTTATTTTCGTCTTATAAATCTTATATTCATTGATACTATTGGAAATATGATGTAATGTGTTGTCCTTGATGAAAACCTACTTGATGAAGTTTTCCTTCATGGAAACCTACTTGATGAGTTGCCTATGATAAGCAACCTATGTGTTAAAGATGTAAGAATGATGTATCTACATATCATTTTAGATGTGACAGAGAAAAGAATTCCAGTAAGTGCCATAGAAATGATAAATATAATATGTCATAATGTATACGCTACTTTTGTGAAGGAAACCCGCGTATGGATGCAATGCATACGCTACTTTTGTAAAGGCAACCCGCATATACATTCAGGGTTAGCATATATGCAGTTTTTATGAAGAGAAGTTGCATATACACGCGGAAACGAATGCTCCAAGTTGCGTATGAATTTTTCACTCTAAAATTATGATACCAAGGGGCATTACCATGGTATTAGCCCACAGTATTGAGCGTTGCATTGTCTATTTGATTCTATCTAAGAATACCATTAGAAGTTGTCTGGTTTGGGTCATGGTATTGATAAATGCTAAAACTATATAAGGAGAAGAAGATCATAGTGAAAGGGTGTGCATGTGTCTGGGTATTGAATGGTAACTTCAATCTGAAGTATATATGCATGGAAAGGGTTACAGTTTATTGATAGATCTAAATTAATAATGCACCTATGAATACAATGAAGGATCAAGATCTCTAGACCTAAAATGACTATGTATTTCTTAGGTATGTTTATGGAATGTTTAGATCTATGATCTCAAGAATGTTTACTGAAGATAAGGGTTAGATATGAGTTGATTATTTATTCTGAAGAGTTGCGTAGCCCTGCAATGTTTGCAGATATATACACAAGTTCTTCATAGTGAAAGCACGTATATACGCAGGTTAGTTTCAGAAAAAACACGTATGGAATCTAAGGTCAGTCCTGAAATAGTTGCAGATATATACATAGGTTTCTCTCTGTGAAAGTGCGTATATACGCGAGTTTAGTGAAGTAAAAGTGCATATGGAATCTAGAGTTTTGCTTAAATGTGCAGAAGGAAATCTCTGATCTGTTTTGCTGTATTACTATTATCTGTCAAGATGTCTTCGTACAGATCCGAGTTGTTTGAATACTGATTATGCTGCTAGTTTATTATGATTAAAGATTAGTGGTTGGTTTGTTGATTGGATGATGATTCAATGAATGAATTGAATGGGTTATAAGTTTTAGTTTGATGTATGTTCTTTGAGCTTAAATGTATGGAGTGGGTCCAGTCTAAAAATCTAATGAAAAGAGGCCTACAAGGTGTGTTGTGGAAGCTGTAGGATCTAGTATGAAAATTGATGAAACGTGGTCCATGCTGGAGCTGAGGGTCGAAGCCTTCAGTGAGGGGGTTGTAGCTCCCTTCCAGTGGTAGCTGGTAAACGAGATCAAAGGGTAGTAGCTCCCTTCCAGTGGTAGCTAGTAAACGAGATTAGGGGGTAGTATCTCCCTTCCAAGAGTGGCTGGTAAAAGAGATCAGGGGGTTGAAGCTCCCTTCTAGTAGTAGTTGGAGAATGAGAGAAGGTTGCAGTATTCTGCGGGTGGGTGCCTGTGTTTTGGTATGAGTCTGCGCCAATACATAATTGTAAGCAGTTTTCTTTATAATAAATATTGAAGACAGAGACGACAACAATGGCGGTTTTCTCCCAAATTGGGTTTCCACCTTAAATCCTAGTGTTCATGTGTGTTGCTTATGTGTGATGATTTATGATGTTCTTACTACACATGCTTACTGCTTACTGAACATCTGATGAATGAATGATGCATTGATCTAATGAAAGAATTATATGCACAATAAGATCTCTAGTAATATGCAAGTTTTCTTAAGGATATCCATGTGTATATGTGAGTTGGGATCATTAAAGTCACGTATGGAATTTAGTAAGGAAAAAGTAAAAGTTTTGAGTAAACTCTAAATACTGATTCACCCCCCCCCCCCCCCCCCCTCTCCATATTTTTCCCAACAATTGGTATCAGGGAAGGTCCTTTTGAAGAAGCTTGATCGCTTGAAGGAGATCTGTCTCAATGGGAAGGAATCAAAGGAAGAGGGCTACTCAAAGAAATAATATATCTCAGAAATTGTGTACAACAAAAAATGAAGAAGATGAAACATGTATTGATTGTAGTTCTTGTGATTTACTTCCTTGTGCATGAAATGGTAAAGATAGTGAAAATGAAAGTGAAAGTAATGTTATGTATCTAGAAGCAATAATCGAAAATCTCAAGTTTAAAGTTGAAGATCAACAAATTTTATTTAATGAGAGGGATCTATTTACAAAGATATGATCTCTAGATTGAATGGACAGATAGACAAGTATCAAAGGTTGCAGGCTGAAGTAACCAATCACAGTGAAGGACTGGAAGTAGAAATCATCTCTCTTAAAGCAGATCTAGAAAAATCAAATAAGAAGAATGAAGAACTTCTACAAACATGTGAAGAAAAATAAAATGAGTTAAAATAAGAAATTCTAACTTTGAATGAGCAAGTTGAAGAAGGAAGAAGGGTAGAAGAAAGTATGAAGAAGCAGTGCCAAAAATTGGAGGTTGAGGTAAACATTTTAAAATGCAAATTAGAAGAAAATGATAAACTCTTGAGATTTCAAGATAGTACTAAGATTCTGGATAATATTCTTAGTAGTCAAAGGACTCCTTCTATTAAATTTGGTCTTGGTTTTCATGAAACTGTTAAAGTAGAATCTAGTTCACAAGACAATGCTAAATATTCAAAGGATATCAATGCAAAACCTGAAGTGTTTAAAGAGACAAAAAGGTAACCAACAATCATGAATTCTCAAAGGAAATCATTCACTCCTAAATATAGAAGTATCAATCGATTCTCTCCTTTGATCAATAATGTTGAATGCTTTATATGTCATAATTATGGGCATGTTATAGCCAAGTGCAGAATAAAATTGTTTCAGTCAAAGACAGATAGACACTACAGAGAAAGACAGTCAGCTCCCAGGTACTCAGGTTTCTTTAAGGGATATTGTTTTTCATGCATAAATTTTTGTCATAAAGCAGTTGATTGCAATAGAAGAAATATTAGAAAAAAATATTATGATCCCTATGCTCCCTTTTCTGGTCACATAAGATGTTATGCTTGTAACAAGTATGGGCATGTAGAAAAATAATGCAGATTAAGTATGATGAACAGATCTGAGAAGTTGGAGAATTTCCAGCAAAGATGGAAAAAGAAGAAGCTTTAGTAAAAAACGTAGGGAATGTTGACCCTACTGTAGTCATCCACTTGTAAAGTTTACTTATCATAATGACTGCAGGAGTGATGTGAGGTACATTATAGGAATCAATAATGTATCATCACAGGGGGAGCAATATATGGTGATTCCCATGGTTGGTTTGATAATTCTACTTGTGTTTATTTCTGATAGTGCATCTGATGTGACAAGAGTTGACAGGTACAGGTGGTACAAATTTAGGGGGAGATGAAGTTGTGAAATTTTTTTGTATTTCACTTTCTATACGCGGGTTTCATGAACTAAAGACGTGTATACACATGAGTTCCAATGGTGACAATTGCATATGTTTTTTTTTTTATAAGAAAAACAATGAGGAAGACTCAAAAACAGTTTCTGATATGCTGCTGACAGTAATAAACTTCTTGATATGATGTTGATGGTTATATCGGCTGATATGATTTTAAGTTCTGATTATCCACTTGATAAAGATGCTTTGATGAATTGGTTGGTGAATATGTTCAGGATGCTCAGGTTTAGGGGGAGAATTTAGCCTTGCTATGAATAATGCATTGTTGGCATTATGATGGTTCTGAAATATGATCTCTCTCTTGAGGTCTTCTAGTCTTAAAAATTCATATCTGTAATTTGATGAAAAGGTCATGTTGAGACCTATGATGTAAAATTGTTATATTCATTCATGTAAGGACTTGGTCAAATTTGCAAACCCACTTGGTTGGGTAGTTGAGTCAAAATTTGTAAATCCACTTGGTTGGGTAGTTTAGTCAAATATGTAATTCCACTTGGTTGGATCATTGATGAAAGTATGAGTCCATGGTGATAGGAATCTTCATACATAGGTTGAGTCATGTACTTCATTGAAAAATCTGTCTAAAGATTCAACATGAACTCAGGGGGAGCATGGTAAATTCAAGTGCACTTACGATCTACAAAGCTTATCCTTCTACAAGGGAAGAGAAACCTTGTTTTGGTTTCGATCCGCCCTTTTCCCTTGATGTAAAAGGGGGAGAGTATCATGGTGTTTGAATAATGGTTATGATTAATGTATCTATCTGTTGTGGTGATCAAACACCATCATGGTTTCCATCAAGTCCAACGGGGGAGATTGTTGGCAATATGATGTAATGTGTTGTCCTTGATGGCAACCTACTTGATGAAGTTTTCCTTGATGGAAACCTACTTGATGAGTTTCCTATGATAAGAAACCTATGTGTTAAAGATGTAAGAGTGATGTATCTACAGATCAGTTCAAATGTGACAGAGAAAATAATTCCATTAAGTGCCAGAGAAATGATAAATATAATATGTCACAATGTATACGCTACTTTTGTGAAGGAAACCCCCGCATGGATGCAATGAATATGCTAATTTTGTGAAAGCAACCCGCGTATACATTCAGGGTTATCATATATGCATTTTTTATGAAGATAAGTTGCATATACACGCGGAAACGAACGCTCCAAGTTGTGTATGCCTTTTGCACTCGAAAATTATGATACCAAGGGGCATTACCATGGTATTAGCCCACAGTATTGAGCATTGCATTGTCTATTTGATTCCGTCTAAGAATACCATCGGAAGTTGTGTGGTTTGGCTCATGGTATTGATAAATGCTAAAATTATATAAGGAGAAGAAGATCATAGTGAAAGAGTGTTCATGTGTCTGGGAATTGAATGAATACTTCACTCTGAAGTATATCTGCATGGAAAGGGTTATCGTTTATTGATAGATTTGAATTAATAATGCACCTATGAATACAATGAACGCTCAAGATCTCTAGACCTAAAATGACTATGTATTTCTTAGATATGTTTATGGAATGTTTAGATCTGTGATCTTGTGAATGTTTGTTGAAGAAAAGGGTTAGATATGATTTGATTATTTATTCTGAAGTGTTGCGCATCCCTGCAATGTTTGTAGATCTATACGCAGGTTCGTCACAGCGAAAGCGCGTATATATGCAGGTTAGTTTCAGCAAAAGCGCATATGGAATCTAAGGTTAGTCCTAAAATAGTTGCAGATATATACGTAGGTTTGTCTCTGTGAAAGCACGTATATACGTGAGTTCAGTGAAGTAAAAGCACATATGGAATCTAGGGTTTTGTTGAAGTGTGAAGAAGGAAATCTCTGATATTTTTTGCTATATTACTATTGTCTGTCAAGATGTCTTCATACAGATCTGAGTTGTTTGAATATTGATTATGCTGCTAGTTTATTATGATTAAATATTAGTGGTTGGTTGGTTGATTGGTTGATGATTCAATGAATGAATTGAATGGGTTATAAGTTTCAGTTTGATATATGTTCTTTGAGCTTAAATGTATGGAGTGGGTCCAATTTTAAAATATGATGAAAAGAGGGCTACAAGGTGTGTTGTGGAAGCTATAGGATCCAGTATGAAAATTGATGAAATGTGGTCCATGGTGGAGATGAGGGTGGAAGCCTTCAGTGAGGTGGTTGTGGCTCCCTTCCAGTGGTAGCTGGTAAACAAGATCAAGGGGTAGTAGCTCCCTTCTAGTGGTAGCTGGTAAACAAGATCAGGGGGTAGTAGCTCCCTTCCAAGAGTGGCTGGTAAATGAGATTAGGGGTTGAATCTCCCTTCCAGTAGTAGTCGGAGAATGAGAGAAGGTTGTAGCCTTCTGCAGGTGGGTGCCTGCGTGCTAGTATGAGTCTGCGCTAGTAAATAATTGTAAGCATTTTTCTTTATAATAAATATTGAAGACAAAGACGACAACAACGGTGGTTTTCTCCCAAATTAGGTTTCCACCTTAAATCCTAGTGTTCATGTGTGTTTCTTGTGTGTGATGATTTATTCTGTTCTTACTGCACATGCTTACTGCTTACTATACATCTAATGAATGAATGATGCACTGATCTAATTAAAGAATTGTATGCATAATAAGATATCTGGTAATACGAAAGTTTTCTTAAGGATATCCATGTGTATATGCGAGTTGGGATCATTAAAGTCGCGTATGGAATCTAGTAAGGAAAAAGTAAAAGTTTTGAGTAAGCTCAAAATACTGATTCACCCCCCCCTCTTAGTATTTTTCCCAAAAGATACAAGACAATATGATCCTTTGAGCGATAAGTTAAATTGTTGAATTGAGAATGGATTTGATCATCCTAAGTAAATATTATGTGGAATCTTGCAGCTACAGTAAACTTGTGATGAATTTTTATAAGAGGATTGGATTATGCAAACTTTAGTATTATTTGGAACATAAGTTTGTTTTTTATGTTCCGAGTCATACCGATTTGTAGATTTCTTGACATGCTTGTTCTTGTGATTCAAATGTGGATAATGAGTTCTTTTGGTTTTTTTTTCCCTTATCATGTGTGTGGAAGGATTTTATTTACTTCAAGTTTTGAAGTCGTCGAGTTGGTTACAAAATATTCACTTGGAATTTTCATTGACTCAACATCCGAGTGTGTTTTTTGTTTAAATGATTTGTCTTCTTCTTGAGTTATGATATTCACTATATCAATATTCATTCCATTTTCTTCAATTTGAATTTCTTTATTTAAAGTTTTCAATGCTTCCTTCTCAATAAGTTGTCGTACCTTTTTTTCCAATGACTTCTTGTCCTTGTTAAAATTTTTAATTTGAGTTAGTTATTTTTTGCTATGTTATTTAAGCCGAGAAACTTTTTCGTTTCTGTCAGTAATGATTTTTTCAACTTCTCTTTGCATATTTTGTATTACTTTTTACCTTCTTGAAAATTTTCTTTTGAAATATCTTGTATGTCTTTTGGTATTACTGAATTTGGCTTCAATGTAACGTCTTATAGGGCTTTTTTTTATGAAAATGTGAAAAAAATAATTTTCATATTTAGGATGAAAGACCCTATGGTTTCCATCAAGGGTTATCCAAAATAATGTCACCTTGATTGTTCCATAGGGTTTGAACTGAGAATTTTGATATGAATGTATAATCTCCAATGTTTATAATTTTCCTTTTTATTGAACCTTAGACCTTAACTATATATATATATATATATATCAAATAAGTTTGTATATTATTAAAAATTAATGCCCCAATAATTATGATTTTTTTAATGAAATCCCTTAGTCTTTATAAATACCACCACTTTTCAAGACATTTTTTCAAATAAATTCACCTAAATGTTTTATTAACATATAAATCCAATGCTTTGTTAACCAGTTTTGACCAACCAATATGGTGTATAGGCACAAACTTTCAAATTGGAGGTTTTTTTTTTGAAATGATATTTTTAGCATAAGTATAGCATATGATAATGTTATAAATGACCAGTGTGACAATGGTGGTATACTTGTCACGTAGATGAAGTCTTTTGTTAGTATCCTTTCATCAGTTCCAAAGGAAGACACAACTTTCTACAATTTCACAACTCTACACAAACTAATTGTTATAATCGATTTCATAACTTCATAAGGAAAAATTTATTCAAAATGAAATGGTGTTGTGGTTGCAATGTCAAATGCGACAAGGTTGTATGACAACAATAAATATTATTATGGAAACCACAACTAACGAGTACGATAGTGGATCTGTAAATGGAGGCAGTGATCTGTGGTGACATGGAGAGTTTCACAGTGGGAAGTGAAAAAGAAAACAATGTGGTGTACCAGTAGCAATAGGGTAGGAAAGATAAAGGTTGTAGCATGGGCATATGAGTAGGGATTGTGCAACTTTAGATGAAAACGAGTAGCATTCAATGATGGAAGTTGTGCCTTCGGTCGGTTAAGTGAAAATTGGTCGCAAAACTATCGGGCGGTGGCGATTGTAGTAGGAGGAGGTGACTACGTGTGGCCATTGGGACAATGGTGGAGATAACCACAATCAAATTTTTAATTATTATTATTTCTTTTTGTTTGTTTTTTATTATTATATATATATAAGTTTACATATTTTTTTATATTTTTGTTATATATATATATATATTAATTTTTTTTTTTTTTTAATATTTTTTCTTTAAAAATGGCCAAGGGGCTAACGAGAAGATGGAGAATCTCCAAAACTTGTAGTGAAATACTTCAATTAGGATGAAATCAAATTTGAAGAAATTTTTATGGCCAGAGACACGATCAATCTGGCTCCATGCAATGGTTGAATGGAAATGGTTGAATGAAGAAAGGATCAAACAAATCTGATACCAATGTTACGAACAAAGTTCGTGTACAAACAAGAATACTCAAAATATATGGTATACGTAAATATCCATTATAGGGATATATATTATATAATAATCATATTGAAGATACGAGATGATATAATTATAACTGAGGGTGTCATAAATATACCTAGGCAGGTACCCTTTCATGGGTGGTCATGTCCTTAAAAACTTGCCTCTTCACTACTAATTATTAGTTAATTAATCATTAATCATAATTATTATTATAATTATTATTTTTTATTATTATTTATATCTATATTTTATTAATAACATACAATTTCTATTGCATTTTTGTAAATTAAATTAAACAAAACTAATACAACACACACATAAAGTGAGACAAAGCACACACAATACTTGTCATTAACTCCATGATTACATTACATTTTTATAGCATAGGGCACTCACCTAATCTTCCCGAATTGGTGGAACTAAACTCTAAATAAAATCTCTCATTCAACAACCCCTAACCAAATCTATTTCTACATTATTCTAGATTATTCTCACATCCTCCCTTAATGGAGAAATGGATTTTATACAATACCTAATTTACTTCTAAAAACTTCAAACTTGAGTTTACCAAGAGGCTTAGTAAAGATATCATCCATATTATCCTTGGCATTACAAAATACTAAATCGATTTCATTTGACTCAATCTTCTCTCGTACAAAGTGGTATTGCAGTTCAATGTGTTTTGTTCTGGCATGGTATATTGGATTATGTACTAATTTGATAGCACTTTGATTATCAAAATTGATGCATGTTGAACCACTCTACGCCTCTTCAAGATCTACATGAATTCTCTGCAACCAAAAAACTTCACATGTGGCATTGGTCAAAGCTGTGTACTCAGATTTTGTTGATGATAAAGAAACAGTTGGTTGTGTCTTACTGCTCCATGACACAACCCCTGATCCTATATGAAATTCATAGCCAGAGGTAGGTCGTCTGTCATCAGGATTTCCTACCCAATCTGAGTTAGAAAAACCTGTCAGTGCAACATCAAATTCATCAATATACATAATACCTAAATTGATTGTTCCTTTTAAGTACCAGAGAACTTTCTTTGTATCATTCCAGTGATTTCCTGAAGGCTTAGCCATGAATTGACTAAGGATACTGACTGAGTATGCAATTTCTGGTCTGGTAGTGGTGAGGTAGTTCAGACTTCCCACTAACTGACGATATAAAGTTCCATTGGCCTCTTTAGTTCCATCTTCTTTGTACAACTTTGCATTTTGTTCTAAGGGAGTTGACATAGCTTTGAAATCAATCATATTGAACTTTTTAAGAATTTCCTTTGTGTATTTTCTTTGAGTGATCAATTTTTTACCAGGTTCTCTCCATACCTCAATTCCTAAACAATAATGCAATTCACCCAGATCTTTCATTTCAAATTCCTGAGACAACTGAATTTTAATTTCTTCAATTAACTTGTAAGCACTGCTTGTGATAATGAGATCATCCACATATAAAGATATTAAAGCAACATTTCCTTCTTCATATTTCTTAACATACAGGTTAGGATCATTTTTTCTTTTCAGAAACCCATTATGATGAAAGAAGGTATCAATATTTACATACCATGATCTCGGTGCTTGTTTCAAACCATATAAGGCTTTTCTTAACCTGCAGACTAGATGCTCCTGTCCCTTTTTGAAAAACCCTTCAGGTTGAACCAGATAAACTTCTTCCTTTAAATCACCATTCAGAAAAGTAGATTTTACATCCAATTGATGTATATTCCAATTATGTTTTGTAGCTAAGGCAATCAGTACTCTAATTTTATTCAATTTAGCTACTGGTGCAAAAGTATTCAAATAAATAGTAGTATTAATGGCTTCAGCCCAGAAACCATTAGAAATGTTTTTACCTTGAAGCATACTGCGAGCACACTCCACCAGTGTTCTATTCCATCTCTCAGCAACACCATTTTGCTGAAGAGTATGAGGTACTATGAACTGTTGTTGGATCCCATGAAATTTACAATAGCTGTTAAATGCTCCTGACTTATATTCACCACCTTGATCTGATTTGAGAATTTTAATGTATTTCCCTGTTTTATTTTCAATCAAAGTTCTGAATTCTTTAAAATACTCAAATATATCACTTTTTCTTCGAATGAAATAGACCCATGAATATCTAGATCTATCATCAACAAAAATAACAAAGTAGGAAGCACTACCAAGCGATCTAGTTTGCATAGGTCCACATACATCAGTGTGAATTAATTCAAGTATATCATACTATATTTTCTCTGTATGAATGAAAAAATCCTCTCTATGCTGCTTACCAAGTGCACAAGCTTCACATGGTAAATGTTCACACTTCATAACAGGAAGACCTTCAACCATTTTTTTTCTTTGCAACAACGATAAATCATTGTAATTTAGGTGCCCATACCTGTGATGCCATAATTCTTTTGTTGACATTGCTTTGGATGTCAATGCAACATGACGCTTCATCGTCACATCCAATTTATACAATCCTTCAACTTTGGTAGCTGTGGAAACAACCCTGTAGTGGTCCTGAACATATTTCAAAATACACCCCAATTTACCAAATTCCACTTTTAAATTATTATCAGTGATAGTGGAAACATATATCAAATTCTTTTTGATAGCAAGAACAAAAATCACATCATGAATTTGTCTTATTTGTCCATTAGGTAAGTACACACTTATTATGCCATAGCCTTGGACTTTAAGTGACCTGTTATCTCCTAGGTAAATGTGTGTGCCATCAATTTTCTCGTAATATTTATCATACCATTCTTTATTACAAGTCATATCTGCTGATGCACCAGAATCTATGAACCAAGCATTCTCATCATCAATTTCAGCAGACAATGTAGCATCAGAAAGAAACAATTTAATATTTTTAAATCCATCAGTAACTGAAGTGTCTCTATTCATGAAATTTCCATTATGCCTTCTATGTCTCTGATTTGATTCATGATTATTTCTTCTATAGAAATCTTTAGCTAGATGTCCAGGTTTTCCACAATAATCACATTCAATATTTATCTTAACATAAGAATTAGGATGTGTCATACCTTTCTGCTTTGCTTGAAAACGGCCGTTGTTCCTGTCCCATGGTCTCCCACAGAATGATCTTTTACCTCTTGCAATCAATGCCAAATCAGAACCATTTGAATCCAGTTCAAAATTTTTCATTCTCTCTTCTTATTGAAGAAGAATTCTAGCCAATTCATCAAATGTAGGAGGCGTTGATCTAGCTGAGAGTGCTGAAATAAAGACTTTACAGTCTGGGACTAAACCCTTCAAAGCAATAGTTACTAAATCGCTACTAGACACTTTTTCACCAATGTCACCAAGCTTATCACTTAAGTCTTTAATTCTAGAAACAAATTTGTTGATGCTTTCATTGGCTTCCATTTTGATAGATAGTAGCTTTGTTTTTAAAAATAAAATGTGGTTTGCATTAGTAGTTTCATACAAACCTTTGAGAGTGTCCCATGTCGCTTTTGAATATTGACAATCCCGAATGTGAGGAAGGATATTGTCCTTCACAGACATGCGCAACAACACTTTTGCTTTCATTTCTCACTTATCCCAATCTGGAATTGCAGCAGCAGCAGTAGGCTTGGGCTCATCACCATTGACAATCGTCTAGAGGTTATATGCCTCGAGAATGGTCATCAGCTTAAATTTCCAGTTGACATATTTTTCGCCATCAAGTTTAGTGGATTCATTTAAATATGAATCAACAAGAGGATTAGCCATTGTTTTCTTCAGATTCAATTGCAAGAAATTAATTCACTGCAATGATCACTACTCTCAACTGTCCATGCACAAGCAAATTTCACACTAATTGATTTTCTTCAAATGCTTGTTTTCTTGATGATCCATCCAAGGTTTTAATCTCAAGATGTAAAGCTTGCTTTGACAAATAAACACTACCAACAAATCAAAATTTCCATAAATTGTATCAACATTAGCACCAATACAACATAAATTTCTCACAAGTGAGCTCGAAGGATTTCACGTTGAATTCAATTGCAACCTGATCGGAGTCTCTGCAGTGGCGATTTGAGCAATTGATAAGAGATAGAATTCTCAGGGACCAAAGAAAATTACGATGTGTTGGTGTGCAACAGTTTGGAAGTCAAACTGTATGAGGAAATAGGAAAATATTAACGTAAACAATAGCTACTTATTCACTTATCTTAATACACCAAAAGTTCAGAAAGCATTGCATACAAATGGAACCCAATGGTAAAAAAAAAATGATTTCCATGATGTTCATGAGCCTTTACAACCGCCCAATGGAAATTGACGGGAGTTATCAAAGCCCCCTAGCATTTGAACTTCGATAGCATGAGTGCCGAGTTAGAACCATCTTTCCATAGATTCTAGCGTGAGAGTAGCAACATGGATTTGTTGCTGAATTCAAATTTCATTTTCAAACTTGATGGGGATGTGAAATGCGAAGTGGCTCCGCAGTTATATGTACCTACTTTGCCTCAGATATTCCACCAGGGGAGCCGGCGGTTATTAACTGCACTTGTGAACTGCTAACAAACAGTTCTCGTGCCCCTTGCCCTCAAGATATCGATGTGGCCGTCAGGTGGGCTGCTGGAAAACCGATCTCGGAAGCGTCGAGGAGGAGACTGTGTACACCCACCAATATGCTCCAATACCAAATTAAATTAAACAAAAATAACACAACACACACAGAAAGTGAGACAAATCTCACACAATACTTTTCATTAACTCCACAATTACATTACATTTTTATAGCATAGGGCACTCACCTAATATTCTTGAATTGGAGGCAACAAACCTGAATTGGTGGAACTAAACTCTAAATAAAATATCTCGTTCAACAACCCATAACCAAATCTATTTCTACATTATTCTAGATTATTCTCACAGTGTAAACAATTCAAAATCTATATGGAAACCCAAAGATTATTGTAAGTGACAAAGATCCCGTTTGCACTGGAAATTTTTGGACATAATTGTTTTCTTATTTTGGTACTCAATTAACTCATAGCTCATCTTCTCATCCTCAATTTGATGGGAGAAGTGATATAGTGAACAAATGTTTGAAAGAATATATTCATTGCTTTGTATATATAAACAAACACAATGGGTCAAGTGCTTACCTCTGGAAAAATGGTGGTATAACAATTCATTCCAAACCGCAATAAAAATGACCCTATTTATGGCACTTTATGGATACCATCTACTTTCCATCACATCATCTTTAAGAGACAATTCTAAGGTTCAATAAATGGAAGATCACATCAAGCATCAAAAAGTTCTCCAACTCTTAAAGGATAACTTGAATCTAACGTAGAATCGAATGAAACAATAAGCATATTAACATCGCAATGAAAGAAGTTTTGATGTGGGTGATTGGGTATTTTTATGACTACAACCATACTAACAAATTTCCCTCAAGCAAGCTAAGAAGGATAATAAATCACCCAAGTATTATGACCCTTACAAGGTGTTTCAAAATATTGGTACTATGGCATACATATTGGAGTTGCTTGAATATTCACGAGTACACCCAATTTTCCATCATTAATGCTTAAAGAAGGTTACAGGTGACAAGCTCCTAGGTCAAACTATTTTTTTAGAGCTCGACGAGGAAGGAAAACTAATATTAGAGCATGAAGCAATCATGAAAACAAGAATCCAAAAGCTACAAAGTCGATGAATTTTAGAGTATCTCATTAAGTGGAAGAACTTACCTACTGAAGGTTCCACATGGGAGGATGATTATTTCTTTCAAAAGAATCCAGAACTAATCAAGCATTAAGGGCAACACTTTTTGGAAGGACAAGGGCATGTCAGGTCCCCATAATACTAGTGTAGCCTCCATATTGTTAATTTTATGACCCATATAAGTCATTATTTTTATTTTTGTACCCTTACATTATTATTGTTATGTATACCCTAATTATATTTTGATCCTTTAGACTCCTATGTATACCAAGGAGGTATTTCCCTTTGAATCATCCAAGAGTTTTTCATTTATGTGATGTAAAGAGAGGTTCCCTCCTCTAAGTGGCTTATTATCTAGTCGTTGATCTATCTTTTCTTATGTTTCTATGCTATTTTTGATTTGGATACATAAAAAAAACAAGGTTACAAGAAATAAAAAAAATATTAAAATCCTCAAGCAACCCTGTATCTCCATGCTACTATTTTTTTGAACTTGTGTGACTAGGTCTTCCTTTGAAAAATTAGGCAACAAGATTGAAAAAAATAAGTTGTAGCTATGCGTATTGTATTTGGTTCTTTTGTAGCAACCATGATTTTTTTAAACGTTTGTTCTTGTTTAATGGCAATCACCTCTTGCAATTTTTTTCATTTCCATTTGAAAAAAAAATCTCACTACCTTAATTTGTGTGGAGAAAATCAGAAAAAGGATTATAAACTAGAGCCTATAAATTTGTATCAAATAAGCTAAATGATGCTTACAATGCATACTAATTAAATATCAATGTAATGGGTCCTCCTGCAATAAAAAGTTGAATTACTAAATCTAATTAATATCCTACCCTTGTCAATTAGGTTTTCTTTGTTAATATTTAATTACAATCCCCTTGATATTCCCAATTCTTACTATAGTTGCTACAAATTACAAGCAAACGGCCTGTTGGTTATATATCTTAAAAGAAATAATCAAAACACCATAGTTTAGATATTTTATGTAAAGAGTGTTTTCCAAACTTTCATTTTACATGAATTAAAAAACCAAAAGGTTTATTTGTAAGTAATTACCACAAAGTGTCATAACATTCTTACCTATTGCATCAAACATTTTTTTCAAAGCTACACATCAATGTTGCTGTTTTCTTTTTCTATTTTTTTTTAAGCAAGATTTTGAAAAAAAGAATTCTAATAATTATAAAAAGTTCCAGAAATAGGAACATCATATGAGGAATTTACTTGAGGAAATAAATATAGAAATGAAAACTTAGTTAAACGACCCCTTCACACGAGATCAAATCAAATAGATATGCTTTATTAAAGTTTTGATTATGAATTTTGTTTCACTTGGAGAATTGGTTGCTTCATTCTTCTTGAGTTGACTATTTTCACTACTTATAATTATAAACACTCAATATTAATCAATATATCATAAAAATAATTAATTCCATTGGATATGTAATAAGAACCTTATATGAAGTGCCTTGAATCTCCAATAGTTCTGAATCGTGTAGGTGATAGAATGTGTGGGAAAATTCTATAGATATGAAGAATAATGCATTTCGTTTACATTCCAAGTTGGGTTTTGGTGTTTTTCTGTGATAATTATTATTTGATTATGGTTCCCTGTCCACCAAAAATTAGAGAAACCCAATTTTTATTATCAAATCAAACAATTAATTTTCTGCACAATTTTGAAAACGAACAACATCAAATTTCCATAAATTTGTTTATAGAATGTACACCTTCTCTAATAACATATTTATTGGATGAGGCCCCAAATTTGGCTGATTTCTTCCCTACATAAACAAATCTATTGCTTAAGCGACTACTTGTGGGAAAACATAATACATTATGACATTAGGGTTTCCTTGGATAGCCCTATAGGACGTCACAAATAATCCATCTTTCAATTTTTTTGGTTTTGTTTTTTTTTTCTCTTTCCTATTTTCCGTTATTTTCTATTTTTTAAATTTATTCTTACCTATAAGTTACAAAACTAATGTTCACAAATTCCAGGAAACTCAACATAGATTGCATCTCTTAAAAATTCTATTTCATTTCAAGAAGTCAATATCAAGAAAATATTAAACAATAATATGGATTAGGAAAACATATTCCTTACCTAAATAGCATCCCCACTGTATAGCTATTTTGAAACATTTAAAAAATAAATTAGATAATCTCATATATTATAAATTTGCTGAGAAAAGTTAGAAATTTCTTAGACAATTCTCTTCTTAGCACTTTGTTGTAATCTAGGGAATTGTACATATTTACTAATATAGAAACATTTGAGTAGTGGACATACATACATTAACACATATACATAAACAAATAGATGACAGAAAAGAGAAATAACACCAACAATGGAAGAGAATCAAGTAAGTAATTTATTAAGATATCACAACTTTACATTACTTACCTCTTATCTCTCTATGTATCTCTTTTTTCTAAAGTGAAAAAAATAGTAATTGTATTTCAAATTTTGAAAAAAAGGAACAAAATTACATTTTGCAGATGCTAAAAGTGTTCACTATGAGAAACCTAATGTCTTAGAAGTGGGGAAAAATCTAAAATTGGAAAATACAAATCACATTTTCCCATTTGGAGTCCATCTTTGTAAATTACCCCAAAATGTTTCCAATATCCTCAAGAACACTGTGATGCTAGAAAGTAAGTGGAATATTTGGTAGCCTGAACCATACTAACATTTTTGAGACCACCATTGTTGTGAAATCAAAGTATAGGAACCAAGGTGGAATGAAAAGTCCATACTTCCCAAAAACTAGGTTCATTTATTCATAACTTCAAATATTACTAGGTATCAATTTGGTAAACGAAAAAACCTTTGGAGCATAGGTATATCTCACAGTTGTTGGTCTAGGTTGTAAAAACCAAAATATACAAAGAACAACACTTCCATGGATTGCAAAATGTAAAAACGTTGATTTACCTCTGTTAGGTTTACCTTCATGGAAGGTTATTGTATGTTTATTGTCTACTTGAGGTTCACCACCTGATCCATACTTGAGACCCAAAAAAGGAAATACTTCCCGTTAAGGGTATTAAGAGAAATATGTGAATCCTTCCCCATTTCCGACTCAGATCAATAAGCATATGGGGTTTTCTTGGGCAGATCTAAATCATGGATCTGGGTTTTTTCAGTTAGAACAATGTCTTCCTACAAGATATTGATGACACACTCAACCTATTAATGCCCCTTTAATACAACGATGACCTTCATAGTTTATGCACCTACAATCAAAGCAAAGGATGCACACATAGAGGTAAATCCCCTTTGAAAAAATTTGAGGAAATACCACAGATGCAACAATGTTAGTCTCGGTCACCATTTATATCATCAAATTAAAGGAGAATCAAGAAAATGCAAAGCCTATGGATCCCATAGCTCTTCCCCGAGTGAAAATTCATCACATATGAACTTTGTAGGTGATACATGGGGCATAAATTCACACTATGGATCAACAAATGTGGCCATGGATAGAAGCTAGGGTTTCAACCTATGTAGAACTCTATAGGATCCAAAATTGATATATCAAAAGAAAGGGCTTTCTATGTCTCTCTTACATCAATACACTATTTATATCATAAGGTTTAGTTATGAGGTAGTTATAATTGTCTAAGTACCTTTGATAATTGATACAACTTATGAGGTTGACTAACTTACTCTTTGACTTAAAAGTCGACAAAATCTCATTATTAGGTCTAGTGTACTAATTTGACTAGCCCTTCTAACATCTCTTGCCATCTTTGTTCCTTACATGTCTTGAGTAAGTGGGAGATGTCAGTTACAACTGTGTAATTTTTTTTGGAAACAAATATGATGATATTTTTTTTTTAGAGAATATAATATGAAAAATATCATTAGATAGGTTGGTGTTATCCTTGAGTGTTGAGATTTTATTTGGGAGTTTCCATTTGTGTTGGAGCTACTAATAATCCTACCAAAGTTGTAGATTCTTGTGGATATTGTTGTAGGTCAATTTTGGCACCATTCCTAATGACCTGGTTTAACTGGACATCATCCCCAGAACCAATGAATAGGGTCTATCATCCCTTATCATTTCAGTTGTTATATGCCCTAAGCCAAAGAACGAAGAAAAATCATTCGTGACTTCCATTGCAAGATTTCCAATATTTGAAGTATATATTATAAAACCTATGAGCTCACCAATGCAGTCTCTCAAGGGGCTAAGTGTGTTGCTTATGCGGGAAAATTCACTCAAGGGTGCTCTGCAAAGCACTTCCCGACACTCAAGGGTGAGTTGGTCAATTGGGAGAGAAATTCTCATTGTTCTGGAATCTCCACTTGGCCAATGCCTTATAGAAGAGTGCATATGTGTCAAAATTATAATAAATTTTTCCATTTGATACCTCTGAGCTTGGGAACATGTCTTGCCTATTATAAGAAAGTCATTGATTGTAAAATTACCTTCAACTCATCTATAAATTGAGCATAGATCCCAGTGCTTGGGAAGGAAGAATTTGAGTAGATAAATGCTGGTGGAATTTCAATTGAGGAATTGATTTGAGTGATATGCTGCTGGAGAGATGTTCATTTTGATGAGGCTCAGATGATGCTGAAAATGGTGACATCATCAATAACTGGTTGCAACCTCCCCTTCTATCCATTAATAAATATTGTTGTTTACTTTTCCACATATGTATCTGTATAAGCTTATGTTTTCCATATTATGAATTCTTATATGATGTATATGGTTCATGTTTCATTTATTTAACTGAATAACTTGAATAGGCATCTGTATATTGCTATCTCTTTTATGTTTAGTGTTCATGCTTGCAGGAAATATTTTGGTGATCTAGCTTGGATTTGAAGCTACAACAAGAGAAACAGAAGGAGAATCAGAAGCGCTTGGACTCCAAGTAAGTTTCTTGATCTGTTCTATGTTTCTATTTACTATTAGGAAAAGTATCTACAAAGTCTTTAACCTGTTGTTCTAAATGCATTATACCACGTTTAGGGAAGAATTTTTTATCTGTAGTTCATAATTCTGCATAACAAATTGGAGACTCCACTGGGGAGTTTACCCTTCATCCTTGGTGTATTTTTCCTCTGTTATCAACCCAGTAGAATTTTCTATAAAATATTAGGCTTTTCGAATTCAAATTTTCATTAGAAGTGTGTTAAAAAGCTTGAGTTTTTGTTCTCTGCTGTGCCCAACGCACTGTTGAACAGGACACAGTGCTTTTCATAACAATGTCTCCCACTCAGGGGTGCATTGCAATGCATTGTCTCCCTTTAGAAACAATGTTTCTCCCTAGAGCCAACCAGATTCCATTGAATTTTTCATTGCATTTTCTTTCAGTTTGTTGTTTGTTGTGTTTTTAAAGTGCCTGATGCCTCATATTGACCAGTGACTTTACCTACCTCTTCCTCCTTTGAAAGAAAATTTTGTTCAATGTTTATTTAAAGTGTTTTTCTTTATCATTGACGAATTAATTTCAAAGTATTTTTTATTTCAATAGATCCATTTTCTTTTGAAAAGGAAATTGTCGTGAAATTCTTTGTTTCCTATAGGAGAAATTGTACTTAAAATCTTCATTTTTCCTAAAAAGAGAAATTGTTGTTCCATTCCTCATTTCTCAAAGTAAAAGACATTTGATTTTATTGATTTGATGTAGTTAGTTTCCTTTTTTGCATTCACATTAAAGGGACTGAAAATAAAAACATGCATTTGCATGTAGTGGATTGTGTGTTTTTCATAGGAACAATTAGGAAAGCTGCATTTTAGTTTGTGCTCTTTGATTGTTTTCTTGAAAATTCATTGCTCTTTCCCTCTAGTAGCTAGGATTTTCATTAAAAAAACTAAAAGTGAAAATATTTCTTATCATTTTAGTTTTCATTTTAGGAATTTCCAATACATCATCATGGTGAACCTTGAAAGGCAAATTGATAAACAAGATCAACTTAAAATTTACCTCAATTTACCTAACAAAGCATTGGAACCACAATGATAAAATTTATAAGGTCTAGGCTATAGACGTGTTCTGACATCGTAAAACATAACAGTTGTCGTTAATTGTATGCGATACATTCTAGGTGTGATACCTCACTCCACGTACGTAAGTATATCGTAGCTCGTCCACATACTTTCGGGTATATCGGGTGGTGTTACAGTACGAAAAGTATAAAGGGGTACTCTCACTGTGTGGCTTCACATTAGATGGCGCTAATACGGACTTGGGCCTCCACGTACCTTCAGGTATATTTAGTAGGAGAAGTTTAGGTTTCTCTCCATCCATAGTGAACCAAGTTGGCCGCCTTGTAAGTTGTGATACACTAGACACAACATTCGGGGAGATTTCCTGCTCGTACTTCTTTGTTCTCCAAGAGGTATTATGCAGTTCATAGTTTCTTGGTAAACCTTTTGCCTAGAATTACCCTTTTATTTTGTTTATTTTTTTTTGGTTAAAATAAATCAGTCATCGTGGAAGAACAAAATAATTTTCCCTGTCATTCGTGTAGATTAGAATTGAAACCACCTTTACCACCAGAAGTTACTCCTGGTCAGCAAAGGCGATATCACTCTACCGAAACTAGTACTATCAATACCTCTGGTGAAGCATCATCTTCCCATATACCAGAGTTAGCACAAGTTTTTTCTACACATCCTGGTTTGTCTACTGTTGTCAAGACAGAATCCTCATAGCTACCCATGGTCACGATCCATCCAATCAGTGAGACCATACCTCCTGAACCCGACGTTGTTCAACCGAAAGTTGATCCAAATCCTGTCTCTTATTTTCCAGAAAATATGAATCCCAAAGTCGAACAACTGGAAGTTTTAGTCTCCCATATCACATAGTCAACCTCCTGAAATATACTTTGGGCCTGACAACAAAATACTTCCACCTGGTTTGACTTCGATTGGAGAAATCCCATAAGACAAGACACCTTTAACTCCAACCCATTTTGGGGAGGATCTTTACCTGTACGAGTATTTTCCTCAATCACCACCCTCATATTTTTTTGATCATGTTCCTATTCACATTCCTGTCAATTCAAAAGGTTATACATTTGGTCAAGTAACCATACTTGAATCAACATCTTCAGTTGGGCCATCTGTTCCAATTACGTCAGCACCTGCCCTTGCTACCCTGTCGATGTTTACAAATTCACCAAAATCATATTTTCATGGTGGCCCTATGGTCCCATCAGGTTACAAATATTTATCTGGAATTTTTTCTAGTGCATCTTCAAACCCATGGAATTCACCAATTTCATTGTCTGGTATTCTAACTAGTAAACCTATAGTGAGTAATGAATGACTTGATTCGTTATACATATCATCAGGGATATATCAAGTTGTTCCTTCTGGGTGTATTCCATCTAGTACCATATCAACTTGAATCCCTGCATTTGGAGAGAAATATTTTCTGTCTTATTATCCTCCTCATGCAGGGGGAAACCTTTGGTCACCTAGTTTGACAATACTCTGCCATTTTTTGGTCAACCTAATTTCGAAATGAATGTTTGTAAATGGCAGCCCACTCTACCTATCCAATCACAAATGGTTGCACACTCGTATCAACCAGTTCAACCTGTTACACCAAAATCACTTCCACTTGTTAATACATCTTTACCCTTGTCACAGAATCAAAATTTTGTACAACAACCATTTCAGGTGGGTCCTTAAACTCAATACCATCAAGTATTGGGCCCACAAAATACATATCCTTCGGCCAATTTACAACAACAACCTGTACCTGGAATCATATATTCACAACCTGGATTACCATTTTATGGGATGTCACAGCCACAACCAGGTTATACTTATCCTCAACCAAATCCAAGTTATCCTAATTTGGGTTATAACATTGGTGGACATACCTCTTGGTAGCCTTAGGCGCAAATGCCTCAACCTTAATTTCAACAAGTACCGTACCCAGGTTTTGGTCAACAGAATCCTCAAGTGTTTTATGATTAAAACAACCCATATCTGGGTTACCAACAGAAGATTCCTTATGCTTGTGCTCAAAGGCCTGTTGCTCACACAATTCCATCATACCCTGGCTATGCTCAACTTGACCTTAATCGACAGTTTCCTTTTGTTGCAACTTTAGAGTTACCAGATTTAAATCGACTAACCAATGATCCAATCAAATATTCTCCTTGGTGGCCGGTGATACCTCACAAATTACCCTCAGATATTCCAAATTTCAATGGAAACCTTGGGGAAGACCCATCGACTCATGTTATGACTTATCATTTTTGGTGTTCATCAAACTCCTTGAATGATGACTCTGTTCAACTAATTCTTTTCCAGCATATGCTCACTGGTCTGACTGCAAAATGGTACATTGAGTTACCTAGAGCTTCTTTTGATAATTTCACTGCCCTAGCTACTGTCTTTTTGAATCACTTCCAATTACCCATACGATATGAAACTAGAATGAAACTCTTGACCAATTTCAAACAGACTAATGCTAGTCACATTTCTGATCATATTCATGAGTGGCGTCATCGTCGTAGAATGGTTAAGACATTTGTTCTTGATTAGCTCCGTGCTGAGTGGTTCATTAAGTCCCTGTTACCATATCTAACTAATGATGGGGCTAAGGGTGGCATCTTCACTGAAGAGAAAGTTATTGCTCATGAAAAATATTTAGAATTGATCTATACCCAATCTGCAATGCTCTATGAAAAAATTCCTAATACGCCACAATCTAATTTACTGTTCCTCCATAATTAAAGTACTCTCATGCCAGAGATGATTTGATTGGTACTGCGAGCACACATCATGCTACTGCATCTGATCCTGCACCTTCTTACGAATCAATGTTGTGTCATTTGAAAAAGACAAAAGTGACAAGCAACCCAGAAGTAATAAAAAAGGGAAATCTAAGAAAAATCAAACTTCTAACCCATAGGAAAGATCATCTGATCAATCATCTGGATGTAGGAAACCTCGTTGTCCATGAATAATATATAATGAGGAAAATTTTGTTCGAGATTGTCCTCATCATGTTGAAGTCTCAAAAATCATTAAGAATTCACATGCGTCAACTGTGTTGACAGATCCGTTTCTGAATTCAGACACAAATTTGGTTGCTACGGATCCACCTTCTAGTTCCCAACTACTTATCTTATCTGTCACAAAAAATTCAACATATATTTTGGTGTCAATGTGTAATAAATATTATGGTAGTCGGGAAACTGATCAACCTATTACCTGGACTATTAATATGTCTATGGAATTGATACCACCTACTACTATTCCTGAATTGACAATTAAGCCACCTAAGGGAGTAATTCATAAATCGATATGTAATACTTGAGTGAGAGCTGCTCAAAATTATAATATAGTTGAATATTTGGCTCAATCCCTTCAGCTATGTCTAATCTTAAGGTATTACAAAATTTTCCCTCCCAAAAACAGGCTTTATTGTCATCTATTGGTGGAATTGATCCGACTGATTCAAATCTCATCGTCTTTAATAATACGGGCTATGTGCCGCAACTACCAGTAGAATTGGCATTCTAAATACAAGTAAATGTTATCAATCACCTTCTTCATCGCACTATTATTGATGAGGGAGAATCTACATGTATTATGTCTCTAAATTGTTGGAAGTCACTTGGCTCGCCACACTTATCTCAATCATCAACAACGTTGAAGGCTTTTTATGGATGTACATATAAGCCTTGTGGTATTATTAATAACCTGCATGTTGAACTGGGGGGAAAAGCAATGAATTTTGATGTCGAGGTTGTTGATGGACCCCTTGACTATAATATTCTACTTGGAAGGCCATGGGTATATGCTATGAGTGCAATTGTTTCTACATATTTTAGAATGATCGCCTTTCCATATAAAGGTACAATCACAGTCATCAATCAACTATCCTTCTTTGCCTCTACTTCACAGGTAACTGGAAGGGTTCCGTTTGTTCACACACCCTAACTAGCACTTTAGAACATTGGTGTGGGACTCTTAAAGGAGTCCACTCTCATGGGAACCTTTGCATTATCACTGCCTGCGACAACGACAGAAATTGCAAGTATATAGACCTGTTACATGATCTCTTCCACTCCATCTTGCTTAAGGAAGAGTACGGGTGATTCTGAAATTGTTACATTGGATGAGTTTTTGCCACCTAGCCCTATTGAGATGGCATAGCAATCAATCTATCTGGCTTGGGCAGAGAATCCGAAATCAGTGTTTTCGGTTGTTTGGGTTGATCGTTCCTTAGAATTTGGCACTCCATCTAATCCTTTTTCCTCAACTTTCTTGACAGATGAGAATATTTTGGAAACCACGATGTCAGAAGGAGAACCATGGGAATATTATCATCATCGTTCCCATCTTCTTGATTATGAAGAAAATTATCTTAGTGAACTATATCACCCATCAATAAAAAAATTATTTTCGAATTATTTACCTATTAATGCAATCGATTCCGAGAAAAAATTGTCAAATATTGAAGAAACAATTTCTATCGATATTTCGACCTAACCTAGCGTAGTATAAAATATTCATGTCGGTGTATCTTGTTCTCCATCAGAACTTGAAAAATATCACTCTCTATTTCGTGAATTCCATGATGTATTTTATTGGTCTTACGAGGAAATGCTAGGCATAGATACTAGTATCATTGAACACACTATTAATATGTATCCAGATGTCAAACCAGTGCGTCAACGCCTTCGTCTTGTTCATCAAAAGAAGGTCACTTCCATTAAAGAATAAGTTGAGAAAATTTTGCGTGCTAGTTTCATTTACCCTATTCCGCTAATTGAGTGGGTTTCCAACATCGTTCCTATCATGAAAAAAATAGGAACCATTAGAGTGTGCGTCGAGTATCGGGATGTCAA
Source organism: Pinus albicaulis (assembly GCA_034641835.2). Classification (NCBI taxonomy): domain Eukaryota; kingdom Viridiplantae; phylum Streptophyta; class Pinopsida; order Pinales; family Pinaceae; genus Pinus; species Pinus albicaulis. Next base: position 658,969,412 of record CM076582.1, on the reverse strand, counting down.
TCTAGCTTGTCTAAAATACCACTATCCAACTCCCTTTATTGACCAGATCATTGATGATTGTGTTGGATGTGAAATCATTTCGTTCATGGATGGATTTTATGGCTACAATCAAATCAATATCTACCCAGAGGATCAACATAAGACAAAATTCATCTGTCCCTAGGGCACATTCACTTATAGGAAACTATCGTTTGGTTTAAAGAACGCTGGGGAAAAATTTCAGAGAGAAATGGATTATGCTTTGAATGACATCAAACACATTGTTCAACCCTATCCAGATGATTTACTTGTGCATTCATGAAATCAGATTGATCACTTGATGCATTTAAGAGCCATATTCTTACGCTTCCGACACTAAAAAATATGCCTCAATCCACATACATGTGTGTTTTGTGTTGGTTCTGGTCATTTTCTTGGATTTGTCATTTCAAAATAAATAATTCTAATAAACCCATTGAAGGTTCAGGCCATTTTGTATTTTCCTGTGCCATCAAATTTACTTCAGATATATAAAATTCAAGGAAAGGCTAACTTCCTAAGAAGGTTCATACCCAACTACACCGAAATGGCTAAAGGATTTACTCGGCTCTTTAAAAAAGGGGTTCCCTTCCATTGGGGCCAATTTGCATAAACATCTTTTGATCCTGTCAAGGATACTCTTGTCTGGGCGTCATTAATGTATCCCCCTAAATATCAGAGTGATTATTTACTATATATCAAAGTGGTTGATATGACCATTGCTATGGTATTGGTCCAAGTAGAAAATGGAACAGAACATCCAATCTATTATTTGAGTCATAATATCAATGATACGAAAGTTAAGTATTCATACATAGAAAATCTTGCCTTGGAAGCTGTTCAAGCTGTCCAAATATTTCTCCACTATATCCTGTTTTGAAAGACCATTGTCATTTCAGATTGCAGCCCCATGACTTATATCTTATCACATCAATTTCTGGGCGGGGGGAATACTCAAAATGGATTGTCATTTTGCAGGAATTTGATTTGGAATTCATCAAATCCAAGTCAAAGAAATTTTAGTTTTGGTTGAGCTTCTCTGTGACCTTCCCTCTGATAGTACTACTACTACTTCAGAACCATCAATTCCTGACAAGTTTATGTTTCTGATCAGATCATTTGATCCTTGGTATGGATATTTCATCATTTATCTCCAAAATCAAACTTTTTGGCCTGATACCTCTAGCTCTGAACAACGACGTATTCGATACTAAGCCAAAGATTATCTGATCGTCGACGATACACTTTATCGTCATGGTGTCGATACAATTTTAAGAAGGTTCCTCACTCATGAGGAGGCCAAAATTTTTTTAAATGATTTTCATGCTAGGGCTTGTGGTGGACATTTATATTGATATGCTACCACACAGAAGATACTTTGCGCCGGTTAATTTTGGCCTACGATATTTCACGATTGCATCCTCGCAGTCAAAAGTTGTCATGTGTGCCAGATTTTTTATTGTAAAATCCACAAACCGCCAGCGCCAATGCATCATTTTTTCTCTGTGGGACCATTTTTGAGATCGAGTATTGACTTCAGGACCTGTAACACTCATTTGTCCGGGGGGCATGGTTATATTATTTTCGCAATAGACTAATTTACCAAATGGGCTGAAGCGATGCCTACATTCAACAACACAAGACAAACAACTACATTTTTTTTCTTTAATCATGTTATTGCATGGTTTGGGTTCCCACAGGTTATAGTTACAGATCATGGGAAGCATTTTTGCAACCACATGATGACTGAATTGACTTCCAAGTTAGGATTGTCACATGATAATTCTACTCCTTATTATCCACAATCAAATGGACAAGTTGAAGCTATCAACAAGATTCTTAAATGTATGCTTCAACGAATGATAGGAGTTTGTAAAAGAAACTAGCATTTGATCCTTTACTTGGCTTTGTGGGTGTACCAGACCTCAGTGAGAAACACAACTGGATTTCCTCCTTTTCAATTGGTGTATGGTATGGAAGCTATCTTGCCTATCCAATGTGAAATACCATCATTAAAACTCACAATCGACTTGTTACCTGACACCTCAGAAGAAGAAGCATGTATTTTTAACCTCATCCATCTTGATGAAACGCGTTGTGAAGCCCAATTTTCCAACGAAGCACATAAGATATGTATAAAGGTGCAATACGACCAAAATGTCCAGCCTCGAATTTTCTCAGAGGGTGACTTGGTCCTTCTTTATGATTAAGAAGTTGATGTAATAGGTACAGGAAAATTTGAGCCATTATGGCATGGTCCCTATATTGTCAAAGGAGTTCTTGCTAAGGGTGCCTATGAGTTAGTAGATTACGATGGAATTCTGTTGGTGTAGCCTAGAAATGGGTTGTATCTAAAACATTACTATGCTTAATCATGAGCATAGTGATTTTTTGTATTATATTGTATATATATGTTATTTATTTGCATTTACTATCTTAGTTTGTTTTTTAGAGTTCTCTTCACGTTAGTAATCCACTTTACATTTCATCGTAGATGTCTGAATCTTTGGAACCATTTGTTGGATATGATGATGGTGCTAGTCATAGTACGCATAATCTATCCTCTGTAGCGTAGGCCATTTTTGCTCCGAACATCGAGTTAGTGATTTTTCGAGGGATTTATATTGGTAGATCAACAAACAATATCATTGAGTATAGCACGTTGATCAAACTTCTCTCTGATGCCATTTCATTTGGTATTAACCGCATAATTATAAGGTTAGACTCACAACTTGTGGTATTACAACTTACTAGTGTTTATATTGTTAGAAATCCAACACAGCATTGTTTGTTCCTAAGAGTTCGAATTTTGGAAAGACACTTTGATTTTATTCAATATCAACACATTTCCAGAAATTTGAACACATTGATTGATTCTTTGGCTAATCAAGTTTTAGATAGAAATTTTCAACACATGTAAAGAAAACATTCACATAATTAAATAGGATTACACAATAAAAAAAAGAAAAATATTGAAATGAAATAGATAGATATTTTTAGGCTTTTACAAAAAATTGTGCCCAAGACACATTGCCCATCTGACCTCAAAATGTATGCAACATTTCAAAACTAAAATAGTGGTGCTCATGGTAACATGTTATAGATCTAGCTATCCTACGCAGTAACTGTATCCAGTGGTTAGGAACACCTATAGTGTGGTGCTACAATCGCATGGGTAAATATTCAATCCGGCAATCCAGAATCCCTAAGGTCAACCCCTCTATGTGCTGCCAAAGCTCAGTCAGAGTCTCAGCCATGTCTAGATCTTGAAGGACTGCTCTCTCGACAACCCTCTCTGCTGACTCATCTACTCCATGCTTTGGTTCCTCCACCGGTTGAACTTGACCAACATCTGCATTACATCAAAAATTTAGTTTAGTCTTGGGAAAACGTCAGAAATACAAAAAAATTGTATAAACCTTAGGAAACTAAAAAACATGGTCAAAACATCCTTACCTATTGCACCCCACTGAGCGCCTTATGGTAAGGCTAAGTTTGGATCTCCTTGGAAATCAACGCCTGCATATGCATACTCATCAGTGGCGACAATATGTCGCTTGAACCAAGCAAAAAATGAATTTGATAACACAATGGTAGAGTAGACCACATGCCTACCCATTAGCTCTACCCATCTCTGCATCCTTGGATCTCTAGGCTTAGACACACCCAACGTCACATGTTGAGGTTGCATCAGTGGAATCCTCTCTAAGGAAAATGAAATGAGGATTGAACCATAACTAAAGTTCTTCTTCCTTCCTCTCTTTTCTTTGTTTAGTTGTTCCTCTATTTGGGAAAGTACATCTTCAGACTAGTTGAAGACTGTTGGCTCCATGCACTCTATTGCATACTGCATATATGAGGTATTCGCTAGATTTAGTGTAATGGTGTTGACAAGTTTTGAAATCATGAAAATAATGGTTCTCAAATGAAAATATTGAACATTTGAATGTTTATCTTCCCATATTTTCTTGGCTCTACCCCTGGATAGCAATATTGCAAAACATAATATCTCATAGTCTCTCCTCCAAGAGCAGACCCTAAGAGGGAAATAGGAAAGCCTCTCCTCGACAAACCTATGAGAAAATATACATCCTCTACTGTAATAGGAACTAATTTTTTGTTAATATGAAATGCCTCAATATACTGATCCAATGCTCGAACTAGGAACTCTAAAAGTTCTATCTGTTGCCTCATCCCTGACAAGCGGAAGTACTTTAACAACCCACAATCTCTTAGGGCTCTTACTGTACCTGGATCATTTAGGGAAACCATATTATGTTCTTATTGATATATTTCTCTCCATGTAACCTTCATGATAGTTTGATGAAATATGGAAACATAACCATAAGACTCATTAGACTCCTTTCAATGAAAAAAATTAGACAAATTTGGGCATAGTGCAAGAAACAAAAATGGAGATTGCGCCCAACACAGTCTTGAACAAGTGACAATGTGTTTCATATGCAGCTAGACTCTAGTTTAGGTGCTCTACAACACACTTTCGATGCTCAAGGGTGCATTTTCCTTTTTGGAAGAAAAATATACCCTAAGCAGCTCAAAACCCTAAAAAGTTGTAGTGAAAGGAAATGAAATGAATACTAAAAGAAAGAGGAGGTTTATGGCACTATTGACGGTTGAAAATGTCTCGCCAACAGTAAGGGGATATCCCAGTGCAGAATCCCAACTAGACTCTACATCGTTCGGTTTGGGGATCCCATCCGGTATGTAGATCCGGTTGCCATTAAATTGGTGAAGATGTTTTGCGGATAGAGAGGAGGATCGCTGGGATGGAGAATGCACGTATGTTGAATGAATACAAGTCAATGATTGACGAATGCTCTGTGAAACATAATTCCATGAATAGAAAATTAGAATTTAAAGCATGAAAATAATGAAAAGCATTGTTAGCAAAACTTCACCCAGATCATACTTATTGCAAGATTCACTTAACAAACGAGAAAAATTTCACAATGGTTAAGTGTTTCATTTATGAACTATGCACATCCCAATAAATATTTAAAAAAAATATCGACAAAGTATTTCACGAACGTTTTTTTAAGCTATAACATCATATATCATCCACGTGTTGTAAGGAAGCTCATAACACAAGGGAATACATAAGTAGAAATGTGCACCAATATTTGAAAGAAGCATTCATTCATTTGAAGAGACCATATTCATAGCATAACCACACCAAAGACTTCCATCAGATTCAATAGTGAGATCCAATAAAACTTCTTTGTATTCGTTAAGAGGTATCCATTCAATAAAATGCATTGTCTCTCTCTCAAAAGTCCATAACCTAAAAGTGCTTTACAAAATCACTAGAATATTTAGATATAGTTCGAGGTGACTCTTGGGTTTCCCGTGACCTTTGGTCTTCCCCAACTCTTGGGATTACTTGCGACTGAGGGGAAGTTGCAACCTAAGGGAGGTTGCAACCTTGCGACTTTACGACCTTGCGACTTTGCGACCTATGCGACTTTGCAACCTTGCGACCTATGCAATTTTGTGATCTTGTGAACTTGCGACCTCCTGACCTTGCAACCTATGCAACTTTGCGAACTATGTGACTTTGCGACCTTGCGAATTTTCAACCTATTCGACCTTGTGACCTTGCGACTTTGCGAACAATGCAACTCTGCGACATTGCGACCTATGCGACTTTGCGACCTTGAGACTTTGCGACTTTGCAACCTATGCGACTTTGCGACCTATTTGACTTTGTGACTTTGCAACCTATGTGACTTTGCGACCCATGTGAATTTACGAACAATGCGAATTTGTGACCTATGTGACTTTGCCACTTTGCGACCTTGCGACCTTTACAACTTTGCGACCTTGCGAATTTGCGACCTATGCGACTTTGTGACTTTGCGAACAAGAAACTTTGCGACTTTGTGACCTATGCTACTTTGCAACCTATGCGACTTTGTGACCTTGTGACCTTTGCAACTTTGAGACCTTGCGACTTTGTGACCTATGTGATTTTGTGACCTTGCGACCTATGTGACTTTGCGACCTTGTGACCTTGCAACCTTGCGACCTCGTGACCTTGTGACCTATGAAACTTTACGAACTATGAAACTTTGCGACCTATGTGACCTTGTGACTTTACAAACATTACAACTTTGCGACCTATGCAACTTTGTGACTTTGTGACCTTGTGACCTATGCGACCTTTGCGACTTTGCAACCTTGCGACTTTCTGTGACCTACGACCTGGGATCATCTACAACCTGTGACCTAGGGTTATTTGCGACCTGCGACCTTGAGTCATCTGTGACCTATGACATGGAGTTATCTGTGACCTACGACCTTGATTTTTATCCTTTCTTCATTCCTCTTTTGGTGATCTCTGGTTTTCACAGCAAGATGCCTTTTCCTACATATCAGTCCTATGCAAGTGACCAAGTGTGTTTGAGCTTAAAGTGAGGCTCTTGGGGATTCATGAGGATCCACCTCACTTTGAAAGGGTCCCCTTTCTTTCTGGGAAAACCTTGGCTCTTCGTGCAAACCAATAGCTTCCACATGGACAGTTGGAACCTCATCTTGTAGAGTATTTTAATGGTGTCATGCCAATGGACTCTTAATGAAACAGATACATTGTTCGATGTATACTGATAGAACCTTTGACCAATTTCCTAAAATGAATAATATGAGAATGAGTTAGTTCTCGGTAATAATGAGAAAAACAAGTGAGTAGGAAAAATAACTCATTCGAGGAGTAGAAACACTGAAATATCCAACCTAAGATATTGTAACTTATTTCAATTTCTTGAGCATCTCTAAGTTCATAAAACGGCTTAAAATTTATATACCCTATCGCAATCGAGAGACAACAAGACAAGTGGGTGAGGTGACAGGGTTCGGAAGAAATAGGTCATGGAGATATTATTGACTAAAGGCCGAGTTGAAAACTTAATGGGTTGAGCGAGTAATGGGGGACTCAAAATTTTGAATATACCCAAAATTTTGGGTGGTGTTGTAGTGGCTACAACAAATGGTGAACCACTAGTAGAATCCAACATCTTTCTCAAAATCCCAATAATAATCTAAGTCTGTATAGTGATGCAAGGGAATATTGAACAAGTTTTGCGAGTTCCCTTTGTATTACTTTGACCTTTACAGATATGCCCAATCCTTGTGCCTCAGCTAGGTCTTGTTAACGAGAACATGTCAAAGCGAGAGTTCATGGATTTCGGTAGTTTGATGATGATGTAGAGAGAAAGGAAATGAGCTTATTATATTCAGAATTTTAAAATAATTTTCCAGTGTTTCTCCGCTGCCAGCAGGCCTGGACAGTACCCCGACGAAGTCAATTCAAGGAATCACAAATGTTGCTCCGCTGCTAGCGAGCCTGTTCAGTACCCCGACGGAGTTGTTGCGTTACCTCTCTGCGTAGGAATCCTTTCTTAATCCTTTACCCTTATTTGTTTCATGTGCTCATGGCACTTCTTTTGCATAAGTGGATGAGGGATCCTAACTTATTTTATGGGCAAGAGAGGTTGTTTCTTGTTTGACAGAAATTGAAATATATTCTAATTTGGGTTTTCCCTCATGCCAAGCCTTCACATGCCATCTACCACCCATAGGCAAAATGGGCAAAACAGATCATTAAGATGTTCAAGACTATGCTGGGCACAAGGCTTAGGTTACGGGTATAGGCCATTCAAACTCGTTAGGGTTCCCCACAAGCAACCGGCTCGTATCTCCCTAGATAATGAATTTAAACTCATAGGAATTATGTTGAGAATGTGACTTTGATGACCTATCCTGAGAGACACTGCCTCTTTTGTTAACCACCGCAACCGCACGCAAACAATGGAGTTAGGGTTTCAACAATCAGGGAAAAAAAAGTAAGAAAGATCATCAGGATTTCGATGTGTGCAAAGAGGTAAAACTAATCCATCCAGATTTAAACCTGTGCAAGGGGGAGTAAGAAGGCTATTCTAGGCACTGAGGGTTTCAAGGCCCCGGGTTCAATGAGGGCTCATGCAGTGGTATGCAATGTAAAAAAACTTTCATGAATATCTCAACAACCAATGGAAATGATACGAGGAAGAATGTGTACAACGCGATGAAATAGATGAGGCTTACGACACAATGCAATGACATGTGCGAGAAAGTTCAACTAGTTGCAGGTGGAAAAAATAAGGCAAAGCACATGCAGTGATTATTTGAACATTATGCAACAATAAGCAAACTGAAAGAGAAATGAGTGCGAAATAAATGGAAAATTATAATGCGTAATTCTACTGACCATAAGAGAAGACAACGAACATAATTTTAAAACATAAAGCAAAACTTTCGTAAGTAAACCTAATTAAATACTTGAACTAAAAAACTTTTATTAAAATATCCTAGCTAGCCTAAACCTAAAACCCTAGTTTAACCAAAGAGGCGGTCGGGTTATGTGAAATCAACTTTCTAGTGCAGCCATCGCATTAATTCCTGTCCTGCAAGAACAACAATGCTTGCAATCAGAGCCAACATACAAAATTGTGCACCAACAAAAAGCCTTACCTCAAGAGCATGCGCAACAACAAGATGGTCATGGCTACTTACCAGAGAATGTGCCATAATGGATTTTTCAAGCTAAATTTCACTTTCATCTTGATGCATAGAAATATGTACTTGAAACCTAAAATAATCTATAAATGACACACATCCATGCGTGCACAACCCTAAATCTGATGGAAGTGAGGTAAAACATTTCTTATTTGTAGGTGCATCGAATAGGATCCGTCAAACCAGCCGGGAATATCATCATGATGTTTAGGATGATCAATTTGATGGAATGGAAAAAATAGGCATCTGCCAGGAAAATTTGAGGTGCTTACAAATCCAAGTGCAAAAACCCTAATGTTGAAAACCCTAGTTTGAAGTCATCCCTGGGTTTCTTCAGGGCTGTGAGGATCTAAAGTAACCCCGAGCAGAGGTTGAAGTGCCACCATCCTGGAAAAACCCTGTAATTTTGAGCGGGGGGCTTTCAAACTTCGATGGTTTCGTGAGATCAACTGGTGAATGGATGTGATAATTATTTGTGGTAATTGGACGATCATCAGTGGGATTATTATTAATTCGACAAAATGTTTGCTTATTGACATATTGGCAATCTAATGTGTAAAATTTTTTAGATTTTCCATGATGGGATGAATTGACAAGAAAATTTTCAAGCAATAGAGAGGTTTATAAAACATCACATGCTTGTGCCTAAGTGCAACTGGTACTGGGGGGGAAACAACTGAAAATATTAGAGACAATGGCTGGTGTTTTCCTTCCAGTGAATAAATTAAGGTATATCGGTTGTTGCATATCAACTGTTAGGGGATAGAAATATGTGCTTAGAGAAACATCACTCGAATGGAAGGCTTTCCCAGAAGAGTTGACATCCAGCGTGGTCATGCTGAGAGGAGCATGGTACGTGGGAACTGTCATTTCAGAAACCCTAATTTCACTTGTTTCGGGGGTCTCATCAGGATTGTGAGAACTTGAGATAACCGACAGCAGAATATTAATTGATTCGATTTCCTAATGGGTCCCTGCATCATCAGATAGTGGGTCATCGAATTTTGGTGGCTTCATAAGGTCTAAAAATAGATACAAATGACAGTTCTTAGAGCCGTGAGTGAATATGTTTTTAGATGAGTAGTGATCATTGGTGCCATTAATTTGATCAAGTTGGGTACTTGGCATGTTAGTCTCCCCTTGGATTGAAAATGAGGATGAAAAAGTGAGAGAAACATCTCGAGATTGTTGAGACATAAGGTCTCTTTCCTGACCGATTAAGGACTGCGGATGGAAGAGATTAGGAGTAAGAGATTCATCATCCTTGTAGTGTTATTGTGAAACATCACCCTTGTTTTCATCACTACCACCAACACCAATAGAAGAAAGTTTTGAATTATTTGTAGAGATACCCGATGTGGAAGACTCAAGAAATGAATCAAGGAATAATTGATGAAATGATTCAAATGAGGGAGTACCAATTGTACCAGAAATTTCACCTCGCACATTATTGTCATCTAGAGGGAACAATGAGCTTACATGAATGTCATGGTGCATGGATTTTACAGGACAATCAACTTCATTTGAGACAAATCCCAAGTTATTGCCGATAGGTGAATGATATTTAGGACTAGACATAGGCTTATGTTCAATGGAATCGAGATTGGGTTCATTAACATGGAGAGATGTTAAATAAAATTATTTTTTGAGTCTTGATTTGAAAGGGAGTATGAAATATGTAGAGGCGATACAACATGGTTCATTTTCCTGCAAGCATATCTCTTCACTTAAACTATTTGCAAAAAAAACTCCATTAGGTAGGAAATCAGGAGGAGGATGAGACATGTCACAAATATTAAGTTCCTCCTTGGAGGCTTGAAGTTGTTCCTGAATCAGAGAGACGTGAAAGAAAATATTCATGACTGAATTTATACAGTTAGTAACTTGAGGATTATCATGACATCCATAAGGATCAGGATTTATTTCAAATTGAAGGTGTTGCAGAGAAACAAAAACCAACTGTGAAACTATTCAATTAAATATGCCCAATCGACATCTCTTTCAGGGAACTGAAAACAAAAAAGAAAAAATCTGATAGAAAACTCATCTAGATATTCTTGAGGTTCCATTATAATCTCATTTAACCTTATTAATACATTTTTAAAATCGTACATGTGAAAATCTTGTTGTAATTCACCGGCGAGCTACTCGAACGAATTGATGGAAGTTGCCGACAATGTGCGGCACCATTGCTTAACGTGACCTTCAAGAGTGAGGGAGAAAAGCACACAAGCCAACTCATCATCGTCAATTTCATAACACACAAAAACTCAAAGAAATCCAAAAGGTGCTCGGTTATGGAAATTCCATTCTCACCATCAAATTTTAACTGGGACAAGTGATACAGAGGTTCCTCAGGGATTGAGCATAGAGAACTAGATAAATCCAATAAACATCTCAGGAGAATGATTTGGGGATGAGCCATTTAAAGATATGAAACTAACTGTAGGCTATAAGGGCTTATCTTGTCATTTGGCCCTCCTTCTAGTGCCAAATCTTTTGACGGTTGAAAATGTCTCGCCAACAGTAAGGGGATCTCCCTGGTGCAAAATCCAAACTATACTCTACATTGTTTGGTTTGGGGATCCCATCTGGTATGTAGGCCTGATTTCTATTAAATTGGTGATGATGTTTTGTAGATATAGAGGGGACTCGTTGGGATGGATAATGCATAGATTTTGAACGAATACAAGTCAGTGATTGACGAATTCCCTGTGAAACATAATACCATGAATAGAAAAGTGAAATTTAAAGCATGAAACTTATGAAAAGCATTGTTAGCAAAACTTCAACAAGATCTACTTATTGAAAGATTCACTTAAAAAATGAGAAAAATTTCACAATGTTTAAGTATTTCATTTATCAACTATGCACATCCCAATAAAGATTTAAAGAAAATATCAACAAAGAAGTTCACCAACATTTCTTTAAGTTAGAACTTCATATATCATCCACATGTTGCAAGGAAGCTCATAAAAAAAGGGAATACATAAGTAGAAATGTGTACCAATTTTTGAAAGAGTCATTCATTCATTCGAAGGGACCATATTCATAGCATAACCACACCAGAGACTTCCATCAGATTCAATAGTGAGATCCAATAACACTTCTTTGTATTCATCAAGAGGTGTCATTTCAATAAAAATAAATGTCTCTCTCTCAAAAGTCCACAACCCAAAAGTTCTTTACAAAATCACTAGAAGATATACATATAGGCCGAGGTGACCCTTGGGTTTCCCATGACCTTTGTTCTTCCCTAACTTTTGGGATTACTTGTGACTGAGGGGAAGTTGCAACCTAAGGGAGGTTGTGACCTTGTGACCTTGTGACCTTGCGACCTTGTGACTTTGCAACCTTGTGACTTTGCGACCTATGTGACTTTGCGACCTTGCGACCTAGTGCGATTTTGTGACCTTGTGACCTTGCGACCTTGTAACCTTTTGACCTATGATACTTTGCGAACTATATGACTTTTCGACCTTGCGACTTTGCGACCTATGCGACCTTGCGACCTTGCGAAGAATGCAACTTTGAGACTTTGCGATCTATGCGACTTTGCGACGTTGTGACTTTGTGAACAATGTGACTTTGTGACTTTATGACCTATGTGACTTTGCGACCTGTGTGACTTTACGAACAATGTGACTTTGCAACCTTGCAACCTATGCGACTTTGTGGCTTTGCGACCTTGCGACCTATGTGACTTTAAGGTGACTTTACGACCTATGTGACTTTGCGACCTTGCGACCTATGTGACTTTAAGACCTTGCGACCTATGTGAATTTAAGACCTTGTGACCTTTGCGACTTTGTGACCTTGTGACTTTGTGACCTATGCAACTTTTTGACTTTGCAAACAATGCAACTTTGCGACTTTGCGACCTATGCAAAATTGTGACCTTGCGACCTATCCGACTTTGTGACCCTGTGACCTTTGCGACTTTGCGACCATGCGACTTTGCTACTTATGCGACTTTGTGAGCTTGCCACCTATGCAACTTTGTGACCTTGTGACCTTGCGACCTTGTGACTTAGAGACCTTGTGACCTATGAGACTTTGCTACTTTACAAACAATGCAACTTTGCGACCTAGGCGACTTTGTGACTTTGTGACCTTGCGACCTATGTGACTTTGCAACCTTGCGACCTTTGCGACCTGTGACCTGCGACCTTGAGTCATCTACGACCTATGACCTGGAGTCATCTGCAACCTACGACCTTGAATTTTATCCCTTCTACATTCCTCTTTCGGCGATCTCTGGTATTCACAACAAGATGCCTTTTCCTGCATATCAGTCCTGTGAAAGTGACCAGGTGCCTTTGAGCTTAAAGTGAGGCTCCTGGGGATTCGTGAGGATCAACCTCACTTTGAAAGGGTCCCCTTGATTGCTGAGAAAACCCTAGCTCTTCGTGCAAACTAATAGCTTCCACATGGACGGTTGGAACCTCATATTGTAGATTATTTTAATGGTGTCGTGCCAATGGAATCTTAATGAAATAGATACGTTGTTCAATGTATACTGATAGCACCTTTGACCAATTTCCTGAAAGGAATAATATGATAATGAGTTAGCTCTCGGTAATAATGAGAAAAACAGGTGACTCAGAAAAATAGCTCATTCGAGGAGCAACAAAATTGAAATATCCAACCTAAGATATTGTAACTTATTTCAATTGCTTGAGCATATCTAAGTTCAGAAAATGGCTTAAAACTTATATACCTTATCACAATCGAGAGACAACAAGACAAGTGGGTGAGGTGACATGGCTAGGCAGAAATAGGTGATGGGGATATTATCGACTGAAGGCCGAGTCAAAAACTTAATGAGTTGAGCGAGCAGAGGGGGACCCGAAATTTTGAATATACCCAAAATTTTGGGTGGTGTTGTAGCGGCTACAACAGGCACTAACCTGGATCAAACTGTGATTAAAACCATCCACATAATTGATCACAATTAGCTACTAAAGCTCGGGGGAAAAAACAGGTTCAAAGCTCCAAAATGCAAACGGTAACTATTGAATGGTAAAAATGAATAGTAAAACTCTTTTTATTTAGTAATTTAATTGTTTACAGTAGCAAGTCACTCTTGAACATGAAACTTCACTCCATCACCATGAATGTTTGAGTTGGGTAATATTATTGATGGTTCATTCATACCTATGGTTCATCATACCTTCACTTCGGTTTTGGGTCAATGCTACCAACTCATCTCAATGTCACCGATATGTTCAAGAGAAGTCATCCAATGAATACTCATCCTTTTGAAATATTCATAAACGTTCATTCTCATGACAGTCATCCCTAAAAATTGCTATATCAATTCATCCTTTGTCTCCGAAATTAGTAACTCCTGTTTTGCAATAAAGTGTCTTCCTATATATGACAAATCATTATCTAGGAATTTCACTTAGAAACATTATATTATAGTACCCTAAGGCTTGTTACGGTATTGAAAAGATCCTCACTTCCAGATTTTTGACCGAAATATTTTGTTTGGCATTCGACATCAAATCATCTATTCACGCCTTAAAAAATGTACTGCAATACCTTGAGGGCCATTGACATCAATGGTGTTTCTCTTGCATTTGTTAACAACTCACATCATTGGTTGGTAATAAAATGATGTCTTCCCATGTTCGACTAAAAATAATATATTTGCATGGTCAAAATTGTACCCGAATGATCAAGTGAACGAGATAAGAAGACCCTGGATCTAGTTTCAGCCATCTGGGCTACGATTTTAGGATTTTTGTACACGTCATATGTACGGCGACCTTACATACAGATCGCCATCCGAACATGGGCCTATATTTGTAGGCATGTTTGTATTGGAAAACATTCCAATGTAGACAACTTTCCGCATTATGTACATGTAATTAGATATTTTATGTGTTGAGCATGGGAATGCCTTCCCTCAGAAATATGTGATCAAGAGGATATATCATGATGTAATGTATTGTAATATTGATGCAAGTCACCACTCCATTTCATCTCCAGCCCATCACAGTGTAAAGCATCTCATTCAAAAAATATTTTTATTATTATTCTAACTTCATGCTTTAGGGGAAATCTGTTATAGTTCAATTTAGGCACCATTCCCAATGACCTGGTTTAACTAGACATCATCCCCAGAAGCAATGAATAGGGTCTATCATCTCTTATAATTTTAGTTGCTATATGCTCTAAGTCAAAGAACAAAGAAAAATCATTCCTGACTTCCATTGCAATATTTCCAAGATTTGAAGTATATATTATAACACCTATGAGCTCACAAACGCAGTCTCTCAAGGGGCTAAGTGCATTGCATATGCAGGAAACTCTAGTCAAGGGTGCTTTGCAAAGTACTTCCCGACACTCAAGGATGCATTGGTCAATTGGGAGAGAAATTCTCACTGTTCCACAATCTCCACTTGGCCAGTGCCTTCTAGAAGAGTGCATATGTGTCAAACTTCATATCCATGTGTCCATTTGATACCTATGAGCTTGGGAACATGTCTTGCCTAGTATTATAAAGTCATTGATTGTAAAACTACCTTCAGCTCATCTATAAATTGAGAACAAATCCTAGTGCTTGAGAAGGAATAATTTGTGTAGAGAAATGTTGGTGGAATTTCAATTGAGGAATTGATTTGAGTGATATGCTGCTGGAGAGATGTTCATTGTGATGAGGCTTATATGATGTTGGAGATGGTTACATCAAATCAATCACTGGTTGTAACCTCCCCTTCTATCCATTAATAAATATTGTTGTTTACTTTCTCACATATGTATTTGTATAAGATTCTGTTTTCCATATTAGGAATTCTTATTTGATGTATATGGTTCATGTTTCATTGATTTAACTGAATAACTTGAATAGGCATCTGTATATTGTTATCTCTTTGCTGTTTAGTGTTCATTCTTGTAGGAAATATTTTGGTGATCTAGCTTGGATTTGAAGCTACAACAAGAGCGACAGAAGGAGAATTGGAAGCGCTTGGACTCCAAGTAAGTTTCTTGATATGTTCTGTGTGTCTATTTATTGTTAAGAAAAGTATCTACAAAGTCTTTAACCTGTTGTTATAAATGTATTACACCACATTTAGGGAAGAATGTTTTATCCGTAATTCATAATTCCGCATAACAGATATACAACTTGGAATTCCTCCAAAATAACATTAGGGAAAGTATAGAGAGGTATGTATTTAGCAAGTGTATTGAACTTATTATATTTTTTTGTCATGTTTTCCACTTCATTCGTCTTACTTATATTTCAATAGACTTGGAATATTTTTCTGGTTCAAAATTTTGATTTTGACATAGTGGGTTGAAAAAATTGAAAATTTGGGTGGACAAGATGTTGAAATTCAACAAGAAAATGCACCACATACTAGTGTGGGATTCCAGTCACACATGAGTGAGGAATTTAGTGATACATTAGTGCTAAATGTGGGAGTCCACTTTTAAAATAAATTGGAAAATAAATTGTAATCTTATCTCATAAAAATTTGTAATAGTTAACTAAGTGTGATAGACTTAGTTAGCTAAAGGATATCGAGTTGAGGGTCAAAGGTGAGGCATGTAGAGTGATTATATTATTTACAGGGTCCAATTGTAGTTGTAGCACTAGTGTGGTGTGAGTGAAATTAGTTAACTCAAATTAATTGAGTTAAAATTAGTCTAACTAGTTCAAACTGAGTGATGAGCTAGTGGAAGATCAAGTGAATTAAATTATGTTTAGTTCACAAGAAGTGATATACCAAGTAAATAATGATTCCCTATTATTTTTTTCATGCATTTCAATTCTGATGATGACCCAGTTGAGATAAATGATAAAGGTAAGTAAACTATAAGTTGTATTATTAGTGAATTTACCAAGCGCAATTATAAAGCCACAGGATGCCCATAATGGATTTCGCGGTGAAGGAAGGTTGGAATTACTATTTAATAGGAATTATTTTTCCTAGGGATTGTGTGATCAAGGTAGGCTGAGGGTGGGTGGGAAATTGGCTATGTGTTTGTCTAATTTTGCCTAGATCAGTGTGAGACGATTGGTAGAGTGTATGAGGTTATTGTGAGCACACATGCATTTTATTTTTTCATGATTCCTTGGTTGATTATACAGTAAATATAGAGGGGTTTTGAGCAGTTACTTTCCCCAGGAAAATATCATGTTGTGTGATTGATTTACTTCTTTCTCTTACTTGCATGTGATTGAGCGATCGTGATTTATATTCCGCAAATATTGTAGAAGGATTCAATATCTTGTTTTAGTACATTACATGATTGGATTGAATCCATTGGTATAATTTCTACATGGTATCATATCACCAGGAATCATAATAGTGGAGAAGAAATTGAGTTTTTGTTGAACAATATTCAAATTTTCACATACATTCTTTGGAGCTAGAAGTTGACCAGGATATCTTTCACATCCTTGAGACTCGAATATGAACTCTAGGAAAATTCGAACTATATTGCATGGAAGGACAGGATGGAGGAAGTATTGGAGGATAATGGGATGAATGATTTCATTGACATTGATATTCCTGAACCTAATCCGGTTGATGTTGTGCAACATGAAGCATGGAGAAATAAAGTCGCAAAGGTGAGGAGGATCTTATTAGAGGGAGTTCGAGATCATATTTTCTCTAGTCTCCATGGAAAGGAAACTCCATATGCTATGTGGAAGGCCTTGGCAGGTCTATTTCAAAGTAGTAGTGACCACAAAAAATTGGCACTCAATGACAAGCTCGGGAAAATCAAAATGGAGAAGGGAAACAAAATCTAGAAATACTTGACCATTTTAACTCAATGTTGAGATGAGCTTGGAAGTGTTGGGATTAATATAACTGATGATGAATTGGTGAGCCTAGCACTTCCAGGCCTTTCTAAGAGCTGGCATAGTTACCAGGACTCTATGAATGGGAGGGAGAAGTTACCATATTGGGAGCAACTATGGTCAGATTTGGTACAAGAAGAGCTTTGATGGAATACTAGGGATGGATCCTCATCCAAGACTGATGATGAGGAAAATTGTGCCTTGGATGGTAAGGAAAAGAAGGGGAAGGGGTAGAAGTCCCATTCCAAATCTAAGACTAGAAAATAAGGCAAGTAGCATGAAATTTCAAAGGTTAAATGTTTCACTTTCATGATTATGGAAACTATACCACAAATTGTCCATAAACGAAGAAGAACAACAAGAAGGCTCTGGGAGTTGCAATGGGTGAAGCTTTGGGCTCACAAGTTGAGTTGGAATTCTCTCTCATCGCATGCATGGTGTCAAATGTGATGGGATCTATGTGGTACTTGGATAGTGGAGCATCTTTCCACATGACTAGAAATAAAGAACTCTTTAGTACCTTGGATGAGAAGGATCTTCAGATGGAAATCGAGATGGGTGATGATGGGAGTTATAGCGCTACTTCAATTGGTACAATTACTTTCCAGAGACATTTAGGTAAAACTTTCATATTAAAATATGTCATGCATGTACCAGGCTTGAAAAATAATTTAGTTTCAGTTGCTACATTGGAGGATCTTGGATATGATGTGGTTTTCAATGAAGGAAAGGTGTTCCTTCATCACAAAGCCATAGGACAGGTAAAAAAGATTGGGGTTCATGTGAATAACCTCTACAAACTTGATGTAGATGGTTGCAAGACATTGAGCAGTAAAGAAGACAGGGTGGTGAGCCAGGATACATGTGAGTTATGGCACAAGAGATTGGGCCATCTACACCACAGTTCTTTGAGGATCATGCAACATATTTCTATAGGTCTTCCAAAGGGTACTCTTGCGTAGATAGACACATGCAAGGGATATACCACGGGGAAGTATACAAAGGCCACCTTTCATGAGAAGGAGAACTGAGCAGCAACAATCCTTGAGAGAGTTCACCGAGACGTGTGTGGACCATTCTCAACAAATTCCACAACAAAGCACAGGTATTATGTGATTTTTGTTGATGATTTTTCTAGAAAGTGTTGGATCTTCTTTCTGTAGAAGAAAGATCAGACGTTCTCCAAGTTTTGTGAGTTCAAAGAAGTGGTAGAGAAAGATACATGGAAGAAGGTGAAGGCTCTAAGGAGCAACAATGGTGGTGAGTATATCTCTAATGAATTCAAGAAATTCTCTGCCAAAGAAGGAGTTCAGAGAGAATTGATTGCACCTCATAACCCACAACAGAATGGGGTTGGTGAAAGAAAGGACAAAAAAATTGTGGGAGTAGCATTAGCTACGTTACATGATTAGGTCCTACCATTGCATATTTGGGTAGAGGCATGCAACTCAGCAGTATTTGTGCAGAACCATAGTCCTCATCGGATACTTGGCATGAGTACACTAGAGGAGGATTTTTCAGGTAAGAAACTGTATGTTTCATATTTTTAAAATTTTTGGCTCATCTGTCTATTTCCATGTGCCAAATATGCCAGGAAGAAGCTAGAACCAACAATAGAGGTTGGGATATTTGTGGGTTACAATGATACTCCCCAAAAATATCGAGTGTATTTTCCGGCTAACATACTGACAATTGTCAAGAGAGATGTTAAATTTGATGAGGATAAAGCCATGCGATTGTCCCTTGATAGGGAGCTTGAATTGCATGTAGATGAAGAACTCTTAGTTCCAAAGGATGAACCTCAGGATGTGGAGCAACCACAAGTAGAGGATAATGGAGTGGAAGAAACCACTCACGCAAATCCATCCACCATAAATGGTAGGAAGTGCACCAGAGAGGTTGAGAGATTGATGCTAGATGCGACAGAGCATGTAGGCACACCTACATCAAAATGCAGGCAGAGAAGGTCCCCAGACAGTTATACTGGATACTTGGTTCTTATGAGAGAGTGTATTATGAAAGAACCATCCTCTTTTGAGGAAGCAGTGCAACATCCAACATGGGTTGATGCCATAGTTGAGGAGTATGACTCCATTATTAAAAACAATGCATGGGAAGTGGTCCCAAGACCAGTGGGGAAGTCAGTGGTTGGATCCAAGTGGATCTACAAGGTGAAGCAAGCAACATATGGGAGTGGGGAGAAATAAAAATCTATATTTGTGGCCCGAGGATTCTCATAGGTAGAGGGTATTGACTATGAGGATACTTTTGCACCGGTTGCAAGGTACTCATCAATTAGATCCATCCTTGCACTCTTAGCGCAGATGGGGTGGAAGATACATCAGATGGATGTAAAGACAACCTTTCTCAATGGAGTTATTGATGAAGAAGTGTACATTTAGCATCCAGAAGGTTTTGAGACCTTTGAAAGGGAGTCACATGTTTGTAGACTCAAGAGAGCACTGTATCGGCTGAAGCAAGCGCCTCGTGCTTGGTACACTAGGATCAAAAGCTATTTCACTGGGTTCGGATTCACAAATAGTGAAGTGGATGAAAACCTATATCATATTGTGGTTGATGGTAAGTTTTTGATTATTATACTTTATGTTGATGATCTTATACTTACAGGTGATGAGCATATCAGAACTTCTTGCAAAGAGGATCTTTCAAGAGAGTTTGAGATGAAGGACATGGGGCTCTTGCACTATTTCTATGGCTTGGAAATATGGCAAAGAGATGGGGAGCTATTTGTATCTTAGGGGAGCTATGGCAAGGTGAGGAAGTTCCACATGGAGGGAAAAAAACCCATGGAGACTCCTCTTGTAGGAAACTGGAGGAAGGAGGATGCTACTTCAAGTGAGGTAGTGGATGATATTGTTTACATGCAACTTTTGGGTTCACTTATGTATTTTGTGAACACATGAACAAACATATTACATGGATTTAACCAACTTAGTCAAGGTATGGTTAAGCCTACCAAGCTCTTTTGGAAGGCAGGGAAGCATTTTTTGAGATATATTGGGGGCACTAAAAATTACAGACGATGGTAAATAAAAATATAGGGAGTAAAGCTTCAAGGCTTCATCGATTCATATTGGGTAGGTAGTACATCAAACAGGAAGAGAAAATCAGGGGGCATCTTCAGCATAGGAACAACAATATTTTCTTGGTATAGCAGGAAGCATAGTTTCACTTAGTTCAATCGAGGCAGAGTACATGGCAGTGATCTAGATTTATGTAGGAATGAAACAGAATACACATATAACCATAAATTAAAAATGCAATAGAAATAACGCTTCATTTCATTAATATCAAAGAACTGAAATTTGTTTATAGACAGAATGGGAATAAAATAGCTAGGGCACTGGTAGTTTATCTCTGAGAAGAGATGTGGTGGCTATAGGCCTTTGAAATCTATGTTAAAATGAGGCTCGAAGGCCTATATGTTATTGAGAAATAATGGAAAACCATAAAAATGCAAAAACCTAACCCTAGGAGAAGAAATTCCATAATATGGGCCCCGTCAGGGTAAATTGGTACATCAATTTCCCGGGGTTGTAACTTTGGCATACTATCTCCATTTGACGCACATGATAAATTACTAGAAATATATATCCGAGGAATAAAATTGTTAAAAATGAATATCAAGTCAGAAATTGACATATTATCTAGAGAAGAGATGGCCAAAAAACATTTTTTAGGGTCTCAAAACAACTCCGGAAGTTCAGGACCCGAAAATTGCTAAAAATAGTAAACTATGTTATAATTAAGGAAACTAAAAAATTGAAAGAAAAAATGGTGGGGCCCCAAGAGGAATAGGCAGGTGGCCACCAATATCCACCTGGATCATTCCTCCCCTCTTAGGAATCCATGGTCCCCATTGCGGTTGAGTTCCTCCATGAGATGACGAAACTTTTGTTGAACTTGGTCCTTGTTGAACCACTTGCCTTGCTTTAGGAGTTGCCAAGATTTGACAAAATGATATAGTTGGATCTTATGATGGTGAGTGTTCTTGATTTTCATGTCCTTGATACAATATTTGGTGACCTGTTCCATGCAATCTGGGTTTATGTCCATTGGTGTGAGTTGTTCCGCAATGTCAGAGGTGTCCAATAGAGGTGGGAAATAAGGTCGAAGGCGGTCCACATTGAATATTGGGTGAAAACCAAGGAGTGGTGGAATAATGATCTTGAAGGAATTTTTCCCTACAGCCTTGGTGATGGTGTACGACCCATATATGAGCAGGAAAAGCTTGCGGTGGAGTCTAGTGAGGCGCTCCTTCTGAAAATGTAGCCACACTTTGTCACCCACCTGAAAGTGGTGTGGCACCCGATGTCGATAATGTCATTAATTGAACTTAGAATTGAATTTTTCCAATATGTCACGAACCTCCTGGAGGATGTGCTAAATGTGCTAAATGAATTTTTTTTCTTTGTCAGCTTTAGACTGGACATGAGCCGAATCAACTTGAGTAACCAAAAATGTCATGGCTACGTCAATGGGACATAGTGGATCGAACCCTAGGCCCACCTGAAAGGGGCTGTGGTTGGTTGAGTTGTGGAGAGCCTGGTTATAACTATGTTGTACATAAGGAAGGATCTCATCCCATGTGTGTGGATGCTTTGAATTGTACATGTGAAAATTTTTGCAATCATCCTGTTGACAACCTCTGTCTGGCCATCAATTTGGGGATGGAAAGTTATGGACTTCGTGAGATTAGTGTCCAACATTGACCAGAGGATGGACTAAAATGTACTCAGGAACTGACTATCCCTATCTAAGATGATAGACTTTGGGATCCCAAAGTGCACCCACACTCGTTCAAAGAAGAGTTTAGTAGTGCCTTCTACTGTGATATTCTTCTTGCAGGCCGACATAATGGCCATCTTCGAGAATCTTTCGATTACCACGAAAACATAGTCATTTCCATGCTTAATAGAAGGAAGGCTCGACATGTAATCCATGAAGATGGATTCCCAAGGTCGATTAGGAGTAGGTAACAGAGTATAGAGGCCTTGCTTCTTGATGGTAGGTTTGGCAATGGAGCAAGCAGTGTAGGATTTGATGTACTTCCCAACATCCTATCAAAGGATCTTCCAATAGAAATACTTCTACAGTACTGCCACTATTTTCTCGACCCCGAAATGCCCAACGAATTGACTATAGTGTTCTTCATAAATCATATTAGCATGCTCTCTTGAAGGAACAAAAAGGTGTACCAGGTGACATAGCAGTGCATCCTGGAGGTGAAAATTTGGAACTTGCATACCCTCCAAGTGTGTCTTGTATGTGTGGTCGAATTCTGGATCTCTCTTGTAGAGAATCAGCCAATCAGAAGTATTATGCCCACAATACTTGAGTATGGGGGTTATCTGTTAGGTCCCTATAATACTAGTGTATCCCCTTATTGTTGTTAGTGTAGCCCCCTTTTTTTTATTTTTGTACCCCTGTAGCCCCCATATTGTTATTATTGTGCCCTTACATTATTATTGTTAGGTGAGCTAGAATTATACTGTGACCCCATGGACTCTGATATATATAAAGGAGGTTTTGTCATTTGTATCATCCAAGAATTATTCATTTATGTAATGTAAAGGAGGTTTCCTCCTCTAAGCGGCTTATTTATAAGGCATTGGTCTCTCTTTTCCTATCTTTTTGGAGTTGTTTTCATAACATTTGGTATCAGAGCTTTGGATTCTAGGGTTTCGTTGCTCCAAACAGGTCATCATGGAATTTTCGCTATAACTTCTTTTCTTTTAAGGTTTAGAAGCTGAAATTTTTATAGAGTGAATACAAAATCCCGAGTAACATTTTGGAAACATTTCAGATCTTGGTTCGCAATATTTTGGAGATATCATCCGTGGAATTTAGGGATGTTTTTAGGCTCCCGAATTTAACCTAAAAAATTCATAGTGAAATTTTTTCTATAACGTTTTTTGTACGAGGGTTTAGAAGCTAAAATTATTACAGAGCGAAGCCTAAATCGTGAGGAAATTCATGTAAAAATTTCAGATCTTGGTTCAAAATATTTTCGGAGATATGATCTGTGGAAGTTAGGGTTTTTTCAGGCTCTCGAATTTCATCTAAAAGAGGTGATCTTGGTAAAATATTCATAACTCTCTTTGGAGTATTAGATTGGAATTATGTACGATCGTCGGCACATCGGATCATAGTTTTTCATTTCTGTCCATTAATTTCATAGCCGAAGGAGGAAACAATGACACATGGCACGTCGTACAAGTTCACTCTACTGAACCAGTCCATAATTAGGTCATTGTGACATTGGGTATATTAAACTTTGTCTTTTGAAGAATCCAAACTGGGCCAAACCTATGTCATCAGCCAGTTTTATGGCTACTTAAGGTAATAAATTTCAAATTTTGAAGATCTGAAATTACAGAGATAATTCAATTTCATTATTGAGATCCTTAAAAGCAATAAAAAGGTGTGTACTTGTTTTCCGAATTTCATAAGTCTTGTGTGAAAAATCATTTTGAATTGATTCCAAGGGAATATTGTAGAAACGATATCAGAATTGGGTTCTAAAATTCCCCCTAAAAATAATTCAACACCCATTAAGCCTTTAGAAGGATCTACTATTACTCATGAAGATGAAGAACTGCAACATGACATGTCAAAATTACAAGAGCAAGTGCACCAAATTTCGCTCTCGCAAAGAGAAACAAAAAATGAAATGGAAGTTTTGAAGAAACAAGGCATGAAGAGAAGATTAGTGCTTTGAAGAAAGGCATGTAAGCTAATATGGGAGGGCATGGAAGGTTTCTGCATGGAAGTTAAGATGATGAATGGAAGAAAAAATGAAAGACAACATGGAAAACATGAAGAATGATCTAAAAGAAAACATGGAAGGTTTGACAAAGTTGATACAAGAAATGTTTCCTAATGGTGAAAAGATAGTAGAGGAAACTCATGATGAGAAAAAAATAAATGTTAATCGTGATTTCATAAACTCTAATGTTGGATGGAAGAACCACTATATTCGAAAGATGGATATGAGGAAGTTTGATGGCAAGGATCCCGTAACATGGATATTACAGATGGAGCAATATTTTGATCTCAATAATGTGCAAACACACAAAAGGTACGGATTGCAACTCTACATTTAGTGGTTGGAAATATGATGCAATGTGTTGTCCTTGATGGCAACCTACTTGATGAAGTTGTCCTTGATGGAAACCTACTTGATGAGTTGTCTTTGGATAGCAACCTATTTTTTAATGATGTAAATCTGATGTATCTACAGAGCAGTTCAGAAGTAACACAGAAAGAAATTCCAGTAAGTGCCAAAGTGATGATGAATAAGATATGTCACAAAGAATACGCGGGTTTGTAAAGGCAAAGTAGCGTATGTACGCGTAAAAGTATGTACCAAGTAGTGTATGCCTATTTGCGCTCTAAATTTATAAAACTAGGGGACATGACCATGGTATTGGCCCACTGTATTGAGCGCTGGATGATCTATTTGATCCCGTCCAGGAATACCATCAGCGATTGAGTGGTTTTGAATCATGGTATTGACAAAGGCTAAATATATATAAGGAGAAGAAGATCATAGTGCAAGAGTGTGCATAGGTCTGGGTTTGAATGAATACTTCACTCTGAAGTATATCTGCATGGAATGGGTAACAGTTTATTGATTGATTTGAATTAATAATGCACCTATGAAAAAAATGATGAAGAGGGATCTCTAGATCTGAAATGACTATGTATTTTCTAGATCTGTTTATGGAATGTTTAGATCTGTGATCTGGCGAATCTTTGCTGAAGTAAAGGGTGAGATCTGAGTTATATGTTCTGAAGAACTGCATAGTTCTAGAAAGTTACAGATCTATACGCATGTTCATCTCAACGAAAGCGCGTATATACGTAGGTTCGTTTCAGCAAAAACACGTATGAAATCAAAGGTCAGTTCTGAAATAGTTGCAGATCTATACGCAGGTTTGTTTCTGTGAAAGCGCGTATATACGCAGGTTCAGTGAAGTAAAAGCGCGTATGGAATATAGGGTTTTGTTGAAGTGTGTGGAATGAAATGTCTGATCTGTTTTAATCGTTTTTACTTCTATCCGACAATGATGTATTCATACAGATCTGGGTTGTTTGAATGTTGATTATGCTGCTGATTAGGTTGATTAAAGATAAATTTTTTGGTTGATTGGTTGATGATTCAATGAATGAATTGATGGGGTTAAAGTTTCAGTTTGATGTATGTTGAGCTTAAACGTGTGGAGTGGGTCCAGTCTGAAAATCTGATGAAAAGTGGCCTACAAGGTATGTTGTGTGGATGCTGTTGGAACTAGTATGAAAATTGATGAAACGTGGTCCGCAGTGGTGTTGAGGGTCGAAGCCTTCAGTGAGGGGGGTTGTAGCCCCTTTCCAGTGGTAGCTGGTAAACAAGAGCAGGGGGTAGTAGCTCCTTTCCAGGAGAGGCTGGTAAATGAGAGCAGGGCGTAGTAGCTCCCTTCGAGGAGAGGCTGGTAAACGAGAGCAGGGGGTAGTAGCTCCCTTCCAGGAGAGGCTGGTAAACGAGAGCAGGGGGTAGTATCTCCCTTCCAGGAGATGCTGGTAAACGAGATCAGGGTGTTGGAGCCCCCTTTTAGTAGTGGCTAGAGAACGAGAGAAGGTTGCAGCCTTCTGCAGGTGGGTGCCTGCGTGCTGGTATGAGTCTACGCCAATACAAAATTGTAAGAAGTTTTCTTTATAATAAATATTGAAGACAGAGACGACAGCAGCGGTGGTTTTATTCCGAATTGGGTTTCCACCTTAAATACTGGTGTTCATGTGTGTTGCTTATGTGTGATGGTTTAATCTGTTATTACTGCACATGCTTACTGCTTACTAAACATATGATGAATGAATGATGCAATGATCTAAGTAAAGAATTAAATGAATAATAAGATCTCTGGACATACGCAAGTTTTCTTAAGGATATTCTCGTGTATACGCGAGTTGGGTTCAGTAAAGTAGCGTATGGTTTTAAGAGAAAGAAAAAGTAAAAAAAATTCAGTCAGCTCTAAATACTGATTCACCCCCCCTCTCAGTATTTTCCCAAAAATTGGTGTCATAGCAGGTCCTTCTGCAGAAGCTTGATCGCTTGAAGGAGATCCGTCTCAATGGGAAGGAAGCAAAAGAAGAGGGCTACACAAGGAAAGAGGATATCTCAGAAATCGTGTAGAGCAGAAAATGAAGATGATGCAAAAGGTATTAATCCATGTTCTTGTGATTCACTTCCTTATGCAAGCAATGGTGAAGATAGTGAAAATGATAGTGAAAGTAACAGTATGGGTCTAGAAGCAAATCTCAAGATCAATGTTGAAGATCAATTTAAAAAGAAGGAATATATCTACAAAGATATGATCTCTAGAATGAATGGATAGATAGAAATGTATCAAAGACTGCAGGATAAAGTAACCAATCGAAGTGAAAGACTTGAAGGAGAAATCATCTCTCTCAAAACAGATCTGGAAAAATCAAATAAGAAGAATGAATAAATTTTACAAACTTTTGAAGAACAAGAAAATGGGTTGAAAGAAGAGATTTTAAAATTGAATGATCAAGTAGAAGAAGGAAAAAGGGTCGAAGAAAGTATGAAGAAGAAATGCCAAATATCGGAGGTCGAGGTAAACATTTTAAAAGGTAAATTAGAAGAAAAGATAAACTCTTGAGGTTTCAAGATAATACTAAGATTCTGGACAATATTCTTAGTAGTCAAAGGTCTCCTTTCCGTTAAATTTGGTCTTGGTTTACATGAACCGTTAAAGGAGAATTCTAGTTCACAAGAAAGCGCAAAGATTCAAAGGATATCAATGAAACCCGAAGTGTTGAAAGAAACAAAGGTCAACCGACAATCATGAACTCTCAAAAGAAATCATTCCCTCCTAACTATAGAAGCATAAATCGATTTCTCTACTTTGATCAATAATGTTGAATGCTTTAAATGTCATAATTATGGGCATGTTGCAGCCAATCGTGCTTTTTCGCATTGTTTCAGTCACAAACAAACAGATTCTACACAGAAAGATACTCAGGTTTCTTTAAGGGATATTGTTTTTCATGCAGCAAGTTTGGTCATAAAGCAGCTGATTGCAATAGAAGAAAGAATAGAAAAACACATTATGATCCATATGCTTACTCTTTTGGTCACACAAGATGTTATGCTTGTAACAAGTATGGACATGTAGAAAAAGAATGCAGGATGAATAGATCTGAGAAATTGGATAATTTCCAGCACATAACAAGAAATTTCAAGAAAAGCTGGAAAAAGAAGGAGGACCGTTCAAAAATGTAGGGGATAATAATCCTATTGTAGTCTTCCACTTCTAAAGCTTACTTCTCATAATGACTGCAGGAGTGATTTGAGATACATTATAGGAATCAGTAATGTATCATCACAAGGGGAGCAATATATGTTGATTCCCATGGTTGGTTTGGTAATTATGGTTGTGTTTATTTCTAACAGTGCATCTAATGTGACAACATATGACAGGTACAGAATGTATAAATCCAGGAGAAAATGGAGCTGCGAAATTTTCAGTATTTCACTTTTCATACGCGAGTTTCATGAACTAAAGCTGCGTATACATGCAAGTTCCGTTGGAGATAGAAGCGTATGTTTTTCTGATAAGAAAAATAGTGAGTCAGCTCAAGGATAGGAGCACAGTTTTAGGGGGAGCATTAGCCTTGCTGAGAGTAATGCATTGTTGGCATTATGATGGTTCTGAAATATGATCTCTCTCTTGAGGTATTTTTTGTGTTGGTTATAAAAATTCATATTTGTAAACCCACTTGGTTGGATCATTGATGTAAGTATGAGTCCTTGGTGATAGGAAAGATTGTAAAGTCATGTACTTCATTGAAAAATATGTTTGAAGATTTAGCGTGAACTCAGGGGGAGCATGGTAACTTCAGTGCACATCATATCTACAAAGCTCTTCTTTCTACAAGAGAAGAAAAACCTTGTTTTGGTTTTAATCCGCCCTTTGCCCTTGATGTCAAAGGGGGAGAGTATCATGGTGTTTGAATAATGGTTATAATCAATGTATCTATTTGTTGTGAAACACCATCATGGTTGCCATCAATTCCAAAGGGGGAGATTGTTGGCAATATGATGCAATTTGTTGTCCTTGATGGAAACCTACTTGATGAATTTTTCCTTGATGGAAACTTACTTAATAAGTTGTCTTTGGATAGCAACATATTTGTTAATGATGTAAATCTGATGTATCTACAGAGCAGCTCAGAAGTAACAAAGAAATAAATTTTAGTAAGTGCCAGAGTAATGATGAATAAGATATGTCACAAAGCATATGCGGGTTTGTAATGAAAAAGTAGCATATGTACGTGTAAAAGTACGTACCAAGTAGCGTATGCATATTTGCGCTCTAAATTTATAAAAATAGGGGACATGAACATGGTATTGGCCCACAGTATTGAGCACTAGATTATCTATTTGATCCCATCCAGGAATAGCATCAACTGTTGAGTGGTTTTGACTCATGGTATTGACAACGGCTAAATCTATATAAGGAGAAGAAGATCATAGTGCAAGAGTGTGCATAGGTCTAGGTTTTAATGAATAATTCACTCTGAAGTATATCTGGATGGAATGGGTAACAGTTTATTGATTTATCTGAATTAATAATGCACCTATGAAGAAAATGATGAAGAGGGATATCTAGATCTGAAATGAATATGTATTTTCTAGATTTGTTTATGGAATGTTTAGATCTGTGATTTGGTGAATCTTTGTTGAAGTAAAGGGTGAGATCTGAGTTATCTATTTTGAAGAGCTTCATAGTTCTGAAATGTTACAGATCTATACGCATGTTCATCTCAGCGAAAGCGCGTATATACGCAGGTTCGTTTCAGAAAAAGCGCGTATGAAATCAAAGGTCAGTTTTGAAATAGTTGATCTATACGCAGATTTGTCCCTGTGAAAGCGCGTATATATGCAGGTTCAGTGAAGTAAAAGTGCGTATGGAATCTAGGGTTTTGCTGAAGTGTGTGGAATGAAATTTTTGATCTGTTTTGTTGTTTTACTGTTATCTGTCAATGATGTATTCATACAGATCTGGGTTGTTTGAATGTTGATTATGCTGTTGATTATGTCGATTAAATATCAAGTTGTTGGTTGATTGGTTGATGATTCAATGAATTAATTGATGGGGTTATAAGTTTCAGTTTGATGTATGTTGAGCTTAAATGTGTGGAGTGGGTCCAGTCTGAAAATCTGATGAAAAGTGGCCTACAAGGTATGTTGTGTGGAAGATGTTGGATCCAGTATGAAAATTGATGAAACGTGGTCTGCAATGGTGCTAAGGGTCGAAGCCTTCAGTGAGGGGGTTGTAGCTCCCTTCGAGTGGTAGCTGGTAAATGAGAGTAGGGGGTAGTAGCTCCCTTCTAGGAGAGGATGGTAAATGAGAGCAGGGGGTAGTAGCTCCCTTCCAGGAGAGGCTGGTAAATGAGAGCAGGGGGTAGTAGCTCCCTTCCAGGAGAGGCTGGTAAACGAGATCAGGGGGTTGGAGCTCCCTTCTAGTAGTGGCTGGAGAATGAGAGAAGGTTGCAGCCTTTTGCAGGTGGGTGCTTGCATGCTGGTATGAGTCTGCACCAATACAAAATTGTAAGAAGTTTTCTTTATAATAAATATTGAAGACAGAGACAACAACAAGGGTTTTTTCTCCCAAATTGGGTTTCCACCTTAAATATTGGTGTTCATGTGTGTTTCTTATGTGTGATGGTTTATTCTGTTATTACTACACATGCTTACTTCTTACTAAACATCTGATGAATGAATGATGCAATGATCTAAGTAAAGAATTAAATGCATAATAAGATCTCTGGACATACGCAATTTTTCTTAAGGATATCCATGTGTATACGCAAGTTGGGTTCAGTAAAGTAGCGTATGGTTTTAAGAGAAAGAAAAAGTAAAAAGTTTTTCAGTTAGCTCTAAATACTGATTCACCCCCCCTCTCAGTATTTTCCCCAACATTTAGAACATAATAGATTAGTATGGTATCGATGGCTTTTCTCCCAATTTATAAATCTCAAACAAAAGGGTTGAGTGGTGGAGCACATTAAGGACTTCCAAAAATTGAATATAAGGGTAACTGATATTCCAGAGGAACACATGATTGATGTCTGCATAGGGACTTTAAAGGATAACATCCAACATGAAGTTCATGCTTGGGAATCTGATTTATTGGAGAAGGCATTCATATTGGAAAGAAAATTTGAATGTAAAATTATGGTGACAAGGAAGACTACCACTCACATATATAAAGATGGAAGTGTTTCTACTCCTATATCTTGTAATGCATTGGTAGGAATTACTACTCTTCAAACTCTCATGATAGAAGGACATATCAAGAATTAAAAGGTAATAGTGTTTATTGATTTGGGTAGTACTCGTAATTTTATTCATTGTAAGGTAGCCAAGGAATTGAATTTCTTCCTATACCCAACACCAAAATGTCAAGTGATGGTTGCAAATGGATGAACTATAAATTGCTCTGGAAAATGCCATAATATCAAGCTAACCATGGGGGGATTTGCTTGGAATAGTCCAATGCTTCCAATTCCAATGGGAGGTGTTGATGTCATACTATGAGTACAATGGTTACAATATTTGGGGACGGTAGATTTTAATTTTCAAGAAATTTTCTTGAATTTTTTTCGTAAGGAAAGGAAGTCGAATTACAGGGTCTCGCATGGAAGCTAGGAAATATAAAAAGCTCTAATTTCATGACAGAGCTTCTGAATAAATAAAAATGAAGTGTAATTTCACAATTATGCTCACTAGAAGTTCCAACATCAAAATAATCTATTTCTCCATATCTCCAAAAAGTCTTGGACAATCATTCCAAGGTGTCTGGAACTCCCAAAGGACTCCCACCTATTCGTGATCATGATCATGCTATTCATTTGATTCCAGGAAGTGTTCCTCCAAACATCAGTCCTTAAAAATATCCTTATGTTCAAAAGAGAGAAATTGAACGTATGATTGCAGAAATGATAGAGGCTGGTATAATTCAACCTAGTCAAAGTTCTTTCTCTGCTCCAGTAGTATTGGTGCAAAATAAGGATGGATCACGGTGCATGTGTTTGGATTATAGGGACCTGAATAAGATCACTATTAGAGATAAATTTCCCATACTTGTGATTGATGAATTATTGGATGAATTACATGGAGAAATTTATTTTACCAAGTTGGATATTCATTCAAGATATCATCAAATTAGAATGAAGACTGAAGATATTCTGAAAACAACATTTCAAACTCATGATGGTCATTATTAATTTTTGGCCATGCCTTTTGGCCTTACCAATGCACCTTCTATATTTCAAGGGTTAATGGATTCAATTTTCAAACCCTTCCTTAGAATTTTTTTTCTAGTATTTTTTGATGATATACTAATCTACAGTAGGTCTTGGAAGGATCATATTCAACATGTTGACATAGTGCTCAAACTATTGGAGGAGAAACAATGATATGAAAAAACCTCCAAATGTTTATTTGGAGTACAAGTGGTGGAATATCTGGGCCATATGGTATCTCATGAGGGTGTTAAGGTATACCCTAAAAAAACTAAATCCATTAAGGAATGGAAAGTCCCCACAACCATAAAACAATTGCGAGGATTTATCGGGTTAACAAGGTATTATCAAAAGTTTGTTAACAATTATGGGAGAATAGCAACACCTCTAACAAAATTATTAAAGAAAGAGGAATTTTCGTGGACTCTTGAAGCAACTAAGGCCTTTGAACATCTTAAAGAGGAAATGTGCCTAGCACCTGTCTTAGCTATGCCAAACTTCACAAAAACCTTTATTTTGGAACATATGTGATGCCTCAGGAAATGGAATTGGTGTTGTTTTAATGAAAGAAGGAAGACCCATTGCTTTTAAAAGTATTCCAATCAAAGGAAAGTATTTATAGAAAGCTATTTATGAGAAGGAAATGTTGGAAATACTACATGCACTAAAGAAATGATGACCTTACCTAATGGGAAGGCACTTCAAGGTAAAAACTAATCATGATAGTCTTAAAGACTTTTTGTAACAAATAATATCTTCAGAAGAGTAGCAAAAATGGGTCACAAAGATGTTGGGTTATGACTTTGAAATCATCTACAAAAAAGGGAAGCTAAATGTTGTTGTAGATGCACTATCAAGAAAGGATGAAGAGGTGGAAGCATTACTTTGTGTCATTTCTATTATCCAACTAGATTGGATAATCGAAGCAAGGTATGAATGGAAGAAGGACGAAGAAGCGTGGACACTCATTCAAAAGTTGTAGCAAGATCCTATTACATATGATAAATTTAGTTGGAAAAATGATTCCTTATGGTACAAAGATCGCTTATATATTTTTAATAATTCCCAACTAAAACAAAAAATTCTTTTGGAATTGCACACTTCTCCTTTAGGAGGACACTTAGGATTTTTTAAAAAATATCACAGGGTGAAGAAAGATTTTTTTTGGGATGACCTAAAATCTCATATTCAAAATTTTGTGGTGGAATGTTTGGTTTTACAGCAAAATAAATTTGAGACAATTAAGACCTCAGGTCTTCTACAACCTTTATCTATTCCAAGTCAACGTTAGGAGGAGATTTCAATGGATTTTATCATAGGTTTACCTAAGTCTAAAGGAAAGAGTGTCATCATGGTGGTTGTTTATATACTCACCAATTATGCATATTTTTGTGCATTATATCATCCATTTAAATCAAGTACAATTGCTACTACATTTATGGAAACAATTCAAAAGCTACATGGAAACCCTTTAGATTGTTATAAGTAAAAGAGATCCCATTTTTACTAGAAATTTTTGGACATAATTATTTTCTTGTTTGGGTACTCAAATAGCTCATATCTCATCTTATCATCCACAATCCGATGGTAAAACTAAGATAGTGAATAAATGTTTGGAATGATATCTTCATCTTTTGTATCTGATAAGAAAACACAATGGTTCAAGTGGTTACCTCTCATTGAATGGTGGTATAACACTTCCTTCCATACTGCAGCAAAAATGACCCCATTTATGGAACTTTATGGATATCATCCACTGTCCATCACATAATCTTTAAGAGAAAATTATAAGGTTCAAGAAGTGGAAGATCACATCGAGCATCAACAAGAAGTTCTCCGAATCTTAAACGATAACCTAAAATTGGCACAAAATCGAATGAAACAACAGGCATATCATCGCAGCGAGATAAGTTTTGATGTATGAGACTTGGTATTTTTACGGCTGCAACCATACAAAAAAATGTCCCTCAAGCAAGCTAAGAAGGATACTAAATTATCGCAAAAGTATTATGGTCCTTACAAGGTGTTGCTAAATATTAGTACTATGGAATACAAATTGGAGTGTCCTTCTTCTTCGCGAGTGCATCGAGTTTTCCATGTTTCATGCTTAAATAAAGTTATAGGTGACAAAATTCTAGTTCAAACAATATTTCCAAAACTTGATGAGGAAGGAAAAATCATATTGGAACCTGAAGCAGTCACAGAAAAAAGAACTCGACAGCTCCAAAATAGATCAATTTCAAATTATCTCATCAAATGGAAGAACTTACCCACTGAAGATTCTACATGGGAGGATGAGAATTTTATACAAAACAATCCAAAAATAATCAAGCGTTGAGGGAAACACTTGTTTGAAGTAGAGGGGAATGTTAGGTCCCTATAATACCACTATATATCCTTATTTTTGTTAGTGTAGCCCCCTTATTGTTATTGTTGCACCCCTATAGCCCCTATATTGTCATTATTGTGCCCTTACATTATTATTGTTAGGTTGACTAGGATTATATCGTGACCCCATGGAATCCTATATATATAAATGAGGTTTTTTCGTTTGTGTCATCCAATAATTGTTCATTTATGTAATGTAAAGGAGGTTGCCTCTTCGAAGTGGATTATTTATAAGGTGTTGATCTCTCTTTTATTCTATTTTTGGAGCTGGTTTCGTAACATTAGCGCCACGATCGGCGATCAAATGAGGCAGCCTACAACATTATTGGTGTTTCCCTTCTTATACTTGATGTTCAAATGAATTTATTGTAGATATGTGGACCACTTTTGATGGCGATCATTCTGCAACTTCTCTTGTGTTTGTATGAATCGCAAGGTTTGATGGTCTGTGTGGATGACCGTTTTGTTCCCCAAAATGTAATGCTTCCATTGGCAGCATGTCTGCATAATAATATGCATTTCTTTGTCATAAGTGGGATACTTATAGACTGTGTCAGACAATGTCTCACTGTGATATGCCACTGGATGCCCCTGTTGAGTAAGAACTACCCCAATAGCATAGTCAAAGACATTTGTCTCGATCTCAAATGGTTGTTGCAAGTTTGGTAATGTGAGCACTGGGGCAAAGTAGAGGTGATGTTTCAATTCTACGAATGCCATCTATCGAGATTCTGACCAAAATAATATTACTTCCTCTCCTCCCTTGGTGACTTGACTCAAGAGCCAAGTGATATGAGAGAATCCTAACACAAACTTACAGTAGAAATTAGCAAGACCCGGAGAGCTATGAAGCTCTGTTAGAGTGGTTGGGG
Source organism: Pinus albicaulis (assembly GCA_034641835.2). NCBI lineage: Eukaryota > Viridiplantae > Streptophyta > Pinopsida > Pinales > Pinaceae > Pinus > Pinus albicaulis. Next base: position 658,934,408 of record CM076582.1, on the reverse strand, counting down.
CCGGCCAATCCCGAATTACTTGGATCTTGGTTTGATCCACATGCACCTGCCGTTCATCAATAATGTATCCCAGATACTGAACATGGGTCATGCCAAAAGTGCAATTATCCAAATTGGCACACAACTTGTGTTGCCACAGTGCTTGGAGGACCTATCGAATGTGGTAGAGGTGCTCTTCCCAAGTCTAGCTGAAGATCAGGATGTCATCAAAGTACACTAATACAAATGAGTTGGTGAATGGCCACAAGATGTCGTCCATCAACCTCATGAAGGTTTCGGGAGCATTCATCAACCCGAAAGGCATGACCAACCATTCAAAAAGGCCCTCCTTGGCTTTGAAGGAAGTCTTCCACACATCGGAGGGTTCGTTTGGTACCTAGTGATACCCAGACTTCAAGTCAATCTTGCTGAAATATTTCTCCCCTTTGAGTTGATCTAGAAGGTCATCAATCTGTGGGATCAGGTACCTATTTTAGACAATAATCTTGTTCAGCGCCCGATAGTCAATAGAAAGTCTTGAAGTCCCATCCTTCTTCTGCACTAACACGATTGGTCACCCACAGGGTGATGAACTCGGCCGGATGTGACCTTTTTGCAGCAGTTCCTGAATCTGCCTCTTGATTTCATCATTCTCCAGAACATAGCACCGATAGATCAGTCCAGTGGGAAACGTGCACCTGGGGTCAGATCGATGTGGTGCTTGATCTGAAATTGCATAGGCACCCGTATGGGTGAGGTGAAGATGTCCATGTACTCCTCCATGACCTTGTCCATTTTTTGTTATTGTGTAGAGGAACCCTGTCTAGAGGTTGTGACCACAGTATTATTCTTTCCTTGGGGTGGATCATCAGGAAAAAAAATTTCCCGATTTTGGAAATGAGCTTACTGCATTGCTTTGTAGTAACCAAAGGGATAGCTGTAGGTGGTGGTACCTCTAGTATCCTGTACAACTTATTTCCAAAAGTAACAATAATAGTGCGAGGTCGGGATGCATACACAACATGTTGCTTCCACAAGTATGGTTGGCCTAATAATACATCACAAACATCAAGAGGAGCAATGTCACATAATACCTCATCTGTGAAGGGCTTGATGCTATAGGGAAGGTGACACTACTGGCTGATGCGGAGATCCTATCCTTGGTGAAGCCACCCGATGGTGTACAGCTGTGGGTGTGTTGTGGTTGGCAAGCCCAATAAATTCATGAACTCTTCCAAAATGAGGTTCTTTTGGCTCCCACTGTCGACAATGAACTATAGCGGGGAACCTTTTACCCATATTTTGAGAGTGCAAGAGATGCTCATCCTCTTTTGGATCTTCCAGTTTCTCCTTCTGGATCTTTACAGTGGGCACAATGGCATTGGGCTTTGTGTCAAAAATATTATTCCCTTTGTCATTACCCTTGTCGGGTTTGAATTCATATTTGGAGGATGCATCTGATTCAGAAGCCCTCATCTCGAACACCAGTGACTGCTTGGCCCAACACTCACTTACGTTGTAAGTGGAGCTCTTATGAAACTCACACCACTTTCCTATGCCCTGCTTCAGCTTCATGGTGTTGTTATTTGCTTGAGGATTTGGTAGGTTATCTTTGACTACCATTCCTTGGATTTGTCCTTTGTTCTGTGGTTTGGGGGCACCTTTCCCTTTCTTTTGATTCGCAGATCGAAAGACTCGCTTCTTCTAGTTGAATTTATGCTCAATCTTGGCAGCATACCTGTATTTCGCACCAAGCAAGGAGATGTAAGGGAACTCCATTTCCTCTTGAATTTATTTGTACAGAAAAATGGGTACTTAAACACCAAATTTTTCTTCGAATATTTGATACCCAACTTTTTGGTATGGAACAAATTCATTAGCTCATGTATATCTTAATCCCTTTGCTGCCGCAGCATAGTCCATTATATGCACTTGTCCTCATAGCTCCCCATGGGATACTATTGTTCCTTGATGGCATCTCAGAAATAATTCCAAGTGGGTACGACCGAGAATAGAGAGGGTTCCCCCTCATCCTTTTTCTCACAGTAGGTTTCCCACTAGTCCTTGACATGGGGGGTAGCTTTAAGGAGTGCAAAAATAATCTTCTCTCGGTCGGAAAAGTCATGAACTGAGAAATATCCTTCTAATAGATTCAACCATATATCTACGATATTTGCATATATTTGGCCCTTATATATGGGAATGTCAAATTTTACTTGTACCTTTAAAGGAGTTGCGCCTACAGACTGGCTGCTAGATGCAGATGCACTGCCAGTGAGTAGTCGTTAAAGGATCTAGGAAATGTTATCCATCATCACGTTCCTTTATTTTTCGAGGGCCTCCTCGAGAAATATTTTGAAAGGATATCCTGCTCCATCATATTTATTTTCATCCCCCATGGCCGGGCGTCAGGGTTTTCTAGGCTAATCTTGCAAAGTTTTAACCAGATCGAGCCCTAACTCCTTATACCTCAACCTTGTTGGGGACATGCAAATAAGGATCGAGAAAGAGCAGACTGCTCTGATAACCCTGATATGGATTTATGCAGGAACAAAAAAAAATACACAAATAACCATAAATATAAAAATGCAGCAGAAATAACACTTCATTTCATTAATATCAAAGAACTCACACATAATGGGAATAAACTAGCTAGGGTATTCGTACCTTATCTTTGAGAAGATATGTGGTGGCTACAGGCCTCTAAAATATATGTTACAATGAGGCTCGAAGGCATATATATTATTTAGAAACAATGGAAAACCATAAACATCCAAAAACCTAACCCTAGTAGATGAAACACCAGAATATGGGCCTCGTCGGGGTAAATTGGGATTTCAATTTCCCGGGGTCGTAACTTTGGAATACTATCTCCATTTGATGCACATGATACATCGTTATAAATATATATTCGAGGACTACAACTACTGATAAAAATTATCAATTTTGGAACATACATATTCACCAGAGAAGCGAGCCCCAAAAAATTTCATTTTGTGCCTCAAAACAGCTTCAGAAGTTCAGTACCTGAAAAACTCTAAAAATAGTAAATTGTGCTATAATTAAGGAAACTAAAAAAATGAAAGAAACAATGGTGGGGCCCCAAGTGTAATAGGTGGGTGTCCACCAATATCCACCTAGATCAGGCAACTAGTAAGGCTTCATGCAAGGCCATTTGGATGAGGAAGATACTTGTTGGTTTGTTTGGTCATCATATGGATTCGACGGTGATACATTGTGATAACCAGAGTTGCATAAAAATATCGGTTAATCCAGTATTCCATGATAGGTCCATGACTATTTATATCTAGTACCACCATCTCAGAGACTGTGTTCATAGCCACATTATGTTGTTGCAGTACATTCCCACGAAAGATCAAGATGTAGATATCTTGATGAAGGCACTTGCAAAGAGAAAATTTGAATACCATAGAGGTAGGATCGGGGTAGCTAATAATCCCTTTATTATTGATAGGTAGTGTTGAAATTAAACATGAAAATGCACCACAATAATAGTGTGGGATCCCATTCACACATGAGTGAGGAATTCAATGACACATTAGTGTTAAATGTGGGCATCTAATTTTTAAATAATTTGGAAAATAATTTGTAATCTTATCTCATAACAACTTGTAATAGTTAACTAAGTGTGATAGACTTAGTTAGCTCAATAATTTTGAGTTGAGTGTCAAAGGTGAGGCATGTAGATTTATTGTATTATTTATAGGGTCCAATTGTAGTTGTAAGACTAGTGTGGTGTGAGTGCAATTAGTTAACTCAAATTAATTTAGTTAAAATAAATCTAACTAGTTCGAACTGAGAGATGAGCTAGTGGAAGATCAAGTGAGTTAAATTAGATTTAATTCACAAGTAGTGATCTACCAATTAACTGGTGATTCACTATTAATAGCTACATGCATGTCAATCATGATGATGACCCAGTTGAGACAAAGGTTAAAGGTAAGTAAACTATCAGTTGTATTATTAGAGAATTTCCCGAGTGAAATTATAAAGACACAAGATGCCCATGATGGATTGCACAGTGAAGGAAGGTTGGAATTCCTATTTAATAGGAATTATTTTGCATAGGGATTGCGTGAGCAAGGGAGGTTGAAGGTGGGAGGGAAATTGGCTATGTGTTTGTCCAAGTTTTCCTAGATTAGTGTGAGATGATTGGTAGAGTGTATGAGCTTTTTGTGAGCACACATTCATTGTATTGTTTCATGATTCCTTGGTTTATTATACAATAAATATAAAGGGTTTTTGAGAAGTTGATTTCCTTAGGAAAATCTTGTGTTTTGTGATTGATTTAATTCCTTCTCTTAATCTCATGTGATTGAGTGATCGTGATTTATATTCCAAAAATATTGTAGAAGGATTCAATATCTTATTTTAGTACATTGCATGATCTAATTGAATCCATTGGTGTAATTTCTACACAAGAGAAACTGGAGTATATACCAGTTGAGGAGTCAGTTCTTGAAGTCAACTTGCGACTATCTTGTGTATGTGTGGTGGAAATATTTGCAATTGTAAGTTGACTGTAAAACACTCATCTATAATATACTGAGATTGCACCCCTGGAAGCCATCCTAGCTAGATACTATAATTTTTGTGTAAATGTAGCTTCTTGTACATCTTGCAGGTTGGGATTGCAATGATTTTCTAACTACTGTAGTTGGTCCAAGGAATTAAATAAATGTTGAAGGGAATTATTTGGTTCAATCTACAACCTCTTATCTTCCTAAACGACTATCTCTCCTCCTAGAGTAAGGATTTCTCAAGCTACCTTTCTGTAGCAATATCTGTTAATAGGGATTGTATTGCTTTAATATCCATCATAATTTATTTCTATTGTTCCTTCAAAAGTTCAGGATGTTGTAAATATTTTAGAATCCACCTCCTACTTCTTCTTCTTTTTCTTCTTTTTCTTCTTTTTCATGGTCCCTATTCCTACTACTTACTAATCATGTTGTTGGTTATTTGGTTGTGTTGGTTCAATTATAAATCCCATTTGTATAGTAGGATTTAAGTTTCTTGTATCCTCCATCTACCCTTCTTCTTACTCCTACTGAGTTTCATCTATTTGCATAGGGTTTGTTATTATCGTTGGAACGAGTTGTGCTTGTTATGTTTGTACTTTTTATTGTTGAGTAGCCATTTCCTCTAGTTGTTCCTCTTCGATATTTTTATTTATTTATTTATCCTTCCTCTATTTGTCCATTGTCTATTGAAGTTGGCTCTATATGTGTTTACTATTTTGGCATGGTCGGTTCTTTAGGTATAGTAAAGTCTTGCTGGGTCAATTTTGTTTGAACCAGTGATGTTTAAATCAGCTCTTGAGTTTACATTAGATAATGCTTTGAAGAAAAATCATCCTTTCATATTCTCATTCATATTTTCCTACTTCATTCCTTATTTATTTATAGTGATACTCATCGGTTAGTGTGCTTGATTCTTACTGAGAAATCTCCCCCTATTTTTCTTTTCTGTTATTCTTATTTGGTGGGAGGGGTAGTGGATCGTATCATTAATTTTCCTCTAATATATGGAAATATTTTTCATATGAGACCTCCTCTTCCACTATTTTTGGTGATTTTGGTACTGATTCCCTGGTCAAGTCAATGATGATAGACTGCTTTGTTCTTCATTAAATTTAAAACCAGGTTTTGAATAAGATTTTGCTGGGATTTTGGAACAACAATGATTGTATACTATTTTATTTTTCATTTTGTATCTCTTTCAAGTTTTAATTTCATTTTCTTGACCTATGATATTTTCCCTTTAATGTGCTCATGCCTTTTTTGAAGGCAAGTCTAACACTTGACTTTATTATTCCCTTCATTCTCACTGTTTCTCGTCGCCTAACCTTCTCCTATTGTTTCATCATTTAAGCAATTTTTTTTCCAATTATTGTACTTGTACAGAATTTTTGGGGCCATCCATATTAATATTGTGGAATTCCTTGATGACATATTGTATCTCTTCAATACCATGACCAGGTTCCTACATCATTGTCGGTTATTTCCTCTTTTTTCCCTATTGATTTCTTAGATGGTGACTCGACTATTCTATTAAGGTTGTCGATGAATCATCAATTATGCATTTTAACTTCCTTTTATTCTTCATATTCTAGTCCCATTAATAGAATATTTATTTTTTTGACTCATCTAATGCTATAACCAAGACTAGGAATTTTGTATTTTATTTACTCTCTAATTATTTGAAAATATCCTTGTAAGTCCATTGATGAGGTAAGTCCTTAGTAGTCGACATTATTCCTTCTACATACCATATTTTTCTTGTGTTGAGATAAATATATATGTGTGTGAAGTCAAGGAGTGATTAATAGAGCCTTTATGGAATTATCTATCTATGACAAACATTTTTCAATTTTTGGACCCAGTGCTGGAATTAATATAGGTGGGATTAAACATGTTGATATTAGGGTCCTGAGTGTGAAGCCCTGATAGTTATACATGATTTAGGTTTTTCCTTTTGTAAATATAACCTCTCCATTTGGACTAACTTATCGCTTGAAGCCAAATTAGTAAAAAAGGAAATTTTTTTTTTTCCTTTAATTTTGGCATTCTTAGAAGTTTTCTTTTATGACATCTTACAAGTGTTCAACGTAGTTGAACAATTTTCCATCTTTTGCAAGTTGGTTGATTAACTCCACCATATTTTGTTTCACATGTGACACTTGAAACAATGATTGTGAAGCACAACAAGACTATAACACAAACCTATTCACTTGATTGATTTTTAAAGATTTTGAATTTTTGTTTTATTTTGATTCTATCCCCTCTCTTAAGGATTCTCGTGATTCTATGTATTAATCCTAGTGTTTTTTCCAAACATAAATAGTATTCATAATATATTCTCACCAAAACTTTGGAATTTTCTTCCTTTCAACCACTAAAGTATTCAATTAATGACACACCCATATAATACTTTATTTCTTCCTACTCAAATACTTTGGTGTCTAATGGTTTTAGGTCTACCCATTGGTTGAATGCATTCTAATGCTTCTCTGATTGCGTTTCTTCCATTTTTTCCTATTTTATATTATGGAGTTAGAGTTCTATATACCTTACCCTTATTTTTTCCAAATATATGCTTGGAGTGAGGTTCAAATAAGGTTTACCCCTACATGCACCTATATTTTCATTCTAAACATATTCTCACTTTTTTATGGACTAGGAATTAGGTGATGTTTTTTGGTTGCAACAACCAGTTGATTACTATCAACTTTATAAACTAGGTTTCTCAATCACCTTGGTGTGAAAAATAATGAAACAAGTTCATTTTCCTCCTCCATATTTAAACTTTTACTAGATGTGGGAGTAATAAACTCTCATGTTGACATAGTATTTTGAAACTCTTAAAAAATTATCACTGCGTGAATTTCTTCCTTGCATGGAGTCAACATCCAAACAACCTTTTTTGGATGGTCGATTGAGTCACATCAAGGGTCAGTAGCATCACTTATTGGGTTGACTGGGTTAGTTTGAAAGTTGATCGATATTTTTTTTGACTAGTTGTTTAGAGTTATTTGGTTCATTTTCTTGGCCAATTGAAATTTTCCATTTGGTCAAATTTTGTTATTATGTAAAATTGGTGTTATCAATAGATTTGATTTCCATAGTATATTCTCTTGAGTTAGTTAGTTTGTTTCTCTAGTCAAGTTGTTAATAGTCCCTCCATTGTTCAATTTCAATTGAATGGTTTCCCTTGCTTTGTTTTAATTTTTTGTGATATTATTTTATTTTATTTGGTTTTGAATGAATTAATTATTTTACTTTTATTACTACACCTTTTTATTCAATTATTGGTGCAAATTTTGTTTCCTATACATTGTCAACTTTATTTATCTTTCTTTATTTGTCTTCTTTGACTTCTAGAGAGTCAATTCCGTATCCATTTCTTATTTTACTAAATATTGATATTTTTTAATTGCGATCTTGATTGAATAGAAGGTTCTTTGAGGAAGTTTTATTTATAACTTCTTACAACTAATTCTATTATTGACAACCTAATACATGAAAATGACAATTAACTAAGTTTTTAAACTTCATAGGGAGTTCTTGATTTCCACCTTAGTGGTTTTTATCCAAGCACAAGTATAATGGTACTCCCAAAGATGGATGTTTTCACCATTAGACATATTGTTATTGATCCAAATATAATATATTTTAAACAACCATTATTGACCATTTTGTGAAACAATGCCATTCCAAGTGTTGCTAATTGAAGCACATCCATTTATTTGATTTCTTTGACAATAATTGATCCTAAGCATTCAATTTCTCGATTTTTTGGATTCCCCTTAGATTTAATATAATAAAGACACATGAAGACTTATTGTAGCTCAAAATATATAGGCCCTGTCGGAAAATGACTAAGGTCGGGAGCTGTAACCCAAATCCCCAACCTCTCCATTCTAGATGTCTCCCAACAACAGGCTATGGGGGGGTAAAACCTATGGAAATGTGATGGTGAAGGAAAATTTGGGAACCAAAGAGTCTAGGAGAAACAATTGAGTGGCCTATCTACCTGGTTAAATATAGCAAGATTTTAAGGATTAGATTAAATTTATATATGAGACCAGTGCCTTATGGAGTCAACACTCTTGCTTATTGAATTAAGACCAAATAATTGGATGGAAAACTACTGCTTGGATGATTTATTATATTAAATAAAATTAAAATCCTAAGATCTAGGTGGGATGCAAAGATCTTGGTTATTTTAATTAAATTCCTAATATAAGTATGACCTTTGATCTTTATCTATATTGAACCTAAACTTTGTAGTAAGTGGTAGAGAGAAGTTAAGGTGAAGCACACGAAGGTGTGATTAAAGTTTTTAGATGAAAGGCAAGCTTAGGATGATATGCAAGGTGAGTTGAGATTGTTTAATTGATTAAGTACTTCAATTATGATTCTTTCTTATGATAAGAGTACTTAATGATAAATTAGAAAACAATATTACAACCAAGAATGTGCCAATTTTCTTAGTGCCAATGTAGAGAATATACCAATCCACAAGATGCTTAACTAATGATAGCAATTAAAGGAATTTAAAGAAATTATGTAACAATCAGCCAATGATTACCAATCAAAATTGTTTAAGATATTCCAATGATTATTATCAATAACCTTATGCCAAAAATATGCTCCTTAGACAATCCCTCTTATTTAAGAGATGTTTGATTAGAATTAGATGTCAAGATAACCAAATAGTTTCTTCAATGCTTTATATCAAAATTAGAAGAAGATGTCAATTTATCACTTGCCAACACAATTAGAAACCAAATTTTCTATAAAACCATGAAACACGAACTATTATAGAGCATGATCAAAGACAGATATTATGTTACTTGTACCCAAATTTAAGATTAAATTTTTAGTTTCAAAAGGGACCATATACACATAAAAACCCTGAAGAGCTAGAGATACTTGCTATATCTACCAGATTAGAACGATTTTCTAAAACCCAATACCTAATGCAAGATACCGGTGCAACTAGATACTTGAACTGATGGTTAATGAATTTTTGTTTTATATAATCTATTTCAACAGAGAATTTAGCCACATGATTCTAGAAAAATATTACTAGTAGACAGAAGAGGAACACCACCATGAATAAACCCCAAAGTATTTTCTATTAATTCCAGGAAAATATTACAACAGAGTTTGACTCAGAGCTTTCTAAATTATTATTATTATTATTATTATTATTCTAATTTTTTTAGAAGAAAAATGAATTTTAATTTAGAGATAAATCGTCCAAGTGGAAAACAATATATAGTTTTCTTGATCCCCATCAAAGTAATCTCGACCATTGATAAATATTTGATTATATTTTAATTTCCATCATCGAAAATATTTGTTTTTATGAATTTTCGAGTTTCTCTTTTAATCCCTTTTTAATTAGCTGAAAATTAATCATTTTGAGCTAATTTCATCAAAAAATTAACTTTGACTTAACCACCAAGCCCCAAGGGTCCAATTTTTCTTGAAATTTTCAATATTCCCTTGGTGGGGGTCCTCCAAAAATTAATTTCTCTAGGACCCACATATTTTCCACTTGGAGAATTTAAATTTCTCCAAGACTTTTAATTTTGACTCGAATTAATTAAATATCTGGCTTAGGATTTTAATTTATCTTTGCGATAAAATGCAGTTAATTGACACATGAGGGCATTAATAATTGTTTCAACCCTATAATATTTTATCCATGGTTATAAAGTATTATTTACATAATTTAATTAAATTTCAACCCTAAAAGGGGGAACACTGGTTCGTTATAGACACTCAATTTATTACCCAATTCTGCGACTCAATGTGATCGAGTAGACCAAGTGTTTTGTAATAAAATAATTTAGCTAATTAGCTTAAATTATTCCTAGATCACTTTTACAAATGACTCGACTAAAACACTAGGACTTACCTAATACCTTAATGACCAATTTCACCCTATCTTTGGGGTGAGGTTATAGGTAAAAACTCTGTCGATCATCTGTGTTTAGAAACACAAATGAATCAGTGAGACAAAATAACCTCCTAGGTTGAAAATAATTGCCAAAATAATAGGCTTACCTAGGTTGTTACATACATTAGTGGCCTTACTAGGATCATTTACATGAAAAAAAATACATAATGCATTTACAACTCTGATAAATTGATGTCTATTGGTGATGAATCTAGGATAATCGGAATGCTCGAAGATGATGGAATCCATTTGCAGAAAAAGTGTACTGATATAGAGTAGTTGATATGTAGCGATTAACATCTGACTCTACTTGGGGACATGTTGCTTCACTAAAGGAATATGAGAATCCAGAATCTGTACCCAAGCAACACAGAAGTTCATATAAGTATTTTCCATCTAAATATAATCCAAAGATAATCATATAACATGAATTACATGAAATATAAGCTCTGTAACCAATGAAAATTATACTAACATGAAATTGAAATGAAATTTAATCTATAAAACATAATGTTTAAATGAAAACTACTTTAAAAACATAAATGAATAAGAAGGAGTATGACTATAAATACAATACATAGGATGTGATATGGCATAAGATGTCTTCAACATAGTGTAAATTGAGCATCTACTGAATTTTAGGAATATCTGTGGGTTGTTTCTCAGATGTTCCATGCCTGATTCTTCATATCGTAGGACTCTATCCGAATGTCGAGCTACTCTCGACCATCATACACATCAAGTTTCTTCCTTCATATTTTCTGCTTTTTGCATTTCTTCTCAGTGGGATGTGATTGTTGGAATTATGACTAATGTGTTTTCCTTGATGGCAACCTAGTTGATGAGTTTTCTTTTGATGGAAACCTACTTGATGAAGATGTCAACAAGAGGTGTGTACATGTGACAGAGAGTTTGGTCAAAGGCATAGTATTTCAGAGACAAAATAATAATGAAATTTATGTTTTGAGAGATACTTCTGGGTTCTGTGAAGCAACATCGTGTACATACATGAGTATGAAGAAGAAAATGTGTGTATAGTTTTCGCACCATGGTATTGGCCCATAGTATTGAGACTAGAAACATATATATGATCCTGTCAAAGAATAGCATCAGAATTAGTGTGGTTTTGACCTGTGGTATTGGCTAAGGCCTAAGATATATAAGGAGATGAATATCAAGGTGTTTTGGGTGTGCAAGTGATGGACATTTGAGGAATAGTTAGATTTCAAGAAATTTTTCATGTAATGGGATATTAATAAATTGTTTTAACTAAAAATAAGTATGCACTTTGGAATTTGATGATCAAATCCAATAGATTTGGAATGACCATATTGATAATGGATTGGCTTGTTATGTGATATTTATGTCTGACACATGGTTTATTGTGTATGCCAAGAGATGGTTTTGTTCTGAAGATATGATGTGTAGCGAAGGTATAAGTAAATAATTGCAGATCTGTATGTGGGTTTGAAACCTGAAAGGCGTGTGCATACGCGACTTTGATAACATAAAAGGTGCATACATACACATGTTTCATGTTGTTAATTCACGTGTCAATTCTACACTTTAGACAGATCCATAAGTGAGTTGAATTCTCGAAGAAGGCGTATACACGTAGAAGTGTTTTTCAGAAAACACATATAATCTAGGGTTTTGATGAATAAGATGTATGATAAGTCTAATCAGTCTTGCTATGATTCTATTGTCTCCCAATGAAGTCTTAGTTGATGATATGGATTTAAAAATGATGATAAAATTTGAATTGATTAATTAAGGACGATGATGATGTTATATGTATGTGATTGAAGGTTAGTGATGGTTCTGTGATTATTTTAGAATGATTTCGTTGTTTAGGGTATTACTCAATTTTTTTTTTAGAATGACAGTGATTCATTTTAAGGGTTCAATGTTTTGATATTTGTACACAGGTATGCTTCAAGGAAGTTGCATATACACACAGATTTTCTAAAGTAAAGTAGCGTATATACTTTGAAATTTTATTGATTAAGGTTTTTCAATTGGTTTAGTGAGTTGATGCAATGTTTGGGTTCAATATTGGTATTATGGGTACAATGATCTAACTTCTTTAGTTGATTGAGAATAAGTTGATTGATTTGGGTATCCGTTGGTTCAGTGATTCGTTCAATGATTGAGTGATTCCATGATGACTATATTTTCCCAATATTCCTTTATCTATATGGATAAAGCACACAATTTATGGGTGGGAATTGCATTCTCATTATTCAATGCTCGATTGTTTAACTCTTTCTTTGTTCAGATCATAATCGAACTGAACTTCCCGAGTTTACCCAATCTAGTCTTCTTTCAATACGAATTTTTTTCCGTTATTATTCATATTACTAATGAAAAATTATTCAAAATATTACATTGATCAATTTCAGTTTTGATATTTGGTGTTGGGCTTAAATGATGGTAGTGTGTCCAGTCTAAAAATTTGATGAAATGTGGCCTACAAATTTTGATGTTTTGAAACATGGCGTTTGAGCTCCCTTCTAGTGGCTAATGGAGAACAAGATAAGGTTGTAGCCTTCTACAAGTGGGTTCAAGTGTGTTGGTATGAATCTGCACCAGTACAAGATTGTAATAATTATTTCATTACAATAAAAGGAAGAAAAAGACAACAACAACAACGATGGTTTTCTCCCACATTGGGTTTGCACCTAAAAATCACGGTGTTCATATGTATTTCTTATGTGAAATGCTTTATTATGTTCTTACTGCACATAGTTAATACCTATCTAATACTGATGAAGTACAAACATATTGGTTCAAGATAATATTGACTGAAAAACTAAGTTGACTGGATATACATTATTTGTATGCATTAAAGTCGCATATATACACATGTTTACTTCAGAATAGTAGTGTACAGAAATCAGAACAAGGAAATTAAATCAATTTTTTAAAATACTGATTCACACCCCCCCCCTCCCCCTCTTAGTATTTTTCCTAACAATTGGCATCATATCAGGTCCTTCGGAAGATGCTTGATCGCTTGAAGAAAGATTAATCAAGATGAGAAATCAAGAGCGAATGACGTATATCATGCCACCATTGTTCAACAAAACCAATCCAGTTTTTTGGCAAGTAAGAACAAGAGATTAATTATAGTCACTTGGAGCAAATGTATGGGGAATCATGTAAGGAGGCTATCATTATCCATCCTCCATTCCCATATATGAAGAAAAAAACAACAAATATGAGACCAATGCAAAGGCTTTCAATGCTCTATTAGGAATCTTGGTAGAATCAGGATTTTTCAAAGTCATGTAGTTGAATACGAAAAAGGCTATATGGGACAATATCATCAGACAATATAATCCAAATCTATGAAGGTGACACCAAGGTAAAAAGTGCCAAACTTTAAAGTCTTAGAATTCAATATGAAATTGTCAAAATGCACAATGATGAAAGTATCACAAGTTTATTTCTTAGGGTAGATGAGATCATGAATTCTATGAGAAATATTGGTGAATAAATAAAATAATCATCACTGGTTGAAAAAATATGAAGGTCTCTAACTCCCAAATTTTATTCGAAATTTTCTGCCATAAAAGAAATGCAAGACTTGAAGAATATTAATGTCGAACAACTTCATGGGATTTTAACAACCCATGAAATGATAAAAGTGGGTCCTTCAGATATCATATAAGCTTCATTAAAAGCTACCACAAAAGGAAAATAAAAGGAAGAACCAGGTCATGTATCAGATGAAGAAGAGGAAAAATTTGTAAATAAACACCAAGTAGGTACTGAAAGATTTTGAGGTAAGCTTCCCTTCAAGTGTTTTTCTTATTGAAGAGTTGTTCATTATATTGCTAAGTGTCCCTATAGATAAAACCATGAGGAAGGGAAAGAATATACAAAAATAAATTGGAGAAGGTTTGAAAACAAGAGAATTTTTTATACACGTGATGATAGTGACAGTCTTTGGAATGGTGAAGAATGTGAGTTTGATCAAGAATATCAATTACTTATGGAATTTGAAGATATAAGTATTAATGAGTCTGATGATAATTTTATGGATGCCCTAAAAGAAGAGGATATTTTTATTGAAGAAATAACTCGGCTTAAGATTTGTTTACAAGAAGTTAAATTAGAAGAAGAAACTTTGAAGAAACAAATCATAGAAAAGGAAAATCATAATGAAAATATAGAATGTGAAATAGTAAGTCTAAGAAAATAACTTGAGAAACGAAAAGGTCTTAATATTAGATTTTCTAAATGATTTGAAACATTTGATTAAATAATAAAAGTATCATGTTCTCCTCTTATAAAGACAAATCTTGGATACAATGAAGAAACATCAAAGACTGTAAAGTGTGAAATTTTCAATATGAAAATTATTATTGCAGTGATTGATTTATTTTACCTACTTATTAGATAAGTTATTTATAGATTCTTCAATAAATTTTGAAATAAACACAACAACAATACTTCACTCTAATAAAAATCAGAAAAACAGAAATAACACATATAGCACAATAGAAGCAACCATATGAACACAATTATTTTTGGACAATTTTCCTCGGAAAAACCCACTATGGGAAAACTAGTGCAGTAAATGAGGGTTTGTATTTATCTTCAGCAGTGAAAAGAATGTTTACAGAAATCTTGACGATCAAAACCAAATAGCATACACATCATGTGAATTTTTCAGACAATCTGGAATAATTCCTGACACACGGGACGACCTCCTGCATCCTCTCCATCAGTCTACGTAGCTTCTCTTCGCAGTCCCTACCTGGACTGTGTAATTTTACGTGGAGGGCAAGTGTTTTTGCTCAGTGTTGCCTCCTCCTCGTCCTTTGCCTTCTTCCTCTATGAATTTTCTAACCTCTCCATCCTCCTTCTGCCTCTGCAACCCTACCTCTACAAACTTACCCATTGAAATTGAATTCTCTTACTTCAAAATAGATTTCCTTCGAGAATTGAGAATGTACTCGACATGATTTTGAAATGACCCTCAAGCCTTCCCTTATTGTCTCTTCTTTGATGAATCAATGGCCCATATTATAAATCTAATCAATGGGTCAAATTAAAATATGACTTGATCTTTTTTTTCTAGAATATTCACACTCTGATTTATTAATTCCCTTTAATTATTTAATTTCCCTAATTTTAGACTTAGGAATCACATTAAAATAATTTATTATTTTAATAAAAAAAAATATGAGTGTAATTTCCACAAATTATTTCTGGGTTCTCTGGAATACTGTTTTCCAAGCCTCTCCTCAAAATTTAAGACCTTGAATGCTTCTCTATTGTACAAAAATAAACACTCCGTCTTATCGAGGAAAGTGTTCAAGCAAGGTACCAATTTTACTGCTATGATTCTAAAGCACCTGTTGCGCTGCTGATGTCCTAGTTGTTGGCTCTCAACTCTGCACTTCTATCCTCTGTAATGCTTCTTGTGACACTGAATCTATCACTCCCTCATCTGTACTACAGCTCCCTTTGTCTTTGAAGGCCACCCATTCCTTTATAGGAATGGGTTCTTGACCATCCCCATATTTTCTATGAAGTAAGTAAACTTAATCTTACTCAGAGCCTTGGTGAGGATATCTACCAGCTGTTATCCTCTAGGAGTGTACCTCAATTGCATGGCTCCCTATTGGACATAGTCCCCGATGAAATGACATTGAATGTCACTGTGTTTCGTCTAGTCATGAAACACAGGATTCTCAGAGAGCTTTATGCAACTCTGATTATCACACATAATTTCGGTCTCCTCCATCCTCTTCTTAAGTAAGTTCAAGATAAATTTACTAAACCATATGGCCTCGCATGAAGCTATGATTGCTTCCATATATTTTTCCTTGGCTGAGCTCAGTTTGACAAACTTATGTTTCCTACTGCACTAGGAATTCACTCCCGATCTCAGACTGAAAAATTACCCACTGGTAATTTTCTGATCCACTATTATTCTAGCCCAATCTACATCTTTAAACCCACTCAATTGGACCTCATTTACCTTGGTGTAGTTCAATCCATACTATATTTTCCCCTTTAAGTATCTCAGAACATGTTTGGTTGTTGCCCAGTGTTAACACTCCACTGGATCTCCGAGGCTAAAAGTGACCATCAAAGGTAACTACAAACCAATATTTCACCAAGTAGCTAGCACTATTAGGTAGGAGAGGGCTCTCTCCACAAAATCAAAACCAAGATGACTGGATAAAAAGGATTTTAGGTTAGGTATAGTAGCACTAGGGTTTTTTTATTGAATTTGAGGTGTTGGATGGTGAATAGGTTAGAGAAGAAATTAGGTCAGGGAAAAAAAGTATCATAATTGTAGAGATATGATGGGGCAAGGTAGGTAAGTAGCTTAACACATTAAGGAATTTGATGAAGTGGTAAAACTTCTAGGGTTTTAGAAAAGAGAATGGAGACATGAATTCTTTTTCAATAAGAAGAAAGATGAAACAAAATTGTGACTATTCCTCCAAACAAAGCATAAGCTAATGTATTTTGTCTTTTCGACTTAGGAATCAATTACATTAAGATATGGCATGAATATGAAATCAAAATACATTCACACATTTGCAAAACATAAGAAGAAACAATGTCAAATCACATTACCATGGGTATCCCATCAAAATAGCTGCAACTCAATATGTTATTTCTTGCCAAAATTATGATTACAATAGTGTTTGGTGATCAAATTCTATAGCGTCCAACCATTGCAATGAGAAAGGAAATGAAACATATAGGCCATAAACAACTTCTCCCACTCTCAGGCATCGAATCCCTGACTTTTGGAGCTGATACACTAAGTGCTAAATTGGAATCCTATTGATTAGGGAGGTTAGCCAACTCATCCCTATCATTCATGAAACTAATTCACTTTGACCAAAATTACATTTTTACATGATGTATCTACCCCTAGTAACTATTTAGGACATAATTACATTTACATTTCATCATTACATCAGTAAACATTCACTGAATCCATCCATCCATCAACTGATAAAACTAGAAAGTTTTGATGAAAACAGAAAACTGCAAAAACCGCAATGTGCTTGGAAAAAGTGCATCATGCCTGGGAAAAAGCATAGCGTGGGCCTTAAAATTGATTTTTGACTACCATCTCGAAGTCCAAATTGGGCCCTAGATGGCTCATTTGAAAGCTCCTCTAGTATAGTTTTCAAAACTATCCTCAAGCACTGAAAATAGTTGAGTGAAGCTCTTAAAAAATTGAATCTCCCAATACTGCTCCAAAAGCGCAACGAAGGTCTAAAAAAAGAGGGAGAAAGGTGGGTTTTTAGTGGTTTTTTTCCATTTCCACTTGTCAAAAGCTCTGTTTTCTGAGTGCCAATAGTAAAAAATGCATGTAGAAATCACTCTGAATCCAAATATTCAGCCCATTTATCATTTTCAGGCCTCTACAAAAAGCACAACGTGGCCCATGTTGCACTTTTTGCAGGATGATTGTGTAAAAAGTCCATCAAAATTTGCAGAAATGCCAAAATTTTGAAAAATTGTCCAAAAATATTCAAAATTGGTAGATGAAGTGTTGATAAGGTGTCTGAATCAATAAAGGAGGCATAAAAAAGAATCTCAATTTTTTCCTCCTCCTTATGCTTGATTAGGGTTTTCTTGCATTTCTCCTTTAGCTACTTGATCCTGATGTTATAAATCTGGTTTCTAGTGATGTATATGTTTGCCATGTGTCTGAGCATATCATTTTCCTTTTTGGCCTTATGGAGGAGCGTATTAATGCAGATGTTAAATATGTCAAGCCACACCTCTCTATCATCATCAATTTACTTTGCAATCCTTCCCTCCAAACTGAGCTGCTCTGCATCATGTTTCTCATGCTCTAAAGCTCTCTTAAGACCTCTTGTTTTTGGTCTTGTCTTGGTGCTTTGAGTCTCACCATGGTCAGACTCATAAGGTGCCATCATTTCTTTACCTTTGGTGTCTTGTATCGTTTCGTTTAGCAGCTCTAACTCCATGGTTACTTGCTTGTCTTTCAACTGCTTGTTTTCTTGTTCAAGGAAGGATATGACAAATTATGCTCTTTCCATGTTATCCTAAAATTATTTGATTATGGCATCCTTCTCTTTGATGATCAGTTTTGAGGCCTCATGATCATCTTTGAGATCCAATTCCACCAAGTCAAACTCTCTTTCTTCCTCATGAAGGTCTTCCTCCTCCTGAATAACTACCTCTTTCTGCTTTTGATTTCCCTTCTTTGTTGACGAAGAAGGCAAGGTCCCTTCGACAATATATGGAGAAAACTCTTACCTAGGTCCCCTCTGGTAGATTTTTACCTTTTTGGATTATTTGACCTCTTTGAACTCTTAGGCCTCTTTAACATCTTTGGCTTATTTTACCTCTTTCATTTTAGCCCTGATAGTTTGCCTAGCCTTCTTTTGAGGAACTAAAGTTGTTGGTGGATTAGGTATAGCAGGTTGACTTGGACCTACAGTGAAGACATCTGCCTCTTTGAAATTCTCGCATGACATGTTCAACTGATTAAGGTGGTAAAGGACAATGATTTTTATCAAAGAGTGATTGAAGAGGTTGTTCATTTGAATCTCAAAATATATGTTTTGCACAATGTAGGCCATTTTATCAATTCTTCTATACAAGTAATAGGGGAGGTTGAGAAATTCCCCCCTAGTGAAATGCATAAGAAACCTAATGTTATAGTTTTATAATCTAGAAAATATGCCCTCACAAGTGAAATATTTCATGATGATTTTCATCATGGGGGAAAACCTGTTCAATAACTAACCAAAAGGAAAAACCTTTTTGATGTTTTCTTTGTAAGGTGCCTTAAGATAAGGCTCATACAACTGGGCATCCAAATCCTTAGTCTTAAACCACTTTTCTCCCACATTGGGTATCCCTGTTTCTACTGCAATGATATTAGTGGAGATAGTGAAGGTCACCCTTGCTATAGTCACTTTGTTGTTTTGGAGGTTGTTGATGAAAACCCTTGTCAAAGTAGGATGACTTTGGACTCTTTGTACCATCTCACAGAATTTAATGCAACCCACATGCTGGAAACATCTGACAGCTAAGGGTGATTCCATTAGCTCTCTTTTGTATTTGACTATAGTCTCAAAATCATCCCTCCTTTGCTATATGTTTTCTTGTCTTCTTCTGTGACATTTCTTTCCTCCATTGTGATTCTTTCTTCCTCCATTATGCTCAATTTGTCTTTGAAAACCCTAGGGAAGAAGGGGAAGGGAAAGGGAGTAGGAAAGTGGGGTTAGAGGATTGTGATGGGTAAGGGAAAATTTGAGGGAATGTAGGAAGGGAATAGTGAGCTTAGGGAAGTAATGGGAGGGTGAAATATTTAGGGAAATAGGGTAGGAAATTTTTATTACAGGGAGGTATCTAGCTTCCTAGGAAAGCACAACTAGGGTGGTAGGGTTTGGGAATGGGAAATGAGTAAATGTATGGGTAGTGGGAAACAATTTAGGGCATAGGGAAGGTGAATGGGTCCTCGGGAGAGTAACTAAGTTTGTAAATTATGAACTAGGGTTTCATTTTCTTAAAAAATGGCATAAAATGTAATGGAGGGTATACACCATGAAATTGAAACTACAAGAAGAAAGGAGGGGCTATGGAAATGCCACTTACTTGCAAATAGTTGTATAAACCCTTAATTGATGATGAGAATCTCTGTAATGAATTTTAGGGACCATGGCTCTCTTTTGCAAAAGGTGCAACATGTAGAGAAAAAATGCAGTGAACAACTGGAAAAAGCGCAACATGCAACTAGAAAAAGCGCAACGCCTTTGGAAAAAGCATTGCAAATGGCCTAGAATTCAATTTTTTGAAGGAAAACCTAGTTTTTTTCTTGGGAGGATGGAAGCTCGATCCTTTGAATATAAAAATGAATGTTTTCTTGGTCTTTTGGAGCCTTTATACTTGGAGAAATATCATTAAACAAAATGGGACCCACTTTTCCTTTCATAAAATTGACTTTACATTGCTCTTTATCTTTTAATTTCTGAATTAAATCATTGAACTTCATGTTTTAATGGCTTAGGAACAATGATTGAATTTTGGAACTTTGTCTTATATGCTAATGGAACTTTCAGTGTACAACTACTTAGAATTTTGAAAATTTATTACAAATTAGGAAAACTAAAATTACATTTTTCTCTGAAATGAAATTTACAAATCAAACTTATTGTTGAAACTTATTTATTGGAACTCCTTCATTTGCTGGGTTTTTATGCAATGAAATGGTGATTTGATGACCTTGGAAACCCTAATACCTAATGGAGAATCTAACTGAACGAAACCATAATGAAAATGACTCAAATGATGATGACAACTTATGACTGATAGTACACTCAACAAAGTGGTGAAATGAGCCAGCAAGTTATAAATTTTGAAAGGAGTGAGATCAGACCTAAATCTGCACCAAGTGACCATATTTTTGCATTGTAACCTAATGGAATAACAAAAATTTCAGAATGGGACCCTTAACATGACATGAAATATTTTATTTGATCATTGGTGGAAGGATGCAAAAACTAACACTAACATTGGCTCCAGCTGGGGGATGACATATCCTTGGAGGTGTGAAGAACACTGTAGACCAAGTGCCTATCCATTGGGCATGGAGTCAAAAGATGAAAACAAACTAAATACTAAAAAATTATCATAATAAACTAACTCAAGAATAACTTAAAATTGACTGAAAATTGATTGAAAACTACCTGAAAACCGACTCAAAAATGACTTGAATTTGACTAAATTATCTTTGAAAACAACATAAAACCAAGGAAACAATATGGCCTTCACTTCAAGCTCCAAGCTGCAGTGATTATCCGCTTCACACTTTGCAGAAAGTTAAACTGATATTTACAATGGAATTGAGAAATTTGAAATTTGCATAAAAAAAGATAATGCTTAAGGAGCCTACCATTGACTGCTCCTCGTAAGAATTCTTCTCCATTAATCTCATTCAATATGAAAGCATGCTGTCCACAAAAATATGAGATCTTGTATGGCCCTTTCCATAGGTTTTCAAATTTTTTGTGCTTCCCTTTTTGCTCGTTCCTTGCATCCCACTGGAGGACTACATCTTCAATATTAAAATCATCTGCCATGGTCTTGTGGTCATACACCTTCTTTATCTTCTCATGAAGCTTTGAGGCGTTCTAAAATACCTCATCTCTTGTCTGCTAAAGATGGATCATCTGATTGATCTGGCGTTGTACATCATTTTCCTCACTTCCTTCTTCTTGCAACAATTTGATGATCGGGATTGCAAGTGTCGTAGGAAAAACAATTTATAAACCATAAACCAAATTAAAAGGGGACATTCCTATAGATTTCTTACTAATCACCCTATCCACCCACAAAGAATTAACAAAAAATTTGTGCCAATTCTTCTTGTTTGCCTCAAGCATCTTCTTTATGATATTAATCAAAGGATTATTAGAATATTTTGCTAAGCCATTACCTTGTGGATAATAGGTGGTTGAGTGCCATAATTTGATGTTGTACCGGTCACAGAAGTCAAACATTCTCTTTGATTTGAATGAAACAACATTGTCGGTAATGATCTTATGAGAAAACCAAAACGAGACAAAATGTTAGTCTCCAAAAACTGAATAATTACTAAATATGTTTCTTTCCTTGTTGGGATTTCTTTGATCCATTTGGTGAAGTAGTCGGTGGATTTTAAGATTCATTTATGTTGGGAAAATGATGTAGGGTGAATCTCTCCGATGAATTCAAGGCCCCACTACTAAAAAGGTGCATGTACTGAAATAGGTTGTAAAGGTAATGGAAGAAGTTTTATTTTACCTTGAAACACCTAACACT
Organism: Pinus albicaulis; assembly: GCA_034641835.2. Lineage (NCBI taxonomy): Eukaryota > Viridiplantae > Streptophyta > Pinopsida > Pinales > Pinaceae > Pinus > Pinus albicaulis. The sequence continues at coordinate 658,912,112 of CM076582.1, read as the reverse complement.
CATGAAAACTCATTTTGTACAAGTCTGAAAAAAGAGTTGGCTAGTAGTATCCCGCTCTCAACACTTTATTAGCCATGGTTTTCCAAAATATATGGCCCCAACAATCTCCCTTATGGAAATAATTCTTAACTTTTTTTTGTTCATTTTCAACTAAATAGTTTAGCACAATATCTCCTGGATATTTCCAATAAAGGGCGCTATCCAAAATGTAGTATTTGTAAGCTCTCAACTTCAAAGACCTACCCTTACTCTTATACATGCTTGGAGGAGGATTTAAATGCTAAAGAACATATATAATGTTTGAATACCATGGAGATGAAATAGAGATATTAGTTACCTGTAAAAGAGTTCCATCCTCTTCTTCATCAGAAAATGCTGAAATGAGGTTGATGTCTACGGCATGTAATTTTGACTCAGCCATGAGATTGGATAAGACCTGACCTTTGATTAGCTTTGTGGGCTTGATCTCGAGGTCATATTATAACATTGCTGCTACCAACTTCCCTCTTATACCTTTTGGATCTATTTGCATAAGAACATCTTTTATTATTGCATTGGGGACATAAGCCAGAATATGTGAATATAAAATGTATACACATAAATCCTTCAAAGATTTTATCAAAGCCAAGGCTTTATTCTCAATGATATTGTACCGAAGAGTTGCATCACTCATGTTTCTACAGAAAAATTCTATGGGCTACTCAGTATTATCCTTTTTATGCATCAATATTGCAACCAATGTATGCTCGGAGGCAAATGAGAAAATGATAAAATCAATTGAATAATCTGGGCTAAGTAAAATAGGGGTCATGGTTAAAATAAACTTCACTGAGTTAAAATAATTCTTGGCATCCTTAGACCACTTCACCTCATTCTCTTTCTTGAACATGTTGGTCATCTCTCAAATATGCTCAACCAAATTTGGAATAAATATGCGTAAGAATTTCATCTTACCATTGAAAGCCTGAATTTATTTCTTGCTCTGTGGAAAGTCAATTTGCAGAATTGCCTCAACCCAAGAATAGTCAATCCAGATTGCATCCTTGGAGATATTGTGACCAAGAAGCTTGTCGTTCACCATGGAAAAAAGGCTCTTTTTCAGATTAAGATAAATTCCAAATTTCCTCCATTTCTGAAATAAAATCCTTAAGTGATACAAGTGTTCATCATCGAAATGAGAAAAAACCATCAAATCATCTAAATATACCACTAAGAAAACATCTTTCTCATCTACAAAGGCTATGTCCATGGCACACTGAAAGGTGGCCCCAACATTCTTGAGTCTGAACGGCATCTTAGCATACTTAAATGTGTCCCAAGGTGTCATTAAGGAAATTTTATCTTGGTTTTTCTCAGGCACTAAAATTTGATTGTATCCCAAATATCCATCAAGAAGTGGCATTCGGGATGCTCCAACCACTCTTTGTAATATGTGATCCATTTTTGGAAGGGGATAATTATCTTCAAGGGATACCTGTTCGAATTTATAAAATCAATACAAGGCATTATTTCTCTAGTCTTCTTCCTTACCGAGACTAGATTTTATATCTAGTCAGAAAATATGATAGGAACAATGATACCTGATTTGTAAAGTCTGTTCACTTCCTTTTCAATTGAAGGCAGCAACCTCGGGTTGATCCTTCTTGGCTTTCAATTGAAGGGCTTTTGGTCAGGTTTAATTGGAATGGTGTACTAAATAATATTCTTATCATAGAACTTCAATTATGCATAATCCCAAGTGAAAACATCAGAAAATTTAGAATGTAAATCAATGTATTTGTCCTTTACCTCAAGAGATAAAGACTTGGACAACTTGACCATATTTGGCTTGTCCGCTGTTTCTATGTTTAAATCCTCCGCACCTTTCTCCATAGGAACCAATGTTGGCTTCCTCGCTACATCATCTTGATCAAACAATTATTCCAAAGGTATAAGACCTCTTGGAATATTTTTATCCTTCAGCTGTAAAATATCAACCTGAGTGGCTTCGATGACTTGATCATCATTGTCATAAATTTCATCAATGGAAGAATTCTCAAATTCTCCTTCATTCTGTAGAATTTTTTTTACTTTCTTATCATCCCAAAATACTTGCCAATACTGCAAGTTTTCAGGAACAATGGGCTGATGTTTAACATGGATTTAAAATTTTCTATTAGAAAATATAAGGTTCTTGAAATTACTTGTTGTTGTAGCAAGCGAATCTGCCATGAGATTTCGACTTCTTGGCACTACTGACAATGTATGTTCGGGAAAAATATTTAGGATATCTAGTACAACATTCCTGTATTCTCTCATTCGTGGATGGTTGGCCTGGTATACCCCTTTTACCTATTTTATCACAAGTTCATAGTCACCATAAACTTAAATTCTTCTTGCGCCCAACTTTTTCAAAATCTTGAGGCTGGTGATCAATGCCTCATATTCTGCCTCATTTTTAGAATAATCAAAATCCAACTTGTATGAACATAACCTTACATTTTTAGGAACCTTACCAGGCTGATGAATAGGGCTACAGATCCAAATCCTAATGCCTACCCTGTCTTTCCCCAAGGCACCATCAAAATCCATGGTCCATAGACCATTTTCATCATCCAAGTGTTGGAATTCTTATTTATTTTCTATCTCAACTTTCTGGGTCACTTATCTATTATGATATGAACTTTTCTTTGCCCTATCTGATGACTGCTTTGAAGAAATTGGCAGATTTTCTTTTTCCTTATCTAAAAATGTTCTGATACAGTTAGAAATTTATGGAACATCTTCTACTTCTACAAGCTGACTATCTACATCATTCAAGCTGCTATGATTGAACAAAATAAATGATTCTAAATCTGTATGTAAAAATTTAATTGGATGATTGTTAGGATTCTATTTGTTGGTTATCATGTAATTCATCTTCATTTCTCGGTACAACTTTCTCAATTTTCCGAAAACTGGGATGGTGGCATAAGAGAAGTCTAGTTGCAAAGTGCCTCTCAACTTCGCTCCCTAAGATCTAGATAGCAACATACCAAACCATAGTAGTATATCAACCACCACCACATCCATCAATGCATTCTTTGCTGGATTTTTTTCAAGGGAAAATATTAAATCCTTAATAAGACCCAGGCAATGGAATCTACCGGAATCAAAGGAATACAAGTCATGGTAAGGAGGAGTGATATCGAGGTCCAATTTCTCCATAATGGATTTCGGCATTGAATTATGGGAAACTCCAGAGTCGAGCCTAGCATTGTGAAGGATATTTTGGTGGATTCTCCAATTGAAATAGAATGGGGGAACTTCACTATCCTCTAGATGACTGTCTATTGTTGGACCAAATATAAGTTCAGGTTGATCGTCTTTGACATTTATTATATCAGATAAAGGATCTAGTTTTAACATTTTAGCTACATGAGACTTATATTGATTGTTCTTGACAAGCTCAGTTAAAGGTATTAACACTTTCAATTTCGATATTTTAGTTTCTAAGCTAAAAGGAATGGATTTATATACCTCTTTAATGGTGATGTCTCTTTTGTCAGCATGATCCTTTGGTGTAGCTTATTTTTCCGATTGTACTTTTATTTGCCCAGTGTGCTTGTAGATGGGTAGCTAACCTTGCTCTAATTTGTAGCTGTAGGTTCTTTTCCTTTATTTTGATTAATTTGAGGATTCTTCTTTAGTTGAGTATCCTTTTATTTGGATGCCTGCTTATAAATAGGATTTATTGGGACATCTCTACCCCTCAATGAATATTTCCTTTGTTGTGAGCTGACTGCATTCAAGTAGCCTCACTGATGATCAAATTATTCAACCTCAAACTCATGATCAGTGGCCAATATGTAGTCTTCATCCTTAGGAAAATCTATCTTCTTAACGTACTCTACATTTTCTATTAAAAATATGGGTTTTCCATTAGTTGCAAAGAAGTGATTTTATTCAACAATATGATCTTGTTCTTCTTCCTCAACTCCTTGAGCATAATTTTTCTATAAGGGTGTCATAATATTTTGTTGATGTGTTGGTTTCTCAGGTTCCCTCGGTTCTCTTTGTTTGATTATGAATTGAGGCTGTTGTTTCTGTCCTTTGAAGTTGGGATTTCTAACATGTGGTTCCAGTTTACTTTCTATTATAGACATCCTGTCAACCATCCTTTCTATTGTTCTTATCAGAGTGTCCGGTTTTACATCCGAGGATGAGGATGCTTCTTCCTTGATGGTTACTCTCCTCTCACCCTTCATTTTTGAGGTCTTAATGGAAAATTTAGCTTCCACATTGATTGCGTTCTTCTAAATGAATTCTAATGTAGCAATATTCTTTTCTCACAACTGATAGACCATGTCTAGATTAAAGCCATATAGATAATGTAAGAGAGCCAAAACTGGAGGAGGTTTTATCTCATTGGGAATGGAATTGTATACTCTATTAAAATAGGCAGTGAAGTCGTGTACTGATTCATTTGGTTCCCTTTTTAGATTATTGTATTCAAAAATAATTTGCAAGGGATTCTTATTTCCCTCCCATCGATCTATGAGGGAATCTATCAGATGGTTTGAAGTGGCTATAGAGTTTGCACTCAATGATATGAACCAGGTTTTAACCTCTCCATAATTTCTTTGAAATATGATCCTTATTTTAGCATTGTTCACATTTATTTCTTCCAAGTCAATAAAGTGAGTGAATTTGACTATGTGTTGTCTTGAAGTGATTGGAGAAATCTCATGAAAAAGAGGGAGTCTTTGGCCATAACCTTTTGGTAAGGCATCGAGTTGACCTGGTAGAATGAGGGGTGAAAATTAGGCCATGATTCCTACTAAGTGAAATACATGAGTGACAACAGAACAAGTTTTCTGAATAGATAATGAATTAGATGGTGTAGACGAAGAAGCAACAACTGACTATGATTGTGTTAGGATGGGTATTGACTCTTGCTAATATTGGATTATGGATTTTTCTGACTAGTATTGAAGTTGGTTTGCTAAAATTTCAAGCCTATAGAATTGGTTCCAGATTTAAGTGTCAAAGTTTGATTCAAAGTTAGTTTATTCAAAAGGTAAATTCTCTTCAATTTTTAAGGAACTAATATCTATCTCAAATAATTATTTTACCTTAGAAAGCCTTAATGGGTAAGAAAATATATTAGAAAGTGAGGCTTTAGAATTAGATCGAAATACAGGTAGTTCAAATTTCAAATCAAAAGGTATGTCTTCGAGAGATAAAAAAATTTCACGCAGCGAAGAATATCTTACCAATGGAATAGGATTTGACTAAATTTCTGTGTCTTTATATATTTGTTTATGAATAAGCATCTCTCGATTTTTTAATGGATCTTCTGGATGAGGATCTCAATTTGATATGGTGTATCTCCTCAAAGCCAGAATGTTCATTTTTCAACAACTTGTTTCTCTGCAACTTTTCAGATCAAAATCCACGAGATATTAGACCTATCATCCACAGGCTAAGAATTCTATGATCTAACAGTAAAACCATGGAATATATGTCACTTTATTCCCCAGTATGTTCACTAATATGTTAACACTCCACTGGATCTCTGAGGCTGAGAGGGACCATAAAAGGTAACCACAACCAATATTTCACCAAGTAGCTAGCCCTACTAGGCAGGAGACGGATCTCTCCACAAAATCACAACCAATATGACTGGATAAAAATGATTTTAGGCTAGTTATAATAGCACTAGTGTTTTTTGGATTTAATTTGAGGTGTTGGATGGTGAATAGGTCAAAGAATAAATTATGTCAGGGCAAACATGGATCAAATTTGTAGAGATCTGATGGGGCAAGGTAGGTAAGTATCTTAACACGTTAAGGAATATGAAGAAGTGGTTTAGACAGCTAGGGTTTCAGAAATTAACATGGAAACATGAATTATTTTCAATAAGAAGAAATATGAAACAAAGTTGTAACTATTCCTCGAAAACAGAGCATAAGCTAATGTATTCTTTCTTTCTGACTTAGGAATCAATTACATTTAGAGATGGCATGAATATGAAATCATAATACATTCACACACTTGGAAAACATGAGAATAAACAATGTCAAATCACATTACCACAAGTATCCCATCAAAATAGCTACAACTCAGTCTGTTATTTCTTGCCAAAAGTTTGATTACAATAGTGTTCAATGTTCAAATTCTACAGCATCCAACCATTTCAATGAGAAATAAAATGAAATATATAAGCAAAAAAACACTTCTCCAACAATTAGGGGTTGAATCCCCAACTTGTGGAGCTTATTCACTAAGTGCTTAAGCGGAAACTTAGTGCTGAGGGAGGTTAGCCAACTCATCTCTATCATTCATGAAACTAGTTCAATTTGACCAAAATTACATTTTTACATGATATATCTACCCCTAGTAACTATTTAGGACATAATTACATTTAAATTTCATCATTACATCAGTAAAAATTCACTAAATCCATCCATAAATTGATAAAAATGATTTTTTTTAAAGAAAACAGGAAACTACAAAAAGCGTAATGTGCCTAGGAAAAAGCCCACTGTGGGCCTTAAAATTGATTTTTGATTGCCTTCTCGAAGTCAAAATTGGGCCCAATATGGCTCATTGTAAATATCTTCTAGTATAGTTGTCAAAATGGTCCTCAAGAACTAAAAATGGTTGAGTGAATCTCCTAAGAAATTCAATCTCCCAAGACTTCTCCAAAAGCGCAATGAAGGTCTGAAAAAGGAGGCAGAAAGTTGATTTTTTAGTGGTTTTTGGCCATTTCCACTTGTCAAAAGCTCTGTTTTTTGAGTGCCAATAGTAAAAAATACATGTATACATCACTCTGAATCCAAATATGCAACACATTTCTCATTTTTAGGCCTACACAAAAATTTCAGCGTGGTCCACACTACGCTTTTTGTAGGCTGACTTTGCAAAAAGTCCATCAAAATTTGCAGAAATGCCAAAAAATTGAAAAATTTCCCAAAAATATTCAAAATTGGTAGATGAAGTGTTGATAAGGTTTCTCAAGCAATAAAGGAGGCATCAACAATAATCTCAAGTTTTTCCTCCTCCTTATGTTTGATTAGGGTTTTCTTGTGTTTCTCCTTCAATTGCTTGATCCTCATGTTACAAAAAATGTTTCTAGTGATGTATGTGTTGGGCATGTGTCTGAGAATATAATTGTCCTTTTTGGACTTATGGAGGAGCTTCTCAAGGTGGATGTTAACTCTGCAATCCACACCTCTCTATCATCATCAATTTCCTTTGCAATCCTTTCCTCAAAATTGAGCTGCTCTGCCTCATGTTTCTCCTGCTCTAAAGCCCTCTTAAGACCTCTTATTTTTGGTCTTTTCTTGGATCTTTGAGTCTCACCATGGTCAGAATCATAAGGTGCCATCACTGATTTACCTTTTATTTCTTCTCTCTTTTCCTTTATCGCTTTAACTCCATGAATACCTGCTTATCTTTCAATTTCTTGTTTTCTTGTTCAAGGAAGGATATGACAAATTGTGCTCTTACCATGTTGTCCTGCAATTCTTTGATTATGGCATCCTTCTCTTTGATGATCAGGTTTGAGGCCTCATGATCATCTTGGAGATCCAATTCCACAAATTCAAAACCTCTTTCTTCCTCCTCCTCAATAACTGCCTATTGCATATTTTGATTCCCTTGCTTTGTTGATGAAGAAGGCAAGGCCCCTTCCACAATATGTCAAGAAAACACTTTCCTAGGTCCACTCTAGTAGATTTTGACCGTTTTGGCTTCTTTGACCTCTTTGGCCTCTTTAGCCTCTTTGTCTTCTTTTACCTTTTTCACTGTAGCCCTGCTATTTTGCGTAGTCTTCCTCTAAGGAACTGAAGCAAGTTGAATTGGACCTGTAGTGAAGACATCTACCTCTATGAAGTTCTCCCATGGCATGTTCAATTGATTAAGGTGGTAAAGGACAATAATTTTGATCAGAGAGTAATGGAAGAGAATGTTCATCTGAAGCTCAAAATCTCTATTTTCCACAATGTAGGCCATTTTATCAATGCTTCTGTACAAGTAATAGGGGAGGTTGAGCCATCTCACCCTAGTGAAATGCATAAGAAAACTGATATGATAGATGTATAATCTAGAAAATATTCCCTCACAAGTGAAATATTTCATGATGATTTTCATAATGGGGTCAAACTTGTTCAACAACTGACCAAAAGGAAAGAAATTTTTGGTGTTTTCTTTGTAAGGTGCCTTAATATAAGGCTCATACAACTGGGCATCCAAATCCTTAGTCTTAGACCACTTTTCTCCCACATTGGGTATCCCTATTGCTGCTACAATGATATCAATGTAGATAGTGAAGGTCACCCTTGCTATAGTCACTTGGTTGTTTTGGAGGTTGCTGATGAAAACCCTGGTCAAAGTAGGATGACTTTGGATTCTTTGTACCATCTCACAGAATTCAATGAAACCCACATGATGGAAACATTTGATAGCTAAGGGTGATGCCATTAGTTATCTTGTGTCTCTTGGCTCTAATCTCAAAATCCTCCCTCCTTTTTTATATGTTTTCTTGTCTTCTTCTATGACATTTCTTTCGTCCTCCATTTTGTTTCTTTCTTCCTCCATTATGCTTAGTTTCTCTTTGAAAACCCTAGGGAATAAGGAGAAGGGAAAGGGAGTAGGATAGTGGGGTTAGAGGATTGTGATGGGTAAGGGAAAAATTAAGGGAATGTAGGAAGGGATTAGTGAGCTTAGGGAAGTAATGGGAGGGTGAAATAGTTAGGGAAATAGGGTAGGAAATTTGTATTATAGGGAGGTATCTAGTTAGCTAGGAAAGCACAACTAAGGTGGTAGGGTTTGGGAAATAGGGCTTGGGAATGGGAAATGAGTAAATGTATGGGTAGTGGGAAGTAAGTTAGGCTGTAGGGAAGGTGAATGGTCCTAGGGAGAGTAATTAAGTTTGTAAATTATGAAATAGGGTTTCACAATTTCTTAGAACATGGCATAAAATGTAATGGAGTGTATACACCATGAAATTGACACTACAAGTAGAAATGAGGGTCTATGGAGATGCCACTTACTTGAAAAAAACTGTAGAAACCATGAATTGATGATGAGAACCTCTACAATGAAGTTTAGGGACCATGGCTCCCTACTGCAAAAAGCACAACATGTAGAGAAAAAACGCAGCGAACAACTAGAAAAGGCATAACGCCTTTGGAAAAAGTGTAGTGTGCAACTGTAAAAAGCGCAACAGCTTTGGAAAAAGCGCAGTGAATGGCCCAAAATTTTATTTTGAAAGAAAACTTGGCTTTTTTCTTGGGAAGTTGAGAGATTGATGCTTTGAAGGTACAAATGAATGTCTTCTTGGTCTTTGGGAGCCTTTATACTTGGAGAAATGTCATTAAACAACCTTGGGACCCACTTTTCCTTTCTTAAAATTGACTTTACATTGCTCTTTATCTTTTAATTTCTAAATTATATCATTGAACTTTATCTTTTGATGGCTTAGGAACACTGATTGAATTTTTGGAACTTTGGGTCATCCGTTGATGAAACTTTGAGTGTGCATCTACTTGGAATTTTGAGAATTCATTACAAATTAGGAAAAATAAAATTACATTTTTCTCTGAAATAAAATTTACAAATCAAACTTATTGATGAAACTTATTTATTGTCAATCCCTCATTTTCTAGGCTTTTATGAAATGAAATGGTGATTTGATGACCCTGGAAAACCTAAGACCTAATGGAGACTTTGACTGAATGAAACCATAATGAAAATGACTGAAATGATGATGACAACTTAAGAATGATGGTACACTCACAAAAGTGGTGAAATGAGCCATCAAGTTATAAATTTTTTAAAGGAGTGATATTGGACCTAAATCTGCACCAAGTGACCAAATTTTTGCATGATTACCTAATGGAATGACAAAAATTTCAAAATGGGACCCTTAACATGACATGAAAGAGTTTATTTGATCATTGGTGGAAGGATGAAAAAACTAACACTAACACCCAGTGAGCCCTCCTTGGTTCCACCATGAACTGATTGAGGTTATTCACTGCATAACAGATGTTTGGTCTAGTGTTGACTAGATACATCAATGATCCGATGAGTTTCCTATACAAGGTTGGATCATCCTCATCATCCTCTGTTGTATCTATATTCTTCTAGTTTGTAATCATCAACATAGCCATGGGTCTACAATATTTCATCTGAAACATCTTCAGGATCTCTGTAGTGTATCTTCCTTGCCTAAGGAATATTTCTCCCTTCTAATGCCAGACCTCCAAACCAAGAAAATATCGCATCTACCCCAGATCCTCCATGTCAAATTTGGTAGCCACCTTGATGGGCTTAGTTGATCTAGTAAGATACAGATCATCTACATATAATAATAGGATTAATGACTCATCCCATACTATCAAGTAGTAGAGATTGGATTTTCTTCAATCTTGACGAAACCCATCTTCTGAAAATAGCTATCGATTCACCCATACCATGCTCTGGGGGCTTGTTTTAGACTGTACAAGGCTTTCTTAAGCCTACAAACATGATTCTTCTTCTCATGTGTCTCGAAGCTCTCTGGTTTTTCTATGTACACTTCCTCTTCTATCACCCCATTCAAGAATGTTGTATTGGCATCCATTTAGTGAATATCCCATCCCATATGTACTGCTAGAGAGATGACGGACTTGATAGACGTGTACCGAGCTATAAGGGCGAAGGTTTCCTCACAATTTATCCTTTCCTTTTGTGCATACCCCTTAGGCACAAATCTGGCCTTGAAATTCCCTATACTATCATCTGTAGCATACTTCATCATGTAGATCCACCTTGATCCTACAATTGATCTGTCCTATGATCTAGGGACTACTTCCTAGAAATTTTTTGTCATGATGGAGCTATAATGCTCCACCATGGCATCTACCCACTCCTGATGTTGAGATGCCTCCTAAAAGATAGAGGGTTCTCCAACCTGAGCCACCAGTGCCTGGTATCTATCAAGTTTCCTCCATACCCTCTTCCTGTCTTTAGGGGCTCCAAAAAATTCTTCTGCATCCATCTAAATTTTTTGGAGTTATATTCTCGGTCTTCCACATGTGGTGGGTGTTCTTACCTACTCTCTTGCCTGCTCTTCTTTAGAGGAACTCTCCTCAGAATCCTCGTGTCATGGAGAGGAACTCAACCCATCCTCTATAGGTTGTTGATGCTGTACTAGGGGATCTTCCTCAAGCTGTGTATCTATAACCATTTCCTAGGATCTTATGAAGGCTCTCTCCTCCATGAATTTAATGTCCTGCCTTACTACGATCTTCTTATTTTCTGGAATATATATACAACATGCCTTCACATTTTCACTATAGCCCACAAGATAACCCATTTTTGCAGTTTGATACAACTTCTTCCTCTTCTCTTATGGTATGTGGAAATACACCATACTACCAACTATCATGATATGGCTCACCTCCGACTTGCTTCCTGTGAACACACTCTCAAGAGTTACCTTCCCTAACACTCTATGGGGTACCCTGTTCTGCACATATGCAGCTGTATTGCAGGATTCTTCCCACAAACATTTGGGCATGTATTGGTCATATAGAATTTCCCTTGCAACTTCTACAATGTTCATGTTCTTCCTCTCTGCAACTCCATTCTTCTCTGGATTGTATGGAGCCGTGCTTTCTCTCTTGTTGCATTCCTTCGTGCAAAAACTTGTGAAGTATTTATCGATATACTCTCCAACATTATCTAGCCATATCTTCTTGATCTTATTTCCAGCTGAATTTTCTACCAGTGCTTTGAAATATTTGAAACACTCTAAGAATTCATCTTTGGTTTTGAGAAAGTAGATCCAAGTCTTCCTAGAATGGTCATCAATGAAGGTAGAAAAATTCTTTGCACCACTGAGAGTGGTCATGGAAATTGGAACAAAAATATCTGAGTGTATTAAATCCAATACGCTCTGGTCCCTGCTATTGCTTCTTGGAAATGTTGCTTTAGCATAATTCCCTAGTACGCATCTCCTGCAAACCTCATCTCTCCTTGTGCTAAGTTATAGAGCTCCTATGACATTCTTCTTGAGAATCTTCAGGTCTCCATGGTGTAAATGACACATAATTCTATGCCATAATTCATTCATATCCCTTTCATTTGTATTACTAATCAGAGCCATTGGGGATTCAAGCTGGAGCTTATATACTTTATGGCTCCTTACTCCAATTTGTGCCTTATTTTTCCAGCTAGGATGTTTGATGTAAAATTTATTTTCAATAAAGTATATGTTATAACCCTTGTTCTAGAGCTAAGAAACTGAGATAAAATTCATCCCCAACCCTGGTACATGTAGAATGTTTGTATCCTGAATCTTGTTGCCAGCATTTGTTTGAAATATTACGGTACCACTTCCAACAGGGGTACTTTTGGCCTTGTTTCCCATTGTAAACTAGAAATTCATCTACTCTTCTTGGTAGCTCGAAAAAAATTCTCGAACTCCCGTCATACGAGTAGATGATCCACTGTCAATATACCAAACACCTGAAGGGTTTTTCCTTGACACACAAGTGAAATCCTCCTCTAGTCTCGATGCTAGCACAATAATGTCATGTTCCCTCTATTTTTCTAAGTGCTCTGGAGGACTGCATGAGTCCTTCTGACCACGTAGGCCCTTTCGATGTTGGATATTTGGTCCATAGAAGATCCTCCCTTTCTGTATTTTTCCTTTGGTTCTGATACCATGTGAAATTTTCAATCTAAAAATTATTACTGTAGTGATTAATTTATTTTGCCTACTTATTAGATAAGTTATTTATAGATGCTTCAGTAAATTTTGAAAAAAACATAGTTGCAGTACTTAACTCTAATAAAAATTAGAAGAACATAAATAATAAATATAGCATAATAGAAACAACCATATGAACATAGCTATTTTTGGACAATTGTCCCTGGAAAAACCCAATGTGGGAAAACCAGTGCAGCAGATGTGTCTTTGTATTTATCCTCAGTATTGAAAATAATGTTTACAGAAATATTGATGATCAGAATCAAATATCATACACCTGATTTGAATTTTCCGAACAATCCGGAAGAATTCCCGACACACGGGATGACCTCTTTCACCATCTGCGTCAGTATATGTAGCGTCTTTATGCATTACCTGCCTGGAATGCGTAATTCTACGTGGAGAGCAAGTGCTGTTGCTCAATTTTTCCTGCTCCTCATCCTCTGCCTTCTTCCTCTCTGACTCTGATGACCTCTCCTTCTTCCTTCGGTCTCTACAACACCGCCTCTACAAACTCACCCATTGAAATCGAATTCTCTTACTTTAGAATTTATTTCCTTTCAATACTAAGAATGTGCCTGAATTTATTTCCAAATGACCCTCAAGCCTTATCTTATACTCTCCTTGATTATGAATCAATGACCCAGATTATAACTTTAATCAATGGCTCAGATTAAAATATGACTTGATATTCGTTTTCTAGAAGCTTCACACTCTACTTTATTAATACCCTTTAATTATTTAATTTCCCTATGTTTAGACTTAGGAAATAATTATTTTAATAAAACAAAATCTAAGTGAAAATTCCACAAACGATTTCTGGGTTCTCTGGAATACTGTTGTCCAATCCTCTCCTCAAAATTTGAGACCTGGAACACTTCCCGATGCTACTAAAATCAACATAAATTCTTGTACAGAAACAAGAAGCTACCTCAATGTAGTAAAAATAATTAGTCAACAAAACGCCAGCCTCCAAAAAAATAATAAAGGACCAAATACTTCTCAGGTAAATTATACTCGGTTCAATAAAAAATAAAACAACCCTAGAAGGTACTATACTCCTAGAAACTTCTACTTTGTTGTATAATGTTTCACTTGTCACAATTTTGGTCATAAGGCTGCTCAAAGTGTTGATTACAAAACGATCATGACTAGAGAAGCAATAAAACAAAAGAATGAGATTAGGGTAAATAAATAATATTACAATGCCTTCTCATCTTTTCAATATGAAACTGAATTCTCTTTTTGTAATAAATTTTGACACAAAGAGTCTAAATGCAGGAGAAACAGATGATCAACACCTTAGAATGAGAAAATGACAACAACATCTAAGGTATGGAAAAGGAAGACCATCAAATCTGAGAACTATGGTCTAGATTTATATGCAGGAGATCAAAAAAACCTATGGTACATTAATAGTGGATGCTCAAAACACATGGCATGTGATAAATATAATTTTATGTCTTTTAATGAAATGAAGAAAGAAAAGACTGTAAACTTTGGAAATAATTCATCACTGCTATCAAAGGAAAAAGAATTGTTTTTCTAAAAGAAAAGGTTAAAGTTGGTATTTTTTTTTGTTGATGGATTGAAGCATAAATTGTTAAGTTTTAGTTACATTTGTGACCAATGGAATTTTATTTTTTTCAAATCAAACAATTGAGTGGTTCAGAATCTCAATACAAGAAAAACCGTAATAAAAGGAACAAGAGCTCTAGGTAATTTCAATGTCTTGGAAGGTGATATAGAGCAATCTTACTTAAGCCAAGTAGAAGAAAGCTAGTTGTGGCATAAAATATTGGGACATATAAGCTTTACCCAAATACATAAGTCAAGCAAGCTAGGAGCAGTTCGTGATTTTCCCAATATCTCTCTACCAGAAATTACTATATGAAAATCATGTCAAATTCGGTAATCAAACCAGGATACAATTCAATGCCAAAGAAGACTCCTTAAGTAGGCCACTTTAACTTTGATAGGTACCTATAATATTAGTGTATCCCCATAGAATCCCACTATTGGTATTGTTGTGCCCTTACATTGTTATTTCTATGCCGACTAGGATTATATTGTGACCCCTTGGACTCCTATATATATAAATGAGTTTTTTTCATTTGTATCGTCCCATATTTTTTCATTTATGTAATGTAAAATAGGTTTTCCCATCGAAGAGGATCATTTATAAGTTGTTTATCTATATTTTCTTCTATTTTGTGAGTTGGTTTCATAACATTCTAGGGTTTTGATGCTGCAAACATGTCATCTTGTAATTTTCGCTATAATTTTTGTTCTACGAAGGTTCAGAAGCTAAAAAAAACTATTTGAGCCAAAATCCTAAAGAACTTTGTGTAAAAAATTCAGATCTTGTTTTGCTATATTTTCGAAGATATGATCTGAGGAATTTAGGATTTTTGTAGGCTCCATAATTTCATCTCAAACATGCAGCCAAGGGAAAATTATCATAACTTTTGTTTCAAACAGTAGATTGGAATTATGTAAAAGTTTTCTGAAAGTGTACGGACTTTAGTTTATTTTTTATCGATTTCATATCCGAAGGAAGAAACAGTGACACGTGGAACACCATACAACTTCTCTCTACCGAAATTGTCCATAATTAGGTCATTATGGGAGATTGAGCATAAATTTTCCTTGAAGAATCAAAATTAGGTCTTACCTGTGGCATTGGAAATAAGACTCAGAGGGCTACTACAAGATTGAAGTTCAAATCTTTGCGATTCGAAATTACAGAGATACACCAGTTGTAATATTGAGCTCCTCAATATAAAAAAATAATGTGTGTGTATGTATATATATAAATTGCTTAAGTCTTGTTTGAAAAATCAGTTTGAAATGATTCCAAGGGCATATTGGAGCATAGATATATGTATTGGGTTCTAAAATTCCCCCCAAAAATAATTCCACACCCATTAAGCCCTCAAAAGTCTCTATTATGACTCATGAAGGGGAAGAAGTGAAACATGATATATAAAAATTATGAGACCAAGTGCAACAAATTTCACTCTCGCAAAGAGTAACAAAAGATGAAATGGAAGCTAAGATGGATGGTTTGAATAAATACATGGATGTATTGAAGAAGGATGTGGAGGCTAAGATGGATGGTTTGAAGAATGGCATGGAAGCTAATATTGATGGTATAGAATAAAAACTGAAAGGAAACATGGAAGACATGAAGAATGGTCTAAAAGAAGAAATAGAAAGTTTTAAGGAAAGTGTGACAAAGATGTTACAAGAAATGTTTCCTAATGGCGAAACAGTAGTAGATGAAACTCATGATGAGAACAAAAGAAATGTTAATCATGATTTCATAGAATCTAATGTTGGATTTAAGACCCACCATATTGCAAAGATCGATATGAGGTAGTTTGATGGACATGATCTGGTAACATGATACTACATATGGAGCAATATTTGATCTCCATAATGTACAAAAAACACAAAAGGTATACATTGGAACTTTATATTTACCAAAAAAAAAAAAATTGTATGGTATCGATGGCTTTTCTCTCGTAAAAGAATTGTTACTTGGTTAATTTTTATGGAGGAAATGATAGCCCATTACGAGGATACAAAGAGAAACACCTTATTTAGACAATTGATAAATCTCAAACAAAATGGTTCAATGGTGGAGAACATTGAGGACTTCCCAAAATTTAATATAAGGGTAAATGATATTCCAGAAGAACACAATATTGATGTACTCATAGGGACTTTAAAGGATAACATCCAACATGAGATGCGCCTTTAGGAACTTGATTCATTGGAAAAGTCATTCATGTTGGCAAGAAAAAATGAAAGAAAAATTATGGCGACAAGGAAGCTGCCCACTCACAACTATAAAGATGGTAGTGTTGCTACTCTTAGACTTCCACAACCTACAAGGTTGACACCACAACAATTGGGAGAAAAAAGAGAAAAATGGCTTTGCTACAATTGTGATAGAAAATACACTAAAGGTCATAAGTGTGTTGAGAAGAAATTATTCTACATATATTGTGAAGAGGAGGAAGAAAAAGAACAAGAAACTTCAAAATAAGAGGATATACACCAAGAACCAATCCTAGAGGAAGAAGAAATGAATATAACCATATACTGTAATGCATGGGTAGGAATTACCACTCCTAAAACTCTCAAAATAGAAGGACATATCAAGAAGAAAAATCTAATAGTTCAGATTGATTCAGGTAGTACCCATAATTTTATTCATTGTAAGGTATCCAAGGAATTTAACTACTTCCTATACCCAGCACCAGAGTGTCAAGTGATGGTTGAAAATGGAGGAACCATAAACTGCTATGGAAAGTGCCATAATATCAAACTAACCATGGGGGAATATGTATTTAATAGTCCAATGATATCCATCCCAATGGGTGGTGCTAATGTTGTACTAGCAGTACAATGGTTACAATCTTTGGGGATTGTAGCTTTTAATTTTCAAGAGCTTTTCTTGAATTTTTTTCCAGAAGGAAAGGAAGTGTATTACGGGGTGTTGCAAGGAAGCACAGAAATATAATCAACTCTAATGTCATGAAAATTATTCTAAAGAAATAAAAATGAGGCATAATTTCACAATTATACTCACTACAAGTTCAAACATGAAAATCATCTATTTATCTAGATCTCCAAAAAAACTTGGACAATCATTCAAAGCTATTTGAGACTCCCAAAGGACTACCACCTATTCTTGATCATGATCATGCTATTTATTTGATTCCAAGAATTTTTCCTCCAAACATTAGGCCTTACCTATATCCTTATGCTCAAAACTGTGATATTGAACATATGGTTGCAAAAATGCTAGAGGCTGGTATAATTCAACCTAGTCAAATTTATTTCTCTGCTCCAATAGTATTGGTACACAAGAAGGATGGATCATGGCGTATGTGTCTAGATTATATGGAGCTTAACAAGATCACTATTGTTGAGCCTCAAAATTATGCTTTCTTTCACCTCATTTTACCTCATTTTCCCTTGTCCATTGCTATCCTAGACCCAATTGATCAATGAATATAGTTAAAATTACTTCTAGAATGATTTACATGACTGACTTGCTAAGTTTTGTGATTTTTTCCATTGTAAAGCATTTTGACCGGAACTAGCTGCAGAATGCAGACATTCCGTAGCTAACCGGCGATTCTACAGCTGCCTTCACGTTTGAGTATGTTCCAGGTGGCCTCTCAAGGAAAACCGTATATGAGCATAATCCACGTCATGTCTACATGGTTTTTTGCTCATCATGGAGGAAGAAATGAATTCTGGGTACGGTTTTGGAACGTGGGAACACATTTAGGAAAGCAGACTTCTATTAGGACTGTCTCAGTCCAGATGTCTTTTTCCTCTTCACACAGCCACTTCAAGAGTCCTAATGTGATTCTGATAAGGAAAGACAGTGTTCCTGAATTGTTGCAAGTCTTGTTATGTGCATTTGCTTTATAAACACTTGGGAAACTGAGATTTGATGTTAGATTTTATGCTAGATTTTTTTTAGACTCTGTGCTACATTTCTGAAGACGCAGAGTGTTATGTTCAAGTTCTTTCATCTTTAATGAAGCAGACAGTGTTGTTTTGAAGGCGTTGATTTAATTGGGAGTTGAATTCCGTCAGGTGGTAGAGGGCCCCTACCTCTTGCACGGATTTATTTTGCGTAAATTAGATAAGTCTTCTAGCTGCCTTTACATTTTGAATTTAAATTAATAGTTGTTTTAATTAGCTACTGTAGTTGTACTCATTCTAACTCTTCCACAAAAAGAAGCTCTTCCAAAATACTATAATGATGAATGGGAAATGACTATAGTATTGTAGGATTAGAAGTTGAATTCATAGTTGTTTTTAATTAGCTACTGTAGTTGTACTCATTCTAATTCTTCCACAAGAAGAAGCTCTTCCAATAGATTATAATGATGAATGGGAAATGGCTATAGTATTGTAGGACTTAGTTGTAGTTTTTGTTGTTCATCATCACAGTTACACTTGTTCTAATCACTCTTCCACAAGAAGAAACTCTTCCAAGAAATTCTTAAGAAGTTCAAGACATGACCGTGATAATGAATGATTTAGTTGTGTGTTTGTACTAAGTATCATTTCTGTTCTTTCTCTTAAACACTTGCCCAAGACATCATAATGACGAGTAGGATATGGATATGATATCTTAGTTTTTCATTTTCTTTCAGTCCTTTATATTTTCATTTGCACTCAATTACACAGTCAGAATTGTTCTAGCTCTTCCAAAAGAAGGAATTATTCCAAAATATCAATAATGATGGACAAACAGATTGTGTAATTTCATAGAATAATGCATGATAGCATAGTTAGGATGCTCCGGAGTTTCATTGCACTTAATTCATGATTCAGTTATTTTATTTTGGGTTTGATAATGACTTGTAGTTTAACACTGTTTTAGGTTAGTGACACCTTAGGTTTGGTTGTAGTTCAACTCATTGCATTTTCACTCCACATTCAATTGTTATTCACTGCACATTAGATTATTTTAGTTGTTAGGATTAACAAAACAACCTTCATTATTCACAAACCTCTTCTTGTTCTAAAATCCATAATTGACCTATAACCATATGAATAGAAGACAACATTATTTTAAGGCCTGAAGTACCTCTGCAATTTCCTCATCATTTCATAAACAGAGCTCTTCCTCAAAAAGACTACTTTGGAAAGAAATCAATAACTTTTGAGTAAAGGTTTTGTGACATTCAATTAAATTGCAGAATAGAGATAGGAACTAATTCTAGAATAGAGAATCTTATGATGATAACAATGATTTTCCTCTAAATATGTTTCAAATCTCTAATCAAGGAAAAAATATTGCATCATTGTAAGTTAGTTGTTTCACTGTTTAGTTAGAGGATTTGCATGCTTAGTGATCATTTCTCAAGTTTAGTTTGTGTTTTGAATCATTTGTTTGAAATTCATTATCAAGCTTTGCTTTTATTTAGTCATAGTTTAGATTCAGCTTCAGTTTTTCCAATTGCATTTGCCATTTGTTATCCATCAATTAGGTTTAACTCTGTTTTTAACCATCAGCTCATTTCCATCAACTTTCTAGGCATTTTCCTTGTGAATATAAAACCACCAAAAGACCAAAAACATCATAAATCACCACAAAAGACCAAAAACATCACAAAACACTACACACAACGCATTAGGAAACAAACACCTAGGTACATACAGTACACTTCACTTCAGCAGTTTACAAATCTTGGTTGACAATTAAATGAGCTCAGTTTAGGAGACTAGATTGAGACCAAACATTTTGGCGCCGTTGCCGGGGAAGTGAAAACTAGGTAACCTTTGTTTCTTAGCATCCAAAACCAATTTTATGCATAGGGAGAGAGATTCAAGGGGAAGATTTATAAGCAGTAGAGGCAGAAGTTTGATTTCTAGAACACCACTTGTTTCATCTAGATCCAGAGCTAGTACACCTTCAACTCAAACCCATATTCCATCCTCCCTTGATCCTGGACTTCTAGAAAATCTAAGAACAACTATTCCATTAGAAAAATCTTCCACTGCATCCACTGAACCTGCCATAGAAGAAGATTTAAAAACTCCTGTTAGGAACACAAACCTTTCCACTTCCACAGGAGAGTCAACCA
Source organism: Pinus albicaulis (assembly GCA_034641835.2). Taxonomy (NCBI): domain Eukaryota; kingdom Viridiplantae; phylum Streptophyta; class Pinopsida; order Pinales; family Pinaceae; genus Pinus; species Pinus albicaulis. The sequence continues at coordinate 658,891,763 of CM076582.1, read as the reverse complement.
TGGCAGAAGAAGGAGGAGGAGGAGTTTTTAATGGAGAACACACATTATTTGGAGGTAGAGGTAGAGGTAGAGGAGAAGGAGGAAGAGGAGAAGGAGGTAGAGGTGCAAATGGAGGAAGATGTAGAATAGGAATCTCTTTTTGGTTCCCTATACTTGATGAAGAAACCAATACAACCATGAAAAACATTTCACCCTCTGTCCTTCAAAACTTCTATGGACTTAAAACTGAAGATCCTGAAACTTTCTTATTTGAATTTGAAGTGCTGTGTAGGACTTATGACTACTTACAAGATGCTCAAAAACTGAAATTATTTCCTTCAACTTTGAAGGGAGCAGCATTGAAGTGGTTTATGAGTCTAATCAGTAGTTCTATTAGAACATGGGAAGATATGAAACAAGCATTTCTAGAGAGATACTTGGATTATTGTATGCCAGTTAATCATAAGGAAGAAGTGTACAAGATGTTACAAAAAGAAGATGAAAACTTAGAAGATTTGTTGGAAAGATTTAATTACAACATAAAAAGGGAAAAAATGGAAAATCTAGATCAAGATACCTTAAAAGCCCTTTTGTTGAAAACAATTAGGGATGAATGGTTGGATATCCTTAACATGATGGGAAAAGGGGATATATCACAACTCACATTACCTGAAATATCTGAGTTATGTATCAACCTTTCAAGAGGGAAATCTAAAACTATCAAAGGTCTAAGAGATCCTGCTCTTGCAAGGGCAAGTAAGTCTGCTTCTGGGACAATAAGTAGATCAGAAATAGGACACATGCTTGATGATTTTAAATCTGAAATCTTAGGGAGTCTTAGTGAACAAATAGACACCCTCAAGATACAAAACAAGCAAAAGGCTGAATCTGATGCCTTGGCAATCTTTTGTCCCAAATGTAGGAAGAAACATGCCTTGAGAGAATGTCCTTTAGATGTAAAAGTTGTAGAAACCTGTGTTATTTGTTCTGAGAAACATGAGACCAAGAATTGTCCTTCTCTTCCTGGTCTCAAGGCTGTTTTTCAAGAAGAAATTCCTACAGATTCCACAGAGTCTCTTAACTTTGTATCTAGAAGACCTTGGCAGGGATCTCAGACACAAGGATTCCATGATCAAATGTATAATCAACCTCCACCTTGGAATTCTTGGCAGCAACCTTGGCCCCAATTTCAAAATCAATCTCAATCTTGGGCACAAGGTACACAAAGTCCCTATGGAAGATACTCTCCATACTATCGGTATCCACCATCCTATCCACCATATCCACATTTTTATCCTCAAAATCCTCAACAAAATTTTCCTCAAAATCTTCAACAAAATTTTCAACAAAATCCTCAACAACATCATCAAAACCAACCACATCAAAATCAACCACTTTCATTACCATTCCCTCAAAAATGAAATCAATTGCCTGCTCAACCCATACCAAACCCAAATAATAAGAACCCTCAGAATACATACATGATAGAAGGCCAACAATTTCCAACTTATTTAATTACTCCTTTAGACCTTAGTGATGTTCAACTGAGGTCTGGAAGAATACTTGAAAAGAGGAAACCTTCTGTGATCATACAAGAACAAGATAATTCTAAGGAAGACTCCCTACGGGTGAATAAAAGTCTTGAGGAAGACACATCCTTTCAAGACCCAAACACTGAAAAACTAAAACAAAAAGATCCAATAAATCCAAATGCTTTATTAGAGCAACCATCCACATCTACTTCTATACCTCCCTTTCCGGAAAGATTACAAATTGATAGAGGTGTAGAAAAAAAAATCATGGTGCCTAATTATGATTTCTTAGATGAATTGAGAAATGTTTGCATTAAAATTCCATTATTGCAAGCCATCAAGGAAATCCCAATTTTAGTCAAAACAATAAAGGAGTTGAGTATGAAGACAAAAAGAAAAAGAATAAGAGAAACCAAGAAAATTCAACTGGTAGGACAAATAGCAGACATTATGATGGGTAAGATTGCTATTCCAAAGTATCTTGACCCAGGAAATCCAGTTGTCAAAATTCACATCAACGGAATTGAAATTCAAAACACACTCATTGATTTAGGAGCAGCAATAAACATCATGAGTAGACAGATCATGGACAAACTGAAACTTCCTAATCTTCTCTTTACACCCACACTGTTACAATTAGTAGATAGATCGGTGATCAAACCAGATGGGGTAATAGAAGACATTCCAGTGTCCCTAGATTCTTGGGAATATCCTGTGGATTTCATGATTCTAACTCCCAAGAATAATCTAGGAGGCCATCTTGTTATATTAGGAAGACCTTGGTTGGCCACAGCTAATGCTTTTATTAGTTGTAGGTCCGGTGATATGTATATTTCTGATGGTAGTTCAACAAAGAAATTCACTTTATATCCTCCAGCTAGGACAATTATAGATCTAGATGACACTCAATGGATATAGGATGAAGAATATTTACAAGCACTCTTCACAATTTCAGAAATTAGTGAAGATAATCAGATTCTGAATACTCTAGAAAACTTTGAATCCCCTCTAAAACACAAACATGAATCATTTCAAGAGGGATCCAATATTGAGTTTTTGTCATCTAGGCAGATGTCTCTTCATTCTATGGACAAATTTGGCAGCTCTACAAGTGAAATTTTTCCAGGCAAAACCTTGAACATAAACAAAAACCTAGAAAAATCTCAACAAGAAGAGTTAATCAAAGTATTACAGAGACATTCTTCTGCATATGCATGGGAATACACTGACATGAAGGGGATAAGTCCCAAGACTTGTACTCATCATATCTATATAGAGGCAAATTGCAAACCAATCAGACAGCCTCAAAAACGGATGAATCCAAATCTTAGGGAAATTGTCAAGGAAGAATTACAAAAATTGTTAAATGTTAATTTCATCTATCCTATTTCAGATAGTCAGTGGGTTTCTCCTTTGGTGATTGTGCCTAAGAAAAATGGAAAATGGAGGGTGTGTGTTGACTACCGAGAACTAAATAAAGCTACTCTTAAAGACCATTTTCCCTTACATTTCATAGATCAAGTATTAGATACATTAGCTGGTAAAAAGTACTTTTCATTCCTAGATGGGTTTAGTGGTTACAATCAAATCCAAGTAGCACTTGAAGACCAAGACAAAACCACATTCACCTGTCCTTGGGGTACCTATGCCTACCGAGTACTGCCCTTTGGATTATGTAATGCACCTGCAACATTCCAAAGGGCAGTATTAGGATTTTTTTTCGGATCTAATACATGATTGTGTGGAGGTGTACATGGATGACTTCACAGTTTATGGGAATACATTTGAAGAAGCTTTAGAAAACTTGGAAAAAGTCTTAAAAAGATGTCAAGAAGCAAACCTTTCACTTAGTCATGAAAAATGTTTTATGATGTTTACTGAAGGTATTGTTTTAGGGCACCACATTTCAGGGAATGGGATTAGAGTTGATGAGGCAAAAGTTGAAGTCATTTCTAACCTATCCATTCCAAGTTGTCAAAGAGATGTTAGAAGTTTTCTAGGATTTACAGGGTATTATCGGAGATTTATAAAAAACTTCACCAAAATAGCATCTCCACTCTTCAAATTACTCACCAAAGATTGTGAATTTAAGTGGACTTCTGATTGCCAGTTAGCTTTTGAAACCCTGAAAACCAAAATTTCTGAAGCACCTATATTAAGGGGACCTAACTGGAAGTTACCTTTTCATATCTTGACAGATGCTTCCGATACAGCTCTAGGAGCAGTATTGGGACAGAAATATTTGATTCCCTATGCCATCTATTATATCAGTAAAAATTTGACTCCTGCAGAGTTAAACTATACTGTAACTGAAAAAGAGTTTTTAGCTGTTGTTCATGCCATAAACAAGTTTAGACACTATATAACGGGCTATGAAACTTTTGTTCACACTGATCATTCTGCCATTAGATACTTAATGAACAAATCAATCACTAATGGCAGAGTTATAAGATGGTTGTTATTATTGCAAGAATTCAACATTACTATTCTAGATAGGCCTGGAAAACAAAACACTGTGGCTGATTTCCTGTCTAGAATCCAAAATATCAAAGATGACACTCCGGTTGAAGATCAATTTCTTGATGAATATCTTTTTGCAATCTCTACTCAAACTCCATGGTTTGCTGATATTGCCAATTATTTAGTTTCAGGAAAATTTCCTTCAATTATGAATGCAAGGGATAAAAGAAAAATCATTAATGATAGTACAAGATATTCATGGGTCGCTAATGAGTTGTACAAGACAGGTCCAGATTTGATCATTAGAAGGTGTGTTCGTGAAGATGAGATGCCTGAGATTCTCAAGGCATGTCATGATGAACCTTGTGGCGGACACTTTGCAGATAAGAGAACAACTTATAAGATCCTTAACTTAGGATATTATTGGCCATCCTTGTTTAAAGATGCTAAGGAGTATGTCAAAAGGTGTGACAGTTGCCAAAGGGTAGGGAAACCTTCTCCTTCGGGTGAGATGCCATTACAACCTCAGGTACACATTGAACCTTTTGAAAAATGGGCTTTGGATTTTGTAGGACCTATTAGTCCTCCATCAAGACAAAAGAAATATATATTAGTTTGCACTGATTATGTTACTAAGTGGGTAGAAGCTAAACCATTACTTGTTTCTAATGAATCATCTGTAGTTAATTTTCTTTTTGAGGATATTTTTACTCGTTTTGGTGTCCCAAGGGAAATTGTTACAGATCAAGGAGCTCAATTTACATCAAGGCTAGTGGAGCAAATGATGGAGAAATACAAAATCAGACATAGAACATCTACTCCTTATCATCCACAAGCAAATGGTCAAGTGGAATCCACTAATAAGGTCATTGAAGGAATCCTAACAAAGACTGCTCATCTACATAGAAGAGATTGGGTAGATAGGCTTCCTGAAGCCTTGTGGGCCTATAGAACTACATGGAGAAACACAACAGGCCATACTCCTTATGAGCTTGTTTATGGAAAGCAAGTTTTGTTTCCCATAGAGTTCCAAATTCAAACCTTCAAGATGGAAGTTCAGCTAGGACTTGATTTAACGAAGGCACAAAAGCATCGATTGGAGCAAATTAATGAATTGGATGAGATCAGACAAGATGCAGTTCAGAAAACAAGTCTAGTCCAACAGCAAAGGGCTAGATGGCATGACAAGTACATCAAGGAGAATAAATTCAAAGAGGGAGACTGGGCTCTCTTTTTTGATTCAAAATTCAAGGATTTTCAAGGGAAATTTCAGACACATTGGCTTGGGCCATATGAAATTGTTCGAATTTTTGATAATGGGGCAGTAAAAATAAGAACTATAGATGAAGAAGAGGTCACTTTTCTTGTGAATGGTCATAGACTGAAGCTATACCACAAGCCACTCTCAAGAGAAGAGTTTGTCAAGAAGTTCCAAGAAAGCAATGATGTGAAGTTAATGAAGAAGAGTCTCTCTTCTTCATCAACTTGATTAAATTTTCTGAAGCATTTCTTTAAAAAAAAATAAAAAAAAAATAAAATAAAATAAAAAAATAAATAAAGGTATAAACATGAAAACCAATCATTGATTGGCATGTTTATACAGAAAAGATAGGGTGAAAATCAAGGTCTCTCTGACACTCTAAATTTTCCCATTTTTGTTTGTACTAGCAGCTGTTACAAAAATCATAAGTTCAGTTCCATAGTGCTTATGATTCATCTCATTTCATTTCACTCCATTCACTTATCCATTCATACTTCATTTCATTCATTCACTCATGCTCCACTTCATTCCAAGTTTCATTCATCTCATTCCATCCTCCATCCATCTCATTTTCATAACAAAATTTAGAGTTTGATGTCTTGCTGTAAATAAATAAAACATGTCATAGATTGCAGGGCAGTCCTTATGTTCTTTCACTCCATTTCATAAACTGAATCCATTCCATTTCATCATCCACTTCATACATATCATAATCCATCATCCATCTTCATTCATAACATATAACATTTCACCCATATTCCAAAAACACTCTATTTTCATGATCAAAATGCTCTACAGGAACATTCTGCAGCTTAGTAGACATTCTGCAGCTGATCAGCCTTTCTGCAGCCAGACAGTCTTTCTGCAGCTACAAACCCTGAAGGCATCAATCAGCAGACATTATAATTGCAAAAAAATGACCCAGTGTATCTATGAATTAAAAGCATCAAGAAAATTATGAAGACTCTTCCAAAGGTGAACAAGAAGACAAAGACTACAAAAATCAAATGAAAGGCAGAGGTAACAAGTTTAAATTATAATGGAATTTCATAAAAGTTTAGCATAGTTTTAGTTATGGATTGTTCGAAAAGGTTGTTTTAATTATTTTTATTGATCAAAACCAATAAACCTTCCACAGACTTTGGATTAAAACCTCTCAATTCAAATTCCATATCCGACATCATTTGAGCGGTTAAAATGGTCGAGGTATTTGAAATCTTCACGTCTCTTAACCAAATCATTCAATGATGATTCCCTCTGCCGTCGTAAAAATCTCCGTCGTCTCTTCAATCATTAATTCATTCCCTCCACCTCACTCCACTACTTCATTCCGTGACCACTGCCATCACTCCATTCTGTAGCCGGCATTTCATTCCGTAAACAGAGATATTATTATCACCGAGAGAAGAGCCAAAGGATATCAGTTTGAATAGAATTGAGCTTTGTAAACTCAGAGCAGAGAAAAAGGGTAAATTCAGAGGTATAACAGTGTCATAATTTGAAGCCATTTGATTCCGTGGGCAGACAAAATATCACTGTGGGCAGAGTTTGAGCATTTTCACTATAAACACAGAAGTGTAGCAGTGTGGAGTTTGAAGTCTTTTGTCACTAGAAGACAGAGGTGTTGCAGTGTTGAATTCAAAACCATTTGCTACCAAGAGACAGAGGTGTTGCAGTGTTGAATTCGAAACCATTTGCTACCAAGAGCCAGAGGTGTTGCAGTGAAGAAATTGAAGCCAGTTGTAACTGTCAAACAGAGACATATCAATCCAAAGTTCAATTGTCAACAGAGGCATATCAGCTCGAACTTTTGAAGCTATTTCTACTATTAATCAGAGGTATGTCATTTCAAAGTTTGAAGCCATTTCCATTCAGAACTTAAAGCCATTTCAATCCGAAAGTGAAAGTCATTGTTTTTGTGGGTAGAAGAGTGTTAATTTGAACATTGAAGAAGCAATCATGGGTTTCATTGTAAGGACTGAACTAGTGGGTTCAAAATATTTAGAAGGCTACCCTCAATGCAAAGAAATGTTACAACAAATAGGATGGCTTCAATTTTTGGAGAAATTTAATGGCTTCCACAAGGAAGCCACTAAAACATTTGCAAGATCATTTCAAGGAACCGAAGTTGAAGTGGGAGATGTCAAATTTACTGTCACTGAAGTTTTCATTGCAGAGGCTACAAGGTTGCTCAGAACTGGAGAGAGATGGTTCAAAAATAGAGAATTCCACAATGACTCCTGGAAACAAATTTTAAAAACACCAGGTATGGATGTTACTGTATTTAAGAAAGGAATTCCCAGTTCTGCATTGAAAAATAAATGGAGAAACATACTACTTCTTCTACAAAAATTTATTACATGTGAGGGTAGATATGGAACATTTTATGTCTACCACATTAGACTAATGATGCATTTTCTGGGGGAAGACTTAAACCTACCATATTTCTTGCTTCAAAGTCTAAAGAAGATGGCTTCCTGTGTCCAAAGAAGAGTTCAATTTTTAGAGACAACCCTATATCATCATGGTTTGGTCAAAACTCCGATTGAACATCATCTAGCTAAAACAAATGATACATGGGACGATTTCTTGAGAAGAAATAATTTTGAAGAGCCAAAAGAACCCTCACCGGAACCACAGCCTACAAAGAGAAGTAGGAAATGGAGGGCTTCAGAAGTTGAAATTGACAAAACAGTCCAAGAGAGCAGTGAGGAAATCATTTTAGAAAAGCTGACTCAAATCAAGAGATAGCTTAAGGAAGAAAAGGTAATCAAGAAATCTGCCATGGAGAAAGGAGAGGGATCTTCTCAGCCTAGAAGAAGCCACAGACTAAAGGGGAAACTGAAGAAAACACTAATCAAACAAACAGGGGTAATCAATATAGAAGATGAAGAAACATCCATTGAAGAGGATGTTGAAGAGGATTTTTATGAAGGAACCCCTGAAATTGACCCTGCTCAACAAGAAATTTATGACTATGTGGAAACTTTGGAGAGGAGAGCTTTAGAAAGCAGAGAGAGAACCCCCAGTCCTCCACTGTCTGAAATAGATATATTAAGAAGGGATAGGTATGAGTTGGAATTACTGAATAGACACATCAAAAATGAGAATGAAATTCTCAAGGATCAAGTCAAGCTCAAAACTAATATGAACTCAACCTTATCCCCGCATATAGACAAAGTGGAGAAGACCAATGAGAAGTTGAAGACAAGGAACAAAAAATTAATCAGGGCACTCACCAACCTAAGGTTCAAACTTGTTATCAGAAAACCCAGAAGATCTCTAGCTTCCAGACAAAGGAGAAGAAGAGGATTAGATGTCCTTGCAGAAGCCTCTGAGTTCATAGGATAATTTGCATGAGGACATGCAAAGAGATAGCAGTGGGGGTATGTTGAGCCTCAAAATTATGCTTTCTTTCACCTCATTTTACCTCATTTTCCCTTGTCCATTGCTATCCTAGACCCAATTGATCAATGAATATAGTTAAAATTACTTCTAGAATGATTTACATGACTGACTTGCTAAGTTTTGTGATTTTTTCCATTGTAAAGCATTTTGACCGGAACTAGCTGCAGAATGCAGACATTCCGTAGCTAACCGGCGATTCTACAGTTTCCTTCTAGTTTGAGTATGTTCCAGGTGGCCTCTAAAGGAAAACCGCATATGAGCATAATCCACGTCATGTCTACATGGTTTTTTGCTCATCATGGAGGAAGAAACGAATTCTGGGTACGGTTTTGGAACGTGGGACCACATTTAGGAAAGCAGACTTCTATTAGGACTGTCTCAGTCTAGATTTCTTTTTCCTCTTCACGCAACCACTTCAAGAGTCCTAATGTGATTCCGATAAGGAAATACAGTGTTCCTGAATTGTTGCAAGTCTTGTTATGTGCATTTGCTTTATAAACACTTGGGAAACTGAGATTTGATGTTAGATTTTATGCTAGATTTTGTTTAGACTCTGTGCTACATTTCTGAAGACGCAGAGTGTTATGTTCAAGTTCTTTCATCTTTAATGAAGCAGACAGTGTTGTTGTGAAGGCGTTGATTTAATTGGGAGTTGAATTCCGTCAGGTGGTAGAGGGCCCCTGCCTCTTGCACGGATTTATTTTGCGTAAATTAGATAAGTCTTCTAGCTGCCTTTACGTTTTGAATTTGAATTAATAGTTGTTTTAATTAGCTACCGTAGTTGTACTCATTCTAACTCTTCCACAAGAAGAAGCTCTTCCAAAAGACTATAATGATGAATGGGAAATGACTATAGTATTGTAGGATTAGAAGTTGAATTCATAGTTGTTTTTAATTAGCTACTGTAGTTGTACTCATTCTAATTCTTCCACAAGAAGAAGCTCTTCCAATAGATTATAATGATGAATGGGAAATGGCTATAGTATTGTAGGACTTAGTTGTAGTTTTTGTTGTTCATCATCACAGTTACACTTGTTCTAATCACTCTTCCACAAGAAGAAACTCTTCCAAGAAATTCTTAAGAAGTTCAAGACATGACCGTGATAATGAATGATTTAGTTGTGTGTTTGTACTAAGTATCATTTATGTTCTTGCTCTTAAACGCTTGCCGAAGACATCATAATGACGAGTAGGATATGGATATGATATCTTAGTTTTTCATTTGCTTTCAGTCCTTTATATTTGCATTTGCACTCAATTACACAGTCAGAATTGTTCTAGCTCTTCCAAAAGAAGGAATTATTCCAAAATATCAATAATGATGGACAAACAGATTGTGTAATTTCATAGAATAATGCATGATAGCATAGTTAGGATGCTCCGGAGTTTCATTGCACTTAATTCATGATTCAGTTATTTTATTTTGGGTTTGATAATGACTTGTAGTTTGGCATTGTTTTAGATTAGTGGCATCTTAAGTTCACTCTTAGATTAACTCATTGCATTTGCACTCCACATTCAATTTTTATTCACTGCACATTAGATTATTTCAGTTGTTAGGATTAACAAAACAGCCTTGATTATTCACAAACCTCTTCTTGTTCTAAAATCCATAATTGACCTATAACCATATGAACAGAAGACAACATCATTTTAAGGCCTGAAGTACCTCTGTAATTTCCTCATCATTTCATAAACAGAGCTCTCCCTCAAAAGACTACTTTGAAAAAGAAATCAATAACTCTTGAGCAAAGGTTTTGTGACATTCAATTAAATTGCAGAATAGAACTAGGAACTAGTCCTAGAACAAAAGATCTTAGGATGGTATCAATGTTTTTCCTCCAAATCTGTTTCAAATCTCTAATTAAGGACAAGAATGTTGCATCATTGTAAGATTAGTTGTTTAACTGTTTAGTTAGAGGATTTGCATGCTTAGTGATCATTTCTCAAGTTTAGTTTGTGTTTTGAATCATTTGTTTGAAAGTCATTATCAAGCTTTGCTTTTATTTAGTCATAGTTTAGATTCAGCTTCAGTGTTTCCAATTGCATTTGCCATTTTTTATCCATCAATTAGGTTTAACTCTGTTTTTAATCATCAGCTCATTTCCATCAACTTTCTAGGCATTTTCCCTGTGAACATAAAACTTTAGGCATTTTCCTTGTGAACATAAAACCACCAAAAGACCAAAAACATCACAAAACACTACACACAACGCATTAGGAAACAAACACCTAGGTACATACAGTACACTTCACTTCAGCAGTTTACAAATCCTGGTTGACAATTAAATGAGCTCAGTTTAGGAGACTAGATTGAGACCAAACAACTATTAAATATAAATTTCCCTTCTCCGTCAATGATGAATTATTGGATGAATTACATGGAGAAATTTTCTTCACCAAGCTGGATCTTAGTTATGGATAAAATCAAATTAGAATGAAGACTGAAGTCATTCCAAAAAAAACATTCAAAACTCATGAGGGTCATTATGAATTTTTGGTCATGCCTTTTGGCCTTACTAATGCACCTTCCACATTTCAAGGTTTGATGAATTCCATTTTCAAACCCTTCCTTAGAAAATTTTTGTTATTATTTTTTGATGATATACTAATCTATAGAAAGTCTTGGAAGGATGATGTTCAACATGTTCATATGGTGCTCAAACTATTGGAGGAGAAACCATTATATGAAAAAACCTCCAAATTTTTCTTTCGAGTACATGAGGTGGAATATTTGGGTCATATTTGTTAGTATGAGTCTTAATTCCAAGCGTACGAAAAAATACCACTTTAGCTGCACATAAAAAAAAAACCCTAATAGTAGAAATGACTGCTAATATCTTCAGATATGCAGTTAGGTGATCAAGATAAATGCTACAAAAATATAGATATATGCATTAGAAGACATTAAAAAGTAGAAAAAACAAGATTTACTCCATGTATCCAATAGACAAGACAAGAATATATCAAATGAATTTTTTATTCATGGCACTTGGGAGGAAAACACAAGAGGGTGTTCCCTATTCTCCTCAATGGGATGGGTTCTTATAAGTCCTCAGCACTTCAGATCTAGAATTCCTTTCTCTTGATGGTGTAGAAAATCCAGAAAAAAATGGAAAAATATGACTATGATGGTCGATCAATAGCCAGACCAAAAGTTTAGATCCAGAGTGATCTTTAGGCAACAAAAGTTGGTAAATGAATGGGAAAACCCTTCTATTGATAACAAAATATTGAGTTAGTCTAGATATTGGTGCATAATTAAAATATTATTAACCAGATCAAGATCCAAATTTTATGGAATATTTTATTATATTTGTTGGAGGGAAAAGAAATTTGACTTCGTTCAAATCCATTTATTTGTAAATAAAAAATAAATAAATGATTTATTTATCATTTTAAGGACGTGGTTGAGTAATAATCAAATAAATAATGATTCATTTAATTATTTAAGGGTGAATTAGTCATATTTAACAAATAATATTATTTAAATAATATTTAAACAGTTATTATTAGAAAATAATAAGATAGATAATGATTTATCTAATTAATTTCCTTGTTTTGGGTTAAATATAACCAGAAATATTAATTAAACTACTATTTAACTAATTATTCCTTGAGGAAAATCAAACAAATGTATATTTATTTAATATTTCATCATGGGGTTTCCTATTTATACCATAAACAACTTAATAAAGGTGGTTTACTAAGTTATTTTCATAGTGAAAGAAATTTTACTTGGGGTAAAATTGGTCTTACATGGTGTACCTGGGTCCATCTAATGATAATAACTTAGATGACCCAAAAATGGTGTAACATATTTCCCCCTAGCGTACGAATGTTAGGAGCTAATCGTATGACCGAAGTACGTTGTAAGAACTCAATCACTAGACATCGAAGGGGAAGTCAAAGAGAGAGAAGTATAAGGTAGACCAAAGTGCTGAAAGAACTAGTCCCTGGGGAGGCGAGACTTACAGGTGCAACAAGTCTCTTTGAAGTGTGAGTACCTATGCTATAGGTGGCGGGGGAGGCATACCTATGCCCACCGAGGTAAAGTGCAAACAATAAGGCATCCGGAAAACCACGGGACTAGCCAATATAACACATGCTGGCATAAACATGAGCTAGATAAACAACTCAATAATGAATCTCACATACATTTTGTGCCTGGGATAACAGCCAGGACTTGTACAATGATATCTGAGTACATGAGATATAAATGCAACGTAGATGCCCCTAAAAACAGGAAAGGGCTCTGAAAATATGACTGATATACGCAAAAAAAAGGCGCTGCAAGTGGCTAAGGCTGACATCATCAAATGTATGGAGTTGCATCGAAGGCTGTAATGAAGAGGTCATTCGAGTGTGTGGGGGGCTACCTGTAGGGCCACCCCCCCATGAGGGCTAAGAGATATCATGAACACCCAGGAATCATCGATGTCAGCTGTTGCATCACTAAACCATCGAGTATACGGATCTCGATCATGCTGAAAGGAGTTGGAGCTGAGAAACAATCAAGTCAAAGGGAAATGAGGAGTCCATTTACTTGATCCGAGGTAACGAACAAGAGTTTAAGCTGGAACCAAGGTACACCGCCCTCTAGACCTGTCTTCTGGAATAAATGAGTTGATGTCGACAGAAAGAGCTCTGCCATAGGTGAGGCAATAAGGGATCCTCAATGAAGGCACGAGAGAAAATAGTAGAGCGACTAACAGACTGACACCAATGATGATGATGAAATGGGGGGTACTGAATAGCAAACATATGACTTTCCTTGTTAGAGAATAAAGTGCATGGATGACCTGGCAGTGACTGACATAATATCATGAGGGATAGGGGATAGTGGGACTGAAGGCCATAATGTGTGACACGAGAGAGGAACCAAGCAATGAAGGATGGAGGACTATAGTGGGATTCAAAGGGACTGGGGATAGACTCCATGAATGCAATGATGACTCAACTCGGATGCTCTACACAAGGGTGACTTGATGGTGCTGCCACATAGAAAAGGTCCAATGGGGATCATAAGAGCATGAGTACAAGATGGTAACTCTCGACGAAAGTCAACATGAGCATGGACAAGTATGGAGGCAAAGTGATGCCCCCAGTATGAGTGTGGCAAGTGAAGAGATTCGATTTTGAGGAGGGGTGAAGTGATGATTCTTGGAAAAAATGTGTCATGGCGAAGTATCAAATCACTAAAAACTAACAAATACCCATTTCAGGGCTCGGTGAGAGCTTTCCAATGGCATAGATGGTTTGGTAAACAGAGCTACGATTTGCTCGCAACAGGAAAAAGAAAAAATGGGGGTTTCTCTTTTAATAAGGCATTTTCCCTCCAAATTCACTCATTTGCATGTGGATCTGTGTTGAATGTAGAGAGGAGAGAAGGCCCTAAATCTTACGGCGATCGTAGCGGACAAACTGACCATTGGAATCGAGATCCATCAGTTGCAGGTAAGAGGCCTAACCCTACTCTTTATTTTTGGTGGATTAAAAGTTCAGATTAGGTCCCCAGGGCTCAGAAATAGACCCCTGCTCCTCCTCAAGGCCGGGTCGAACTTTTTGGGGAAAAAAGTGTGACCTGGGTAGCAGGTTTTGGGTAGAAAACTGCGACCTATACTAGGTTTGGGCCTGAAAAGTATGACCTGTCACGGAGTGTTAAAATTGGACAACTAGGTCCAAACTCCATGTTGTGATGCTCAGATGAAGATACCAAAATTTTTATTGGGTTCCTCTTTCGAAGAGGTGTAAGATCGATATAAATTGATCTTAATATGATGAGCAGAACATTTATTTTGATTTTATTTTTAATAATTTCAAATATGTACAGGTCGGCCTTAAGGTTTTACACCCCCAGCAGATGTGTCACACACCTCAATGATGGATATATATACAGTCAAAGTTGGAGAGCATTTCACTCACTCACTCATCACACACATCTCCTCCTATGATTGGATACGAGAATCTAAGAAGAAGTTCTCATGTGGGAGAAAGGATGAAGTTGTTGAAGCTGGAAAAAGGATCAAATTTCTGCAGTTAGGGTTTCTAGGCAAGTTTGACCAGCGTTGACTTTGGTCAAAACATGGTCTGAATTGGCTGAAATTTGGTGGAGAGTTCGATTTCTGAAGGCCGTACTCATTGACACAAAAATCAAGGTCAAAAGGTTGACCGAAGTTGGAGCTGCGTTGACTTTATTGCTACTGCCTTGCGTTGACTTTTATGGATTGTGTTGACTAGGTGACTGATTTGAGGAATGTTGTGACACATTCTAGGTTGGCTGACCAAGAAGACTTTGCTGGTTGAAGCATCCTGCTGACCGCCATAACACACCAACACAATCTCCTATTTCTGGTTTGTCTTCTATAGATCCACTGGTATGTTCTATCAACATTTTACTTAACTGTTTATGTGATTGTTGTAATGAAAATAAAGTTGCATCAAGCATAGAACATCTACATAAATTTACATGGTATCAGAGCTGAGGTGAAGACGAGCCATATTTGTAGCAATCACCGGAAAGCATAATGGGTTCCACAAGCTATAGCTTCAAGGAGGAAGACAAATTGACTGGGAAAGATGACTTCCATGCTTGGAAAATGATATTGGATATAAAATTGGAAGACTAAGATGTCATGGAATATGTGCAGGGTAAAATCCAAGAACCTCCATCCACTGCTACTATTGCTACCAAAACAAAGTACAAGAAGGGGGAGATCAAAGAAAAACTGATGATCAGGGAATCCATTCATAAAATCCTGGTGGCCTACATCTCTGAGTTTGGCACATCTAAGGAGATGTATGATAAATTGATCCTCATGTTCAAGGCCAACAATGCTAATCAAGTACTATTCTTCAGGAATCAATTGAAGAATCTGAAGAAAGGTAGGGATGAGTCTGTCCAATCATACTTTCTAAAGCTGACTGAAATCAAGAACAATCTGCTAGCTATTGGGGACACAATAGTTTATCGAGAAACGGTACTCACCACACTTGGAGGGCTCTCATCTGAATGGCATGTGTTCAAAACTACCATTCTAAATAATAATGTGATACTTGACTTTGACGAAGTACTATCAAGATTCGTTCAAGAAGAATCAAGAATGAAGGAGTATGGAAATGGAGGAAATGCTGCATACGCTTCTCATTCTAGAAAGAAGAACTCTAGTGGTCTAAAGCATAAGGGAAAAGTAGGGGCCCAAGGAAAGAAGGGAAAATGTTTCACTTGTCATAGGCCTGGTCACTATGCTAGAGAATTTCCTTTGAAGAAGGATTCTTCCGATAGTGATGACAACAACAACAACCGAAGGAACAACAATTAAAGGAACAATAGGTTCAAGGGAAAAAGGAAGGCTTCCTCCAGCATAAATGATCAACCATTCAAAAGGTCAAGAAAATCCAGGTATGAGGAATCACATGTTGTTGATAAAATAAATGAATACATTATTGTATCTGCCCTCTGTGTTACATCCCCACCCGACACTATGGATGTCTGGTTGATAGATAGTGGTGCCTCAAGGCATATCACTGGGTTCAAGGAAGAACTTTCTGATATGATTGAGAAGGATACTAATATGGAAATTATCCTTGGAGATAATGCCACATACCCCATGAAAGGGACAGGGACTGTGACCTTCCACTTGTCTCAAGGTCAAGTGCTTCACTTGCAGGATGTACTCTATGTAGTAAATTTGAAGAAGAACCTTGTGTCTATATCAACCATGGAAGACAAAGGTTTCAATGTGGCATTAACTGATGGAAAGGTGCTCATGTGGAAGAAGAGCTTTAAGGAAGCTATATCGATTTGGTTTAGAGTTGATACACTCTACCGGTTTGAAGGAAGTCTGTTGGGAGCAATGACATGTAATACTATTCGACATACTAAACTATGGCACCGAAGGTTTGGACACCTTCACTACAAAGCCCTTCCCGAATCAAGGAAGGTGGTAACAGGGATGCCCTATTTTCCAAATAATCATGAAGGTGTATGTAAGGGTTGTGCCGAAGGAAAGCATACAAGGGGACCTTTCCCCTCTAGTGTCACAAAGACATCTGATATCTTGGAATTGATCCATTCTGATCTATCTAGTATGCTGCTTGTGACATCCTTGGGAGGATGTTCATATTATATGACATTCATAGATGACTTCTCTCGCGAAAACTAAATATACTTCTTAAAGAAGAAGGATGAGGCTTTCATGTGGTTCCGTACATTCAAAGCCTTGGTGTAAAATATGACAGGGAAAAAGATCAAGATTTTGAGATCTGATAATGGCACTAAATATGAGTCAAATGAGTTCAAGGAATTTTGTAGAGAAGCTCGCATTAAGAGGGAGACCACAACTATCTATACTCCCGAACAAAATGGTGTTGCTGAATGAAAGAACCAAACCATTGTGGAAGATGCCCGTGCCATGCTATGTGACGAAGGTCTGCCAAAGTTTCTATGGGGAGAAGTTGCGAACACTGCCGTGTACATACAAACCGATGCCCACATTCCACTCTAGAATCCAAAACTCCCGAAGAGGTTTTCTCTGGTAAGAAACTTGATGTCTCACATTTTAGATTTTTTGGATGTACCGTCTACTTTCATGTGCTGAAAGAAAAGAGGAGCAAGTTGGATGCTTCTGGGATGAAAGGAATGTTTGTGGGCTATAGTGAAAGTTCGAAGGCCTATAGATTCTATGTGCCTAGTCAAAATGAAGTGGAGATATGCCATGATGTCACCTTTGACGAAGATACTTCCCTGAGGAAATTAGTCAATCTTCTGAGATCTAGGGAAGATAATGAAGCAAGGCCTGGAAATCAAGAGGAACCGAAGGATGAAACAATTTCTGATGTTGAAGGACTGATGGACCCAATTGATCCACCTCCTTCACTAGGAAAGAGACAATCATGGCTTAGGGACACTCTCGAGGATGCTAAGGGAAATGCTGCCCCAAGGGCGACATTCCATGAAAGTAAGAAGCCGAATAGATACCAAGGGTATCTAGCAGCCATGAGTACTATTGTACAATCGAAGCCTGGATCCTTTGAGGAAGCCGTAAAGAATCAAGTCTGGAAGGATGCTATGCATGAAGAGTATGAGTCTAGTATGAAGAATGATGTCTGGGATGTGGTTCCAAGACCAAAGGACAAAGCAGTTTTCACCTCGAAATGGCTCTTCAAGATCAAGCATGGATCTGATGGAAGTGTTGAAAAGTTCAAGGCAAGATTCGTTGCCCGTGGCTTCTCTCAAAAGGAAGGCATATATTATGATGACATATTTGCACCTGTGGCCTGATATACCACCATTCGATCTATTATAGCCCTTTCTGATACGCAAGGATGGAGTCCTCATCAGATGGATGCGAAGACCGCATTTCTGCATGGTGCGATAAAGGAAGAGGTATATGTGGAGCAACCTCTAGGGTTCTAAGTCCAAGATCGGGACACCCATGTCTGTAGGTTAAAGAAGGCCCTCTATGGGTTGAAGCAAGCACCTAGAGCTTGGTATGAGAGGATAGATAGCTACTTGATGAAGCTAGGCTTCACTCGAAGTAATGTTGATCCGAACCTTTACTTCAAGGTTGTCAAGGGAAAGCCTCTCATCTTGGTGTTGTATGTTGATGACCAATTCCTGACAGGTGCTGAACCTCTCATTCATCAGTGCGAGAGGGAGCTTGATGTTGATTTTGAGATAAAGGACCTAGGACTGATGCAGTACTTCCTAGGCCTGGAGGTCTAGCAGAGACTTGGCGAGATTTTCCTTTCTCAAGGAAAATACATTGTGAAGCTTCTAGAAAGATTTGGTATGGTGGACTGCAAGTCCGTGTCAACACCAATGGAACTCAACTTCAGGAAGTTGAGTGGCAACGCTGCTAGGCCCGTATTTTCAAATCCTACTAAGTATCGTCAACTTGTAGGGGCCCTGATGTTCTTAGTGAACACCCATCTAGATATATTTTTTGCAGTGAACACTTTGAGTCAATAGATGGTTGAACCTCATCACTTTCGCTGGGTTGGTACCAGGAATATTTTGATATTCCTTTGAGGCATGATAAACCATGGGCTGAGATACACTGCCAGGAGCGTGACACTCCTTGGATATACTGATGTCGATTGGGCTAGCAGTGTGGTGGATCGTAAGAGCACATCGGGATGCTGCTTCAATCTTGGTTCTACTTCGATCTCATGGATGAGTAGGAAGCAGAATTCGGTGGCTTTGAGCACTATAGAGGCCAAATACATTATAGCAAGTATGGCCTGTTGTGAGGCAATTTGGTTGCAAAAGCTCTTTAGTGAGCTATTCGTACATGTGCTAGATACCACCGTGATACTCTGTGATAACCAGAGTGGGATTCGCTTGTCCGAGAATCCAATGTTCCACGATCGATCCAAGCATATTTATATCAGGTACCACTTTATCCGGGATATGGTACAGTGAGGTGCCTTAAGGCTCGATCATATAGGAACTAATGAGCAGGTCACGGATATTCTCACAAAGCCCCTGGGGAAGGTCAAGTTCCTAACCTTTTGTGAGAGTCTTGGTATCGTGGAACGACCTTATGATGTGGGTTTTGTTGGAAGATGAGCTCTGGGAGCTCTGGGGGGGCTTTCGGGATAGCTTCTCGGAGCTATAAGCACTCACGGGGCTAGGCTTGCCGAACCATGTAGTGCTTCTGCCCCACCATTATGATTTTTGAGTTGGTTCACCTCTCATTATATGTGCCTTGTATGTATCCTACCCATTGAGTTCAGGGCTCATGGGAAGTACCTCTCATTTGGCCAATGAGGTGGGAAAATCTAGAGACTAGCAGCAAATACTGATGGACACATCAGAGATTACCGTACTCTCTATCTAGGATGGCACGGTCCAACCACTTGATCTGGGATCAAGTATAGTGAGGTTTTAGACCTCCAACTGACTTCGGGTCAGGTAAACCAACTTTGGGTTGGTATGAGACTTTTTGAGTCCGATAGAGGTTTCGGACCTCTGGGTTGAATCTGTCAGCCGGGGGATGATGTCTTTGTGACTGACCCACTTCTGTTCTGAAATAAAGAGGCTAGAAAAGCAAGTTATGGCGAGATGACACATAATTTTTGTTTGCAAAGGTGGATGGAGTTCTCCCTAGTTGAGAGGGAGTGTTAAAATTGGACAACTAGGTCCAAACTCCATGTTGTGATGCTCAGATGAAGATACCAACATTTTTATTGGGTTCCTCTTTCGGAGAGGTGTAAGATCGATATAAAATTGATCTTAATCTAATGAGCGAAACATTTATTTTGATTTTATTTTTAATAATTTCAAATATGCGCAGGTCGGCGTTAAGGTTTTACACCCCCAGTAGATGTGTCACACACCTCAATGATGGATATATATAGAGTCAACGTTGGAGAGCATTTCACTCACTCACTCATCACACACATCTCCTCCTCTGATTGGATATGAGCATCTAAGAAGTAGTTCTCATGTGGGAAAAAGGACGAAGTTGTTGAAGCTCGAAAAAGGATGAAATTTCTGCAGTTAGGGTTTCTGGGCAAGTTTGACCAGTGTTGACTTTGGTCAACGCATGGTCTGAATTGGCTGAAATTTGGTGGAGAGTTCAATTTTTGAAGGCCGTACTCATTGGCAAAAAAATCGAGGTCAAAAGGTTGACCGAAGTTGGAGTTGTGTTGAATTTATTGTTGTTTCCCTATGTTGACTTTTCTGGACTACGTTGACTTTTCTGGGGTTGACTTTGAGTTGGCTGGGTGACTGATTTGAGGATTGTTGTGACACATTCTAGGTTGGCCGACCAAGAAGAATTTGCTGGTTGAAGCATCCTGCTGACCGCCATAACGCACCAACACATTCTCCTATCTCTGGTTTGTCTTCTATAGATCCACTGGTATGTTCTATCAGCATTTTACTTAACTATTAATGTGATTGTTGTAATAAAAATAAAGTTGCATCTAGCATAGAAAATCTACATAAATTTATAGGGAGGGGTTTTCCGGTGTTGTTTTTTGGCTGAGTACTGGGTTTTTATGATGAGATACAGTATTTACTATCTATATTCTGAAAAATATGATGGTTTTGTGTAGATATGGCAGAATTATGGATCAACTAGAGAGAAAGGGACATGGGTGCATTACGGTCAAAGAACTGGGAGGATCAGGGTGTCCGCGGTGCACTAGCCAGGTTTGGGGTTCTGAAGTTTGTGGAGAACCCTTTGATGAGAGCTGGAGAGTCCTTATTGGTTTGGATTGTCAGCTATTAGGACCTGGACCATGAGGTCTTTATAGTGCAGGGGCACCAGATCGAGTTGACAGTCCAGGATATATATTTCCTGCTGGTCTCCCACCACTTGGGATGGTAGGTAATACTCATCTAGTATTACCATGGGGGTGGAATATCATAGAGTTTGTAGAGCTCTATTGTTGACCAGGTCTCCAAGTCAAGGGGACTCGGATACCCATCGGGGATTTGGAGAGGTTAGATACCCGTGCTGTGGCCATAGCAGTGCTGTGAATCCTGGGAAACCAGGAACTTCATCACATCACTGGAGGGCATATGATGTTGGTGGAAAGTGTTTTGAGTGGGACCTACTGTGGGTGGGCCCAGATGATGTTGTCGTCACTTAAATGAAAATTTTCGCTATGTAGGCAACAAGTGAATCATGACTATGCATATGGTACATTTTTGTGCTCATTATTCTTTGATAAGATCCTGACACTTCAACCTCACATACAGCTCCAAGATGGGGTCCCAAGAGAGCCTAGGATGCGTCGGTGGGGGCAACTACTATGCAGAGGAGGAGGTGGGGTGGTCAGATAGGTGTTCTGACCCAAGTTCTTTACTCATTGGGACCAGATGCCACTCTATATAAATGACTATCCTTATAGTGGGATGAGTTATTATGGGGATTTGTATTTTCCACTGCCACCTGGTCGGATATGGGGGCCTGATGGTAAGTGACAAATTGCTGATCTTTTATGTGCATGTAAAAGTTTAGAAAAAATTTTATGTCGTACTGATTCTTTCACTTTTGGTATGCAGATACAACACCGGTAAAACCAGCCAGATATATGGGGCGACCTGCAGTATCAGGGACCGTAGGACCTAGTGGAGCGAGGTCGCAGCAAAATGAGGATGCAACATCCCTCTTGGAGGATATCCGTCATAGATGTGAGAGGCTTTTGACCGGTGTTTCAGAGTGCGGCTGGCAAGACTTAGATGACCAGAACATAGAGCCATGTATTGGTCTACCCTCTAAGTGGCGAGGGGTTATGTGGTGCATGGCGATGGTCGGACAGGGCATGCGTGATCTATGAGCGGCGGGAGCAGCCCCTGGCTCGAGATCCTCCAGATAGTGATTAGTGTGTAGGGGTAGATGTTGCCCCCAGTTTTGAGTTTTGTAACATGCTATGGGCATGTCAGATGTATCAGAGTGGATGGAATCTAAAACATATTATATGACACATATTATGGATATGCATCGTTTTGATATTTTTATGTTATTGTCTTGTGTTAAATGCGTGTGCTAAATGCCAATCTAGAATATTGTTTGCAATGTTATCTACATAGTGATTTTGTGCTCTAGGTACATGACTGAATGTAATGACTTCAAATTCACGCATCAAAAGCTTCACTCGTAAATATCTTCTAAAAAGGATAGGATTATGCACACGATAGACACCATTCAATTACATGACAAGAAGCAGGGAATCTAAACGAACATGAAGGTGGAGGATGCGATGTGAAAGGGAATCGGCTAATAGACCTTGCATTATATCATATTTGGCCTGGTTATTGGTAGAAGTACCAATGCATGCCCTGTTTGAGAGAACCAGGGAGTGCAAGGGGGTAAAACTGGCCCAACCTACTGAGGCAAGATTCTTGGAGTAGCGACTTGCATCATCAGCAAAACCGATGTAAGGTGTGGATGGTAGATCCATATGAAAGGTGTCACAAGATAATAAATGTAAGGATGATGAACAATGCTGGCAACCTGAGCGCAAAGTATAAATCGAACGCACTTCGCAGGAGGGAGTGATTTGGGTAAGATGTATACTACCCAAATGCTGCCAGTAAGGTGGAGTGTGGGAGCTACTGGAGGTGTAACTTGTGCTGAGATTATGAAAGTCACCCTGGGCACGGGTGGTACTATCCTGTTTATGAGCAAGAAAGATGAAGTTAGGGGTGGATGTGGCTTCCATGATGTCGTCATTGCAATATAAGATGGAGTGACTGGAGGAAGGGAGACCACATGACGTGAAGAAGCCACATGACTCATCATCATGAGAAGAAAGGTTCACATGCGCATCGTCACGGGGATGACGAAAGAATAAGCAGATAAGAGATCTACGGATGTTGAGCCCAGGGTGATCGCTGAAGGGAGGTCAAGCGAAAAAAAAGGGGAAGAGTCAAAGGGAGCTTCCACCCAAGGTCTCATGGATGATGAAAGGTAGAGGATGTTGGCCACAGTCTTCTTCATTTTGACATTAGGGGGAGGAACGTCAATGGGAGAAGATAAATCCTCAATCTAGCCTGTAGCATACTGTGCAAGTACGGGAGAGGCAGATTGATTTTGTTCAATCTCGTACTCCCGAACTACCTCTAGCGAGGCACGGTAATGCGTAAGGTGGGGAAAATGGTGAGAATAATGGCCATGGAGATCACACAACGCACAAGGGTGGTTAGTGTGAATAGCTTTGGGATTCTTGGTTGTGGTCGAGGAGGAAGTAGGGGCTTCAGGGACCATAGACTCAGGGAACACAACTTTAACCATGGGCTTGATATGAGGCAATTCAAGACAGTTATGGGTGGCATGGTCGACGACATCACACAAAACACAAGGCTTTGCCGGTAGGGTAGGTGCAGGGTCCATCGAGGTAGCCTTGTCCTTGGAGGCCCTCTTGTGAGCTTTTCCCTTCTTACCCGGAGCGGTCGCAACAGGAGGAGATTCCTGTTGAAGTGGGTGAGGCACTATTGCAATGGGAGAAGTCATGGGGACTAGTTGAACTGGGGTCAAAGCAAGGTAAGGTTTGGGTTGACCTACAGGGGTAGCGGCTAGAGGATCAAGGTACTAGACGAGAATCCCAAGGGTCAAGTTAGGAAGAGAGAGGGTGGCCATAATAGGTGTTGTATAGACTCCTGGTGGGGGAGCTAGGAACCATTCCGAGAGGGTAAAGAGGCTCATGAATACCAGCTGAAGGGCCAAGAGGAGGAAGTCCAAAAGGTTGAATCGAAGGGCTAGGAGAAGGCTACGAAGGGCGAGGAGGTTGTTGACTAGCCGAGTCGGGTCGCTTGAAGGCAGTCCGAGATGATTGCATCATGCAAACATTCGATGAGTTGGGATTAGAGACATGAGGAGGAAGACAAGTGTTAGTATGAATCCTTTGTTGAGGTGTACGAAAAAGGACCACTTTAGCTACGCATAACTAATAGCCCTAACAACAAAAGTGGCTGCCAATATCTTCAGATCTGTGATTAGTTAGACAAGAAAATAGCTGCAAAATACCAGATCTATGTATGGAAAGACATTAAGCAGTAAAAACAAGGGTTTTCTCCATATACCAATAGACAAGACAAGAACAATTTTTGAAAGAATTTTTGTATTAATGGGGCACCTGTGAGGAAAACCAGAAGGAGTATCCAATTCCCCTCAATGGGATGGGTTCTTGGAAGTCCTCAGCACTTCAGATCTAAAATTTCTCTCTCTAGTTGATGTAGAAAACCCAATGCAAAGAGTAGAGCTCAATGGGAGCAAATGGCAGAAAATGGTGACCAAGTGTATAGATCCAGAGTGATCTAATAGGCAACAAAAGGTGAAGAATGGTAGGAAAAACCCTCCTATTTATAACAAAATATTGGGTCATTCTAGATCTTGGTGCATGGGTTAAACAGATCTAGATCCACTTTTTATGGAATATTTTATTATATTTGTTGGAGGGAAAAGGTATTTGACTTGGGTCAAATCCCTTAATTTGTTAAAAATAAATAAATAAATGATTTATTTATCTTTTTAATGAAGCGGTTAGAAGATAATCAAAGAAATAATGATTTATTTAATTATTTAAGGAAGTGGTTGAAAGATAATTAAATAAATAGTGATTTATTTAATTATTTATGGGTGACTTGGTCATATTTAACAAGGAATATCATCTAAATAAGGTTTAAATGATCATTCCTAGAAAATAATAAGATAAATAAAGGTTTATCTAATTAATTTATTTGATTTTGGGTTAAAAATGACTGGGAATAATAATTAAATTATGGTTTAATTAATTATTCCATGAGGAAAATCAAACAAATATGGGTTTGTTTAATATTTCCTTTTGGGGTTTCCTGTTTTAACATAGTGAAAGCAGTTTTACTTAGGGTAAAACTGGTATTACATGGTGTAGTTGGGTCCATCTAATGATAATAAGTTAGATGACCAAAAAATGGTGTAACAACAAGGGAATGTACCAAGTAGCGAGGAATCTTTGCAGACTCTAGGTGAAACACTGGTCAAAGGATCAATGGTTTGCTTGTTGGCCACCGAAGAGATAGTGGACTCAGGGGAGGTCTGATACTTCGGTTCGTAATATGTCAACTGGTAAATGGTGACTATATTTCCATTATGAGGGAAGGACATATTGCAGTGGACCGTGGAAGGGACAACAAACATCGCATAAGTGTAGCTACGACCCAATAGAATGTTGTAATCTAAGGGGGCATCTATGACTTCTACGTCAACACAAACAGTCTTGCCCGCAAGAGTAATAGGACAATTGCGGAATAAGCCAATGGGCTTGGAGGCATGGCCATCCCACGCTTGGAGAGTGGTTGTGGAAGAAGCCAACTTAGGCGATCCGAGTTGCCTCCAAACCAAAGTGGACATCACGCAGCTGGATGTCCCCTCATCAATAATGCACTGGGAAACGTTGGCGTTCCGGAACTTGAATGGGATTTGGAAGGCGACGGAAGTAATAAGGGGAGGATGTTCTGACCGGTCAACATCAAAGACAATCAATCGATTGTCGGAATAATCTACAGTGCCCACGGAATATATTAAATCCTTTCGTTGTGAAGGGACCGACTGGAGGAGTTCTAGCATTGAAATGGCAGTAGGAGATTGTGTCAAATCATTGACTATGCTATACGAATGGGCAGCTTTTCCAGAAGCAGTATTTCGGTGCAGTGGTCCCTTAGGGATATTGGTATGAACCTCTGCCCTAGGCTGAGGGATCTGCAAGGGACTCCTAGGTGTCGAAAGAGGCTCTGTAGAGACTGAAGGAGGCAGCTCGGGGATAGACGTATCAGGAGGCTTGTTGTACTGACAAGACCGAGTCTGAATATTGATGTCTACTGTTGAATTTTTATCAGAGTTCATCATGAGCATCTAGTAATCAGGGATACCAGATGGAAGAGATTGGGTAACAGTGTGGTAAACAGGAGGTTGGTAAAAAAGAGGAGGTATACTGTATCCTGGATACGTGCTACTAGGAGGGGAAAAAATGCAGGAGGTGCTGCCCCCCCCCCCTTCAGAAAACTAGAGCCCATGGGAGGTTTAGTAATGATGATAACACTAACATGACACAAAGGAAAAAGAGACCGACAAGGGTAGGGAGGTGCATGATCAACTGGTTACAATGTCGAAACAAGGGCAGGGAGGTGCAGGATCAATTGATCTCAATGTTTTTAGAGTATTTTCTTGGCGGTGTTAACCAAGCCCTTTTTCGCTTAGAGTGTGTGTGTAAAAGTGTGTAAATTTTAATTTTTAAACCTAGACGTTTGTAGAGAAGAAGAAAAATTGTTGTTGTATAGCTGTAAATGAACTTGAAAATGACAGTATATAGGCCTGCAAAAACAGAAAATAAACAACTAATAATGCAATAATCTGAACCCAAGGAGGCAGGTCTCTCAAAAACTAGTCTATAGGTGGGTAAAACACACTAAAAATCTAATATATCTAAGGTCAAGAGGGACAGGGATCTAAAAGACAAAATCTGCTGGAAAGTGGTGCAGAAAACAACAACAAATCAGAGGAAAAATTGCTGTAAAAAAGGTGGTGAAAGGATCTCTCGTGGAGGGAAACGGAGTGAACCCTAGAGGAAAACCCAAACAGAGCTAGATGAGGTGATTTAGATGGATAAAAATCTGATCTAAAGTGGATATGAAGGTGAGGTATTAGATCTGAAAAAATGGCTGAAGACTCTGAAATTTCAGACAACCTGCAATAGCAAAAAATCTTCCACAAAAAGTGGAGGGTACTGAAGCCCTAGGGGGCTAGGTTCCCACTTAGTTGAGCGAAACAGAACAATTATAGGTCCAAAACGGGCAGAGATGGAGGTCATACAACATTGAACAGAGACTCAGACAAACCCAAAAAACTTTCAGAAAAATCCTTGCAAAAAGTCCAAGTCGCAATTTCTGACTTGTTTTCAGCAGAGGTCACAGTTTTTGGGCTGTAAAGTGCGCCCTGAAGGTCCAGGTCACAGGTTTTGGGCCAAAAAGTGTGACCTGCACTTTCGGCACTCTCAGCAGCAGGTTTCAGAAAAAAATTTCATCTCAGCTGTGGATGATGTCTGTCACCTGTGCAATAGGTCTGAAAACACATGGAAGTTAGAATTGTTTGTTGTTTTAGGGTTTTATAGGTTAAAAACAACATCAAGAAGAGAAAAAACAAGGGGCTGAAGAGAAATCCTAGGGTTTGAAGTAGCTGGATATGCAAGGATCAGAAAAACGACAACGGTCGTAATCGTAAACCCGTGTGGAGTCGCTACTTGTTAGTATGAATCTTAATTCCAAGCGTACGAAAAAAAGACCACTTTAGCTGTGCATAACAGACAACATTAACAGCATAAATGACTGCTAATATATTCAGATTTGCAGTTAGGTGGTCTAGATAAATGCTACAAAAATCTAGATCTATGCATTAGAAGACATTAAATAGTAGAAAAATAAGATTTACTCCATAGATCCAATAGACAAGACAAGAATATATCCAATGAAATTTTTATTAATGGCACCTGGGAGGAAAACACAAGAGGGTGTTCCCTATTCTCCTCAATGGGATGGGTTCTTGTAAGTCCTCGGCACTTCAGATTTATAATTCCTCTCTCTTGATGGTGTAGAAAACCCAGACAAAAATGGAAAAATATGGCTATGATAATGGATCAATAGCCAGACCAAGAGTTGAGATCCAGAGTGATCTTTAGGCAACAAAAGGTGACAAATGAATGGGAAAACCCTTCTATTTATAGCAAAATATTGAGTTAGTCTAGATATTGGTGCATAATTAAAATATTATTAACCAAATCAAGATCCAACTTTTATGGAATATTTTATTATATTTGTTGGAGGGAAAAGGAATTTGACTTGGGTCAAATCCCTTTATTTGTAAATAAAAAATAAATAAATGATTTATTTATCATTTTAAGGATGTGGTTAAGTAATAATCAAATAAATAATGATTTATTTAATTAAAGGGAATTAGGCATATTTAACAAATAATATTATTTAAATAAGATTTAAACAATTATTCTTAGAAAATAATAAGATAAATAATGATTTATCTAATTAATTTCCTTGTTTTGGGTTAAATATAACCAGGAATATTAATTAAACTATTGTTTAACTAATTATTCCTTGAGGAGAATCAAACAAATGTATATTTATTTAATATTTCCTCATGGGGTTTCTTGTTTAGACCATAAACAACCTAATAAAGGTAGTTTACTAAGTTATTTTCATAGTGAAAGCAATTTTACTTGGGGTAAAATTGGTCTTACATGGTGTATCTGGGTCCATCTAATGATAAGAGGTTAGATGACCAAAAAATGGTGTAACAATATTGTATCTCATGAGGGTGTTAAGGTAGACGCTAACAAAATTAAATCCATTAAGGAATGGAAAATCCCTACAATGATAAAGCATATTCAAGGATTTCTAGGGTTAATAGAGTATTATCGCAAGTTTGTTAAGAATTATGGGAGAATATCGACACCTTTAACATCATTATTGAAGAAATATGTATTTTCTTGGACTTAAGAAGCAACTAAGGCCTTTGAACATCTTAAAGAGGCAATGTGCTAATCATCGAACTTAACTACGCCAAACTTCACAAAAACCTTTATTGTGGATTGTGATGCATCAGGAAATGGAATTGGTGCAGTCTTAATGCAAGAAGGAAGACCCGTTGATTTTGAAAGTCATCCAATAAAAGAAAAATATTTGTTAAAATCTATTTAGGAGAAGGACATGTTGGCAATACTACATGCACTAAAGTAGTGTCAACCTTACCTAATGGGAAGGCACTTCAAGGGAAAAACATATCATGATAGTATTAAATAATTTTTGGAACAAATATTATCTTTAGAAGAGAAAAAAAAATGGGTAACAAAGATGTTGGGCTATGACTTTGAAATCATATACAAAAAAGGGAAGAAAAATGTTGTTGTAGATGCACTCTGAAGAAAGGATGAGGATGTGGAAGAATTGCTTTGTGTCATTTCTATTATCCAACCTGAGTGGATAACCGAAGAAAGGGATGAATGGAAGAATGATGAAGAGGTGTGGACACTCATTAAAAAGTTGCAAAAATATCCCAATACATCTGAAACATTTAGCTGGAAAAATGATTCATTATGGTACAAAGATCTCTTATATTTTTGTAAGAATTCCCAACTCAAGAAAAAGATTATTTTGGAATTTCAAACCTCCCCCTTAGGAGGGCACTTAGGATTTTTAAAACCTTACCACATGGTCAATAGGTATTTTTTTTGGGATGGCCTTAAATTTGATATTCAAAAGTTTGTGGCAGAATGTTTGGTTTTCCAACAAAAAAAAGTTGATACAATTAAGACCATAGGTCTATTACAACCATTATCCATTCCAAGTCAACGTTGGGAGGAGGTTTCAATGGATTTTATCAGAGTTTTACCCAAGTCCAAAGGAAATTCTATCATCATGGTGGTATTTGATATACTTACAAAGTATTCATACTTTTGGGCATTATCTCATCCATTTAAAGCCAGTACAATTGCTATTGCATTTATGGAAACAATTAAAAAGCTCCATGGAAACCCAAATATTATTGTAAGCGATAGAGATCCCATTTTTACAGGAAATGTTTGGATAGAATTATATTCTTGGATGAAATTATTTCATCATATCATCCTCAATCTGATGGGAAAATTGAGATAGTGAAAAAATGTTTGGAAGCATATCTTCATTACTTTGTATCTGATAAACATACACGATGGGTCAAGTGGTTACCTTTGGATGAATGGTGGTATAATAATTCCTTCTATACTACAGCAAAAATGACCCCATCTATGGAATTTTATGGATATCATCAACCCTCCGTCACATCATATTTAAGAGAAAAATTTGGAGGTTCAAGAAATGGAATATCACATCGAGCATCAACAACAAGTTCTCCAACTCTTAAAGGATAACCTCACCTTGGTGCCGAATCGAATGAAACAATAGGAAAATCAACATCGTAGAAAAACAATTTTTGATGTAGGAAACTGGGTATTTCTATGGCTACAACCATACAAACAAATGTCCCTCAAGCAAGATAAGAAGGATAATAAATTATAACCAAAGTATTATGGTCCTTACAAAGTGTTGCAAAATGTTGGTACTATGGCATACAAATTCGAGCTTCTTGCATCTTCCTGAGTGCACCCAGATTTCCATGTTTCATTCTTAAATAAGGTTATCAGTGACAAGCTCCTAGTTCAAACAATATTTCTAGAACTTGATGAAGAATGAAAAATCATATTGAAACCTGAAGCAGCCACAGAAACAATTACTCAATAGCTATGAAATCGATCAATTTCAGAGTGTCTCATCAAGTGGAAGAACTTACC
This sequence comes from Pinus albicaulis, assembly GCA_034641835.2. NCBI lineage: Eukaryota > Viridiplantae > Streptophyta > Pinopsida > Pinales > Pinaceae > Pinus > Pinus albicaulis. Next base: position 658,861,292 of record CM076582.1, on the reverse strand, counting down.
TGCTGAAGATTCAACATGGGAGGATGAGAATTTTATACAGAAGCATTCAAAACTACTCAAGCATTGAGGAAAACACCTTTTTGAAGGAGATGTGCATGCTAGGTCCCTATAATACTATTGTATCCCCTTATTGCTATTGTTTTTTTTTGGTAAGTTTTGCTAATCTATTAATTTGGAAACATATAAGTACATAGTTTACAGGCATGGTTGGTAAGCTACGATTAACCAATCTCTACCTTTCTTACACTGATTCTGGGCTGCCACAAGGAATGGGGTTGGCCCAGACAAAACTTGTGAGCAAAAAAGATTGTGTGCACAGTAGCGCTGATACATTTAGGAGCATGAGAGAAGGACATGACATTGTGGCCCTGCGGGCACACTTGACAAAAAAAAAAAATTGAACAATAACACAAAAATTATGAGTCTGCATCATAACTGTAGTGCGGAGCTTCCTCAAGGATGGCACAGGCAGGGGCCTGTGCGATGGCCACTTCCCTGGCATCTTCCACTTCAGCAGCAATGCAAATGGGGCGATTTGATGGTACGCAAAGGATGGGAGAGTCCGAATCTACTCCTTCCAGAACCTTCATCCAGACTCCGTCAGAGTCCATGATCTAGATGTCTGAGTCTTTGTCTGCCTACTGTTGAGTGTTGAAAAAGGTATGAATTCACCATGTATTTTCCTATATTTTTCCTTTAAACATAACTCTTTTTGTTCTAGAAAGGTGATTTATTATAGAATTATGATAGAATTGCAAAGACTTATGTTTATTGTAAAAAGTAACTAAAAAATGACTTTTATTGTCAAAAACAAGAATCAAACGAGGTGAAAAACTATACCAGAGGCGAGGCTAAAGAAAGAGTAACTATTGTTCCTCCAGTGATAGATCGTATCATTTCAAAGAGAAGAAAATCAAAACGCATTGCTAAGAGAAGGCAGGGAACAGCACGGCTTCAGCCGAAGAATATCAAGTGATAGCTAAAGAAATAAAGGAAGCGAATCCCCTCAGGATCCTTCAATCCTGAGGGATCATTGTTCAGTTTTATCTTGTTCCTTGTCTTATCTATCGAAACTATTATAAAAGGAAATGCCTTTAGAGATCGAAGGAGTCGAATCATTGATTAAAACATTTCTCTTGTAATTCTGCACTTTATTGACTCTCGTGATTAGAGAGCAGTCGCTGTAAACACTTTTTATGTTTAATTAATACAAAGATGCATCTCAGTTCCATTTCTTAGCTCTGCAGTAGCCCAGCGGTATTTCATTGGTGGCTAAGGGCCCAGCCCTAGTGGAATCGATTTGCTGTTTGTATTTCTATATTTTAATTACCATTGTGTGATAATTGTGTTTGGTTTTATTATGTTTTCGAAGTTAATTAGTTGTTGTTGAATTTCTTATTGGTATTGCTATGTTGCATTAATGAATTGCATTGCTATTCCATTTCAACAAGGATCTTAATTCCTGTATTATTCATCTTGTTATTGCTTATCAAGCTTTGTTGTTCAATATTTAACTCTATTTTTTGTTCCATTGGATTGCTGTTCATTTAAGGTTGCTACTTAATAATGTTTGTTGTCGACAGGGTTTGGTGTTCAATAGAGTTCGTTAGTTGATTTCATTAAGTTAAGATTTGATTCATTAGTTAGCATTTGCTGTTCAATTCCAGTGTGCTGTTCATTTCCAATTCATTAGTTTCCAGATTGCAGAAAGCTTGCTTTAAGGAGTTCTTCATATTTTACTTTCAATAGTAGTTAGTTCAATTTATATTTCCCTTTGATTGCTTGAAAGCAGGACTTTCAACTATAGAGAACACTGGTTATTGCTTACAAGTTCCTAGATTGATTGCCTTGTTTCAGTTTGATTTCATTTGCATCAATTTCTAAAGGAATGAGTTATTGCTACTGTATCCTTGATTGATGTTTGCAGAGTGAATAGTTAAGTTTCAAATCATTTGAGTTTGTGTTACTGTAATTATATTTCTCTTCCAAGAATTTGTTTACTTTTGTATTTAGAATATTGTATTGCATCTCACATAGAATTTCTCTTAGCTCAAATTGCAGCCTTAAACAGAGTACACTCTTGAAACAAAAAGTCATTCTCGGATTGATGATTAATGTAGGATAAATAGGTGCTAAATATATACCTTTTATACCTCGACATTTTGGCACCGTTTCCAGGGAGAGTGTATGCCATTTAGAAGGAGTGATGCACATTTGATATTTTTTTTCTGCTTGGGAAGAATTGGGTATTAAAGACGGAAGGTAAGAACCTGCGCACCGAGCAAGGAACATACTTGCTCACAGCCTACTTCACAGTAGAATTGGGTAAATTTATTTCTTTAGGTAGGAATGAAGGCTTGTTTTTTTGAATGAATAGAAAAGCTAAACAAAACAAAATTCCTCCTAAACCCAAAAAACCTAAGGGAATGGTGACCCTTGGGCGAACAACTTTCATTGACGAAATCCTTAAGAAAAATGAATCTTAGCCATCAGTAGGACCTAGGAAAGTTATTTATAGACAACCTATTAGTTCCCTTCAGGCCACAGAGTCACCATATGTAGCCTTTGCTGAGATACATAGTCAAATGGAAGGAATTGAGCAAGATTCCTAAGAAATTGAGAATTCTCCCCTAATTTATCCACAAGAAGGGAACTCTAGTAATCTCCGCGAAGGAGAAGGGGAAACAGGGGAAACAAAAGAACCAAAATATCCTTTTGAAGTAATCCAAATAGTGAGCGGCCTAGATAAGAGAAGTGTTGTCAACATCATTCAAAACAAAGGACCTGAATCTCCTGAGATAATAGGCCAGCAGGGGACACTTATTCCAGATCAAGGGAGTGCTGTCAAGGTCATTCCTATTCCTTCTAGTCAGCCTAGGAATTCCCTTGAGATCCCAGAAGGATATTGGCACATATTTTATCAAATGGCCCAGAACCAGAACCAACAAACACCTCAACAAACTTCCACACTGCAACATCCCATTGTGGACACAGCAGTTAATGCACCTATGAAATCCATTCCTCTTCAACATATTCCTACATTTCATGGCTTGACATCGGAAGATCCAGATGCATTTCTGTTTGAATTTGATGTATTATGCAGGGGGTATGACTATACCACCGATCCCAAAAAATTAAAATTATTTCCTTCCACATTAAAAGGATCAGCTTTACGATGGTTTATGGGATTAGGTGGAGGGGTTATAAATGATTGGGATCAGATGAAAGTTGTGTTTCTAAAGAAATATAAGGATTATTGCAGGTCTGGGGAACTAAAATATGATATATTTTAGATGAAAAAAAAACCCAATGAAACTCTGGAAGAATATGTGGAACGATTTCAATACAACCTCTAGAGATCTCCTTATGCATCTTTATGCTTACCTAATAATGTGATGAAAACTACATTAATTAGGGGGATGAAGGATCAATGGGTTGAAACATTAAATGTTATGGGAAAAGGTGATATATATCAGGAAATATATGCTAACATTATTGATTTGTGTATCAGGAGTTCGAGAGGTAGCACAAGGCTAAAATAAGCAGAACATGACATGATCAAAAGGGATAATAAGACCTCTAGTGAAGGTCTAACTCGTGCAGAGATTGGAAATCTGCTGGAAAATTTTAAAAAAGATATTCTAGGGACTCTAACAACGCAATTCTACATTATACAAGCCAAACAAAAGCAAGTAGAAGCTGAACAAAACTTGACAATATTCTGTCCTAAGTGCAGGAAGAAACAGAGCCACAAAGAGTGCCCGCTGGATATAATCAAAATTTGTGCCATCTGCACAAAAGATCACCCCATAGAAGGATGTCCCTCGCTTCCTCAGTTAAAAATAGTCTATAAAGAGGCAGAAGAAGAATCATAAGTGGTATGCTTACTTAATCAGCGCCGAAAATGGCAGCCATGACAATCAAGTATGCCAACTGATCCATTCTCTTCTTTTCATCCTCCTCAATATAATTCTCACCAATATAATGGAATGTGGCAAAGTCAACCACCTTTCCCCAATTGGTCATAACAGCCATTTCCTACATCATCATGGCCAAATCAAACAAACCAAACTAATTTTCCAAATTTTCCTTTCTGCCCACCTTTTTGTCAAAATAATGCCTATCCAACACAATGGACCCCCTCCACTTCGCAGAGTCAAGCCTGGCAGTCAACTGGCAAAGACCTACAAATTAGCCAGCTGGAAAAATCCCTCTCTCTCAACCTACACTTCCAACTCCCTATACATTGCCACAAAACCCCTAGACCAAATTAATACCACAACTCCCAACCCAACCCAACCCAAACCAAAAAAATAGGCCAATTCAGTCTGTCCAAATAATGGAACCACCGGAACTAGAAACTGAACTTAGGGAGTCCAATGACCTTCAATTGAGATCTAGGCACATAGTAGAAACAGAGGGAGACAAAAATGTTCACACTGAAGATCTGTTACCTATAGAACAAACATTACAAAAAGAGAAGGTGGTTCAACAACAAACTCAACATCAAACTCCACAACAAGCAACCACCTCTTCTCCACCAGTCCCAGAAAAATTAATCATACCTCGCCCAATAGAATATCCCGATTTTGATCTTCTAGGAGAATTAAAAAAATTGTGTATAAAAATCCCTCTCCTCCAAGCTATCCAAGACATTCCTATTTATGCAAAAACCATTAAGGAATTGTGTATAAAGAAGCAAAAGAGGAGAACAACAACCAACCCAAATGTCCAAGTAGTCGGTAATCTATCTAACTTATTATCAGGAATGGAAACACCTATAAAATATGAAAACCCAGGAAATCCTATAGTGACGATGAAAATCAACGGGAAATTGTTTCCAAATGCCTTAGTTGATTTGGGAGCTGCAATTAATATCCTAACAACCACCACTTGTAAAAAACTTGGCATTACATCATTAGATCCAACAACAACCTTACTAGAATTGGCTGACCGATCGGTAGTAAAAACAGAGGGTACACTACAAGATGTAATGGTATCTGTAGATTCCTGGGAGTACCCTGCTGACTTCCTGGTTATCAACCCAAATAACCGGCTAGATGGACACCCGCTAATCCTAGGTAGACCTTGGTTGGCAACTACCGATGCTTATATTGGCTGCCGACAAGGCAACATGACAATACCAAGGGGAAACTATGTCAAGAATTTAGCTTTATATCCCCCAGCCCAACCAAGCCTATCAATAATCAAAACAAGGAGGCAACCTGTATCATATCTTATGGAAAATATGAGATCACCACTAACCATAGAAGATGCCCTTGATTTTAAAGATCAAACATAGGATGATATCATTAATAGTTTCATTAACAAGCCACAAATCAGATCCCATCTACAATGTCACATGATCAAGGCAACATTTGATAATAAAGAAGAATAAGATCCCTTGAAAGACATTCCTGATCAAATAATACCCACTACTTATGTGTACAATAGTAAGATTGTGGAAATTGAACCAGGAAAAACTTTAAACATTAACAAAAATATGACTGTTGAATAAGAAGAGAAGACGGTCCAATTACTACAAAAATATAAAGGAGCTTTTGCATGGGATTATCCAGACATGAAGGGAATTAACCCCCAGTTATTTAAACGCCACATATATACAGAAAAAGATGCGAGACCCATTTGCTAACCCCAACGAAGACTAAACCCTCACCTTAAAGATATTGTGAAAGCTAAATTACAAAAGCTGTTGGATGTTAATTTCATTTACCCAATATCTGATAGCAAGTGGGTATCCCCATTAGTAGTGGTACCAAAGAAGAAAGAAAAGTGGAGAATATGTGTAGATTACCGAGAACTCAACAAAGAAACCTAGAAATACCACTTTCCCCTTCCTTTCATTGACCAGGTATTAGATACATTGGCAGGGAAGAAATTATTTTCTTTCTTGGATGGCTTCAATGGGCATAATCAAATTGAGATTGCCCCTGAAGACCAAGACAAAACTACTTTTACCTATCCTTAGGGGACATTTTCCTATCGAGTTTTACCATTTGGCCTATGCAATGCACTTGCTACATTTCAGAGGGCCATTCTCAGCATATTTTCCGACTTAATAAATGAAGGGCTCGAAGTGTATATGGACGACTTCACACCTTATGGAGATTATTTTGAGCCAGCATTAGAAACTTTGGAAAAGGTGTTGCAAAGATGTATCGACACAAGGCTTTTCTTAAGCCATGAAAAATGTCATATGATGATGACTGAGGGACTCATATTAGGTCATTACATCTCAGCAGCTAGAATACAGGTAGATCCAGCTAAAATTCAGATAATTTTGTTAATACCTACTCCTACCACACAAACAGAGGTACGTAGCTTTCTTGGATTTTCTGGTTATTATAGAATATTTATAGAACATTATTCTAAAATAGCTACACCTTTATATGCACTAACAAAAAATGTTGATTTTATTTGGACAGATAAATGTGACCATGCTTTCAAGGATCTGAAAAAGCTTGTATCAAAAACCCTAGTGCTGAGGGGCCCAAATTGGGATTTTCCATTCCAAATTTCATCTGATGCCTCAAACACAGCGATTGGAGTAGTGCTTGGGCAGGAAGAGGATAAGAAACCATATGCAATCTATTATATCAGCAAAAATATATCTCCTGTTGAACTAAACTATATTGTGACTAAGAAGGAATTTTTAGCTGTAATACATGTTGTAAATAAGTTTAGACATTATATAACTGGGTATCCTGTAGTATTATATACCGATCACTCTGCCATTAAATTTTTAGAAAATAAACCTGTTACAAATGGAAGAGTGACAAGATGGTTTATTTTATTGTAGGAATTTGATATCACAATTAAAGATCGACCTAGAAAAGAGAACCTTGTAGCTGATTTCCTGTCACGAATGCCAAAGCCAACAGATGCAACAGCAGTCAGATCACTTCCCAGATGAAAATTTGTTCATTGTTACTATTAGAACCCCATGGTATGCTGATATAGAAAATTAATTATTAATAGGTAAATTTCCAAAACATCGAACACCTAATGAACGAAAACATATAATACAACGTAGTACTCGATTCTATTGGATTGGGAGCTACCTGTTTCATACAGGTTCAAATATGCAAATCAGGAGATGCGTCCGAGAGAATGAAGTATTTGATATTCTAAAAGCATGCCATGATGGGCCATGTGGCGGACATTTTGTAGATCGTAGAACTGCCAACAAGGTTTTACAGATAGTGGGTATCCCCATTAGTAGTGGTACCAAAGAGGAAAGAAAAGTGGAGAATATGTGTAGATTACCGAGAACTCAACAAAGAAACCCAGAAATACCACTTTCCCCTTCCTTTCATTGACTAGGTATTAGATACATTGGCAGGGAAGAAATTCTTTTCTTTCTTGGATGGCTTCAGTGGGTATAATCAAATTGAGATTGCCCCTGAAGACAAAGACAAAACTACTTTTACCTGTCCTTAGGGGACATTTTCCTATCGAGTTTTACCATTTGGCCTATGCAATTCACCTGCTACATTTCAGAGGGCCATTCTCAGCATCTTTTCCGACTTAACAAATGAAGGGCTCGAAGTGTATATGGATGACTTCACACCTTACGGAGATTATTTTGAGCCAGCATTAGAAACTTTGGAAAAGGTGTTGCAAAGATGTATCGACACGAGGCTTTTCTTAAGCCATGAAAAATGTCATATGATGATGACCGAGGGACTCATCTTAGGTCATTACATCTCAACAACTGGAATACAGGTAGATCCAGCTAAAATTCAGATAATTTTGTTAATACCTACTCCTACCACACAAACAGAGGTACGTAGCTTTCTTAGATTTTCTGGTTATTATAGAATATTTATAGAACATTATTCTAAAATAGCTGCACCTTTATATGCACTAACAAAAAATGTTGATTTTATTTGGATAGATAAATGTGACCATGCTTTCAAGGATCTGAAAAAGCTTGTATCAAAAACCCTAGTGCTGAGGGGCCCAAATTGGGATTTTCCATTCCAAATTTCATCTGATGCCTCAGACACAGCGATTGGAGTAGTGCTTGGGAAGGAAGAGGATAAGAAACCATATGCAATCTATTATATCAGCAAAAATATATCTCCTGCTGAACTAAACTATATTGTGACTAAGAAGGAATTTTTAGCTGTAATACATGCTGTAAATAAGTTTAGACATTATATAACTGGGTATCCTGTAGTATTATATACCGATCACTCTGCCATTAAATTTTTAGAAAATAAACCTGTTACAAATGGAAGAGTGACAAGATGGTTTATTTTATTGTAGGAATTTGATATCACAATTAAAGATCGACCTAGAAAAGAGAACCTTGTAGCTGATTTCCTGTCACGAATGCCAAAGCCAACAGATGCAACAGCAGTTAGATCACTTCCCAGATGAAAATTTGTTGGTTGTTACTATTATAACCCCATGGTATGCTGATATAGAAAATTAATTAGTAATAGGTAAATTTCCAAAACATCGAACACCTAATGAACGAAAACAGATAATACAGCGTAGTACTCGATTCTATTGGATTGGGAGCTACCTGTTTCATACAGGTTCAGATATTCAAATCAGGAGATGCGTCCGAGAGAATGAAGTATTTGATATTCTAAAAGCATTCCATGACGGGCCATGTGGCGGACATTTTGTAGATCGTAGAACTGCCCAAAAGGTTTTACAGATAGGCTACTATTAGCCTACAATTTTTAAAGACGCTAAAAAATTTTTGCAGGCCTGTGATAGCTGCCAAAGGGCGGGTCGCCCTGGACAGTCCGACGAAATGCCTTTGAACCCACAATTAGTAATTGAACCATTTGAATGTTGGGTGCTCGATTTTTTTGGTCCCATTAACCTCCCATCGAACCAAAGAACATACATCCTAGTTGCAACCGAGTATGTCACTAAATGGGTTGAAGCAGAGGCACTTTTGAAAGCTACAGAGGACTCTGTAATACAATTCATTTTCCAAATCTTTGTGCGATACGGCCTCCCAAGGGACATAATCACAGGTGGAGGACTGCAGTTTGTAGGTAATAAAATCGCTGAAACATTACAGAATTACCACATTCAGCACAAAATTACAACCCTATACCACCCACAGGCAAACGGCCAGGTAGAGAGCATGAATAAAGTGATCGAATCTATAGTGAAAAAAACAGTTGCCTCACACAGACGTGACTGGGCTTATAGATTGCCAGAAGCCTTGTGGGTGTATCGAGCAACATGGAGAGGTACCAAGGGGTATTCACCATATTAGTTGGTATTTGGAAAAGAGCCCATATTTATGATAGAGTTTGAAATTAATACATTAGGAATAGCCCATGAGGTGGGTTTAGACTTAAATGAAGCCCAGGCCAAAAGATTACAGCAAATCAATGAGTTGGATGAAATGAGGCTCTCTACTCTTCAACACACTGCATTAATTCAACAACAGAGAGTACAATGGCATGACGCCCTCATCAAAGAGAAAATCTTCCACGAAGGAGATTGGACACTCCTATATGATTCCAGGTTTCAGGATTTCCCAGGAAAACTCCAGACACGATGGCTTGGACCTTACAAAATACAAAAGGTGCATGATAATGGCACCATCACATTAACCTCCGTTGATTGATCTGGGCATTCCTTCAAATTAAACGATCATTTAGTGCGACTTTACGACAAACCGCTTAATCGAGAATCCTTTTACCAACAATTACAGGAATATTCCATGATGCAGATTCTTGTTGAGGGAGAAAACTCCTCCTCAGCACCCATTCTCTGCATCATTTCTTTATTTTGAAATATGTACATAATTTTTTTTTATTTTTTTTTCTTGTTTTTTGTGTGCAGAATTTATTTCTTAAGTTGTTCCTTTCTAAGGAACAACAACGGTTTATCTCAAGAAACAGCGTGTTTGAGTGTTTTTTTTTGTTGTTCCTTTCGAAAGGAACAACAGTTTCTTGCTGGTTTTTTGTTGTTCCTTTCAAAAGGAACAACAGTTTGATTGCGAGTTTTTTTGTTGTTCCTTTCCAAAGGAATAACAGTTTTTTGCCGCGCGTTGTTGTTGCTCCTTTCCAAAGGAACAACAGTTTTTTTCCTATTTCTTTCCAGAGAAACAACAATTTTTCGCATGTTTTTTTTTTGTTGTTCCTTTCCAAAGGAACAACATTTTCGCAGATTGTTTTTGTTGTTCCTTTCTAAAGGAACAACACTTTTTGAGTATATTTTTTTTTCTTGATTTTGAACAGCATTTTGAGGATTTTTATGAATTATTCATGACTCTCTTGATGGAAAACACACAATTTATGTAAGGATACACAAATTAGAAATTACTGAAATCATCAAATCAAGAGAAATTGTTATTTTTAAGAAATAGTTTTGCAATGATAAGGAAAAGGAAAAGACACAACCATTTATATTTCTTTGCTGTCCTTATTCTCATTTAAATTAATATGATTGGATATTTTTATCATGTTGGTTCTTCCCTAAACTATCTCTCTTTGATCTTTATTTATTAAATAATAATAAAGGCATATCTTTTTCCATTAAGATGTCTAGACTTCTTCCACCATCCCTACTCTTAAGGAGTGTTGAGCCATTCTCTATATATAAGTAGGGAAGTGCTATATATGAAAAAAACGGATAAAAGAAAAGAAATTATGTAATTATTAACAATTCTATGATATGGCAAATGGAGGATAGGGGGTCTCATCAAGAGCCAACCTACCATGATCATAAGGAAGAAGTGAAGTGGCATTCCCATTATGGCCATCACACCAAGGATATGGTCCAATGGCAACTCATAAAAAATAATAAAAAGTCCATGGAATAGGAGGTCTCATCACAAGCCGACCTGTCCACCTGTCATTTCTTCCTGGTGAATGGCATTATGGTTCATCTGGTTCCCAAGCTAGCACAATGGCCTCCATCATGACATTACAAAGCACTTCCCTAGGCATAAATAAAGGATAATGGTTCCAAGGGTGGAAAAGAAACTTTTTCATGGTTATAGACACATGTGGGCAACAGAGCTCTGCTGATGGTATTGGAGTCACACTTTTCAAATAAATAGTAAGGATGAACCTTTTTCTTATATCTTTACATAAGATCAAATGAGAGGATACTTTTAAACCCTTTGTTTTGAACCTATTATACATGAAAATTATTCATAACCCGATCATAATAGTTTATGAGAGCAATGATCGCATAAGTACTTGTTTTTACATCATCCGTCCCTTCCATTATCTTCGAATCATTGTATGAACGTTTCCATATCTATTCGAAATTTAATATATGCATCGATTTTAGTAATGTAATAATTTGTGATTGTATCATAAGTGTGTATGCTCTTCAATACTGTACAACTGTTGTGCAGTACCTTTGCTCTTCTGTTCCACGGTCGAGGATGACCTATCATTCTTCAAAGGGGGCGCGGATGCCTTTTAATGTTTGCATGCGGGTTAAATGCTTATATTCTTGGTAATAGTGAAGGCTTAACGTTATTATTCTGATATTCACTAAATACTATGTTGTGCTATTCCATTGCATTTCTGTGCATTTGTAAGGAATTAACAGTGTGTAGGTAAAATGGGAGGATGACCAATTTGTAGTGAGCTGCGGGTGCTAGTTGTTTCAAGCACTGCACAAGAAATTATGGAAAAATTGGGATGGATTACATACCTCACAAGACTACAAAAACCACATGAAACGGTAGCTATCGAGTTTTTACAGAATTTGCAGGAAGGTTACTCCATGGTTAGAGGTAGACAGATAGCAGTAACAGATGAAATAATTGCAGAGGTGTTTGGTCTACCAGCGGAAGGAGCCATATGGACCCATAAGAAGGTGAAACTCTAGGATTCCATGAAGCTTTTCTGAGATGAAGGGCAGAACCAGGTTGTCAAAGGGAAAGGATTTCAACCAACGTCATTGGGAGAACCATGGACAGAGTTGGAAAAAGTAGTCTAGGCCTACATAACATGTGAAGGGAGGAAAGATGTGGTAAGACCTCGCCACCTTAAGCTATTAGAAGTGTTAAAATAGAAATGTACCATAAACCTACTTGCATTTTTAAATTCTTTATTGCATGATGTTACCTATAGTCTAAGAAAATCTCATCACACAGACATGGTGGTAAGCCACCATTACTTAATCAGACTGATAGTAAGTTACAACCTTTCCCAACAACATACCAATTGGGAAGAACTGACATTTTTGATTGATGGAGGATTAGCCCTACCTACCCCAAAACACAAGAGAATGGCTAGCACAGTAGCAGAGCCATCAAAGCATAGAAAATCCTCCCGGTTAAAAAGATGTAGGGGGATGATAGAAGGCCTTCAGGGTAGCAGTAGCCAGCCCTTGGAATTTCCCAGCTTGGAGGATGAACAACCCCCACAACTTGAAGGAGGGAGTCACTGCATTGATGAGGATGAAGAATAAATGAGCCACCACACCAGTGGTGAGGAATAAATTCACCACACCAGTGGCAAGGAAAAAAGTAGCGCGGGAGAAGGAAATGATGAAGAAGAGGTAATTGAGGAAGAAGAAGGAAGTCCTCATACTAGTGTAGAGGAAGAGATTCGCTACTCTGATGAGTAAGAAGGTAGTTACCATACTTGTCAAGAGGAAGAAGATAATCGCAGCAGTGAGAATAAAAGAGAGGGAGCAGAGCCTCCCAAAACCACCACTGCAAATTCACCACAAAGCCCTTTGTAAGAGGACCAATTGGCCCAAATTTTTGCCAACATGAGCGAATATGTGCAGCCCCACAACCCACTGAACCTTAATGTTGATATCAACCAATTGCAGGAGAAAGTTATTACCAATAAAGACACAGTTGAGGGAATGCCGAATGAAATAGAAAGAGGAAAACCTAATGGAATAGGAGAATCATATAGGGTTACTTCCCCTAAGAAGTGTGGATAGGAAGAGGTGAACACTGAAGCAGTGTTCCAAAATGAAAATTCTCAGGGAAAAACAGAGCCAATTGGGGTTATTACCCCTGAAGAATGTAGCCGAGAGCATATGAATACTGAAGAAGTGCTCCACACAGAAAACAAAGAAGCAAGCCCAATCGAAGGCACCACTGCTGAGAAGCAAACCCCAGCTAAGAAATTGGGTTCAGAAAAAGGAACAGTCGTTCCAACAAGGAGGAGAAAGAAAGTAACTGAAATTGAGAAACTTCGTAGGGAACGAAAGAAACTTCAAAAGCTAGTGGAACAACTTATGCAGACTATTAGGGTTCTTGAAATGAAGCAAATGCCCAAACAAACCCCAAAGAAGAGAAGCATAGTCACCAAACGAGCCCCGAAAAAGAGGAAATTAGCCACTAAAATAAAGCCCCAAGTTATAGAGACTATGGAAACCTAGGCTAAGCCTAATCATGAAGATATGGAACAACAGGAAGTTGTTCCAGATACAGCTGTTCCGGATGAAGCAACCTCAAATGAAAGTGCACAAGCCTGTAATCAAAACATTTTTAGTGATCCTACTATAGCCAAAATCCAAGAGGAGTTGGCACAGGCTCGATAGGAAAGGGAAAAAATTGAAGAGGATACTATCCCTAGAAGAAAATACCAGGAGTTGTAGCAGCATATGAAGAACATCCATGCAGCAGAGGCTGAAGCCTATGAGAAGTGTCGGAAGGCAGAGGACAAGGCTGAAAAGGTAATGAATAAATTAAAAATAGCCCGAAATTGAATGGATACTCTCTTCTCATTATACACAGATGTTTTAGCTTGTAGATGCCCTGCCAAGAATTATGCTTTATTTTTATTAGAGAGATATTTACAGTTAAAAATTAAAGCAGTTAGGGTAGGAAAGTCTATAGAGTTAAACACCATAGAGGATTTTGTAAAATGCTGTAAAATCTATGGGGTTAAGGTACAACGTCTCGTTTGTGAGTTTTATTTGCATAATCTTATATTGGAGAATGAAATTGAGATAAATCCTAGCCCTTTTGTGGGTGAAATCCAATACCAAGCATTTATTTCATTTGCTGTCAATAAGTTGAAATGGCTCAAAGTCTATAATTCTTTCCAAAGGCAAGAAAATGAGTTAGACTTGTGGGTTAGGAGTGAACCAAAACACCCATTACAATTATGGGCTAGGCAGAAGAATCTAATGACAAGAGAAGGTGTTATCAAAGCATTGGGGCCTGTCCATAAAGCAATTGTCTTGAATGGGGTAGAATATTTTCTATCTATTAGAGACCAGGCCTATATAGCAGCTAAAGTTCGATGGGGGTTTTCCAATCGGAATGTTCAAAATAGAGAGCCATTTAACTATAAAAATTTTGTATTAGCTACCGGCCGCTTCGTTCTCTATAGCAACCTCATTTTGAGGGAAGGCCCATTCTGGCTAGGGTGTAGGTTTTGAAGCCCCATTACATGGTATCCTGCAATAGATTATAAAGCCATTTATAAGCTGCCTGAAGGACAGACAGGACATATCTTCGAAGCTTTAGCTGCAAATCATGGTTTTAGACCTCTTAATGAAAAACCCTATCCAACATATTCTTTAACTGCTTTACATGTAAACTATGGTTTTCATGAGGACATGAAAAAGGGTAAGTAGGGGGGTATGTTGAGCGTTGAAAAAGGTATGAATTCACCATGTATTTTCCCATCATTTTCCTTTAAACATAACTCTTTTTGTTCTAGAAAGGCGATTTATTATAGAATTATGATAGAATTGCAAAGACTTATGTTTATTGTAAAAAGTAACTAAAAATTGCCTTTTATTGTCAAAAATAGGAATCAAATGAGGTGAACAACTATACCAGAGGCGAGGCTAAAGCAGGAGTAACTTTTGTTCCTCCAGTGATAGACCATATCCAGTCAAAGAGAAGAAAATTAGAACACATTGCTAAGAGAAGGCAGGGAACAGCATGGCTTCAGCCGAAGAAGATGAAGTGATAGCTAAAGAAAGAAAGGAAGTGAATCCCTCAGGATCCTTCGATCCTGAGGGATCGATGTTGAGTTTTATCTTGTTCCTTGTCTTATCCGTCAAAACTGTTATAAAAAGGCAATGTCTTTAGAGATCGAAGGAGTCGAATCATTGATTAAAACATTTATCTTGTAATTCTGCACTTTATTGACTCTCGTGATCAAAGAGCGGTCGTTGTAAACACTTTTTATGTTTAATTAATACAAATACGCGTCTCAGTTCCATTTCTTAGCTCTGCAGTAGCCCAGCGGTGTTTCACTATTGGCTAAGGGCCCGGCCCTAGTGGAATCAATCTGATGTTTGTATTTCTATCTTTTAATTACCATTGTGTGATAATTGTGTTTATTTTTATTACGTTTGTGAAGTTAATTAGGTGTTGTTTAATTTCTTATTGGTATTTCTGTGTCACATTATTGAATTGCATTGTTGTTCCATTTCAACAAGGATCTTAATTCCTTTATTATTCATCCTGTTATTGCTTATCAAGATTTGTTGTTCAATATTTAACTCTATTTGTTGTTCCATTGGATTGTTGTTCATTTAGGGTTGCTACTTAATAACGTTTTTTGTTGACAGGGTTTGGTGTTCAACAGAGTTCGTTAGTTGATTTCATTAAGTTAAGATTTGATTCATTAGTTAGCATTTGTTTTTCAATTCCAGTGTGTTGTTCATTTCCAATTCATTAGTTTCCAGATTGCAGAAGCTTGCTTTAAGGAGTTCTTCCTAGTTTACTTTCAATAGAAGTTAGTTCAACTTATATTTCCCTTTGATTGCTTGAAATCAGGACTGTCAACTATAGATAACATTGGTTATTACTTCCAAGTTCCCAGATTGATTGCCTTGTTCCAGTTTGATTTTAGTTGCATCAATTTCTAAAGGAATGAGTTATTGCTACTGTATCCTTGATTGATGTTTGCTGAGTGAATAGTTGAGTTTCAAAGAATTTGAGTTTGTGTTACTGTAATTAGATTTCTCTTCCAAGAATTTGTTTACTTTTGTATTTAGAATATTCTACTGCATCTCACACATCATTTCTCTTAGCTCAAATTGTAGCCTCAAATAGAGTACACTCTTGAAACAAAAAGTTGTTCTGAGATTGATGATTAATGTAGGATAAATAGGTGCTAAAGAGATACATTTTATACCTCAACACCTACGCAGGGCTATTCGGAGGTGCTGGGATTCTCTATGGAGAGGGATCCCTGGAGGTGAAGGTGGAACTCCTCGCTCCAAATATTCCTCTTGTCGTCGGGCTCTTGGAGGAGTCTATGCGCTACTCCGGACTAGAAGGATGGCTAGCAGGGGAATTTTTCAAGGAGCCCTAAAGCCATTCAGGCTGATTTTCCTCACCGTGATGGTAGCAGCCCGAGAGAGCTCCTCGTTGACCACCATGGATGGTGCGCTGGTGCAACCTGGGGGCCATTGCACACTTGGGTGGTGTGGCAAGCGGAGAATAGGGACCAGGAAAACTGCAGAGGTTGGGGGACTGGGGCACAGGATGCAATGCACTCAGCAAAGGGGATCTGCGTAGCTTCACTCTAGGACTTGGAATACATAGCTGATTGGTTTCAACAAACTTCCAAATTGGAGGAGCAGAATGCAGCAAAGAGCATATGATAGATGGAAGGAGCTGAGAGTGGTAGGATATATAGGAGTGCGGATGAGGCATGTCAGAGAGGATATGAGTGATAGGCATGTGAGTCTCAATCTGATGGACAGACGCAGATGGGTAAGCGAGGTTGCAAAATTGATTATGCAACATGGTAATTAATGGAGGTAAGGGTGAGGTGATGGTCTAGGTCAGGTGATACCAGGCCTGTCCATTCTGCGTGATCGATGTTTTTGTGAGGATCATGCGAGGTGATAACTGTGATTGGATCCGTAGCCGGTGGGGGATTTCCTTGAGGATCTCCATAGTCTATGTGAGTTGGGCTTTGCTATCCCCCCATGTCAGGAATGTCACCTACATCCAGGAGAAGTTGATCTTTCCGAATGAGGATGATACAATTCTATTTCATTGCCTCTTCTTCATTTTTCTCAAGGGTGGTGTCATGCAGAGCGCAATGGCTTTCCACCCCTTTGTTAGCAAGCAAGTCCGCAACTGCATTGGCTTTTCTGCGCACATGACCGAAAGTGATGGCTTTGTGGTTGTGCAACAGGAGTTCTAGTGCCTTGAACTTCTGAGAAAGTCTCCAGCTATTGGAGACTTTCGAAGAAGCAGTGCTGAGAAGGATATGCGTGGCTACCATGGTTATAATTTTCGAGTCCCCTTCCACTTCCAGAGGGAAGTAGTGGAAGTCTATGGCAGTTTGAATACCCTGTATCATTCCGTCCAGTTCAGCTGAGTTATTGTTGTCCCATCCAATATTTGTTGGCAATATGATGCAGAGTGTTGTCCTTGATGGCAACCCACTGAATGAAGATGAAGACATACGATTGTTGACATGTGTTGTCCTTGATGGCAATCCACCTGATGAAGTTATTCTTGACATGATGGACTTGGTAAATGACGTTTGTTAGCAATATGATGATGAGTGTTGTTCTTGAAAGGCAACCCTCTTGATGAAGATGATGGAAGCTTGCTTGATGAAGTTGTGCTAGATAGAATATGTTCTTGATGGAGTAAATCTGATGTATCTACAGTGTGTACAGAAGGCAATGAAGAAAGGATTTCAGCATGTGCTAAATCTTGATGAAAAGAGTATGTCTCTAGGAATACGCGGATTTGCCTAGGGGAAGTCACGTATGCACGCGGGAATCAACATGCCAAGTCGCGTATGGGCAAAAGCGCTCTTAAAATGCAAAACCAGGAGTAACCACCATGGTATTGACCCATTGTATTGGGTAATGATTCGTCTAAATGGCCCCATCCAGGAATACCATCGGAAGCAATGTGGTTTGGCTCATGGTATTGAAATTGGGTAAACCTATATAAGGAGAAGAATTTCATTGTGAAAAGCATGAGTGTGGGGGCAAGATGTCTGAGCTTGAATGAATACTTCTCTCTGAAGTATATCTGAATGGAAAGGGTTACAGTCGAATGAAAGATCTGAATGTATGATGCACCGATGAAGGAGTGATGAAGAAGGGAATCTAGATCTGTATTGTACTTGTATTTTCTAGATCTGTTCATGGAAGGCTTAGATCTGAGATGAGGCGAACATCTGTCAGAGGCAAAAAGGGTAAATCTGAACTGAATATCTGATCTAAAGAAGTATGCTGCTCTATAATAGTTGAAGATCTATATGCTAGTTCGCCGCAGAGGAAGCGCGTATATACGCGGCTTCGCTGAAGAGAAAGCGCGTATGCGCAATAAAATTGGCTCTATAATTTGTACTGAAGTATACGCGGGTTTGTGTAAACGGAAGCGCGTATATACGCGACATAAGTGAAGTGAAAGCTCATATGTAAACTAGGGTTTGCTGAAGCATGGGGTATGAAACATTTGATCTGTTCTGTTGTATTACTGCTATCTAATCTGTGCTATCTGAATTGGTAAGTATCTGTTGGTGATGTATGTTTGAGCTTAAAAGTATGCAATGGGTCCAGTCTGAAAATATGATGAAACGTGGCCTGCAAGTGGTGTCCTAGTGGAAGCTTTGGATCTAGTGTGAAAATTGATGAAACGTGGTCCATATTGGTGTTGAGGGTTGTAGCCTTCAGTCAGGGGGTGGTATCTCCCTTCCAGGTGAGGCTGGTAAACGAGATCAGGGGGTCGTAGCTCCCTTCCAGGAGAGGCTGGTAAACGAGTCAGGGGGTTGGAGCTCCCTTCCAGGAGAGGCTGGTAAACGAGCACAGGTGGGTGCCTGCGTGCTGGTAGAGTCTGCACCGGCACATATGTTGTAAGATGTTTTCTCTATAATAAAATATTGAAGGCTGAGCAACTGCAGCGGTGGTTTTCTCCCGACTTGGGTTTCCACCTAAAAATCCGGGTGTTCATGTGTGATGCTTTGTGTGATGATTTACTCTTCTCTTACTGTTCATGTTTACTGTTTATTAAACATCTGATGAATGAATGATGGAATGATTTAAGTGAAGATCTAATAACATAATTAGATATCTGTGTATACGCGAGTTTCATAAAGGGTATCCGCGTATATACGCGAGTCTATTTCAGGAAAGTAGCGTATGGGTTTTAGAAGCAAGAAAAAGTAAAAGTTTTGAATATGCAGAAAATACTGATTCACCCCCCCCTCTCAGTATTTTTCCCAACAATTGGTATCAGAGCAGGTCCTTCTGCAGAAGCTTGATCGCTTGAAGGAGATTCGTCGCAATGGGAAGTCAAGAAGGAGTAATGTCTATAAAGCCACCTCTATTCAATGGAAGCAATCTGATATTCTGGAAGGTACGAACAAAAGCATATCTGCAAAGTCTTGGTGCGGATGTATGGGCAATCGTGGAAGAAGGTTATCAATACCCGGCAAGTATTCCTACTGATGCAGCAGAAAGGAAGAAGTATGAAATCAATGCCAAAGCAGTGAATGTCTTATTAGGAAGCATGTCTGAATCAGAATTTGCTAAAGTGATGTACTACATTCAGCAAAAGAGATATGGGACAAAATCATTCTAAGCTATGAAGGAGATACAAAGGTAAAAAATGCAAAACTCCAAACTCTTAGAATCGAATATGAGAATTTGAAGATGCATAGTGATGAAAATGTTGCCAGTTTCTTTCTTCTTCTAGATGATATTGTAAATCGGATGAGAAATTTGGGTGAAACCATAACCGATACTACTCTAGTGGAAAAATTCTTAAGATCCTTGACTTCAAAATTTGACTCCAAAGTTTCAGCTATTGAAGAAAGGCAAGATCTGCAAACTCTTACTATTGTTCAATTACATGGTATTCTGATTGCTTTTGAAATGAGGCAAGGAGGCCCTTCTCAAATCAAAGAAGCTGCTTTTAAGGCATCAG
Organism: Pinus albicaulis; assembly: GCA_034641835.2. Lineage (NCBI taxonomy): Eukaryota > Viridiplantae > Streptophyta > Pinopsida > Pinales > Pinaceae > Pinus > Pinus albicaulis. The sequence continues at coordinate 658,841,434 of CM076582.1, read as the reverse complement.
CAAAAGGAAAAGAAAAGGAAGTTGTCAAAGAATCCAGCTATATATCTGAAGAAGAAGAAGAAGCAAATTTTGTGAGAAGACTTCAACTAGGTACCAAAAAGTTCAAAGGTAAGCTTCCTTTCAAATGTTTCAATTGTGGAAGAGTTGGTCATTATGCTGCAAAGTGTTCTTATAAAGAAACTTCGGCTAAAGGAAAAGAAGTAGCAAGAAAGAATAAGAATCGATCTAGCACAAGAAAAATTTATTACACTAATGAAGACAGTGATGGATCATCTAATAGTGAGGAAGAATGTGAAGAAGACTTTAGACTTCTCATGGATTTTGAACAAAGAGACGAAAAGGATACTTTTGTGGATTCTCTAGAGGACAATGATTTTCTTGAAGAAAACAATCAACTCAAAGTAAGCCTAGAAGAAAAGAACATAATCATAGAGACTCTTGAAAATCATCTTGAAGCCAAGGAAAAACGCATTGAGGAATTGGAGTGTGAAATAGTAAGTCTAAGGAAAGATAATGAGAAAGTGAAGACTCTCAATCTTAGATTTGCTAAAGGTTTAGAAACCTTAGATGAGATTATCAAGACACAACGGTCCCCTCTTATAAAAACAGGTCTTGGATATACTGGGGAATCTTCCCAGACTTCAGCACCAAATTATCTGAAAGCAGTCACAACTGGTTCTCTTCACTCAGCCACTCAGCAAGGGAACAACGGATCTTTACAGGTAAAGCATGATCATCTCAAATCAAGGATAACTAACAGGGAGATCCCTCAAAGAAGCAACAACCAACAGGTAAATTCAAATAGAAGATTTCATGATCGCAGAAATTTCTACTTCAATGGACAATGTTTCTCATGTCACAATTTTGGTCATAAAGCTGTTCAATGTGTTGCATATAAAACCATCATGACAATAGAAGCAAGAAAGAAAAGGATGAATATTGAACCAAAGAATAACACCTATAACAACTTTTCGACTCTTCAAAATGAAGTTGAATGTACTTATTGCAATAAATTTGGTCATGAAGAATCTGAATGCAGGAGCAAGGTTCAGCCAAAAGAACATGTTCCCTCAAGCTCTAAAGTATGGAAAAAGAAAGAAATACAGGTTGAAAATTGTGGGATAGCATTATTTGCAAAAGGTGAAGAAAATCAATGGTACATTGATAGTGGGTGCTCAAGACACATGACAGGTGACAAAAGAAAACTTCTTACATATAATGCTTTAGAAAAGGAAAAGAAAGTTACATTTGGAAATGATACTCCTGCTGTAATTAAAGGAAAAGGGTCAGTATTTCTAAAAGAAAAGGTGAAGGCTAATGATGTCATGTATGTGGATGGATTAAGGCATAACTTGTTAAGTGTAATTCAAATGTGTGATCAAGGAACAAAAGTGGTCTTTAGTTCAAAGGAATGTGTGGTTCGTGATCTTGATACAGGTAAAATCATTATAAAAGGAAAAAGAAATCCTAGCAACCTGTATGTACTGAACGGCATAGATCAATGTTACTTGAGAAAGTCTTCAGAAAATTGGCTATGGCATAGAAGGCTGGGGCATATGAGCTTCTCTCAAATCAACAAAGCAAGCAGACTTCAAGCTATTCATGATCTTCCCAATATTAATCTACCAGAAAGTATCATATGCAAATCTTGTCAATTCGGTAAGCAGACCAGAGTACGATTTAATGCCAAAGAAGGATCATCAAGTGAGCCTCTTGAACTCATTCATACTGACATATGTGGACCTATGAGGAAAAATTCACCACGTGGGGAAGAATACTATATCTTATTTGTTGATGATTACTCTAGAATGTGTTGGATCGGGCTCATTAAACACAAAGATGAAGCATTTGAAAATTTTCAAATCTTCAAAGCTTTAGTTGAAAATGAATTAGATCTAAAAATCAAGTGTCTTAGATCTGATCGAGGAGGAGAATATACATCAAATGAATTCTTTGAATTTTGTGAACAACATGGCATAAAAAGACAATTCTCTATAGCAGGCACTCCACAACAAAATGGCGTAGCAGAAAGAATGAATAGAACAATTCAACAAATGGCTAGAGCTATGCTCGATGATTCTGGAACTCCTGACATGTTCTGGGGAGAAGCAGCACATACAGCAGCTAACATTCTCAACAAAGCTCATGTTCAGGTAAATAGTGACAAAACTCCATATGAACTATGGTATGGTAATTCTCCATCTGTGAAGCATTTTAGAGTTTTTGGAAGTAAATGCTTTATCAAAAATAATGATGAAAAGCTTGGCAAGTTTGAACCTAGATCAGATGAAGGGATATTTCTTGGTTACTCATCTTCAAGCAAAGCATACACATGTTACAATAAAAGGCTTTGAAATATTGTTGAATGTATTGATGTTGTTATTGATGAGTCTCCTGCAGCTCCTAAAGAAGAAAAACAAACAACAAAAGAAGATGATGGTGACCTATGTCCTTCTACATCAAATGATATAGACAATGGATCCAATGAAGAACCTGAAGATGATCTATCTGGAAAAGCTCCATCAAGATATGTGCAAAAGAATCATCCTGAATCTCAAATTTTGGGTGACAAGGAATCAGGTGTACGAACAAGGAGAACTCTTGTGGGATCTTCTAGTCATCTGGCACTTCTATCCACAATTGAACCACACAATGTCAATCAAGCTAGAAAAGATGAATGTTGGAACCAAGCCATGAATGAAGAGCTTGATCAAATTGAAAAGAATGACACTTGGGAATTGGTACCAAGACCACATGATAAAAATGTCATTGGAACTAAATGGATTTTCAAGAACAAGTTAAATGAGAATGGGGATGTTGTAAGAAACAAAGCTAGATTGGTGTGCAAAGGGTATACTCAACAAGAAGGTATAGACTTTGAAGAAACTTTTGCTCCTGTAGCTAGACTTGAAGCCATAAGAATGTTTCTTGCTTTTTCAAGTTATCAACAAATCAAAGTCTATCAAATGGATGTTAAATCTTCTTTTCTTAATGGTGATCTAAGAAGAAGAAGTATATATAGAACAACCAGAAGGATTCATTTTGGGAAATGATGCAAATCTTGTTTGTAGACTTAAAAAGGCTCTATATGGTCTCAAAAAAGCTCCAAGGGCTTGGTATTATCGTCTTGACAAATATCTTCATCAACAAGGATTTTCAAAAGGGTCTGCTGATAGCAACTTATACACAAAAGTTGAAAATGACAAACTATTGATTGTGGTTGTATATGTTGATGATATCATTTTTGGGAGCAACGAAGAATCTTTGAGTCAAAAATTTTCTTCTGTCATGCAACAAGAATTTGAAATGTCTTTACTTGGGGAACTAACATTCTTTCTTGGCTTGCAAGTGCATCAAACTGCAGATGGTATATTCCTATCACAAGCAAAATATCTTAAGCAAATTCTGAAGAAGTATGGCATGGAAGAATGCAAACCCGTAAGTACACCAATGATAACCGGATGCAATCTCAGTTCTCATGATGATTCTCCCACGGTGAATCAACCAGAATACAGATCAATGATAGGGAGTCTACTTTACCTCACTGGGACTAGACCAGACATTATGCATGCAGTTGGGATTGTTGGACGATTCCAAGCTAATCCAAAAGAGTCTCACCTTCAGGCTGTTAAAAGAATATTCAAATATCTACAAGGAACTCAAGACTTTGGTCTATGGTATCCAAAGAATGCCGATCTTACTCTTCATGCTTACACTGATGCAGATTGGGCTGGAAGTGTTGATGATCGGAAAAGCACTAGTGGTGGTGCATTCTATATGGGACCCCGTTTAGTATCTTGGTTCAGCAAGAAGCAAAATTCTATTGCCTTATCTACAGCAGAAGCAGAATATGTGGCTGCCGCATCTTGTTGCACTCAACTCCTTTGGATGATGCAAACCTTACAAGATTTTCAAATCAAATGTACACCTCCCGTCCCCATTAAGTGTGACAATACAAGTGCCATCAGTATTTCAAAGAATCCTGTTATGCATTCGAAGACCAAGCACATTCCGATCAAGTATCACTTCTTACGTGAACAAGTGCTTGAGCAAAAGGTGAAGTTGGAGTATGTTCCCTCCAAAGAACAAGTTGCTGATATCTTTACCAAACCTCTGCCCAGGGAAGCGTTCGAGTATCTAAGATAGAAGCTGGGAGTGTTCTCTGCCAGTCAAAAGAACAAATCTGCATAAATTTAGAAGATGGCATTGGATACGCGGATTTCCTGAAACACAGTCACGTATATACGCGAGTTCATGCACAAAAAACCGCGTATGTATGATTGCTGACAAATTTCTGTTTGGGGTCAGCTCTCTTCAGCACAGCTGCAGTGCTGTTTGGTATCTCTGATACTGTTTGGTATCTCTGGTGGTGTTCCAGTTCTCATAATTCTATTTCTAATGTTTTGATAAATATGCCTTGATGATTTGTTGGTGAAAGTGTTCAAGATGCACAAACTAAGGGGGAGCCTTAGTCATATGAAAAGGATGCTTGGATGCACAGTTTCAGGGGGAGCATTAGCTTTGCTGAGTATAATGCATTGTTGGCATTATGATGGTTCTGAAATATGTTCTCTTTCTTGAGGACTTTTTGGTGTTGGTTATCAATAGTCATATTTGTATTTTGATGAAAAGGGCATGTTGAGATCCATGATGTAAAATTGTAATATTCAGTCATGTAAGGACTTGTCAAAGTTGTAAACCCACTTGGTTGGGTAGCTGAGTTAATTTATGTAAATCCACTTGGTTGGATATTTGATGTAAGTATGAGTCTTTGGTGATAGGAAGTTCATAGAGTCATGTACTTCAGTGGAAAATATGTTTGAAGATTCAGCATGAACTCAGGGGGAGCTTGGTCACTTCTGTATTGCTTCTTCCACATGAGGAGAAAAGGGAGAGAGTATGTTGGTTTTTGATCAGCCCTTTTCCCTTGATGTCAAAGGGGGAGAGTGACATGGTGTTTTGAATGGTGTCATTGTATTCTTAATGTACCTATCTGTTGTGGTAACCAAACACCATCGTGGTTGCCATCAAGTCCAAAGGGGGAGATTGTTGGCAATATGATGCAGAGTGTTGTCCTTGATGGCAACCCACTGAATGAAGATGAAGACATACGACTATTGACATGTGTTGTCCTTGATGGAAATCCACCTGATGAAGTTATTCTTGACATGATGGACTTGGTAAATGACGTTTGTTAGCAATATGATGATGAGTGTTGTTCTTGAAAGGCAACCCTCTTGATGAAGATGATGGCAACTTGCTTGATGAAGTTGTGCAAGATAGAATATGTTCTTGATGGAGTAAATCTGATGTATCTACAGTGTGTATAGAAGGCAATGAAGAAAGGATTTCAGCATGTGCTAAATCTTGATGAAAAGAGTATGTCTCTAGGAATACGAGGATTTTCCTAGGGGAAGTCGCGTATGCACGCAGGAATCAACGTGCCAAGTCGCGTATGGGCAAAAGCGCTCTTAAAATGCAAAACCAGGGGTAACCACCATGGTATTGACCCATTGTATTGGGTAATGATTCGTCTAAATGACCCCGTCCAAGAATACCATCGGAAGCAATGTGGTTTTGGCTCATGGTATTGAAATTGGGTAAACCTATATAAGGAGAAGAATTTCATTGTGAAAATCATGAGAGTGGGAGAAAGATGTCTGAGCTTGAATGAATACTTCTCTCTGAAGTATATCTGAATGGAAAGGGTTACAGTCGAATGAAAGCTCTGAATGTATGATGCACCGATGAAGGAGTGATGAAGAAGGGAATCTAGATCTGTATTGTACTTGTATTTGCTAGATCTATTCATGGAAGGCTTAGATCTGAGATGAGGCGAACATCTGTCAGAGGCAAAAGGGTAAATATGAACTGAATATCTGATATGAAGAAGTATGCTGCTCTATAATAGTTGAAGATCTATACGCTAGTTCGCCGCATAGGAAGCGCGTATATACGCGGCTTCGCTGAAGAGAAAGCGGGTATGCGCAATAAAATTGGCTCTATAATTTGTATTGAAGTATACGCGGGTTTGTGTAAACGGAAGCGCGTATATACGCGACTTCAGTGAAGTGAAAGAGCGTATGAAAATTAGGGTTTGTTGAAGCATGGGGTATGAAACATCTGATCTGTTCTGCTGTATTACTGCTATCTGATCTGTGTTGCCTGAATTGGTAAGTATCTGTTGGTGATGTATGTTTGAGATTAAAAGTATGCAATGGGTCTAGTCTGAAAATATGATGAACTGTGGCCTGCAAGTGGTGTCTTAGTGGAAGCTTTGGATCCAGTGTGAAAATTGATGAAACGTGGTCCATATTGGTGCTGAGGGTTGTAGCCTTCAGTCAGGGTGTGGTATCTCCCTTCCAGGTGAGGCTGGTAAATGAGATCAGGGGGTCGTAGCTCCCTTCCAGGAGAGGCTGGTAAACAAGTCAGGGGGTTGGAGCTCCCTTCCAGGAGAGGCTGGTAAACAAGCACAGGTGGGTGCCTGCATGCTGGTAGGAGTCTGCACCAGCACATATGTTGTAATATGTTTTCTATATAATAAAAGATTGAAGGCTGAGCAATGGCAGCGGTGGTTTTCTCCCGAATTGGGTTTCCACCTAAAAATCCTGGTGTTCATGTGTGATGCTTTGTGTGATGATTTATTCTACTCTTACTATTCATGTTTACTGTTTATTAAACATCTGATGAATGAATGATGGAATGATTTAAGTGAAGATCTAATAACATAATTAGATATCTATGTATACGCTAGTTTCATAAAGGGTATCCGCGTATATACGCGAGTCTGTTTCAGGAAAGTAGCGTATGGGTTTTAGAAGAAAGAAAAATCAAAAGTTTTGAATATGCAGTAAATACTGATTCACCCCCCCCCCCCTCTCAGTATTTTTCCCAACAATATTCCCATAGTAGATCGAAGAGGATCTCCCTTGGTGTTCTTGATGACTCCTCCAAAGCCCGCTATACCAGGGTTACCTTTAGAGGCCCCATCAGAATTGCATTTGAAGAAGCTTCGGGGAGGGGGCGACCAAATGTCTGGGGTCAGAGATCTTCCTGTGCTTCTGGGGGTGATTTCCATGGGGGTGGTAAGACTAATTTGCTAGTTTTTCCAAATGTGACCTTCAGCTGCTTCAGTGGGTAGGTCCTCCTTACTCCACACATCTAAGGCCAAATTTTCTGTAAGATTGTTGTAAATCCTATCCCAAATATGTTCAAGTGTAGAAGTTTTGTCTTTGAAAATGTGACTATTTTTCTCCTTCCAGATGTTCCAAATGAGGATGTCTGAGGTAATTTGCCATAATCTATTCAAAAAATTGTTCTGGAAAGGATTATATTGCCAATTGCTGATGGTTTGAGTGATGTTTCCCCTTGCATGGTTGGATCGTTGGTAGAGGGCAGCCATTCTGTCCCATAGGGAGCTAGCCTTTGAACATAGGTCTAGTAGGTGGTCGATGGTTTTTGAGTTGCCATGACAGAGAGGACATATGGAGGGCCCCTCAAACCTGCGTTACAAAATATTCTCCCATGTGAGTATGCGGCGTTTACTGAGCACCATAGGAACTAGGCTATTTTGGGCCATAAGTTTGCTTTCCGGATCTTTTTCTAGATGATATTGACAGATTTGGGATCTTACTGATGGAGTAGATGATATGCTTCCATGGTTGAGTAGGTACCACTTGGCATGTGTCCCCAACGACGTATGTCTGGCCCAATTTTGATTTGGATTTTCCTTTTTGTGCATAGCTCCTCCCAGATGTCAGTATTTCTTTCATTATTCCAGTTGTTTTTCCATCTGCTGGTATGCATCCATTGCCTATATCGCTGAGATGTGTCTTCTGTATATAAGTCATGAGTCTTTCGATGTTGCCTATTTTGGAGCGCTGCCTTCCATAAAGGTCTCCAGAATATGGAGGAGAGGCTTGGCATTTGTTTCCAGGAGTCCTCCCAGAATCTGGCTTGGTTTCCTTCTCGAAGTTCCCAAAAGTTGTGGTTTTGGATAATTCCCTTTTGAATACTGACTGCTTTCCATATTTGGGAGCCTGGAAAATCTGAGTTGTATCTGATGAGATCATCCTTTGACTAGTGCTGCGCATACTTGGTCGTCCATAGGTTGGCCCAGGGGGTATTGGGATTGGAAACCCGTTTCCATCAGATGCTCCCTCCCATTATGTTGTTGTTGTGTTTAGGATCTCATAGACCTAAACCTCCCTGATGCTTTGGGGTGCACAAATATTTCCAGTTGATTAAGGCCCATTTGTTTTTTCCTTTGGTGCCTCCCCATAGGAATCTCTGTTGTAGGGTGTGCATGGCTTTGGGGACCCATTTGGGGGTTGTAAGAACTGAGAAAAGGTAAATGGGAAGATATTGCAAGACATATTTGATGAGGACCAGACGACTCACAATGTTCAGAGTGCGGTGAGTCCAGATGGAGAGATGAGTTTCCATTTTGTCAAGTAGAGCTCACCAGGAGGAGCTATTGATGGCCGAGTCACTGAGCGGAGCTCCCAAGTATTTTGAGGGTAGGGAGGCAATGGTGAAACCGAGGATGCGAGCAATGTTGCATTAGGTCAGAGGAGGGGTATGGAAGAAAAATATATGAGATTTGTCCTGGTTGATCTCTGTTCTAGAAGCTTCAGAGAAGGAATTGAGGAAAAATTTGAGGGTATGGGCTTCCTGGACAGAGGGATAGCCCATTATCAAGTTGTCGTCCATAAATTGCTGATGAGAGGCTAGGGGCAGGTTGTGGAGAGTTAATCCCAAGCCTTCATCCATGATAATGAAGATGAAGGGAGAAAGGGAGTCTCTTTGTCTTATGCCTCTTGAGGGATTGAAGGTAGCAGAGGGATTTCGTGAACCAAAATGGAGTGAAAGGGGGAGATTATGAGATTCATGATCCATATGATCCAGGTGTGACTGAAGCCAAAAGCTACAAGGATATTTTTTATGTAATCCCAACTTAGTTTATCAAAAGCTTTGGAAATATCAATTTTGAGAAGCATACCTGGTTTTTTAGTAGTTTTGAGGGAGTGCATGACCTCATGGGTTAAGATAATTCCATCTAGGATCTGCTTGCCTTCCACATACCCTGTTTGCTCTAGGGAGATGATGAGAGGTAGAGTATTCTTCAACCTATTGGCCATGACCTTGAAGACAATTTTTTAAATAACATTGTAGAGGGCTATAGGTTTGTACTTACTGGGTGAGGTAGCTCTATCATCTTTTGGGATCAGAGTAATGAAGGTACCATTTAGAGCTGTTAAAAACCAATGAATGGACCTAGATTCCTCCACTACTTCCCAAACTTAATTTTGGATGATATCCCAGAAGAAGTGAAATAATTTTGTGGTGAATCCATCAGGCCTTGGAGATTTCCTAGCTTTTAATTGGAAGAATTCCTATTCCACCTCAGCAGTAGTGGTTGCAACCAGTAGCATCCTGTTGTGATCCTCTGTTATCAGCTTGGGGATGTGTTGAGTAATTTTCTTGATGGCTTCCTGCCTATGATTGTTGGGTTCTTGGAGGATGTCCCTAAAGTGGTTGCACATCTCCTATATGATGGCTTCTTGCATTTCCAGCCTTTCCCTAGCTTGATTATTGATGAAAGTGATTCTATTGTGCATTCGGTGTTGTATGGTGGATTGGTGGAAGAATTTAGTATTTCTTTCTCCTTCTTTGAGCCAATTGATTATGGATTTCTACCTCCATAAGGCCTCTTCCTGGCTCCTTATCTCCTCCAACTACGCATTCAGGCACTACTCCTGATGTGATGTCTCATCTGTGTGTCGATTTTGGATGATATTTTGTTGAAGAATTTTCATTTTGTCCTCTAGGTCTTTCTACTCCATGAATATATTACCAAATGTAGTTTTATTCAAAAATTTCAGATGTATTTTGAGAAGGTTCAACTTTTTTTGGAATTGAAGCATTTTGGTGCCTGGAGGGGAGACTATAGAAGACCACCATTGGGTTACAAGATCCTTAAACCCAGGGTGTATGAACCAGCAGTGTTCAAAACGGAAGGGTTTGAGAGCATGCTTACTTGGGTGGAGCCAATGGAGTTGTATCGACCAATGATCAGATCCCACTGTTGGGATGATGGTAGTGTCCAAATTCCCTCCTAGGCGGATGAAGTCGTCGGTGATGAGAAATCTATCTAACTGAGAGGCTATTTGTTGAGTACCTCCTCTTTTGTTGTTCCAAGTAAAGATCCCATTGGAGGTTTGGAGATCTATGAGATTGTTGCTTTGGATGAATTCTTTGAATCTATTACTATCAGGTTCAAGATGTTGTCTCCCGCCTTTCTTTTCCTGGAGGTTTTTAATCATATTGAAATCTCCTCCCAAAAGCCAGAGTGAATGGGCTCAGTGAATGTTGAGTTCCTCAAGATTGCGCAGGAGCATCAGTTTTTTCTTTGCATTTTGGGGTGCGTAGACATTGGTTAGTAGTCTGTGGATATCAGTACCTACCAGGTGGAAGTTACCCTGGATGAAGTTCTTGTTAGCTTGTAGGTTCTATAGTTTAATGATTTTATGGTTCCAGATGATGGAAAGTCCTCCAAAAGCCCCATTTGCATCAACTACTATAATGTTACTCCCTTTCCATATCTTTTTGAAGATGGTTTCCAGGGTGGTACTGGTAAATTTGGTTTCTTGCATGTAGAAAATTGCAGGGTATTCCTCCATAATAATTTTTTTTAAGATCATGTGCTTTGTGGGGCTATTGAGCCCTCGGATTTTCCATGAGATGAGCTTCATGGGATATATTGGGAGGTGAGGGCATAGAATCTGGTTAACTTGGGAAACCATCCAGATTCCACCATTTCTTTCCTACTTCAATAGTTTGTTGCAGGGAGGTTTTTCTTCCTATTTTTTGGGATTATTTTGCGAAGTATTGGGTGATGATTATTGTTCCTCCCTATATTCCTAGAGGGTAGCTACTGTGCCCTGGCTAGTATTTCCTCCATTTTTTCAATTTGTTGCTCTGGGATTGAGGTGTAGTCATTTTTGGTACTTGCTTCTTGTAGCCCTGCTATATCCAAACCTTCTAGATCTATGCTTTCTAGGTCTTCTTCCATTGCCTCTGGTATCTTTTCCATTATTGGTTCTTTTCCTTTGAGCTAGTCGTAGTCCATCTCCGTGTTGGTATTGGGAGGTTTTAAGAAGGTCTCTGATGAAAGCTTGTTTTGTTGGGCCTTTGCTGATTGTGTTTGCATAGTGGAGGTGCTTCTAACCTCCTTGCATGGAGTTGTTTCATTTTTTCTGAGCTGATTAAGGGCTGCGAAGCTGTTGCTGGTAGTTGGTGATTTTTTGTTCTGTTGTGGGGTAGCTCTTTTGCTATGTATTTTTTTACTTGCTACCTTCGTGAATCCCTCATTTTCCTATTCGTCACCCTTTTCCATTGTTTCCTTCTTATTCATAGGGAAATATCTGAATAGATGCCCATGTTGATGGCATTTCCTACCTCTGAAGGGAATGTTTTCATAGTCAACAATTTGAGTCCATTCATATTCTTCATGCAAGAGACTTGCCTCACCTGGGAGCAGTTTGGCTAGATTCATGTAGACACAGATGTGGGCATAGGTTGCATACTATTTGATTTTGGTTTATTTTGTGATCTTGACAAACTCCCCTAGGGCATTACTTATGTCTCGCAAGGTGAGTTTGTCCCAGTAGTCCCGTGGGAGTAAGTAGAGCCGGATCTAGACTGGTGCCCAGGTTAGATCTTGTTTGTCTGGGTTGAAGAGTTTCATCCAAGGTCAGAGGTATAAGACTGCCGAGTTGAAGAAATATGGCCCACCATCCATGATTTTTTCCTTATCTTTAGAGCAGGTAAAGATGATGTTAAAGAAGCCCTTTGTGCACAGTTGTAGATCTATGTGTCCTTCTAGTTTCCATTTCGAGGCTATCCATCCCCACAGTGCCTTTTACATGGGCCAGAAGCCCATGAAATTTCCTATTAGTGCATGATCTTTCATGAATTGTATTCTTCTTTTATGCGGTGCGCTGGGAGTTCAATCACTCTTTTCCTAGTTTCTTTTGGGATGAAAGTAGAAGATTTTGTAGTCGCATATTTTGTATTCGAGTTTCTTTCCTGCTGCATTATGGGTGTCGCCCCTGTATTTTATTGAGATGGTCTAGGGTTGTGTTGATTGGCGTTTTCAGCCCCTATCGCCGTCCCCATTGGTGAGTGACATGTTGGGGGGACAACAGCCCCCCTGCTAGGGTCAGTCATTGGAGAGTCTGCTGCTATCCGAATCTTAGTATACCATGGCTCTTACTGAAGGAGAAGGAATGTCAAGGGTAGTTGAAGCTAGAACCAATGAACCCTAGGTCATGGAGGTCAGCTTGATGAAAATCTCCACTAGGGTTTTCATTTCAAACCCAAGTGATCCCCCTTATTGTTATTTTTACTGTAGCCCCCTTATTGTTATTGTTGTGCCCATGTAGTCCCCATATTGTTATTATTGTGCCCCATAGAAGCCCACTATTGTTATTTTTGTGCCCTTACATTGTTATTGTTATGGCGGCTAGGATTATATTGTGACCCCTTGGACTCTTATATATAGAAATGAGGTTTTTTTCGTTTTTATCATCCAATAACTTTTCATTTATGTAATGTAAAGGAGGTTGACCCCTCGAAGAGGCTGATTTCTATTTTTTTTATCTATATTTTCTTATATATTGTGAGCTAGTTTCATATAAAAATTATTCATACTGATTTGTGTGGGCCAATGACGAAAAAGTCACCTAGAGGTGAAAAATATTTCATCTTATTTATTGATGAATTTACTATAATGTGTTGGATTGGTTTATTAAAACATAAAGATGGAGCATTTGATAAATTTAGACTCTTAAAAAATTTAGTAGAGAATGAGTTAGACTTAAAAAAAAAAAATTTAGATTTGACAAGGGGGTCCCAATTCATATCAGATGAATTTTTCAACTTTTGTGAAAAACATGGCATCAAGAGGAAATTATCTATAGCTAAGAATCCTCAAAAAAATGGGGTAGCAGAAAGAATGAAAAAAATAATTCAATAAATGGAACATGCCATGCTTGACGAGTCTGGGACACCTCGTACCTTCCGGGACGAAGAAACACATACAACGGTAACTATTCTCAACAAATCTCATGTCCGTGTAAACATTGATAAAAAACCTCATGAGATTTGGTTTGTTAAGCCTCCAACTGTCAAGCATTTTAGAGTCTTTGGAAGTAAATGTTACATAAAGAATAATAATGATAATATTGGAAAGTTTAAAGCTAGAGCAAGTGAAGGAATTATACTTGGTTAATCCTCTAGAAGTAAATGATACAAATTCTACAATAAAATACTTCAAATGATTGTTGAATTTATTGATTTTGTAATCGATGAAGTATGCATAGATTCCAAAATGGAAACACCTGCAGATGATAAATGTATTTCCACAACAAGCTAGAGGGATGTAAGGGAAGAAATCATTGAAGCATCAGAAGAAGGAATTAAAAATAATGAAGCATCAGAAAAGACTCCATCTAGGTATGTTCATAAAAATAATCTAGAATCTCAAATCCTAGGTGAAAAGGAATTTGGAGTACAAACTAGAACAGCCCTTGTAGGGACTCCTAGTTATCTAGCCTTAATATCAACAATTGGACCAAAAAATGTAAATCAAGCAAGAAAAGATGAATGTTGGGTTAAGGCTATGAATGAAGAACTTGACTAAATAGAAAAGAATCATACGTGGGAATTAGTACGTAGACCTCATGATAAGAATGTTATTGGGATAAATTGGGCATTCAAAAATAAATTGAACGAAAATGGAGAAGTAATTAAAAATAAAGAAAGACTCATTTTCAAAGGCTATGCCCAACAAAAAGGAATAGAATTTGAAGAAAAAATTTCTCTTGTAGCCAGATTTGAAGCCATAAGAATGTTTCTTTCCTTTTCAAGCTTTCATCATTTCAAATTTTATCAAATGGATGTTAAATTTTCATTTTTAAATGGGGATGTAGAAGAAGATGTCTATATTGAACAACCAGAAGGGTTCATTCTGGGAAATGATGAAAAACTTGTTTGAAAAATCAAGAAGGCATTGTATGGGCTAAAAAAAGCCCCTCGTGCACGGTATGATTGCCTTGACAGGTATATTCAAGAAAAATGCTTCACTAAGGGGTCTGCAGATAGAAACCTATATATAAAGGTGGATGATGGTAAAATTTTATTTTATTTTTTTACGTGGATGACATCATATTTGGAAACAATGAAGAATCCTTGAGTCAAAGGTTTTCTTCTATCATGCAAAAAGAATTTAAAATGTTCTTACTTGGTGAACTAACATACTTTCTTTGTTTACAAGTACAATAAGAAAAAAACAACATATTTCTCTCACAAAAAAAGTACCTCAAGAAAATGCGGAATAAATATGAAATGGAAGATTGCAAACCGGTATGAACACCAAAGGTGACCGGATGTGGTCTTAATTCACATGATGATTCTCCCACAATCAACCAACCAAAATACATATCCATGATCATAATTCTACTTTATCTTACATGAACGTGACCAGATATTATGCATGCAATTGGGATTGTTGGATGATTCCAATCTAATCCAAAATAACTAATCTTTAGGTAGTCAAAATAATATTCAAGTATATACAAGGCACTCAAGACATTGGTTTATGGTATCCCAAAGATGCGGATCTTACTCTTCATGCTTACACAAATGAAAATTGAGAAGGAAATTTTGATGACAAAAAAAGGACTGGTGGAGGAGAATTGTATATGGGGCCCCGCTTAGTATCATGGTTAAAAAAAAAAAAAACTCAATTGCTTTATCTAATGCAGAATCAAATTATGTTGTTGTTTCATCTTGTTGCACACAACTTCTCTAGATTATGCAAAAATTGTAGGATATTCAAATTAATTGTTCTCCACCCATTTCCATTCTATGTGATAATAAAAGGTTCCATTAGTATTTCTAAAAATCCTGTCATGCACTCCAAGACCAAGCATATTCCAATTAAATATCATTTTATAAGAGAATAGGTGCTTGAACAAAAGGTAAAATTATAATATGTTCCCTTAAAAGAGAAAGTTGTTGATATATTTACAAAACCACTTCCACATGATGCATTTCAATATCTCAGACAAAAAATATGGATGGTCCCTGATTCATCACTCTGTTAACTATCCTAATCAATCCTTAAAGTTTAGGGGGAGCATTGTATATTTTGTCTTGATGATGATTCCCATGGTTTCTTTTGATATCCATCCCTTTTTTTATTGAAAGGGCATCTGGTATAATCATAGTGAACATGTTCAGACATTACAGACTTAGGTGGATCTATAGGTGTGAAGCCTCAGTACTTTCCTTTTTGTACGCAGATCCTATGAAGAACAATTGAGTATATATGCAAGTTTCTACTTAAACCATCACATATGTTTTGATATGGTGAATACACAAGCTCCAATCTTGTTTGTTTGTTCTCTAATTGGTTGAGCATAGTCTAATAATGTTTCATATAGTTCAGGAGGATAATTTTCACTGTTGGAATTATGTTTACTTGCAAATGTATTGGTACATTATTGGTAATGTTGTTGAAGATACTCATGTATTTTTTGTTTTTGATACCTCACTCTTTTAGGTCCTTATATCTTGGTGTCTTGATGTAAAGGTCATGAAAATACCCATTATGTAATCATTGTAATACTTAGTCATGTTTGGCATTATGAATAATGTGTCGTCCTTGATGAAAAACCTACTTGATGAGTTGTATTTTAATGGAAACCTACTTGATGAGTTGTATTTTGATGGAAACTTACTTGATGAATTTTCCAACAAGATGTGTCTGCATGTGATAGAGAGTTTGGTCAAAGACATAGTAGTTCATAGATAGAAGAATAATGAAAGTGATGTTTTGAGAGGTACATGTGGGTTATTTGAAGCAACGTCGCATAAATATGTAGGTATGAAGAAGGCAAGGCACACACAATTTCCATATCATGATACTCTAAATAATAAGGGTATTTACCATGGTATTGGACCATAGTATTGAGACCAACAAGAAATATTTTATTCCATCAAAGAATACCATTGTCATTAGTGTGGTTTTGACCCATGGTATCGGCTAAGGCCTAAGCTATATAAGGAGATGAATATCAAGGTGTTTTGGGTGTACAAGTGATGTACATTTGATGAATAGTTAAATTTGAAGAAAGTGTGCGTGTAATGGGATATTAATAATTTTTTTGATCTGAAACTAAGTATGCACTCAAAATTTGATGATCAAATCTAGATATGAAATGACCATATTGATAATGGATTGGCTTTATCTGTGATATTTATGTTTGATTTATGGTCTATTGTGTATGATGAGAGATGGGTTTGTTCTCAAGATATGATGTGAAACAAAGGTATAAGTCAATAATTGCAGATATGTACGGGGGCTTGATAACCTAAAAGGCATCTGCATATGCAAGTTTGATAACCTGAAAGGCATGTACATAAGAAAGTTTCATGCTGGTAAGTCGCGTATCAATTTTTCACTTTAGAAAGATCCGCATGCGAGTTTAATTCTTGAAGAACACATATACACATGGAAGTTCTTTGTAGAAAGCGCTTATATAAGCTAGGGTTTTCCTGAATAAGATGTCTGATCAGTCTAATTAGTTTTGCTATGTTTCTATTCTCTGTCAATGAAGTCTTAGTTGATGATCGAAGTTTAATAATGATGATTAAAAATGAATTGATTGATTAAAGGATGATGATGCTTCCAGTTGTATGTGATTGAAGGTTAGTAATGGTTCTCTAATTATTTAAGAATGATCCAGTGGTTCAGAGTATAACTCAATGTTTGTTTCAGAATGACATTGATTAATTTTCAGGGTTAAATGTTTTGATATTTGTATGCAAGTATGCTTCAAGGAATTCGCGTATACACACGAATTTGCTAAAGTAAAGTAGCATATGTATTCTGAAATTTTATTGATAAGGGTTTTTTAGTTGGTTCAGTGAGTTGATGTAGTGTTTGGGTTTGGTATTGGTATTATGTATTCATTTATCTAACTGATTTTTGTGATTGAGAATAAGTTGATTGATTTGGATCTCAGTTGGTTAAGTGATTGGTTCAATGATTGAGTGATTAATTACAATGATCAATTTCATTTTTTATATTTGGTATTGGGCTTAAATTATGGTAGTGGGTCAAGTCTAAAACTTTGATGAGATGTCACCTACAAGTTGTGATGTTTTGAATCAAGGGGTTGGATCTCCCTTCTAGTGGGTACTGGAGAACAAGAGAAAATTGAAGGCTTATAAAGGTGGGTGCCTACGTGTTGGTATGAGTCTGTGCCAATATAATAATGTAAGAATTATTTCATTATAATAAAATGAGAAAAAGACAACAACAATGGTGGTTTTCTCCCACATTGATTTTCCACCTAAAAATCATCGTGTTCATATGTGTGATACTTTTTTTGTTCTTACTGCATTGTTACTCTCTATTTAATACTGTTGAAGTATTAACATAATGGTTCAAGATAATATTGACTAAAATACTAATTTGAATGGATATACGCTTGTTGTCTACATTAAAGTCACATATATATGCATGTTTACTTCATAATAGTCGCTTACAAAATTCAGAACAAGCAAATTAAATCAAGTTTTTAAAATACTGATTCACCACCACCCCCTCTCATTATTTTTCCTAACAATGATGTCAATAATGAGACAAACTTAGATCTCCTATTCTAATCTTGAAGATTTTCAGACGAAATATCTAAATAATCTAAAGCATGCCCAATATTATTCTGAATATAATCTTTCAATGGTGACACATAAGCTTGGTATTTCTTAACTTAATTTGTAACCATAGTGAACCTGTCCTTAATGGGAAAAGTGACCTCCTCATGATGAATGGGAATTTATTCAACAGACTGGGAGATTCGTGAGTCGTGAAAAACCCTTTTTTCTTTCCCCATGGATCCTTCAATTTGAGATGAAGTCCCAGAACCTGTGTCTTTTCCATCATTTGCAGCTTATCCTGAAGTGTGGTCTTTTCAATTCAGATGGCATCCACCTGGTTAGAGTGTTCAACCTTCATAACACTGATTTCCTTGACACGGATTTCCTCCATGGTTAAAAACTTATTCTAAAGACATATCTGACCAACTTCCATATCTTTTATTACTTTGGCATTATCTGATTTTATGGAAATAAAATGATTCTTCATATTGGACATCATAGTGTCCTTATCTTGAGAAAAATTTTATTATATGGTGGATATCTTATTAGAGTGATTAATTTTCATGATTTTTACCTCGTCGTCATGTTTTTCTTCTATAGATAACAACCTGCTTTAAAAACTAATTTCCATGTCCATTATTGTCTTATTATAATTTACTTGAATCGAATTCATTTATTCTTTATGATTTTCTTCCATAGCGATCAAATTTTTGTCATTATAGCTCATTCTAGCAAGGGTTATGAAGTTGAGTTCAGGCATAGACCATCTATCCCTAACAATATTATCAATTGGAAAGTGTTTGATAGTGATTAACAAGTGAAAAATTTCCTTGTACTAAAAGAGGAATTTGAAAATATTCAAGTAGATCAGCAGAACATGTTTGCTAAAACTAAATGCAATCGATAGGTCCTTCAACTGAAGAACAACTCCATTCCTAAAGGTTTAACACCCCTTGAGAATTTTTTTGATCAAGATGATGTCTTTAAGTTCCCAAATTTGAAGGCTGATGATGAAGAGGTGGAAAGTTGCAACCTTGACATTGCAGAAATTCCCAAGATGGTTAAGTTGTCAAAAATTCTCTCTCCGGAAGTGAGACAAAGGTACGTGGATATGTTGAAAATTTATATTGATTTTTTTTCATGGATTCATGTAGATTTGAAGAGATATGACCCCAACATTATTCAATATACCATCCTGATAAAAGAGAATGATAAACCTTTCAAAAAAAAATTAAGAAGACTCAATCCTTTGTTGATACCCCTAATTGAAAAGGATATTAAGAATTTTTTTGATACAAAAATAATTGTCCCTTTAAGATTTTCTTAGTGGCTTGCTAATTTGGTACCTGTGTAAATAAGAATGGTGAGATTAGGATATGCATTGATTTTAGAAAATTAAATAAAGAATCTCTTAAAGACAACTATCCTCTTCCTAATATGGATCAAATTATGCCAAACATTGTTGGATCTCAAAGAATGTCTATGATTGATGGTTTCTTAGGTTATAATCATATATTAGTGCATCCAGATGGCCAAGAGAAAATTGCCTTCACCACGCCATGGGGGTCATTTAAGTATGCCAAAATTCCTTTTGGTATCATGAAGACAGGGGTGACTTTACAAAGGGTGATGGACATTGCATTTTCTAAAGAGAAAGATAGATCAGTGGTAGTTTACTTGGATGAAATCTCTGTGTCTTAAAATAAGGAGGAAGAACACCTTAAACACTTGGAGAAAATTATGCAGAAATGCAGAAAATTTGGTATATCTCTCAATCCTACTAAATGTGTCTTTTATTTGACTACTGGGAAGTTGTTAGGACACATTATATCAAATGAAGGAATAAGGATTGATCCAAGTAGGGTCGCTTCCATACAGAAAATAGACTTGCAAAGAAACAATCCTTTCTCGGAAAGGTATATTTTGTTAGAAGATTCATTTCTAATTTTGCTGAGATTGTCAAAAACATTACTAGGATGCTTAGAAAATAATCTGATGTTAAATGGAAAACATATGCAAAGAAATATTTTGAAGACATTAAGAAGGCCCTCACCCAAGCCCCAATGCACATAAGTCCTGATTTTTCAAATGATGTTCTGGTTTTTACTTTCGCCTCTAAACATACAATTTCTCGAGTGTTATTGCAATAAAGGTAGCAAGGAAGTGAGCATCATGTTTCTTTCTTTCTTCATGGAGAAGCATACATATGATTTAGTAAAGGCGCTTAAATATTTCATAATTTATATTTTGCATTCTCATATTATAGAATTTGTGCCTAATACTGTGGTGAAAGACATATTGACCCAAGCTGATCCCGATGGGAAAAGAGGTAACTGGATTTCCACTTTGTTAGAATATGATATAGAGATCAAGCCTACCAAGTTGGTAAAGGGTTAAGGGCTGGAAAAAATGATGGCACAATCAAATTCTGAGTGCCTAGACATGGATTTCATTGTAGAAAGTTCAGAAGTGAGTGAAGAAGAGGAATTTTTTCCTATTGAATAAAAATTCACTATGTCTGAGTGGTACAGAGATGTAATTTTTGTATTACAACATCGTGAAGCTCCTCATTAGTTAACCAAGTCCAAATGTACATTTGTAAAGCTGAAGTATTTAAGGTACTATATTTTGAACAAGAATTTATATTGGAGGGATACCAATGGGATTCTTTTAAATTTCTTGTTTGAAGAAGAGGCTGAAAATATTATTGATGAATTTCATAAGGGAGATTGTGGACGACAACATTATCGGAAGGCCACCGCAAACAAGATACTTAGAGAAAGATATTATTGGCCTTCTATTTTTAAATAAATCTATAAAAATATTTCAGCTTGTCATGAAAGACAAATTTTCGATGGGAAAAAGAAGTTGATACCTCTACCCCTGAAACCAATATATGTTGAAGCTCCTTTCCATCAATGGAGATTAGATTTCATTGGCGAAATACACCATGCATCCTCAGGACAACATCACTAGATTTAAACAACCACTGATTACTTCACCAAGTGGATTGAAGTGCTTCCTACAAGGCAAGCTATAGATTTGGTCATCATCATCTAGTTTCTAGAGAACAATATTTTGTCAAGATTTGGATGTCCCATGAAGATTATTACTGATAATTCTCAAGATTTCAAATATAAAAAAATAATTAGTTTTTTTCATCCATATCATATCACTCTTGGTAATTCCACAACATATTACCCTCAAGGTAATGAATTAGCTGAATCATTAGATAAAAACATAGTTAGGATCATGAAGAAAGTTATGCAAGAAAATAAAAGATCATGGAATTTGAAGTTAAAGTTTCATTTTTGGGCTGATAGAGTTCTTACTAAGAGATCTATAGGTACATCTACTTATGAGCTAGTATATGGAGGTGAAGCAAATTTCCCAACTTCTCTTGGAGTTCTAGTAATGAATTTGATGCAAGGACTTGAAGAAGAACCTACTGCCATCCAAAGGAGGATAAACCAGCTCATTACCTTGTAGGAAAAAAGAGAGGAAGTGTACAATAATCATCAGCAATCACAAAATGGAGTCAAGAATACCTTGGACAGAAAGACAAAAGAAGAAAATGTCAAGATTCAAGATGTGGTTCTGAAATGGGAAGCTAGGAGCGAAGAAAAAGGGAAGCATGGAAAGTTTGAGAACATTTGGAAGGTGTATTTTGTGATAGTTTCATATCATGGGAACGATACTTTTTTACTCCAAGAAAGGAATGGATAGCTATGTGGAGGAGGACCTATCAATGGTAGGTTTCTAAAGCACTAATATTCCTAATTTATTTTGTTGAAACACATTTCATTGTATATATTTCGTTCTCTGATGAATCTCATTGTATATATTTCATTCTCTGTTATGATGTTTTGCAAATAAAAATGAATCCATCATCAAGCTTGAGCCCGAGGAGAAGGCCATAAGAGCTGGGAAAGATTTCATCAATTTTAGTTTTTCCAAGAAAGACACTCGAGCTGCAAGTTATTTGATGCACCTCAGGAGCACATCATCCCCAGTGGAGCCACTGTTATCATTAATAACAATAGGTTGGTCATAAAGGTCATTTTGAGTTAGGTCAAGTGGGTTGATGAAATAAATTCATGAAATTTGTAAAATTTCATGATTATTCTATAGTTTTAAAGGGTCCAAGGTGTTTTTGTGTTGTGTAATTAAGGTCTTGTCACAAGACAATTTAAAAAAATCACATACATCATGTCAAATAATTCATTCTTGAAAATTTTCACCTTTTCCCGCATCCGCAACGATTTTTGTGCAAATCAGGTGATTTTCACTACAGACTCACCTGTCAATTCTGTAGCAAATATTCCATCTTTATAAAAAAATTCACTATGAACTCATGTTTTTCTACAATGGTTAAGGGATTGATGAGTTGTCAGTTTGTGAGAGGTTAGGGGTCAAGTTTCCATCACATGCTTACCTGTTATGAATCATAGTCTAATGTGTGTCACACTTGGTCATCATCACCACCGCATCATTATGTTTTACCTCCACTTTTTCTTTTCTTAATTTAACCTTCATGCATTTGAGCCTAATCACATACCTTGTCATCCCTGTAAGCTGATGCTGCCACCATTTCCCTATTTTTTTTCGATCTAACTACTATCATAGTTGTTTTCAAAATTTTGTCCACAAACAGCTTGTTGTCAAAGGTTATCTTTTGCAGGTGTCAATTTTCAAAGAATGCAGCGCCGTTTTGGAGGATATGGCCAAACACAAGAAGAAAAACAAGGGAGGATCAGTGGTCAAGTATGAACCTATGGACCTCAAATTGGTCTTGGAAGATCCAATTTTTACAAAGGCCTTCACTAATGCTAGCTACATGATATTTTTCCAGAAGTTGCAGGGGTATCATTCCCAAGTTTTCAAAGAATTTGATGTGAATTTTGTGGGTGATGCTTCAAAGGTAGGCATATTGATTTTTACAGTTTGCTATGAAAACATTGCTCAAGCAACAAATATTCCTATATCAGGGGAATAATGGTTTAAGGCCACTAATTTTAAATTACAGAATTGTGATGAGTTCTTGAAGCAAGAGAATATAGGGGTGGACATGACATCAACTATACCTAGTAGTTGTCTAAAGGAGAACTATTCAAAGATATTTCTCGTAATCCAGAAGTATTTTACATATGAGGGAAGATTCCACATGATATACCAGTACCATTTCATACTTCTATTCCACTTTACATGTAAAAAACTCTTAGGTATTCCATTCTTCCTTTTTATAAGTCTAGCTAAGATTTCTAATAAAGCTCAAGTAAGACCTGAGAGTAGTGAGACATTTGTATTTAATCATGGATTGATTAAGTTGTTGGTTATGGAGGAATTACAAAGGTTGAACAGAGATTGGGCTACATTTTTGTTTCTGAGTGGTTATGATGTGGATGTAATTACTCCAAAGAAGACACCCAAGTATAAAACACATACTCCCAAAAAGGTTAAAGGCCCCATAGTTGAAAATGATGTTGGATTTGAAAAAAACATCCAGCCTGTAGCATAACCTATGAAGATGGACGTTGAAAATTTGCAGGAAATAATAGTGGCACCTCAGCCACCATACACAGGAAATAAGAAAAATTCTGACACAAGGATTTTTAGGAGGATTACAAGGAGTCAGACATAAGGAAAGTGTAAACTTGAAGATATTTTACAAGATATTAAAATTTAAGGGACCCCTGTAGTGAAACCAATGGATATAAAAGGAACCAAGATGAAGACAAAATTCCTTACTACAAAGAAGTTGGATTTCTCCAGTGAGGACTCTGGTTATGTTTTCAAACCTAGAAAGCCTTTTACTAGTTCACAGCTCTCTAAAGGGGACAAATTTGATAAAAAGAAAAAGGAAGCAGAAAGGAATAAGCAGCCTATGGTGGAGGAGATAATTGAATTTTCCCCCACAGAAGTAGAAATCACTAAGGGAAAAAAAGGAATAGAGAAAATCGTAGAAAAATATCAAGTGGACATCCTTAAAGAGAAAAATAAATAGGCAAGAAATGAGGTCATAGAGACCAAGCTGGAGTTGTAAGATTTCAAGAAAGAAAGTAAATAATTGTGAGATTTTAAGAAAGAGTTGAGTAAGAAAATTATTTTTTATGATGAGGTGGTTGAAAGGTCCAAGAAAATGTTGAAAACAACATTACCTTTGCATAATATGATGAAGAATACCATGAGGAGGAATAGATGGTTGCAGGTAGAGAGGAGAAGGCTTATAATTTAGGTTAAAGATATGGAAATTCGAATGGGAATTGTACAAAAAGAGTTAAAGAAGAAGGGTATGAAAACGATATTAGTAGATGAACCTAATGAAGGTGAAGCTACTAATTCTTGAGGAGGGTAATATTTATTTTCAATCAATTTTTCCTTATCATGCTTCATGTCAACATCTCACACAACCTTGGACAATTTTTGGGAGATGGGAAGTTAAAATTTTAAAATTTGCAGTTTATCAAGCAAGTTCATAGCTTATTCCAGGCTTAAAGCTGAGTTTTCTCTACAAACTTGTTGAAGATGACTTTTTGCAATTAAATCCAAGTTTTATCATAAAGGGAATAAGTAAGAGAATCTATGGAAGTGTTTTGACTTAGTGGACACCTTCAAAATAACAAACAAGTCAAACAGTTTGCGGAGGAGGTCAAAGGAATACTGTTACGAACTTATCGCTACTAACTTGCCTAAAGTCCTTTGTTTTTTAAGCGAAGGAAAATTTCAAATTTTTTCAAGCATTTAATGCAGTTTTGAAGCATATTAATCATGTAGATTAGTCAAAGAGTATCAGTGGAGACTTTGGTTAATGAGAGCACTTATCATAGAAAGTAATTGGGCTGCTAGCTCATCAATTCTTGACACATCATCAACTATGACAACACATCCCCAAATCCAAGGAGAAGACCCTTAATGTCAGTTTGGATTTCTTATTGTTTAGTTATGGACATTTCTATCTCACTAAAAGTGGTTTTTTCGATAAATGTAATCATGAATGGATCATGTAAATGCTATTAGTGAAATAAATAGGGTTAGAGTCCTAGTAGGTTTTGAACTCTTGGAAACAAAAATATCACTATATTCCCTCCTTGTATTCTATTTCATGTTTGGATAAGGGGTCTTTGGGAGCATTCAAAGGTCTAGCGAGCTGGAAGACCACATGTAAAGATATCTAATTTTATAAATAGGCAGATAGAAGGATTAGAGAGGGTTGATCGATGTCATGCTACAAGCTACTTTTGTAATATTTTCCAGTCAGTAATATACAGTTGCAGAAGGCTTCTGTCAGACTTGAGATTCATTATGTGTTCTCATATGTGTTTGTCTTATCTATCTATTTGATGTTTGTTCAGTTAACTTTATGTGTAATCACCTCAAATTCATGTTCAATCATGCTCCAATTTCATGTATGCATATGGTTTATTTTTCAAGTTGTGTTTTGATGAGAATAAACACATGCCTCATCTTCCATGTTAGACTTATTTCATGTAATTGAGTTCCCTTTGACTCCATGGCCAATTATTCACATCCTTCACCCGCGTAAAAAAAATTCAAAATACACTCAGAGTTAGCCATCTTTGTTTCCAAGCATTTTCTATTGAATATCATACATTACCTTGAGAGAGCCCTCTCAGGTTGGAAATGCTAAGTTCCAAATAAAAGTGTCTTGAAATATTTACTCTAAATTTACTGTTGAAGCATCCCATCAGCCTCAGTTTGGTGATAACATTTTGGTGCAATTGTTGGGAGTCAAAAACGTATTTTCCCGAAATTTTTTGCTCAAATAGAAAGACTCAACTGTTGAAGGTAGCAGGGGCTCAAAATAATTGGAGGTTACATTCTCCCTTGGTGACTACACTGAAATTCTCAACTTAAAGGTGGAAAGAAGATAGATACAAGGAGAAACCCATATCCTAACCTACCAGAGATAGTTTACAATCCAGAAATAATTCTCAGAGGTATTGGAAGCTCATTAAAATCAGGTAATCCATCTCATTTAATAATTTCATCTTTTCCCTCTTAGACTGTTTGAATTATTGAAGATAAAAAATTTGATGAAAAGATAGAATAAGTGATTTATAGGTCTAAATCTGAGAGTGATTTGACTGATATATTTTTATACTTGCAAAGACTAGGGATTGATACATCATCTCTTGTTTCAAAATAAGAAAAAGAAGGCTTTTGGAATATTGTCGCATTAGAAATGTCATTAGAAAAAGAGTCTTTTGAAAAGTTAAAAATAATTAGACCCTTTTTATTTCTTCTTAAGGAGAAGGTCTGGTGTTCCCTTTCCTGAATGGAGTTCCTTTGTCTCTAGACTCCAAATTCCCATTACAACATCTCCTAACATTTGATCCTCATTCACTGTTTTTCCCCAAATTCATAATTTGATTTCATCCACTGCTTTTTCAAGTAGCACAACCCCTGTCATTATGGCTGGAGTTCCTCCTCATGCAGGGCCAACAAGATATGCTCCTCTTGTCCTACCTACCATACTTCATGACCTTCAAGAGGGGTATTATACTAGGATTAAAACCTTTGGGAGTGAAGAATAGATTACTATTGAACAACATGTTGATCAGTTTAATGAATTTATTGACTAAGAGGAGGTATATGATGATGATGTGAAAATGAGTTTGTTTTCTCAAAGTTTCACAAGTGAGGTAGGAAAATGGTTTAAATATTTGGCCCCAACTAGTTTACAAAATTGGGATCAATTAAAATATAGATTTTTTACAAAGTGGGGGAGTAAGGTGAACCCTGTTCAAGCCTTAACTGAGTATGAAAATTTGAAAAAATCCACAAATGAATCAGCCCAATATTTCTCTAAAATATTTAATAAGGTTTACAATTCCATACCTTCTCACATTAAACCTCCTTCAAGAGCTGCTCAATTGCACTATGATGAAGCTTTTGACTATGATTTCTCCATTTTGTTAAGATAAAGAGAGTCTGCTTCCTTGGATGATATGCATAATGATGTTTTTAAGGTTGAGGTAAATATGGAAGCGAACAAGACGTATAATATGGGAAAAGCTAAATTAAAGGAAGAAGAAAAACCTTCCTCGTCTTCATATGTGAATTTTGATACCATGATGAAGACCATGGAGAGGCTTTCTCTTGGTGCTAATCCTTTACCTGCTTCACAACAATAAACACATATCAAAAATCCTCACTTTAGGAGACTTCAAAATCAACAAAGATCAAGAGAAAATAGAAATCAGCCTGATCAACGGGTTAGACCTCCTTTTCAACAAAATCTACTGGATGAAGAAGAGACACAACCTAAATTTTAGGAAGACATTATTCATTGTTTAGAGGAAGATATGTCAGGAATGTTTCTAACGAAAGAAGAACAAGATGAGTCTAATAATGGCATAGGAGAAGATGAAAATCAATCTAATTATTTAAAGGGATATCAACATTCTATATTTGAGATGTAAACACATTACAACTTGAGGAATAGAAATGTTCGAATCACAACCAATAAAGCCCATTCAAAGAAATATTCTCCTAATCTAGCTGAACAAAAGAAAGACACACCACCTCATGGTAATGAGATTGAAAAAACATCATTTTATTTTAATATTAAAATGCTATTTCCAAAATCAAAATTGTAGTTCCCTTTGGGGATATAATTAAGGTTATTGAGTACAAAATCCAAATTGTCAATATGCTTAACACTCAACCCAGAACTTCAGACATTCTAAATCTGTAAGAAGACCATCCTACCATTTTTCTAGGACCAAGAGTAGAATATGAACAGAATGAAGAGGTTCCTCCTTTCTATGTGATTCTGAACATTCATGATATTACCTTGCATAACTCCATGTTAGATTCAAGACCCTCCCACAATTTGATGCCTAAGGTGATAATGGAAAGAATGGGTTTAGACATTACTAGACCTTATAAGATTTATTTTCCTTTGAATCCATGAGATTTCAGTGCATTGGTCTCATTAAAGATGTGGTTTTTGGTATTGTTCAAGTGCCTGCTAAGACAATGTTAATGGATATATTTGTAGCTGATATTACTCCAAAATTTGGCATGCTTTTATCTAGACCTTGGGCTGTCAAAATTAAAGGAACTATGTAGATGGATATGACTTATACCACCATTGCAGTATTTGGTTGTACAAAGAAAGTAGGGTGGCTTATATAGTGAGTAGTAAGGAAAAACCACAAAATTTTCATATTTATGCTATTGAGACTGAATTGGAATCTTCTATGTTTTTCAATGAAGTCACATATGAGGCAGAAAATCAACAAATTGAAAAAAATCAGTAAGTATAAAATCAGAAAGTTATGAAAGAAAATGAAGAAGGATAGTGGCATTTTCACTTTGATGGCACTGCTGGAAGAGAAGGATCTGGAAGAGAAGGATCTGGTGCAGACACATGGATTATCATCCATGGTGATGAGAGTAAGATCTTCTCTTACAAATTAAACTTTGACTGTACAAATAACATGGCTGAGCATGAAGCTCTATTTTTGGGTCTAGCAGCTTTGAAAGAGTTAGGCTCCAAGAAAGTATCAATTTTTGGTGATTTTGAATTAGTAATAAAGCAAGTAGAAGGGTATTATCAAACCAAGGATGTTAGAATGAGAGATTATAGAAATTTTATCCTTGATTTGCTTGAAAATTTCAAAGAGCATACTTTCACCATTAAAGCTAGAAATTAGAATTCTATAGTTGATTCTTTAGTTGTTTCGGCCATATTGTTTGTAATTCCTTCTCATTATATCAAGGGTTATGAATTTTAGGTCAAGCATAGACCAAATATCCGTGACAATATTATCAATTGGAAAGTGTTTTATAGTGATCAACAAGTGAAAAATTTTCTTGAGATGAAAGGGAGTTTGAAAATATTCAAGTGGATCAGCAGAACATTTTTGCTGAAACTAAAGCCAATCCATAGGTCCTTTATATGAATAATTACTACATTCCTAAAGCTTTAAGAGAATTTTTTTGATCATAATGATGTCTTTAAGTTCCCAAAAATTAAGGCTGATGATGAAGATGTGGAAAGCTGCAACCTTGGCACTACAAAAATTCCCAATATGGTTAAGTTGTCAAAATTTATTTCTCTTGAAGTGAGACAAAGGTATGTGGATATGATGAAAAGGTATATTTTTGTTTTTTCATTAAGTTATGCAGATTTGAAGAGATATGACGCCAGTATTATTCACCATACCATCCTGATCAAAGAGAATGAAAAAAATTTCAAACATATATTAAGAAGAATCAATCCTTTGCTCATGCCCCTAATTGAAAATGAGATTAAGAAGTTATTTAATGAAAAAATTATTGTCCCTTTAATATTTTCCTAGTGGCTTGCTAATTTGGTACCTGTGAGAAAGAAGAATGGTGGGATTAGGATATGCATTGATTTTCAAAATTTAAATAAAGCATCTCTTAAAGACAAATATCCTCTTCCTAATATGGATCAAATTCTGCAAAACATTGTTGGATCTTAGAGAATGTATATTCTTGATGGTTTCTGAGGTTATAATCAGATATTAGTGAATCCAAATGACCAAGAGAAAACTACATTCACCATGCCACATGGGACATTTATGTATGCCAAAATTCCTTTTGGTCTCATGAATGTAGGGGATACTTTCCAAAGGGTGATGCACATTGCATTTGATGAAGAGAAATATAGATCAATGGTGGTTTACTTGGATGACACCACTATGTTTTCAAATAAGGAGGAATAACACCTTAAGCACTTGGAGAAAATTTTGCAGAAATGTAGAAAATTTGGTATATCTCTCAATCCTACTAAAAGTGTCTTCGCTTTGACTACTTGGTAGCTTTTAGGAAACATTATATCAAAGGAAGGAATAAGGACTGATCCAATCAAGGTCACTACCATACGGAAGATATACTTGCCAAGAAACAAAAATGAGATACAATCCTTTCTCGAAGAGGTAAATTTTGTTAGGAGATTCATTCCTAATTTTGCTGAGATTGTCAAACACATTACTAAGATGCTTAGGAAAGAATTTGATGTTAAATGGAAAACAGAGGCAAAGAAATATTTTGAAGACATTAAGAAGGTCCTCACCCAAGCCCTAGTGCTCATAAGTCCTAATTTTTCAAATTATTTTATGGTTTTTACTTTCGCCTCTAAACATACAATTGCTAGAGTATTATTGCAGAAAAGGAAGCAAGACATTGAGCAACCTATTTATTTCTTCAGTAGAACTCTTGAAAACTATGAATTGAAATATAATATCATGGAAAAACCGTCATATGCTTTAGTAAAGGCACTTAAAGATTTCATAATTTATATAATGCATTCTCATATTATAGCATTTGTGCCTAATTCCTGTGGTGAAAGAAATATTGACCAAAGTTGATCCCGATGGCAAAAGAGGTAATTGGATTGCCAATTTCTTAGAATATGATATAGAGATCAATCCTACCAAGTTGGTAAAGGGTCAAGAGCTGGAAAAATTGATGGTACAATCAAATTTTGAGTGCCCAGAGATGGATTTCATTGCAGAAATTTCAAAAGTGAGTGAAGAAGAGGAATTGATTGCTATTGAAGAAACATTCACTATGTCTGAGTGGTATAGAGATGTAATTTTTGTCTTACAGCATCATAAAGCTCCTCCTTAGTTAACCAAGTCCAAATCTAGGTTTGTAAAGGTTAATTCTTTAAGGTACTGCATTTTGAACAAGAATTTATATTGGAGGGATACCAGTTGGATTCTTTTAAATTGATTGTTAGAAGAAGAGGTTGAAAATATTATTGATAAATTTCATAAGAGAGATTTTTGAGGACACCATTATTGGAAGGCATGAGCCAACAAGATAATAAGAACAGGATATTCTATGTTTAAAGACATATATAAAAATATTGCTTCCTGCCATGAATGCCAAATTTTCAATGGGAAAAAGAAGCTTATACCTATACCCCTGAAACCAATATATGTTGAAGCTCTTTTCTAGAAATGGGGATTATATTTTATTGGATAAATACACCCTGCATCCTTAGGAAAACATTGCTGGATTTTGAAAACCAATGATTACTTCACCAAGTGGATTGAAGCGGTCCCCACTCTTGGTCGTTCCACAACATATTACCCTCAAGGTAATGAATTAGCTAAATTATCAAATAAAATCATAGTCAAGATCATCAAGAAAGTTATAAAAGAGAATAAAGGATCATATAATTTGAATTAAAATTTTTCTTTGTGGGCTGATAGAATTTTTACTAAGAGATTTATAGGTACATCTCCTTATGAGCTAGTATATGGAGCTAAAGCAATTTTCCAAACTTCTCTTCGAGTTAGAGTAATGAAGTTACTTCAAGGACATGAAGAAGAACCTAATTCCATCCAAAGGAGGATAAACCAACTCATTTCCATGAAGGAAAAAAGACAGGAAGTGTACAATAATCATCAACAATCACAAAACATAGTGAAGAAGACCTTTGACAGAAAGACAAAAGAAGAAAACTTCAATATTCAAGACATGGTTCTAAAATGGGAAGCAAAGATTGAAGAAAAAGGGAAGCATGGAAAGTTTGAGAACATATGGAAGGGGCCTTTTGTTATAGCTTCATATCATGGGAACAACACATTTTTAATCCAACAAATGAATGGATAAATTTGTGGAGGAGGACCTGTCAATGGTAGGTTTCTAAATCACTACTCTTCCTAATTTATTTTGTTGAAACACATTTCATTATATATATTTCCTTTATTTGAAGACTCCCATTTTATATATTTAATTTTTTGTTATGATTTTTTTCAAATAAAAATGAATTCATCATCAAGCTTGAGCCTGAGAAGAAGCTCATAAGGTCTTGGGAAATATTTCATCAATTTCAGTTTTTCTAGGAAAGGCATTAGACCTGGAGGGTATTTTATGCACCTCAAGGGCACATCATCCCCAGTGGAGCCACTATTATCATCAATAACAATAGGTTGGTCAGAGAGGTCATTTTTAGTTAGGTCGAGTTGGTTGATCAAATAAATTCATGAAAATTTTAAATTTTCATGATTATTCTATAGTTTTAAAGTGTCCAAGGTGTTTTTCTGTTGTGTAATTAAGGTATTTTCATAATCCAATTTCAAAAAATCACATACATCAAGTCAAATAATTAATTCTTGACATTTTTCACCTTTTACTTGAGTCCGTAGCGATTTCTGTGCAAATTAGGTGATTTTCGCTACAGACTCACCTGACAATTCCATAGCGAATCTGCCAACGTTATAACAAAATTCGCTATGAACTCCGATTTTTCTGCAATGGTTAAGGGATTGATGATTTGTTAGTTTGTGAGAGGTTGGGGGTCAAGTTTCCATCACATTGTTACCTGTTATGAATCATAGTCTAATGTGTGTCATGCTTAGTCATCATCACCACCACATCATTCTGTTTTATCTCCACTTTTTATTTTCTTAATTTAACCTTCAAACATTTGAGCCTAATCACATACCTTTTCATCCATGTAAGCTACTGATACCACCATTTATCTTCTTTTTTTCCATCTAACTGTTTTCATAGGTGTTTTCCTAGTTTTGTCCACAAACAACTTGTTGTCAAAGGTTATCGTTTGCAGGTGTAAATTTTCAAATAAGACGACATTGTTTTGGAGGAGATGGCCGCACATAAGAAGACCAAAAATGGAGGCTCAATGGTCAGGTATGAACCTATGGACCTAAAATTGGTCATGGAAGATCCCAGTTTTGCAGAGGCCTTCACCAATGCTAGCTGCATGATATTTTTTCATAAGTTGCAGGGGTATCATGCCCAAGTTTATAAAGACTTTGTTGTGAATTTTATGGGTAATTATTCAAAAGTAGGCATATTGAGTTTTACAATTTCCCTAGAAACCATTGCTTAATAAATAGAGATTCCTATATCAGGGGAAGAATGGTTCAAGGAAAATAAGTTTAAATTACAGAATTGTGATGAGTTCTTGAAGAAAGCGCATATAGGTGTGGACATGACATCGGGTATACCTAGGATCTATCTAAAGGAGAACTATTCAAAGCTATTTATAGTAATCCAGAAGTATTTTACATGTGAGGGAAGATTCCATGTGATATACCAGTACCATTTCAGAATTCTACTCCACTTTACAGGTAAACAACTCTTAGATCTTCCATTCTTCCTTTTTAGAAGTCTAGGTAAGAATTTTGATAGAGTTCAAGAAAGACCGAAGAGTAGTGATACATTTTTATTTCATCGTGTATTGATTAAGTTGTTGGTTATGGACGAATTGAAGAGGTTGAACATAGAATGGGCTACATTTTTTTTTTATGAGTGGTTATGATGTGGACATGATTACTGCAAAGAAGACACCCAAGTCCAAAAAAATTACTCACAAAAAGGATAAAGGCCCCATAGTTGAAGCTGAAGCTGAACTTGAAAAATACATGCAGCTTGTAGTAGAACTTATGGAGATGGAAGTTGAACATTTGTAGGAAACAAAAGTGGCACCTCAGCCACTAGACACAAGCAACAAGAAAAATTCTGACACAAGGATTTCTAGGAGGATTACTAGGAGTCAAACAAAAGGAAAGGGTAAAATTGAAGATAATTTTCAAGGTATTGATATTGAAGAGACCACTGTAGTAAAACTAGTGGAGATAAAGGGAACCAAGATGAAGAAAAAAGGCCTTACTGCAAAGAAGCTAGATTTCTCCAGTGAGGACTCTGGTTATGTTTTCAAGTCTAGAAATCCTTTTAATAGGTCAAAAATATCTAAAGGAGATAAATCTGATAAAAATCAGAAGGAAGAAAAAAGGAATAAGCAACCAATGGTAGAGGAGACCATTGAATTATCCCCCACATAAGCAGACATCACAAAGGCACATAAAGGAAATGAGAAAATGGTAGAAAAATCTGAAGTGAAAATCCTTAAAGAGAAACTTAAAGAGGCAAGAAATGAGGTCATAGAGACCAAGCTAGAGCTGGAAGAATTCAAGCAAGAAAGGAAAGAATTATCATATTTTAAGAAAGAGGTCAATAAGAAAATTAGTTTCTATGATGATGTGGCTGAAAAGCCCAAGAAAAATTTGAAAATAACAATACCTTTGCATAAGGTTATGAATAATACCATGAGGAGGAATATATGGCCGCAGGAAGAGAGGATAAGGCTTCTAAGTCAGGTTAAAGATATGGAAATTCAAATGGGAATGGTACAAACAT
The DNA here is from genome assembly GCA_034641835.2 of Pinus albicaulis. Taxonomy (NCBI): domain Eukaryota; kingdom Viridiplantae; phylum Streptophyta; class Pinopsida; order Pinales; family Pinaceae; genus Pinus; species Pinus albicaulis. Next base: position 658,807,531 of record CM076582.1, on the reverse strand, counting down.
AGTTAAATAAGAAAGGTTTGAAAATGATATTAGTAGATGAACCTGTTGAAGGTGAAGCTGCTACTTCTTGAGGAGGGTAAGATGTATTTTTAATCAATTTTCCCTTATCATGCTTCATGTTAGCATCTCACACAACCTTGGACAGTTTTTGGGAGATGGGAAGTGAAAATTTTAAAATCCGTAGTTTATCAGGCAAGTTCATAGCATACTCTAGGCTTAAAGCCGAGTTTTCGCTATGAACTCGCTGAAGATGAATTTTTTCAATTAAATCCAAGTTTTGTCATAAAGGGATTAAGTAAGAGGATCTATTTAAGTGTTTTGACTTAGTGGAAACCTTCAAAACACTTAAATACTTCAAGAAAAACTTCAAAACACTTAAATACTTTAAAACGTCAAAGAAATGAAACAATTTGTAGAGGAGGTCAAATGAAGACTGCTACGAAATTCTCACTACGAACTTGCCTAAAGTCCTCTATTTTTATAGCGAAGGACAATTTCAAAGTTTTTCAAGCATTTAATGTAGTTTTGAAGCATATTAATCATCTGGATTAGTCAAAGAGTATCAGTGGAGACTTTGGTTAATGAGAGAACTCATCATGGAAAGTAATTGGGCTACCAGCTCATCAATTCTGGACGCATCATAAACTATGAAAACACATCCCCAAATTTGAGTAGCACACCATTAATGTTAGTTTTGTTATTTTATTGTTTTGTTATGGAAATTTCCACCTCACTAAAAGTGGTTTTGTTCAATAAATGTCATCATGAATGGATTGTGTAAAAGTTGTTAGTGAAATAAATAGTGTTAGAGTCCTAGTAGGTTTTGAACTCTTGGAAAAATAAATATCACTAGATTCCCTCCTTGTAATCTATTTCCTATTTGGATAATGTGTCTTTGGGAGTATTCAAATTTCTAGTCAGCTGGCAGACTACTTGTAAAGATATCTAATTTTATAAATAGGAGGATATAAGGATTAGAGAGGGTTGATTGATGTCATGCTACAAGATAATTTTGCAATATTTTTTAGTCAGTAATATACAGTTGCAGAAGGCTTCTATCAGACCTAAGATTCATCATGTGTATTCATATGTGTTTGTCTTATCTATCTATTTGATGTTTATTCAGTTAAACTTATGTGTAATCACTTGGAATTCATGTTTAATCATGCTCCAATTTCCTGTATGCATATGGTTTATTGTTCAAGTTGTGTTTTTATGAGAATACACATATGCCTCAGCTTCCATGTTAGATGTATTTCATGTAATTGAGTTCCACTTGAATCCATGCCCAATAGTAGTTATTTATTCACATCCTTCACCTGCATAAAAAAGTTTAAAATACACTCAGATGTAGCCATCTTTTTTTCCAAGATTGTCTATTGAATATCATACATTACCTTAAGAGAGCCCTCTTAGGTTTTAAAGGCTAAGTTCCAACTAAAAGTGGTTTGAAATAGTTACTCTAAATTGATTGTGGAAGTAACCCATCAGCCTCAGTTTGGTGATAACAACTTTAATCATTTAATTTAGTTACTTGATAAGATTATTATCATTTTCATTTTCATTATCAATATTAATTTGATCCTTCGTCCCTACCCTTTCACTATCGAGTATTATTATTGCAACAACACAAGTGGATTCATCATGAGAATGGTCAAAATTGTTGCAATACATCACATTTCAATGTGGTGCATTCTCTTGAAACATTTTTTCGATAACTAGGTCCTTTATAGGATCACTTTCATATTTCTTCATTGTACTTGGGGCACATGGTGAGCCCCTTTGATCTCCACATATATCTTTAAAATCATCGATGATGTCTTGTAAATAATTAAAATCATCATTAGAAAAATTGCAAAACCAATCTCTAGAATCACCTTTCAAGGAAAGGGAAAATAACCACATCTTGATATCTTCATGATTATATTGTGGAGAGCCATAAAATATTTTCATACAATGAGAAAACCTTAAGAGGTGATTTCTAGAAGTGAGTGCATTAATACCCATGAAAGAATAAAATTTATTAATGAAATTTTGCTAGAATATCATGAGGAATCTTAGTAAAACAACAAGGGGTGAACAAGTCATCCATGATGATTTGATGTTAGGTCCCTATATTACTAGTATAGTTCCTTATTGTTGCTAGTGTAACCCCATTATTGTTATTTTTGTACCCTTGTAACCCCCATATTGTTATTATTGTGCCCTTACATTATTATTGTTAGGTCGGCTAGGATTACATTGTGGCCCCATGGACTCCTATATATAGAAAGAAGGTTTTGGTAATTTCAATCATCCAAGAATTGTTCATTTATGTAATTTATTGGAGGTTTCCCCCTCAAAGTGGCTAATTTCTAAGGTGTTGATATCTCTTTCCTTCTATTTTTGGAGTTGGTTTCATAACATTTGGAATCAGAGCTTTGGATTTTAGGGTTTCGCTGCTCCAAACAGGTCATCGTGGAATTTGCGCTATAATTTTTTTTCTATGAAGGTTCAGAAGCTAAAATTTTTACAAAGAGAAGCCAAAATCTTGAGGAACATCATGAAAATATTTCAGATCTTGGTTCACAATATTTTCGGAGGTATGATCTGTGCAGTTTAGGGATTTTTGCAGGCTCCTGAATTTAACCTAAACAACTCATCATGGAATTTTCGCTATAAATATTTTTCTACGAGGGTTCAAAAGCTCAATTTTTCATAGAGTGAATCTGAAATAATTAGGAACGTCTTGGGAAAAATTTATAGCTTGATTCAAAACATTTTTAGAGAGACGGTCTGTGGAAGTTACAGATTGTTCAGGGTCCCAAATTTCATCTCAAATAGGTGATCGTGGGAGAATCGTCATAACTCTCTCTCTGAGCATTGGATTTGAATTATGTAAAAAGTGGCCATAAGTACACAGAATTTAGTTTCTCTGTATCAATTTCAAAGTCGAAGGAGGAAACAGTAACACATGTCAAGTCGTACAAGTTCGCTCTACTGTTCTAGTCCATAATTAGGTCATTATAGGAGATTGGGAATAAATTTTTCTTCAAGAATCCAAATCAAGCCAGACCTGTGGCATTCGAAATAAGATTTAGAGGGCTACTTCAGGGAAAAATTTTAGATATTTAATATTAGTAATCACAGAGATAATTCAATTTCAATGTCGATCTTCTCAAAATCAAGAAAAAGGTGTGTATTTTTTTTTCAAATTGCATAAGTCTTGTTTGAAAAATCCCTTTTAAGTGATTCCAAAGGCCTATTGAGCATAGATATCAGTATTGGTGATCTAGGTGGATATCGGTGGCCTCCCACCTATTCCATTTGTACCTGCAACATCAATTCTTTCATTTTTCAGCTTCAGCACAACTTACTATTTATAGCAGGTTTTCGGGTCCTGCACAACCGAAGCCGTTTTAGGGCATTAATAATCCAGTTGGATATTGGTGGCCACCCATCGATTCCATTTGAACCCCCACCATCAATTATTTTAGTTTGTAAGTTTCGGCACAACTTACTACTTTTAGCAGTTTTTCGGGTCTTAAACTTCTGGAGCCGTTTTGAGGCCCTAAACGACGTTTTTTGGGAAAACGGAGAGCAACATGGGTCCATTGACCAATTTTTCTCATTCATAAGTTTTACTCCTCAGAAAAATATTTCTAACGAGCTATTGAGCGCGTCAAACAGAGATCAGATGCCAAAGTTACGTCCCCGGGAAGTTAAACCACAAATTTACCCAAATGGGGCCCACAGTTTTGGCGCTTCATCTCCTACGGTTAGGGTTTTGGATGCTTCGGATTCTACACTATTTCTCAACAATAAATAGGCCCTCGAGCTTCATTTTAAGATAGTTCAGGGGGCTGGGAGCCAACACATCTCTTCTCAGAGATAAGTGCGACCAGCGCCCTAGCTCACCACATCTCCATCATGTATGCATTGTAACACAGTTCAAGGGCTGGTAGCCGACACATGTCTTCTCGGGGATACGCTGCCAGTACCATAGCTCTTTTATTTCCATTATTTCTATAATAGGCCTACGAGCCTCAATGTAATACAGTTCAGAGGCCTGCGTATGCCACATCTCTTCTCAGAGATACGCTACCAGCGCCCTAGCTTGTTTCCATTATGTTTGTAACCTTATTTCAGTCATTCGTTTATTAATAAATTGAAGCATTATTTCCATTGCATCTCTGTATCTATGGTTATATCTATATTCTGTTGCGTTCCTGCATAAAATCCAGATCAGTGGTATCAGAGCGAGTCTTCTCTTTCTCTGTTTTCTCTTCATGTCCCCAACGCGGCCAGGGTATAAGGAGTTCAACCTCACAACCCCGACGACCCCCCATGGCGGAAGGAAAGAAAGACGAGGGAGGAGGAGGTCCTATCAAAATATTGCTTGAGGATGCCCTCGAGAAACAAAGGAACGCGATGATGGACAATTTTTTTTTTCAGATCCTTCAATGGTTGCCCACCGGTGGCACATCTAAATCCAACACCAAGTTCAACAAAATTCCCCACCCCCCCCATGGAGGAACTTAACGAAATGGAGACCATTGATTCCTAAGGAGGGAGGAATGATCCAAGTGGATATCGTTGGCCTCCCACCTATTCCATTTGGACCCACAACATCAATTCTTTCAGTTTTTCAGCTTCAGCACAACTTACTATTTATAGCAGGTTTTCGGGTCCTGCCCAACCGGAGCCATTTTAGGGCATTAATAATCCAGGTGGATATTGGTGGCCACCCATCGAGTCCATTTGAACCCCCACCATCAGTTATTTCAGTTTGTAATTTTTGGCACAACTTACTATTTTTAGCAGTTTTTCGGGTCTTAAACTTCCGGAGCCGTTTTGAGGCCCTAAACGACGTTTTTTGGGAAAACGGAGAGCAACATGGGTCCATGGACCAATTTTTCTCATTAAAAGGTTGTACTCCTCAGACATATCTTTCTAACGAGCTATTGAGCACGTCAAACGGAGATCAGATGCCAAAGTTACGTCCCCGGGAAGTTAAACCACCAATTTACCCAAACGGGGCCCACAGTTTTGGCGCTTCATCTCCTACGGTTAGGGTTTTGGACGTTTCGGATTCTACATTGTTTCTCAAATATAAATAGGCCCTTGAGCCTCATTGTAAGATAGTTCAGGGGGTTGGGAGCCAACACATCTCTTCTCAGAGATAAGCGCGACCAGCGCCCTGGCTCACCACATCTCCATCATGTATGCATTGTAACACAGTTCAAGGGCTGGTAGCCGCCACATCTCTTCTCAGGGATACGCTGCCAGTACCATAGCTCTTTTATTTCCATTATGTCTGTAATAGGCCTGCGAGCCTCAATGTAATACAGTTCAGAGGCCTGCGTACGCCACATCTCTTCTCAGAGATACACTACCAGCGCCCTAGCTTGTTTCCATTATGTTTGTAAGCTTATTTTAGTCATTCATTTATTAATAAATTGAAGCATTATTTCTGTTGCATCTCTGTATCTATGGTTATATCTGTATTCTGTTGCATTCCTGCATAAAATACGGATCAATTGGGTTCTAAAATACCTCCTAAAAAGAATTCAACACCCATTAAGCGCTTAGAGTACTCTGCTATGACTCATGAAGATGAAGAATTGCAACATGATCTATCAAAATTACAAGAGAAAGTTCACCAAATTTCGCTCTCGCAAAGAACAAGAAAAACTGAAATGGAAGTTTTGAGGAAAGGCATGGAAGCGAAGATGGATGGTTTGAAGAATAATATGGATGGTTTGAAGAAAGGCATGGAAGCTAAGATGGATGGCATGGAAGCTGGCATGGAAGCTAAGATGTATGACATGGAAGAAAAAATGAAAGACAACATGGAAAAAATGAAGAATGATCTAAAAGAAGACTTGGAAGGTTTGACAAAGTTGATACAAGAAATGTTTCCTAATGGCGAAAATATAGTAGAGGAAAATCATGATGATAAAAAAATAAATGTTAATCGTGATTTCATAAACTCTAATGTTGGATGGAAGAACCACCATATTCCAAAGATGGATATGAGGAATTTTGATGGCAAGGATCCTGTAACATGGATACTATAAATGGAGAAATATTTTGATCTCAATAATGTGCAAAACACAAAAGGTACGCATTGCAACTTTACATTTGGAACAAAATACATTTGTATGGTATTGATGGCTTTGCTCTCGTAAAAAAATTGTCACTTGGTCAATTTTTATGGAGGAAATGATAACACATTATGAGGATACAAAGAGAAACACCTTCTTTAGCCAACTGATAAATCTCAAACAAAAGGGTTCAGTGGGGGAGCACATTGAGGACTTCCAAAAAATTAATATAAGGGTAACTGATATTTCAAAGGAACACACGATTTATGTCTTCATAGGGACTTTAAAGGATAACATCCAACATGAAGTTCGTGTTTGGGAACCTGATTCATTAGAGAAGGCATTCAGGCTGGTAAGAAAAATTGAATGTAAAATTATCGCGACAAGGAATCCTACCACTCACATTTATAAAGATGGAAGTGATTCTACTACTAGACTTCCACAACCTACAAGGTTGACACCACAAAATTTGGAAGAAAAAAGAACAAAAAGGATTTTCTATAGTTTTGATAGCAAATACACTAAAGGTCATAAGTGTGCTGAGAAGAAATTAGTTTACATAGATTGTGAAGAGGAAGAAGAAAATGAACAAGAAAATTCAAAAGAAGAGGATATACACCAGGAACCTACCCTAGAAGAAGAATAAATAGGTCCGACCATATCATGTAATGCATTGGTAGGAATTACCACTCCTCAAATTCTGAAGATATAAGGACATATCAAGAAGAAAAAGGTAATAGTGTTGATTGATTCGGGTAGTACCCATAATTTTATTCATTGTAAGATAGCCAAGGAATTGAATTTTTTACTATACCCAGCACCAAAATGTCAAGTGATGGTTGCAAATGGAGAAACTATAAATTGCTATGGAAAATTCCATAATATAAAGCTAGCCATGGGTGAATATGTATTTAATAGTCCAATGCTTTCCATTCCAATGGGATTTGCTGATGTTGTACTAAGAGTACAATGGTTACAATCTTTGGGGACGATAGCTTTTAGTTTTCAAGAACTTTTCTTGAATTTTTTTTCAGAAGGAAAGTAAATCGAATTATGGGGTATCACAGGTAGGTCAGGAAAGATAATAAGCTCTAATTTCATGACAAATCTTCTGAAGAAATAATAACGAGGCGTAATTCCACAATTATGCTCACTAGAAGTTCCAAAATCAAAATCATGTATTTCTCAAGATCTCCAAAAATTCTTGGACAATCATTTGATGGTTTTTGAAACTCCCAAAGGAATCCCACCTATTCATGACCATGATCATGCTATTCATTTGATCAAAAGAAGTGTTCCTCCAAACATCATGCCTTACAGATATCCTTATGCCCAAAAGAGTGAAATTGAACATATGATTGCAGAAATGTTAGAGGCTGGTATAATTCAACCTAGTCAAATTTCTTTCTCTACTCTAGTAGTATTGGTGCACAAGAAGGATGAATCATCGTGCATGTGTCCAGATTATAGGGAGCTCAATAAGCTCACTATTAAAGATAAATTTCCCATTCCCATGATTGATGAATTATTGGATGAATTACATGGAGCAATTTATTTTACTAAGTTGGATCTTCGTTCAGGATATCATCCAATTAGAATGAAGATTGAATATATTCCGAAATCAACATTTTGAACTCATGAGGGTCATTATTAATTTATGGTCATGCATTTTGGCCTTACCAATGCACCTTCTACATTTCAAGGGTGGATGAATTCCATTTTCAAACCCTTCCTTAGAAAATTTGTGCTAGTATTTTTTGATAATATACTAATCTACAACAGGTCGTGGAAGGATCATGTTCAACATGTTCACAGGGTGCTCAAACTATTGGAGGAGAAACAATCATATGAAAAAACATCGAAATGTTTCTTTGGAGTACAAGAGGTGGAATATCTAGGTCATATTGTATCTCACGAGGGTGTTAAAGTAGACCCTAAAAAAATTAAAGCCATTAAGGAATGGAAAGTCCCCACAACCATAAAGAATTTGTGCGGATTTCTTAGGTTAACAGGTTATTACCACAATTTTGTTAAGAATTATGGGAGAATAGCAGCACCTCTAACAACATTATGCATTTTCATGGACTCCTGAAGCAACTAATGGCTTTGAACATCTTAAAGAGGCAATGTGCCTAGCACCATTATTAGCTATGCTAGACTTCACAAAAACCTTTATTGTGGAATGTGATGCCTCAGGAAATGGAATTGGTGTTGTTTTAATGCAAGAAGGAAGACCCATTGCTTTTGAAAGTCGTCCAATCAAAGGAAAGTATTTACAAAAGGCTATTTATGAGAAGGAAATGTTGGCAATACTACATGCACTAAATAAATGTCGTCCTTAGCTAATGGGAAGACACTTCAAGGTAAAAAATGATCATGATAGTCTTAATCACTTTTTAGAACAAAGAATATCTTCAGAAGAGCAGCAAAAATTGGTAACAAAGATGTTGGGTTATGACCTTGAAATAATCTACAAAAAAGGGAAGCTAAATGTTGTTGCAGATGCACTCTCAGGAAAGGATGAAGAGGTGGAATCATTTCTTTGTGCCATTTCTATTATCCAACTAGATTGGATAACCGAAGCAAGGGATGAATGGAAAAATGATGAAGAAGTGTAGACACTCATTCAAAATTTGCAGCAAGATCCTAGTACATATGATACATTTAGTTGGAAAAATGATTACTTATGGTACAAATATCGCTTATATATTTGCAAGAATTCCCAACTAAAATAAAATATTCTTTTGGAATTGCACACTTCTCCTTTAAGAGGACACTAAGGATTTTTAAAAACTTACCACAAGGTGAAGAAAGAATTTTTTTGGGATGGCCTTAAATCAGATATTCAAAAGTTTGTGGTGGAATGATTGGTTTTCTAGCAAAATAAAGTTGAGACAATTAATACCCCAGGTCCTCTACAACCTTTATCCATTCCAAGTCAATGTTGGGAGGATATTTCAGTGGATTTTATCATAGGTTTACCTAAGTCCGAAGGAAAGAGTGTCATCATGGTGGTAGTTGATAGAATTACCAAGTATGCAGACTTTTGTGCATCCATTTAAATCAATTATAGTTGCTACTACATTTATGGAAACAATTCAAAAGCTACATGGAAACTGGAAGATTATTGTAAGTGAGAGAGATCCCATTTTTACCGGAAAGTTTTGGACGGAATTATTTTCTTGTTTGGGTACTCAACTAGCTCATAGCTCATCTTATCATCCTCAATCCGATGGTCAAACTGAGATAGTGAATAAATGTTTGGAAGGATATATTCATTGTTTTTTATATGATAATAAAGCACAATGGGTCAAGTGGTTACCTCTCACTAAATTGTGGTATAACACTTCCTTCCATACTGCAACAAAAATGACCCCATTTATGGCACTTTATGGATATCTTCCACTATCCATCACATCTTCTTTATGGGAAAATTTTAGGGTTCAAGCAGTGGAAGACCACATTGAGCATCAACAATAATTTCTCCAACTCTTAAAGGATAACCTAAATTTGGCACAAAATCAAATGAAACAATAGGAAGATCAACATCGCAGTGTGAGAAGTTTTGATATATGAGAATGGGTATTTTTACGGCTACAACCATACAAACAAATTTTCCTCAAGCAAGCTAAGAAAGATAATAAATTATCGCCAAAGTACTATGGTCCTTACAAGGTGTTGCAAAAGATTGGTATTATGGCATACAAATTAGAGCTTCCTACTTCTTCGAGAGTGCATCCAATTTCCCATGTTTCATGCTTAAACAAGGTTATAGGGGACAAACTTCCAGTTCAAACAATATTGCCAGAAATTGATGAGGAAGGAAAAACCATATTGGAACCTGAAGAATTCATGGAAACAAGAACTTGATAGCTACAAAATCAATCAATTTCAAAGTTTGTCATCAAATGGAATAACTTACCCACTGAAGATTCTACATGGGAGGATTAGAATTTTATACAGAAGCACTCGGAGCTACTCAAGCATTGAGGACAAAATTTTTTTGAAGGAGAGAAGCATGTTAGGTCCCTTTATTACTAGTATTGCCCCTTATTGTTGCTAGGATAACCCCCTTATTGTTATTGTTATACTCCTGTAACCCCCATATTGTTATTATTTTTCCCTTACATTATTATTGTTAGGTCGGCTAGGATTACATTGTGGCCCCATGGAATCCTATATATAGAAAGGAGGTTTTGGTAATTTCAATCATCCAAGAATTTTTCATTTATGTAATTTATTGGAGTTTTTCCCCTCGAAGTGGCTAATTTCTAAGCCGTTGATCTCTCTTTTCTTCTATTTTTGGAGTTGGTTTCATAACACTTGATTAAAGGGGAAAAGAGCCAATTTATGTTGGGGAAAGATACTTGTTCAATAAAAACAAGATATGCATAGGAAGGGATATTCTAGAATGAATTCTTGCAAGAAATGAAAAAGGTGGAGTCGCCACTTGAACAAGAATCTAACTCCAAAATCCAAGAGGAAAATAAATGAAAAATTTAGTTAGGGAGAAGAAGATGAAAATAAGGGAGGTTTTCTTGTCTGAGGAATAATGGATGAATAAGTGGAGTTGCCACCCAAAGAGGAAACCAACCAAAATTTCTAGGTACTAAAGGTGTACATAGAGAAGATGAAAGGATTAGTGAGATGATGAAAGATAAGGTGATGAAAATATGGAGAGATGTAATGGCACCAGAAATGTGGCATTTGTTGGAAAAATTAAAAGATGAGAAATGTGAAGTTGATGATTAAGATGAATGTCTCAAAGCCAAAGTCCAATATATTGGACCCCAACAACGGTGTCAAAAAAATTGTGCTGCTTTACGGGCTAACGAATGACGAAAAATATTAGAAGTTAGAAAAATTGTCATGAGGACCAAGGATAGAAAAATATATCCCTGACAATAATGCCAAAAAATGTTGTTGCTAAAAATGTACATGCACTACGAAAACGACTCTAGTAGGGGGATTTCACCCTGATCCTGAACCGCTCCGTTCTAGCTATCTAACAATATTAAGTCCCTATATTAATAGTGTAGTCCCTTATTATGTTAGTGTATCCCCCCTTATTTTTATTGTTGTTTCCCTGTAACCCCCATATTTTTATTATTGTGCCCTTACATTATTATTGTTAGGTCGGCTAGGGTTACATTGTGGCCCCACTAGGATTACATTGTGGCCCCATGGGCTCCTATATATAGAAAGGAGGTTTTTTCATTTGTATCATCCAAGAATTTTTCCTTCATGTAATCTATTGTAGGTTTACCCCTCGATTTTTCTTATTTCTAAGGCGTTGATATCTCTTTCTTCTCTTTTTGGAGCTGGTTTCACAACATTTGGTATTAGAGCTTTGGATTCTAGGGTTTCGCTGCTCCAAATAGGTCATCGTGGCATTTTAGCTATAACATTTTTTCTATGAAGGTTCAGAAGAGAAATTTTTTAGAGTGCAAAGCCACAATCCTGAGGAAAATCTTCGCAAAATTTCAGAGCTTTGTTCGCAATAGTTTAGGAGATATGATCTGTGGAAGTTAGGGCTTTTTGCAGGCTCCTGAATTTAACCTAAATAGGTCATCGTGGAATTTTCACTATAACCTGTTTTATACGAAGATTCAAAAGCTGAAATTTTTATATAGAAATTCTTACATCCTCAGGAACATTGTCACAAAATTTTAGAGCTTGGTTCACAATAGTTTTGGAGATATTATCTGTGGAAGTTAGGTCTTTTTTAGGATCTCGAATTTCATCTCAAAGAGGTGATCGTGGGAAAATATTCATAACACTCTCTCTGAGCATCGGATTGGAATTATGTAAAAATTGTCTTAAATCAAATGGACTATGGTTTCCTTTCTATCAATTTCAGAGCCAAAGGAGCAAACAATGACATGTGGCAAGTCATACAAGTTTTCTCTACTGAACCAGTCCATAATTAGGTCATTGTGGGAGATTGGACATAACTTTTCTTGAAGAATCCAAATCAGGTCAGACCTGTGCCATTCAAAAGAGGATTCAGAGGGATACCCTAGGGCCAATTTTCATATATTGAAGATCTAAAATCGCAGAGATAATTCAGTTTCAATATCGAGCTCCTCAAAAGCAAGAAAATGGTGTGTATTGGGTTTTTAAAATTGCATAACATTTGTTTGAAAAAGTAGTTTGAAGTGATTCCAAGGGCATATTTTAGAATTTTTATCAGTATTGGGTTCTATAATGCCTCCAAAAAATAATTCCATACCCATTAATCCCACAAAAAGCTATACTATGACGCATGAAGAGGAAGAATTGCAGCATGAGATATGAAAATTACAGTACCAAGTGCAACAATTTTTTATCTTACGAAGAGAAATCGAAGATGACATCGATGGTTTAAAAGAATAAATGGAGGCTAATTTGGATGGTTTGAAGGATCAAATAATAGCTAATATGGATGATAAATTAGTGGAAGATCACATCGAGCATCAACAACAAATTCTCCAACTCTCAAAGGATAACCTAACTTTGGTGCAGAATCTAAGGAAACAATAAGAAGATCAACATCACATTGAAAGAAGTTCTGAAGTAGTCACAGAAACAATAACTCGACAAGTACAATCAATTTCAGAGTATCTCAGCAAGTGGAAGAACTTTCCTGTAGAATATTCCACATGGGTGGATGAGAATTTTATACAGAAGCATCAAGAAATAATCAAGCATTGAGGACAACACTTGTTTGAAGGAGAGGGGCATGTTAAGTCCCTATATTAATAGTTTAGTCCCTTATTATGTTAGTATATCCCCCCTTATCATTATTTTTGTACACCTGTAACCCCCATATTTTTATTATTGTGCCTTTACATTATTATTGTTAGGTTGGCTAGGGTTACATTGTGGCCCCACTAGGATTACATTGTGGCCCCATGGACTCCTATATATATAAAGGAGGTTTTTTCATTTGTATCATCCAATAATTATTCATTCATGTAATGTATTGGAGGTTTCCCCCTCGAAGTAGCTTATTTGTAAGGCGTTGATATCTCTTTTATTATCTTTTTGGAGTTGGTTTCACAACAACAAAAAAACATGTTATGGGCGTTATAACCTATGGAAATGAGATGATGAAGGACAATTGGGAACCAAAGAGTCTGAGAGACAAAGTTGAGTGTCCTAGATACCTAGTTATATCTAGAAATATTTAAGGATTAGACTGAATTTATATATGAGACTAGTTCCTTATTGAGTCAACACTCTTACTTATTTAATTAAGACCAAGTAAATGGATGGAAAAATACTGCTTGGATTCTTTACCTGATTAAATTAAATGAAAATCCTAAGATCTAGGTGGGATGCAAAGATATTGGTTATTTTAATTAAATGCCTAATATAAGTATGACCTTTGATCTTGATCTATATTGAGCCTAAAATCTATAGTAAGTGGCAGAGATAAGTCAAGGTGAAGCACGTGAAGGTGTTATTAACGATCCATCTACTTGAAATATAACGTACCTGGTGCCTTCAGTACTGCAGAGATTGTGGCTCTGATGACTGCAATGTCACCATTTTAAATACTAGAAAGACTAGACTTCTCAAGAAAAGATGAAAATGTTTTCTTATCTCTCTATCAACCAGGCCTATTCTTGGAGGTAAGTTTTTAGATGAAAGACTAGTTTATGATGATATGGAAGATGAGCTGAGTGATTCTTGAGTTGATATTGTTTAGTAAATTAAGTACTTAAGTTATGATTACTTCTTATGATAAGAGTACTTAATGATAAATTAGAAACCAATCTTACAACCAAGAATGTGTCGATTTTATTAGTACCAATGTAGAGAATATATCAATCCACAAGATGGTTAACTATTGATAGAAATTAAAGGAATTTAAATAAAGTACTTAATAATTAGCCAATTATTACCAATCAAAATTTCTCAAGATATTCCAATGATGATTGTCAACAAACTTATGCCAAAACTATGTTCTTTAGACAATACCACTTATTTAAGAGATGCTTTATTAGATTTAGATGTCAAGATAACCAAATAGATTCTTCAATGCTTTAGATCACAAGTAGAACAAGATGTTGATTTATCACTTTCCAACACAATTAGAAACCAATTATTCTATAAAACCATGAAACAAGAAAAATTATAGAGCATGAGCAAAGAAAGATCTTTTGTTACTTGTACCCAAATTTAAACTTTTAGGACAACAACAAGTAAATCACTCTAGATCTAATACATAACAAACATGTAAGAAACCAAACAATTTTAGTGACCAAGAGGCCTTGCAGCCTTTTAGATGGCTAGGAATGCTTCCAATGAAGGTGACCACCCAAAAACACAATGTTAACCCCAAAATCACTACAAAACAAATTTTTAGAGATAAAATTCCAATCCCTTGAAGAAATTTTTTGTTTGAAATGAGATATATCCATTTTAGGGCTTATGGAGTCTTAATTCTTTCAAAATAGGTCCCAAACACTAGAATTCTAGGTTGGGTAAGGTGTAAGGCCTTCAAAAAATGGATTTTCTCCCCTATTTGAAAATAAGCAACCTACAAAAATAGCCTGAAAACCCTATATATCTAGGGTTTATAAGGTATCCAATGCCAATTTCTTTCTCATTCCTTAAACAAATTTAGAATAGAAACCCAAATATCCAATATAAAAATAAAAAAAATCAAAACTCTAAAACCCCAAATTCAAAGAATAAAAAAAAAACCGAATCCACCAAAACCTATTGTGAAACCAGCTCCAAAAATAGAAGTAAAGAGATATCAATGCCCTATAAATAAGCCACTTCGAGTGGGAAACCTCCAATACATTGCATGAATGAAAAATTCTTAGATGTTACAAATCAAAAAACCTCCTTTCTATATATAGGAGTCCATGGGGCCATAATGTAATCCTAGTGGGGTTACAATGTAATCCTAGTCGACCTAAAAATAATAATTTAAGGGCACAATAATAACAATATGGGGTTTACAAGGGTATAATAATAAAAATAAGGGGGTTACACTAACAACGATAGGGACTATACTAGTAATATAGGGACCTAACATGCCCCTCTCCTTCAAAAACGTGTTTTCCTCAACACTTGAGTAGCTTTGGGTGTTTCTGTATAAAATTATCATCCTCCCATGTAGAATCTTTAGTGGGTAAGTTCTTCCACTGGATGAGATACTCTAAAATTGATCAATTCTCTAGTTGTCGAGTTCTGGTTTTCATGGCTGCTTCAGGTTCCAATATGATTTTTCCTTCCTCATCAAGTTCTGGAAATATTGTTTGAACTGGAAGATTTTCACCTATAACCTTATTTAAGCATGAAACACGGAAAATTGGATGCACTCGTGAAGAAGTAGGAAGCTCCAATTTTTATGCCATAGTACCAATCTTTTGCAACACCTTGTAAGGACCATATTACTATGGCGATAATTTATTATCCTTCTTAGCTTGCTTGAGGGAAATTTTTTTGGATGGTTGTAGCCATAAAAATACCCAGTATCCTACATCAAAACTTCTCTCGTTGCGATGTTGATCTGCCTGTTGTTTCATTAGATTTTGTGCCAAATTCAGGTTGTCCTTTAAGAGTTGGAGAACTTCTTGTTGATGCTCGATGTGATCTTCCACTGCTTGAACCTTATAATTTTCTCTTAAAGATGATGTGATGGATGGTGGATGATATCCATAAAATGCCATAAATAGGATCATTTTTGCTGCAGTATGGAAGGAAGTGTTATAACACCATTCAGCCATAGGTAACCACTTGACCCATTGTGTTTGTTTATCAGATACAAAAAAATGAAGATATCCTTCCAAACATTTATTTACTATCTCAGTTTGACCATCGTATTGAGGATGATAAGATGAGCTACGAGCTAATTGAGTACCCAAACAAGAAAATAACTTCGTCTAAAAATTTCCAATAAAAATGGGATCTCTTTTGCTCATAATAACCCTTGGGTTTCGATGTAGCTTTTTAATTTTGTCCATAAATTTAGTAGCAACTGTACTTGCTTTAAATGGATTAGATAATGCACAAAAGTGTGCATAGCTGGTAAGTCTATCAACTGCCACCATGATGACACTCTTTCCTTCAGACTTAAGTAAACCTGTGATAAAATCCATTGAAATATCCTCCCAATGTTGACTTGGAATGGATAAAGGTTGTAGAAGACCCAGGCTCTTAATTTTCTCAACTTTATTCTGCTGGCAAACCAAACATTCTGCCAAAAACTTTTGAATATCAGATTTAAGGCCATCGCAAAAAAATTCTTTCTTCACCCTGTTGTAAGTTTTTAAAAATCCTTAGTGTCCTCCTAAAGGAGAAGTGTGCAATTCGAAAAGAATCTTTTGTTTTAGCTAGGAATTCTTACAAAGATATAAGAGATCTTTGTACCATAAGGAATCATTTTTCTAACTAAATGTATCATATGTACTAGGATCTTGCTACAACTTTTGAATGAGTTTCCACACTTATTTATCCTTCTTCCATTCATCTCTTGCTTCGGTTATCCAATCTAGTTGGATAATAGAAATGGCACAAAGAAATTCTTCCATATCTTCATTATTTCTTGAGAGTGCATCTGCAACAACATTTAGCTTCCCCGTTTTGTATATTATTTCAAAGTCATAACCCAACATCTTTGTGACCCATTTTTTCTTCTCTTCTAAAGATAGTCTTTGTTCCAAAAAGTGCTTAAGGCTACCATGATCATTTTTTACCTTGAATCGTCTTCCCATTAGGTAAGTTCTCCATTTATTTAGTGCATGCAGTATTGCTAACATTTCCTTCTCATAAATAGGTTTATGTAAATAATTTCCTTTGATTGGACGACTTTGAAAAGAAATGGGTCTTCCTTCTTGCATTAAAACAACACCAATTCCATTTCTTGAGGCATCACATTCCATAATAAAGGTTTTTGTGAAGTCTGGCGTAGCTAAGACCGATGCTAGGCACATTGCCTCTTTAAGATTTTCAAAGGCCTTAGTTGCTTTAGGAGTCCATGAAAATGGATATTTATTCAATAATGTTGTTAGAGGTGTTGCTATTCTCCTATAATTCTTAACAAACTTGCGATAATACCCTGTTAACCCAAGAAATCCTCGCAACTGCTTTATGGTTGTGGGGAATTTCCATTCCTTAATGGATTTAATTTTGTTAGGGTCTACCTTAACACCCTGCAGTGAGATACAATATGACCTAGATATTCCACCTCTTGTAATCCAAAGAAACATTTGGATGTTTTTGCATATAATTGTTTCTCCTGCAATAGTTTGAGCACCCTGTCAACATGTTGAACATGATCCTTCCAAGACCTGTTGTAGATTAGTATTGTTGAAAATGAAACAAGATGATGGAGCTTAGTGAAATGAAGTCGCCTTCACTAAGTGGGCCCACAGGCTATTTTTTGCGCAAAGTCTATTTTTAGACTATGTCTATTTTTAGACATATGGATCATGGTCTATGAGTTGCAGGATGTTATTTATGGATGATTGGCTGAGTTGGTAAAAATAGATGGACCTCTATTTTTAGACATTGGGCAGTTTCTATTTTTAGATTGCCGAGCTAAAAATAGAACAGTCAAGTATTATTAACCCTTAATAATATTTAGACTATAAACATTATCTTATCCTCTTGGAGTACTTCAGTTTGATGCTTGGATGTGGAAAATACAATTGATAGAAGGAAATACGCTTTTCCTAAGGGTTAGTTGAGATATTGCATGGTTGACTTCAGTTAGGACTCAAGTGGCAGAGTTTGGTGGAGTTGATGAGACAGTTGATGGAGTTGTGTTCTGTTTAACTTAGTTGAACTAGTTGTATTTAGTCTAACTGACAAATACACTAGTGATGAGTGGTGTGAATTAATTAATAATTAATTCACTAATTATTAACTCATAATTCAACTAAAGAACACATCAGTTATCTGCAATGCATGGACAGTTCATTGGAGACCAGTGTTAGAGGTGGGTGACAGGGTGAGTCTACTATCAGTTGTGACTATTGGCTCTGCATGAGATTTGCACACACATTGATGGAGATTGCCAATGAGGATTGCGCAGTTGGAGCTAGTGGGATTCGAACTTGGATCTCATCATTAATCAACTTGGATTGCGCAGTAGAGGCAGGCATACTTGTGGAGGAGATTTGAACCTGTGACTAGTTCACTTTCCATACTAGTTTTTTTTGTAGCATTGAGATAGTGCTGCGAGTTGTGAGAGCTTTGTGCTATGTATTGTTACATGTTCTCTAACATTATAATATACAAATAGTTGGGGGTTTTCAGCTATTTCTTTCCCCATTACATCCTGTGTTGATATGTGTGCTTGATTATGTTTTAATGAGCGCATGCGACTGCTTTCTATTTCCGCATATTGATGATCAATTGTAGAAGAGGTTATGTATTATGCATGAAGCTTAAATAGTGTGTAATCAGGATAATCTCGGTGAATAATTCAGCAAATTATTCAAATTTCTACATGGTATCAGAGCGAGATTGATCATCGGATCTATTACAGTGATTACAATTATTTCGGTAGACAGAGTCTGTAACGAGCCAGGTAGCCTCTGGATCCATCCTTTCCTTGAAAGGTGATATATCCAGTAAATGCCCCTACAGTCAATCTCTATGCTAGAAATAATTTTTTCTCACAGATCGGAAGCTGTTGAGTTTTGAGCTAGTGGAATTCAAATTTGCAGCAGAATTTGGAATTCGAATTTGCAGCAGCTTTCTTGGTGTCGAAGTCAAAATGTCTTTCAATGGATTGTGACTGGAATATTCCCTTGAGGGCAGTTCGAATTATGTTTCATGGAAGGACCGGATGGAGGTGGTATTGGATGATAACGGGCTGAAGGAGTTCATAGAAGCTGAGATCCCAAAGCCTATTGATGCTGCTCAAGTTGAGGCTTGGCAAAAGAAGATGGTGAAATGTCGAAGGATTCTGTTGGAGGGCGTGAAGGATCACATTGTATCTAGCATGCATGGAAAAGCTTCTCCATACTTGATGTGGAAAGCGTTGACAGATTTATTCCAAAGCAAGAGCGACCAGAGGAAGTTGGCACTCAAGGATAAACTCAGACACATAAAGATGGAGAAAGGCGACAGTATGCCGAAGTACCTCACGAAGTTCATCCAATGCAGGGATGAGCTGGGAAGTGTGGGGGTGACTGTAGATGATGAGGAATTGGTGAGCTTGGATCTCCTTGGTCTTCCGAAGAGTTGGCATGCCTATCAGGATTTTGTCAATGGTCGGGAGAAATTGCCAGGATGGGAGCGACTTTGGTCGGATCTTGTGCAAGAGGAGATAAGGCGGAGTACCAGGGACGGATCTTCATCAAAGGCATTTGATGAAGAAAATTGCGCTTTGGCTGCCAAAGCAAAGAAGGGGAAGAGCAAGAAAGCTTCTCAGTCTGGTGCGAAAGGCAAGAAGCAAGACATGTCCAAGGTGAAGTGTTTTCACTGTCACCAGCACAGACACTATGCCACAAATTGTCCGCAGAAGAAGAAAAATAAGAAGGTTGTTGGATCTGTAGCAGGAGAGGCATTGGCCTCCCAGTTTGAACTAGATTTTTCACTGATCGCATGCTTGGTCTCAAGTGTGATGGGATTAGTATGGTTCTTGGATAGTGGTGCGTCATTTCACATGACAGGAGATCGGGATCTGTTTTCAGATCTGGAGGAAAAAGATCTTGGAGTGCACATCGAGATGGGCGATGATGGTAGATACAGTGCGACCGGTATCGGTACCATTTCCTTTTAGAGGGAGTCTGGTAAACCCTTCGTATTGAAGGAAGTGATGCATGTTCCAGGATTGAAGAAGAATCTTATCTCTGTGGCAATGTTAGAAGACAAGGGATATGATGTTGTCTTCAGCAAGGGAAAGGCTTTCCTGCGCAGTAAGACAACTGGAGAAATCCGGAAGATAGGGGTTCGAGTCAAGAACCTTTATCAATTGCAAGTAGATGGCTGCGTAGCAATGGCATGCAAGGCAGAAGGAGTGGTGAGCCGGGATGATGGCGAGCTGTGGCACCGGAGATTGGGCCACCTTCACCATGGAGCTTTGAAGATACTGCAGCAGATTTCTACTGGGCTTCCTAAGGGTACTCTTGCGCAGTCAGATCAGTGCAAGGGGTGTACCTTGGGAAAAATTGTGAAAGCCACCTTTCACGAGAAGGATAGTCGCGCCACGACGATCCTTGAGAGAATTCACACAGACGTGTGTGGACCTTTCTCAGTAGCTTCGACAGCAAAGCACAAGTACAATGTGATCTTTGTTGATGATTTTTCTTGGAAGTGCTGGATCTTCTTCTTGCATAAGAAGAGTGAAACATACTCAAAGTTCTGTGAGTTCAAGGCGCTGGTTGAGAAGGAATCGGGGAAGCATGTGAAGGCTCTTAGGAGCAACAATGGTGGTGAATTCATCTCTGCTTAATTCAAAGACTTATGCAGCACAGAAGGGATTCGGAGAGAGCTCATTGCACCCCATAACCCACAGCAGAACGGGGTTGCTGAGCGGAAGAATAGAATGATTGTGGGTGCTGCACAGGCGATGTTGCATGATCAGGGCCTACCCCTTCACTTGTGGGCTGAGGCATGCAATACTGCAGTATATGTGCAGAACCGTTGTCCTCACAAGATACTTGGCATCAGTACACCGAAGGAGGGGTTTTCTGGTAAGAGACTTGATATTTCCCATTTGAGGATTTTTGGCTCACCTATCTACGTGCATGTGACGAAGGACGCCAGAAAGAAGCTGGATCCGACCGTAGAGGTTGGGATATTTTTGGGGTACACTGATACGCCCCACAAATATCGTGCTTAGTTTCCAGACAGTCGCAAGACTGTTGTATGACGGGATATCATATTTCAGGAGGAGAAAGCCATGAAGTGTTCGCTTGAGAGTGAGCCACACTTGCATGCAGATGAGGAGCTATTAGTTCCTAGGGATGAGCTTCCGGATGTGGATCAGCCACAAGAGGAAGTTCATGGAGTGGAAGAGACCACTCATGTAGCACCAACCATTAGAGGGCACAAGCGCACTACAGAAGCTGAGCGACTGGATCAAGATGCAGAGAAGGTTGTAGGACCACCTACAGCACAACGCAGATAGAGACAGTCACCGGACCGGTACACTGGATACATGGCTCTTGTGAGAAAATGTGTCATGGCAGAACCATCCTCTTTCGAGGAAGCTGTGGAGGACCCTGCATGGGTAGATGCCATGGTGGAAGAGTATGATTCTATTGTCAGAAACAGTGCATGGGAGATTGACCCGCGACCGGAGGGGAAATTAGTGGTGGGTTCGTGATGGATCTACAAAGTGAAGCAGGCGGCTGACGGGAGTGTGGAGAAGTACAAGGAAAGATTTGTTTCCCAAGGCTTCTCACAGATAGAGGGGATCGATTATGAGGAAACTTTTGCACCTGTCGCAAGGTACTCTTCCATACGGACGATCCTAGCTCTCTCAGCGCAGATGGGGTGGCACATCCATCAGATGGATGTGAAGACTGCGTTCCTCAATGGATTCATTGAGGAGGAGGTGTACATAGAGCAGCCCGAAGGTTTCGAGATATTCAGCAGTGAGTCGCATGTGTGCAGACTCAAGAGAGCATTGTATGGGTTAAAACAAGCACCTCGTGCTTGGTACACATGGATAGACAGTTATTTCACCGGACTTGGATTCTCCAAGAGTGAGGCAGATCCTAACCTATACCAGATTGTGGTGGAGGGGAAGTTGTTGATCATTGTACTATATGTAGATGATCTGATTTTGACGGGTGATGAGCTGTTGATACTTTCATGCAAGGAGGATCTTGCT
The DNA here is from genome assembly GCA_034641835.2 of Pinus albicaulis. Taxonomy (NCBI): domain Eukaryota; kingdom Viridiplantae; phylum Streptophyta; class Pinopsida; order Pinales; family Pinaceae; genus Pinus; species Pinus albicaulis. The sequence continues at coordinate 658,785,652 of CM076582.1, read as the reverse complement.
AGAGAGTTTGAGATGAAGGACTTGGGCCTCCTTCATTATTTCCTGGGATTGGAAATTTGGCAGCGCAGTGATGGACTATTTGTTTCTCAGGGTAAGTATGCCCGGGAGATACTGGAGAAGTTCAACATGCATGGCTGTAAGCCTGTTGATACTCCTCTTCCTGGAGGTTGGAGGAAGGAGGATGCTACTTCAGCGGAGGTAGTGGATGCCACTGTTTATCGACAGTTGGTGGGGTCGCTTATGTATATGGTCAATACACGACCCGATATATGCTATGCTGTTAACCAGCTTTCGCAAGCTATGGTTAAGCCTACCAAGCTCTTCTGGAAGGCAGGCAAGCATGTATTGCGTTATCTTAGAGGCACATCGGGATATGGCTTGTGGTACAGACAGGAGGATGAGGTGAAGCTGTGTGGCTTCACAGATGCAGATTGGGCAGGGAGCCCAACGGACAGAAAGAGCACATCTGGAGGGATCTTCAGTATCGGGTCGACAACAGTTTCTTGGTAAAATAGGAAGCAGAGATCCGTGGCACTCAGTTCAGCAGAGGCTGAGTATATGGCAGCAAGCTTGGCTGCATGCGAGGCCATATGGATGAGGAAGATCTTGGTCGGGTTGTTCGGGTCACACTTGGATCCTACTGTGATTTATTGTGATAACCAGAGTTGCATAAACTCTCAGCTAATCCAGTATTTCATGATAGATCCAAACACATCGACATCAGGTACCATCATATCAGAGATTGTGTGCAGCGGAGAATCATGTTACTTTCATATATTCCCACGAAGGATCAGGATGCTGATATCTTGATGAAGGCGCTCACCAGGAGCAAATTAGAATACCACAGAGGCAGGATAGGGGTTGCAGATAATCCATATCTTGTTGAGAGGGAGTGTTGAAAATGGAACAAGATGATGGAGCTTATTGAAATGAAGTCGCCTTCACTAAGTGGGCCCACAGGCTATTTTTGGTGCAAAGTCTATTTTTAGACTATGTCTATTTTTAGACATATGGATCATGGTCTATGAGTTACAGGATGCTATTTATGGATGATTGGTCAAGTTGGTAAAAATAGATGGACCTCTATTTTTAGACATTGGGTAGTTTCTATTTTTAGACTGCCAGGCTAAAAATAGAACAGTCAAATATTCTTAACCCTTAATAATATTTAGACTATAAACATTATCTTATCCTCTTGGAGCACTTCAGTTTGATGATTGGATGTGGCACATGCAGCTAACAGAAGGAAATACGCCTTTCCTAAGGTTTAGTTGAGCTATTGCATGGTTGACTTTAGTTAGGACTCAAGTGGCAGAGTTTGGTGGAGTTGATGAGACAGTTGATGGAGTTGTGTTCTGTTTAACTTAGTTGAACTAGTTGTATTTAGTCTAACTGAAAAATACACTAGTGATGAGTGGTGAGAATTAATTAATAATTAATTCACTAATTATTAACTCATAATTAAACTAAAGAACACATCATTTAACTACAATGCATGGACAGTTCAGTGGAGACCAATGTTAGAGGTGGTGAAAGGGTGAGTATACTATCAGTCGTGACTATTGGTTGTGCATGAGATTTACACACACATTGATGGAGATTGCCAATGAGGATTGCGCATTTGGAGCTAGTGGGATTCGAACTTGGATCTCATCATTAATCAACTTGGATTGCGCAGTAGAGGTAGGCAGACTTGTGGAGGAGATTTGAACCTGTGACTAGTTCACTTTCCATACTAGTTTTTTGTGTAGCATTGAGATAGTGATGAGAGCTGTGAGAGCTTTGTGCTATGTATTGTTACATGTTCTCTATCATTATAATATACAGATAGTTGGGGGTTTTTAGCTATTTCTTTCCCCATTACATCCTGTGTTGATATGTGTGCTTGATTATTTTTTAATGAGTGCATGCCACTGCTTTCTATTTCCGCATATTGATGATTAATTGTAGAAGAGGTTATGTATTATGCATGAAGCTTAAATAGTGTGTAATCAGGATAATCTCGGTGAATAATTCAGCAAATTATTCAAATTTCTACAAGTATATCATCAAAAAATACTAACACAAATTTTCTAAGGAAGGGTTTTAAAAAGGAATTCATCAACCCTTGAAATATATAAGGTGCATTGGTAAGGCCAAAAGGCATGACCAAAAATTCATAATGACCCTCATGAGTTCGAAATGTTGTTTTTGGAATATCTTCAGTCTTAATTCTAATTTGATGATATGCCAATTATGGACTGGTTGAGTAGAGAGAACTTGTACGACTTTCCACATGTCATTGTTTCCTCCTTTGGCTTTGAAATTGATAGAAACGAAACTATAATCTATTTACTTGCGACCACTTTTTACAGCATTCCAATCTAATGCTCAGAGAGAGAGTTATGAATATTTTCCCACGATAACCTCTTTGAGATGAAATTTGGGAACCTGAAAAATACCTAACTTCCACAGATCATATCTCCAAAAATATTGCGAACTAAGCTCTTTTCCTGTTGAAAGTGAAGGCAAGAAAGATTTAGTATCTAAATTGACAGAAAAGGAGAATATAATTTCTTCCAATGTTTCTGTGAAGAATAATTTTTCAAATATTGGTGATGCTTCCAAGGTAGTTATCAACAAGAAGAGGAAAAATAAGATTTTTTCAGTAAGGAAAATGTTTCAGCTCCCACTCGTGATTTATATAATGATTATAAGGTTCAAGAGGGTAAGGAGGAAGATGTGAACCTTCCAGAACCATCCAAAGTAGTAACCATTGTTATCAAGAGTAAGACTTCCTCAAAAGAGCCTGAGAAGCAAGTCCTAAAAGAAGTGGATGGCTGGGAATATGAAGCTGAGCTTTCAACTCCTATGAATCAAGTAGCTATTTTAGTTACTAAATGATGAGGAGACATAAAGTACTCTAGAGATTTTTTTTTTACAATCAAGGATCACTTCAAATATCTACCAAATAATTTTGAAATTTGTCTAGACACTCTTGAATTACTTGTAAATTCCAAAGCACTTGCAAGTCATGTAGGAGAGGATGATGCATTAGCAAGCACTGCAAAATGTCTTGAAAGGAATATGAGTGGGAATTTTCTACTTGAACATCGTGGGAGAAATATGGCTAGTTTGGATGATGATAGATGGGAAAAGCCGATGGATTATTTTGCTACTGACTATGATATGTGGATGGATGCGGGTCTTAGTGGTTCCTCTGTTGTGTTTCAATTTGGCCAAGGTTATAATACTATCTTTGCAAGAAATACTTGTGCAGCACAAATGAGTATGAATGACATTCTTATTGGAGGGCCTTATGTGCAAGCACCATTTCCCCAAGTTGGAATAGTGAGAAATAATTCTAATGCTGATAGGTGACAGTGTGATTATGGTTTACAGAAGGGTTTGATTCCTCCTCCATAGCCTTCTCTACCCACAATTCATAAATCAGAAAACCAATATGAAGTGGGCAAGATTTCTGATGAGGATCAGTTGAAAAAATGACAAATTAAATCCATCCTTAATAAATTAACGCCCCAAAACTTTGAAAAAAAGATTGAACAAGTCAAAGAAGTGAAAATTGACTTTTCATCATGTATTCATGGTATAGTGTCTCAAATATTTGACAAATCCTTGATGGAGTTGATTTTTTGTGAAATGTATGCAAAATTATATTTTCATCTTACTGCAAGATTACTAGAAGTTTCTGAAGATAATGAGAAGGTTGTTTTCAAGTGAGTTCTTTTGAAAAAATGTCAGGAAGAATTGAAAAATATGAAATAAAAGAGGAAGAGGCTAAGAAAGAAGAAGAGGATAGTGAAAAATCAATTTAGTAGAAGAAATGCGAGAGAAGAAGCCTGTAGCACAATGACAAATTCTAGGAAATATAAGGTTTATTGGTGAGATTTATAAAGAAAGTATGCTGACTGAAAGAATTATGCATGCATTCATTCAGAAATTAATTGGTGAATTTCAGCATGTAGAGGGAGAAAATGTTAAAACTTTGTGCAAACTGATAAGAACTATTGGTCATATGATTGACCATTCAAAGCCCAAGGAACATATTGATGCTTACTTCAATAAGATGAAAAAAATGTCTAATTCCCTCAAGGCTAAGGTTCATTTTGAAGGATTTGATTGATATGAGGAGGAATGGATGGCAAAAAAGGTGGAAAGTTAAGGGCCCCAAGAAAATAGATGAAGTGCATTGGGATGCTGTGCAAGAACTACATGGATAGGGAGGCCACTCTCGAGGTACCAATATTGGACATGCAGGTCAGAGACTTGTGACAACACTTGATCATGGTGTGAGAGGACCTACGATGCCACCTTACATGGCATATGCACAAATGGGTTCACTTCCACATACGGGTGGGATTAAAGGGCCACAAACCCATATGGGACCACATGACTATGGATTCACTAGTCAAGATGCTCAGATTGTGTATAGGGCTCAATTTGAAAATTGGTCTATGCCCAGCCCTTCAACACACAAAGCTTTTGATGACGGCCACTTGACTCTTGGTGCTAAAGGAGGTCTTGGAAAGGGAATAAGAGGGAGGGCTCAGCCTCTGCCATATGCTAAGAGTGCTCTAGCAGATATTCCACCATTCACATCTCTGAGTAATAGATGAATAGGTGTATGTCCGATTTCAGCTTCCAGTTTTGATCGCATACCAGTTGGTATGAGAGATGAAATTTTGACAAGGACTTATGCTGCAAAAAAAGCTTTATTTTCAAAATCATGTGTCCAAGAAATAAATGTTTTGGATAATGACAAAAGAAAGTTTAAGAATTCATAATCATCAGGTGATAGAGGTGGGAAGACTGCAAATGTTGAATTTCAACAAGTGACAAGGTTGTGTCAATCATGAAAAGAACAAAGTGGTTGAAATAAGAGTCAAAACATGCTTCCAATAGGAAAATAAAACAATGTGAATAAGGGGTGGGAAAAATTCCGATTGGCAGAAAACGATCTACCAACATCACCTCGAAGAAGAAAGTAGTTTCGAGTGTAGTTTTCTAGGAGAGGTGGGAAGGTATGGTCGACAGTTGTTGGTGGAAGAACTGTGGCCTTCACGCAAGTTCGCACTCGATAAAAAATAGAACCACAAGAAGCATAAGGTGGAAACTCACTAAGAAGGAAGAAACACGAGCTAGACTAGTCGACACCACTCAACCATTGAGTAATAGTGAGGGAAAAGACACACAAATGATTGATAGAAGGGAAACTACCAGCATAATTAGTTTGTGGATGGAGGAGTGCTATCAGAGCCAGCTAGACCCGTGTCAGTGCAGGTTTAGTAGCCACCACACATGTGGTTGAGTAGCCTATTTGAAGTCACAGTGACGTGCCATCAGGAAAAATATGACTGAGAATTGGAGCAACTGCAATTGACAAGCTGGGAAGTGCATAGATCGTAGTAATAGGTAAGCAGGTGGGTTGTTGGGTCGGGTGTAGGAGCCTAGTCAAACTTCTTGCACCTACATCCAAAATATTCTTTCCTTCAAAATGGTGCTCGTTCTCAAATATAGTTTTTTAATAAGCATACATCCTCATGTGTCACATTTGGGAAAATAGTTGAAGGGAATCTCCACAACTATATTATTTCCCATGTCTTTCCTTGTACCAAATCACTAACATTTGTGCATAGCCTTTACTAAATAACCGATCTTTTCTCTCTTAAACATCTCATAATTATAATGAAAAATTTCCTCAAGATGGTGTTTATCAATGAACTTTGCCTCATGAGAATGTGTCTCATCTCGAGGAGAAATTTTCTTATCAACAGACCATTTTCAGGGAATTTATAAAGAGGATGATAAAATACATTTGACAGAGATAGTTAAAGATGACTTCATATTTTCCCAGTTTTGTAGGTGAGGTGGGTAATGAGGCATTGATGGATCAAATATCAAAGGAAGAATTACTAGAAATTTTGCAGTGTTTTCAAAAGTATAAGAAACCTCAGCCACTTCACAGGACAATATAATTCTTCTAGGGTTTCTATGCCTTCCTTCAAACAGACCAACTAAGAATTATTGAAAAATTAAAATACATTGTTGGGATTTGGGAGCTTTCAATTCAACATTTCAGGCTTTAATCTGAAAAATTAGACAAGAATGAGATGATTTCATACCTATATCGCTATGTAATTACATCTACAAAATCATTGCAAAAATTAGTGCATGTAGGGTCAAAATCCACTAAGTTGATTCCCTGTCATTAGAACAAATTTTCATCTTTCTTGGGAAACAAATCCATTACGGAATACGAGTAGACCAAGAAGGAATTTATAACATCAAACCAAAAAATTACAAGCAATGTTAGTGAGTTTGTCTTTCCAAGGCATATGATAGAAAAATCTGGATTTATTTAGGGCTACTCATCCATATAGGGTTCAATGTGTAATTGCTTAAATAGATAATGAATTGTCTTTCTTCAATTTTTTTGCAATTCTAATTAATGGCTCAACCTATTATTCTATCATGCCTACAAGATACCATGGATAGGTATGACTAATGAATCCTTTGCTATTTTTGATTGTATAGTAGGTGGTCTCAACATATTTGTAACAGAAACAAATCATATCCAAATTTTATAGATATAATAGATAAAAACAAATGCTAATGTATTTGTTTGATTGTTACTTGACTCTGTTGTGGGAAGGTTATAGGAAATGTGATTAGAAAAAGGATGGGGATACAATGCATATCACGTTTTGGATATGGTTCATTCACTGTTAGAGATCACTTAGCCACCTGAGCCATCGACTTTGGAAATGTTTCTAGTAGGAATCCCTATGGTTTTTAATTTTGCGATTATTTCACCTCATGGTTATTTTGGGCAAGAAAATGTTTTAGGAATGCCAAACACGACATCAGTGGATAGGTAAACAAATTTTTTATAATTTCAATTTCCATTCCATGATATCGTCTCTTTATTGTTTGATTGTATTTTGGACGTTTCTTTTGATTTTGTTTTGTCTTTTAACTATGAAATTGAAAATACTTAGTATCATGCTCATTTAAAAAAAACCCAAAGCTTGAAGATGAAATTAGTATTACACTATATTGATTGGAATCCTTATAGCTATTTTGTGTTAAAATATTTTCATGACTATCAGAAAAGGTCACTTTCATGTTTTTATTTGAGTACATGTTGTTTATGTACTTGACTAAGTTCATGCATTATAAAATGAAATATTGTTGTGAATAAAACGATAAGGATTAAACATCACACCTCATATTATTTGTTTTCACAAGTTATCTACAACTTGATATTTTTAGCATATAACTAAGTTGACATGATTTTTCCTAAGCTTTACTTGAAATTTGAATACTAAGTTACTAAAGTGTTATTTTCTATAAATGGTGACATTTTATTTTCTTTGTTTATACAAGTTATCTGGCCACATTGTAGTGGCCATTATCACCCCAATGAAGAAAATTTGTTCGAGTTTCTTACTTGTATGGGGAAAAGTGGCTTTGACATTACTAATGTTGAGGTATATGTCGTATAAACTATTTATAGTCTAATTTATTTTATATTATAGTGTTCAATATATTTCATGTCTTACACTCTACATTGTATCTTTTTTTTCATAAAATGAAATCAGTATTGATGGTAAGAAGAACGAACTGAAAAAAGAGGGGAGCAATAACATTGGAGCGACAAATGCAAAAAGAGAGAGAGGAGAACTGGTCTGGTGATACCCTTAGAGTTATCCAAAATAAGACACACATATAGAGACTAATGGTCAAGTATTCTGAGTTTGTGAATTCACCTACAATGCGTTGACAACACAACGATAATGTTTTGAAGTGATGAAACATCATTTTCTGTGTAAATTGTAGTCCAACCAATATTAGGTTGGAAATCCATATTGTAATACTTTAAAATTTCGTATAATATAATTTATGTGGTTGAAATTATTTATAGTTGCATTTGATATTGTTTAGTATTGTAATTAACATATGCAACTTTGTGTTTTCATATTAGATGAACATGCACATTGTATGACATTTTTTAAATCATACAAATTAAATTATGTTGATTAATAATGAACACAAAATCAATTTAAAACTACTAAATTAGTAGTTTATATTGATTAATGATGAACACAAAAAAAATGAATATACGACTAAATTATTCATTTATAATGATTATTAATGAAAGTAAATGAAATGAATATAAACTAGTAAATTAGTTGTTTATATAATGAATATGAACTACCAGAAAATGATAAATGACTACTGCAAATGATAAATTTGTGATTACAAATGATGACTAAATTTTGCATATATATGACCATTAGTAGCTAATTATAGTATCTTATAACGCGACCAAAATTTAGTCATATTTATTCAGTCATTATTTGGTTTCAAACGATGACTAAAATTTTTATATATATGACTATTAGTAGCTAATTTACAGTATATTATAACACGGCCAACATTTTGGTCATATTTCTTTGGTCATTAATTGGTTTTCTCAGGTGATCATATAGTAATATATTTTTTTGTATATTTCGTCATTAATTCTAACAATTAATGACCAAATCAAAGATTAAATCAATGACTAAACCAATGAACAAATTAATGACCAAATCAGTGACTAAATTAATGATAAAATCATTGACTAAATTAATTACCAAATCAGTGACTAAATTAATGACCAAATATACTACTAGTTAAAAAAATTAAGATAACCAATTAATTACTAAGCTAAAAATGACCAAAAGTTGGTTGTGTTTTAAGATACTGTAAATTAGCTAGTATTGGTCACCGGCTGAAAAACAATCGTTTATATGCAAAATTTAGTCGGTTTTTTAGTAACTAATTAGCCATTTTGTACTAGTGTCTGCATCATCAAGTCTCAATCTATCAGCCTCCATGGTGTGCTTTCTTCCATTCATGATTGATGACTCTGCATGAGTGTTTTCCTCCACTCCATGAGCCTCCTCATGTGTCTGATCCACATCTTGAGACTCATCCTTGGGAACCACCAGTTCATCCTCTGCATGCAAGTCCAAATCCCTCTCAAGGGACAACTACATGGATTTCTCCTCATAAAATTTTATATCCCATCGCACAACGGTCATTCTATTGTTTGGCAAATACACACGATAATTATGGGGTGTTTCATTGTACCCCACAAAAATCCCAACCTTAGCTATCAGTTCCAGCTTCTTCCTGACGTCCTTGGTCACATGCACATAAACAGATGAGCCAAAAATATTAAAGTGTGAAACATCAGGTTTCTTAACAATGAAATCCTCTTTAGGTGTACTCATTCCATGTATCCTATCAAGATAACGGTTATACACAAATACCACAGTGTTGCATTCTTTCACCCAAATATTCATCGGTAGGCCTTGATCATGCAACATCGCTCTTGCTGCACCCACAATAGTTCTTTTCTTTCTTTCTGCAACCCCATTATGTTATGGGTTATGAGGCTCTATGAGTTCTCTTTAAATTAATTCTTTTCTAAATAAGTTCTTGAATTATTTAGAGATGTATTCTCCACCATTATTGCTCCTAAGGGCCTTCACTCTCTTCCCCAACTCTTTCTCCACCAGTGCCGTAAACTCCAAGAACTTAGAGAATGTCTGATATTTCTTCTACATGAAGAAGATCCAACACTTATGAGAATATTCATCAACAAATATTACATAGTACTTATGTTTTGCTATCAAATAAAGAGATAAAGAACCACACACGTCTGTGTGAACTCTCTCAAGGATCCCTAAAGCTCAGTTCTCCTTCTCATGAAAGGTGGCCTTTACATATTTTCCCATAGTACATCCCTTGCATGTGTCTGACTGTGAAAGTGTACCCCTGGGAAGACTAGTAGAAATCTGTTGCATGACTTTCAAGGCTCGATGGTGAAGATGGCCCAATCTCTTTGCCATAATTCACCCTAATCTTGGCTCATCACTTGATCTGCCTTGCCCATAATTGCTACACAGCCATCTACCTCTAGCTTGTAGAGATTCTTAATTTGAATCCCTATGCTCTTGGCTTGTCCTGTTGTTTTGTGTTGCAAGAAAGCTTTTCCTTCACTAAAAAAAAAATCATAGCCTCTATCCTCTAACATTGCGACTGAGACTAAATTTTTCTTCAAACTTGGTACATGCATTACATCATTTAATTGAAAGGGTTCACTTGAATGCCTCTGGAAGGTAATGGTACCAATCCTGGTAGCACTGTATCGCCCATTTCAATATGCATCTGGAGATCCTTCTCCTCCAAGTGATTGAAAAGTTCCTTCTCTCCCGTCATGTGAAAGTAAGTGCCACTATCCAAATACCACACATATCCCAATGCACTTGACACAATGCATGCGATCAATGAGAAGCCTTCCCTTTCACCTAGATCTCCTTTAATTTAATTTAATTTGATTTCAATTTTTATCATAACTTACTTACATTCACTGATAATAATTACCAATTAATTAATTTTTATTAATACAATAAAAATTATTTAATAAAGATAATTATTATGAGTGAGTGAAATAATAAGTGATTTGTAATGACATGATCCTAAACTGATTACTAATCAGGAGAAGAAGCAAACCTGTGAAATTATACCTGGGATGAGGACAAACCTAAGGAGCAAATTTGTCTAATTAGAGGTCACCAACTGTCCCTAATATCGTATCCTCCGTCCCTGTTGATGTTATGCGGGTGTTTCATAATCTCCAGTGCTTCTCTAATCTTTTGTTTCCGATAGTGCTTCTCCCTTGCAATGATTTTAGCATCCTCAAGACATAAGTGATGTTTTGTTTTCTAGGAGTGATCAGCAAGAGCTGAGGTTCTAGATCACTCATTCTTAATATCGGCACCATGTTCTTTCAGACGCTTTTGAAGAGAGCGCCTGGTTTCACCAATATAACTCTTCCCACATGAGCATTCGATTTTGTAAATACCTTTAACCTGACCCTGACTAATCCTATCTTTAACTGAGCACATATTTTGTCTAATGGTTCCTTCATGTACTTAAGGATTCAAATAAACAAGTAATTGACAAAGCCAAGAATACGATTTAGATCTAGTAATTTTTAGAGGAAAATAAATGTCCTGACACAATTGCAATATATAATGATCAAAATAAGGGTTTATTCCATTCTTACTGGAAATAAATGAACCTTAAAGGAAATATATACTAATCATTAGGCAAGGTTAAAACATATGAAATCCCACAAACCCATATCCTTAACTAAAAGGTGATTTAAAGAAAAAATTTCGAGACTAGAATGCTTGTTGTGCTTAAAAAATGAACATAAATAAATGCTTTCAATGTAAAAGAAGGAAACACACTTCAACACACAAAACCTGAGATATGAGAACACTGCTGCAAGGGAAAAGAAATACACAATATCTCATTCAATCACTCCCACCCATCATTCATTAGCAACCTCCACACCAATCACTTCGTATAATTAGCACACATTACAATAGAAATGGAATAATGAGATGGTTTGGCTGGGCACTAGCCAAACAAATCATTTCCATTTAAGGAAAACATTTAGTCTATGAGAGCAATATTAAAATTACAAGAAATAGAGAAAATGGATTCATTAATCTGACATTCAGATTATATTAATAAATTTCAATACTTCAGTACATATTTAGCGCAATAATCCATCTCAACTTATCATAGGGTAGGGGGAGAGCCCTCTATAGTTTACTTCAACAACATAATAGTAGAAAGAATGGATTTCTCTCCTAGGCTTAGAGTCATTGCTTTGTTTTTATACATTTCATGATACAAATTTGTCTTTAGGAGAATCAATCCATTACAAAAAAATATCAATAATTGAATCCCAACTATTTTCCAACAATATGAGACCAATACAACCATTTTCACACCAATAAAATGTAGATCTGATACGAATTTTCCATTTTTTGGCAAATCTAGGCAAGATCCTATAATTTTGGAAAAACAATTGTTTTTTTATAAGACTTCCTCAAATAACCTCGTGTAACTCTTAGATCAATGCGAATTTTTGGAAACAGTTTGGATAATATATAATCTAATACACTGTTAAAAAACCCATATGATTGTATCTTTTAGATTTGCCTCCATATGCACGAAAATTTAGGTCAAAGTTGGTAGTTTTAAAACTATTCGAATTTTGAGCAGATTTGTTGATTTGAACCTAGAGACGCACATGTGTGACATGGGTGCAATCAAACTCATGGGAAGCTGTTAAAATAATAATTTGGATAAAAAACATCATCTCTTTTCCCCAAAAGTGTGCTGAGATGTCGAAGCTGCAAATGGGTGTAGGAATGCTAGTGTAGGAATGTTGGTGCAAGAAGAAAACTTGGTGCAATTAGTTGTTGATGCATGTGTATCTTTGACCATGATTTCATATGCCTTCCAGAAAAAACACAAAAACCATCATTAATAACCATTTTTATGCAAATATTATCGAAATAAAGTAAATAGGTTAAATAATGAACAATTACCCGATCATAATCCAAGTTTAAGATACTAGCCCAACAATTGTGCAAAATGATAGTAATAACAATGAAAATCATGAGTAAGCATAGGGTTAAAATGTGAATTAAACATGAAAATTTGAGGGCCTAACATGACCCAAAAAATATTTCCCCTGAAAGGGTTGGCTTTGCAAAGGCTATCCATGAAAGACCTGACTCTGATAAGGCTGACCTTGAAAGAAATGTCCCTTAAAAGGCTGGCCTTAAAAATTTTGGCCTTGATATGATGTTTGTAGAGTTCCCATACCAGGTTGTCCCAAACATATTTGAGGTATAGACTAGATTATAAGACCAAATTGATAAACAAATGTCTGGGGGATAGCCTGCAATATAGGCTGCACCGAAACTTGAGGGGTAATTGCAACAAAAGTTTGAGGTACTCCCAGGATGGGTGTTTGAGGTGTACTTGGTTGCTGAATAGATGCTTTCTCAACAAATTGGACATGTTGTGTCGACTTCTTGGACCTAACTTCTGACTTGGTTGCTAAACAAATATTTGTGGATTAACTGGAGGAATCCCCTAAAAATGTTGCTCGACTTGAGTTGGAATACTTTGTAAAGGTATTTGTTGAATAAGTTGTCCAGTAGGTTGAGAATTTTGGTAAATTGGTACTTGTGGAGTGACTACCAAAGGTTGTGTTAGTATGAATCTTAATCACAAGCGTACGAAAAAATACCACTTTATCAGTACATAACAAACAACCCTAAAAACAAAGATGGATGCCAATATCTTTAGATTTGCAATTAGGTGACCAATATAAATGCTGAAAAAATCTAGATCTATGCATTAAAAGACATTAAGCAGTAAATAAAAACAATATTTTCTCCATGCATCCAATAGACAAGAGAAGAATATGTTGAATGAATTTTGTATTAATGGCACCTGGGAGGAAAACATAGAAGGATGATACTAGTTCTCCTCAATGGGATGGGTTCTTATAAGTCCTCAACTCTTCAGATCTAAATTTCCTCTCTCTTGATGGTGTAGAAAACCTAGAAAAAAATGGAAATCAAAGGGAGCTCACATGTCAAAAGATAGAAAAATATGACAATGATGGTGGATCAAAGTGAGACCAAAAGTATAGATCTAGACTGATATTTAGGCAAAAAAAGGTAGTGAGTGAATGGAAAAACCTTTATATTTATAACAAAATATTGAGTTATTCTAGATATTGGTGCATAGTTAAAATATTATTAACCAAATCAAGATCCAACTTTTATTAAATATTTTATTATATTTGTTGGATGGAAAAATAATTTGACTTGGGTCAAATCCCTTTATTTGTAAATAATAAATAAATAAATGATTTATTTATTATTTTAAGGATGTGGTTAAGTAATAATCAAATAAATAATGATTTATTTAATTATTAATGAATGATTTAGTCAAATTTAACAAGGAATATTATTTAAATAAGGTTTAAATAATTATTCCTAGAAAATAATAAGATAAATGATAATTTATCTAATTAATTTTCTTGTTTTGGGTTAAATATGGCGAGGAATATTAATCAAACTGCTATTTAACTAAATATTCCTTGAGGAAAATCAAACAAATGTGGATTTATTTAATATTTCCTCATGGGGTTTCTTGTATAGACCATAAACAACTTAATAAATGTGGTTTACTACATTATTTTTCATAGTGAAAGCAATTTTACTTAAGGTAAAATTGGTCTTACATGGTGTAATTAGGTCCATCTAGTAATAGGTTAGATGACCAAAAAATGGTGTAATAGGTTGTTGAGCAGGCGAAGGGTTCCAAATGGTATTCATCCCTGGATAAGGAGTACCTGTTAAGGGTTGTGATAGAACGGGTTGGCCCAAACAAACTTGAGGCATCTAACCATAGATTTTATATTTTCAAGTTAAAGGTTGTCCTACAACCATAAGATATAGACCAAGGAAAGGTTTCCCTCCAAGCGGAGGTGGTTTCCCCCCGGGTGGATTATAACTACCTATTGGGTTAACTTGAATATTACCTACACTGCAGTAAACCATATGAATATACTCGCCTGAAATTAAACCTTGGGTAGTAGAAGTTGATAAACCAGTTGACATAGAAATCTGAGATGAAGGAGAAGGTCTTGAAAAATTCCTAGAAAGTGATTGATACCTTGGAGGAACTTATGGACCACCATATAACAATGATTATAGAGAGCTTGAAAACATTAATGTATCAGTAGGCATACTTCCAAAAATGATTCATGAAATATTAACTCTAGGAAAAGAGTAAAAATGTATACTTTGACTAAGCATGATTAATAGAGTTCTCTCCTGCATTATTTTTTACTTTTTTGGGCTTGAGGTTATACATTTACGAAAAATGACACTATGGAGTTTACATATGTTTTTCTCCTGACTCCCTAAAATTGAAAAACATTGACTTTTACTTTCTCTGGACTCGTTAAAAATATACGTTTGTTGGAGTGGGGTCCCCTGAGGCACATTTTTTTATGTAATTTTGTATAAGTTTGTATGTGCATGCTACACAATTGATTCAAGGGGCTTTGGGGTGGGTCCAAGTTCCTAATTGTGATGTAAATGGGTTTAAGGGTAAATTGTGGGCTTTAAACCATGGTTTGAGACCATATTTTTTGCATGCTAGTCGAATATAAATAGATAAATTGAGTCTAAGGAAGATAGTTCATGAATTGTAATGTTTAGTAAGCATATGCATCTGTAATACATGTAATGGTTTTTCCTGGGTTGGGTTGAAAGGCTCCTGCTAGCTATGCGTGTGGAGACCTAATCCTGGCTGTGTGTTGACTCCGCTATCTGTGTGCATGGAAGGGTTATGTAAGGGAAAATCTGATGTATTGAAAGGTTCTGAAGATTAATATAAAGGGAAGATGTTGCCAAACTTCTTATGTTATTGATCTAAGTTATTTAATGTTTATGTTCTTTTGAGATCGCATTGTTTTTTGTTGATTAATGTGCAAAGGATATCTGTTATGATTATGCATGCTTACTGATGATTGATAAATCTGGATAAGTAATTCCACATTGTTTAGATCTGGATTTGGTGCTGTTATGTTTATCTACGCTAAGGTGACCAATGAATCTGCCTTATTATGTTAAAGATTATGCACTCTCTATGGTTCTTCTGTATTCGGTTGCGTGCATATTTTTATGGTTGATACAAATATGCATTCAATTTTCTTAGGACCACTTCATTATTTTCTCCCTTAGGGTGCAGAAACCTAGTTCTAGCACCCCCCCATACTACTTCAGGTGAGACTTTTATCTGTGCAAGTAGGTCATTGTCGAAAGGCCCAGTAGATGGATGGTTTTTTGTTTTATCCATAAACTCTTAACCTTAGTTAGAACCTGTTACACCATTTTTTGGTCATCTAACCTTTCACCATTAGATGGACCCAAGTACACCATGTAAGACCAGTTTTACCCTAAGTAAAACTGCTTTCACTATGTTAAAATAGGAAACCCCAAAAGGAAATATTAAACAAGCCTATATTTGTTTGATTTCCCTCATGGAATAATTAATTAAACCATAATTTAATTATTATTCCCAGTCATGTTTAACCCAAAAACAAAGAAATTAATGAGATAAACCCATAGTTATCTTATTATTTTCTAGGAATAATTATTTAATAATATTCCTTGTTAAATGTGACCAAATCAACCACCATTAATCAAATAAATCATTATTTATTTGATTATATCCCAACCACTTCCTTAAAAAGATAAATAAATAATTTATTTATTTATTTTTCACTAATCAAGGGATTTGACCCAAGTCAAACACCCTTCCCCTCCAACAAATAATAATAAAATATTCCATAGAGGTGGATCTAGATTTGGTTAACATTATTTTAATCATGCACCAAGATCTAGAATGACCCAATATTTTGTTATAAATAGGAGGGTTTTCCCCATCATTCTTCACCTTTTGTTGCCTATTAGATCACTCTAGATCTATACACTTGGTCTCATTTTTCTACCATTTTGCTCCCATTGAGCTCTACCTTCTACATTGGGTTTCTACATCTACAAGAGAGAGAAAGCTTAGATCTGAAGTGCTGAGGACTACAAAGAACCCATCCCATTGAGGAGATCTGGATACACCTTCTTGTTTCCTCCCAGGTGCCCTATAATATAAAAATTCATTCAAAATCGTGTTCTTGTCTTGTCTGTTGGATGCATGGAGCAAACTCTTTACTTTACTGCTTAATGTCTTTCCATTTATAGATCTGTTTGTTGCAGCACTTTAACTACTAATTGCAGATCTGAAGATGTTTTGCAGCCATTATTGTTGTTAGGGCTATTAGTTATGCGTAGCTAAAGTGGTTCTTTTTCATACACTTCGACGAAGAATTCATACTAACAAATGGCGACTCCACACGGGTTTTAAATTACGACCGCTGTCGTTTTTCATATTCCTGCATATCCAGCTACTTCAGGCCCTAGGGCTTCTTTTCAGCTGCTTAGTTTTCCTCTTTATGTCATTTTTCTCACATAAAACCCTAAAAACTTAAAATTTCTAACTTCCGTGTGTTTCTGGCCCTATTGCGCAGGTAAGCGACACCAGCCGCAACTGAGACGGCAAATTTTCTGAAAATCTGCCGCCGAGACAACCGGAACAAGGGGGTCGCACTTTTTGGCCCCAAACCCGCAACCTGACCTCCGTGGTCGCACTTTTCAACTCCGCTTTCCGTGACTCCGCACTCCCGGGACAGTCAAACCGCGACCGCCTTTTTCCAAGATTTTTCCGCAATTCTTCTCGGGTTCGCCGTGCTCGTCAGGGTCTTCTGTACTGCCTCTGCCCCTTTTACCAAGATCTCGATATGTTTTTACTCATCTAAGTGGGAACCCATCCTTAGGCTTTAGTACCCTCCACTTTTTGTGGAAGAGTTTTAGCCTGAGCTTCTGCGCCGTCTATTTCAGAGCTTCACTTCTCTTTTCCGTGCATCTCCACTCCCTTTCGCATCCATTGAAACTTTTTCCTTTCAAATCACCTCTTGTCGTTTTGTTTGGACCTCCTCTGAAGGCCTCCGCCTCGCCCCTCCGGTTTTTTGCTGATTTCCTTTTTTCCAGCCACCTTGCCTCTGTCTCTTGGCTGTGATCTGCACCTCTTGCCTGCAGCCTTATCCTCCAGATCTCTGTCCCTTTTGACCCTAGATCTGTTGAGCTCCCTGTATGTGTGTTTTACATAGTTTTTCCCTTTCTTTTCAGCATATTTGTGAGAGACCCACCTTCTTGGGTTAGATAGATGCATACGTAGCTGTTATTTTTCTGTCATTTCAGCATTGTTTTCTGTTCTCTGTAGGTTTATTTTCAGCTACGCAGCACACTTTTTTCTTGCTCTCAACAACGGAAAGGGTTTAAAAATTAAAATTAACGCACGCCACACACTGACCCTAAGTGAAGAAGCGCCTGGTTTACACCGCCTGGAAAAGACTCTAAAATCAATTGTCACTGCACCTTTTCTGCCCTTGACCTTCTTGATTTTGTCCCTTTCTGCCCTTGTCGGTTTCCTTCTTCCTGTCATCATTGCGCCCCCAAGGCGCCTTTCCCGGAGACTTCTTGGCCTTCATCCTCAGTTCCCGGTTGATCGACCTGCTCCGCACCGTCGTCGTCGAGCCGGTCCACCTTCGAGTCCGCACTCCGACTCCTCTCCTGATTCCTCAGGTCCCCCTTCTCCTCCCGGTTCTCCCCCTTTTACCTTCACTATGTGGTCCAGGGCCTAACGCGCGCGGTTCTCCCGGCCCCAATGCGACCTGCTCAGCGGAACCGTCACAACCACTACTCCGGCCACCCCTGTGCTGCCGTACATTGCAGGCCTCAGCCTCCCCGATTTCCATCGGTTGATTAATGACCCCATTCACCATAATACTACCTGGCCCGCTATGCCCACCAAGCTACCCTCTGATATCCCTAAGTTCGAGGGCCTTAATGGAGAAGATCCAACCAATCACGTCCGGTCTTTCCACATGTGGTGTTCCTCAAATTCCATTACCGATGACTCCATCCATCTTCGTTTGTTCCAACGCACGTTTACCGGCGAAGCTTCTAAATGGTATGTCGAACAGGCCACTTCCTCCCATACCACGTTCGAGACTCTTGCCCAAGCCTTTTTGTCGTACTTCCAGCTCCCTCTCCGATACGACACTGGCACGGAGCTCTTGACTTCATTTAAGCAATCCTCTTCCACACGCCTTTCTGCCCATGTTCGGGAATGGCGACGAAGACGGAGCTTATGTCGAGCCCCTCCCTTTGAAGATCGGGTTTACATGGAGGAAGTGGTTCTGTGCACCCTTCCGCTCCCATCGGCCAAAGATGTCACCTCCCATTTTCCTCCAAGCCGATGAAGAAGCTGCCCTCCAAATAGCTTTGAAATATGACCTGATCTACGCTCAGTCTGGTTATGTTTATACCGTTCTTCCTGACATCCCCAGGCCCGGTGGCGCTAACGCCCCGGGGGCATCCCATTCCGCCGACGGTATCATTGGAGCCCTTTCCCATCCGTACGCCCAACCTCCTATGGGCTATGGTCTCCCTCAGGGAGGGGCCAGCTCCTCCGGCACTTTTCCCCCTCCCGATAACATGTATCCAGGATACGGCATGCCTCCTCCTTTTTCCCAACCTCCTGCTTACCCTAATGTTGCCCACCCTACCCATTACCCTTATCCGCCGCCTGGTGCGCCAGCTCCTCCAGCATATGTGCTTCCTCCTCCCTTGCCTCCTCAACCCCAGCAACAGCACCTACAGCCCCCTCCAGGGCAAGTATTTGCACAGCAGGGCGCGACTGTCCCTTCTTCCAAAGAAGGCGGAGAGAGCAACAAAACCAATACGCCCACGGTGCAGGGACCCAATTCCGGTGTGGACCCTAGCACCGGCAACCAGCAACAGGGCAGTCAGCCCAAGACGGACAGGCCGCTTCGCACCAACAAGCCCTGTTCGTGTTGCGGTGTTTATGGTCATTACACCCACGATTGTCCCCTCTTACCCCAGATGTGGCAGATGTGGGAGTCTCAAGCCACATTGCGCAGATAGCACGCCTCCCCTCATGCTCCACCTAATGTGGCCACTACCCAGCCAGCTGTGTTTACCGATCCTTTCCCTCAGCAAGGATTCGTGGCTACCCAACCACGACAGCAGTCGTGCCCCCCTTCCTTTCGGATCCCTCCCCGGTGCAGGATCCTTATGATGGTCGATCCCAACCCACCCGTCGACCTTCACCTTCAAACTCGGGCTCGCCAGTACCCCAAGCCTTCCGCTCATTCTACCCCCGAGTCCCCTTCTTCAGGTTCTACAAAGCCTCTTTCGACATCCAATGGTCCCTTACATATCCCTCAACTCAAAGTTGAGGTTCATAATAAAGTTCAAAAAAGGGACCAGTCTGCGTCACCGCTTCCAGTGACCGCTCAGATGGTGGCCTAGTAGATGATTTGGCGCAATCTGCTGCTGCCATTTCCTGCCCAGAACTCCTCAAGAACGCCGCCTGCAAGGCCTACTCTTGTCTGTGGCGGGCGGCTTGTAGATCCTGCTGACGACCAAATGATTGTTTTCGATGCCACTCAATCGGACCACCCTCCCCTCCCTCCTTCCGTCGCCTTCCAAATCCCAGTCCCAGTCAAGATACGGAACGCCATCATTTCCCGGTGTATAATTGACGAGGGGGCATCCACCTGCGTGATGTCCGCTTCGGTTTGGAAGCAACTCGGATCCCCTGAGCTGGCCCCTTCCACGATCACCCTTAGAGCGTGGGACGGTCATTCCTCCCAGCCCATTGGCTTGTTTCGTAATTTCCCTATCACCCTCGCCGGTAAGACTGTTTGCGTTGACGTCGAAGTCATTGACGCCCCACTCGACTACAACATTCTTTTGGGGTGGAGCTACACCTATGCTATGTCTGCTGTCCCATCCGTGGTCTTTCGCAAGATGTCTTTCCCCCATAATGGAAAGATAGTCACCATTGACCAGTTGACATATCATGAGCCTCCCTCTCAGACCTCCTCTGAGACCACCATCTCTTCTGTAGCCAACAAGCAAACCGTCGATTCCCTGACCAGTGTCTCCCCCGGCGTTTACAAGGACTCCTCCCTGCTTGGAACTTTTCCTTGTCTCTCCCCTCCTCCTATCCCTGATCCCAGCTCGTCAAATGTTTGCATGATGCAATCGTCTCAGGCCGCCCTCAAACGGCCTGCTTCGGCTAGTCCGCAACCGCCCCTTCGCCCTCCGCAACCCGCTCCTAGCCATACTTCTCTGCCAACCGGACCTCCTCCTTCTGGCCTTCCTCCTACAGCTGGTATCCCTGAACCCCTTTACCCCCCTGGCTCGGTTTCCCCTGGCCTTAACCATCTCGGAGCCGTCCCTCCCGGCCATTACCCTTCTGGACATATCCCCTTCCTGGCTCCCCCTCCCGGAGTATATTCTATCCCCGTCATGGCCACCCTCTCCCTTCCTAACCTGACCTTGGGCATTCCGGTCTGGTACCTTGATCCCCCAGCCGCCACCCCTCCTGGTCACCCCAAACCCTACATGGCTTTGACACCGGTCCAACCGGTCCCCCTCGCTTCTTCCGTTGCTACTGTGCCTCCCGCACCTCCGCAGGATCCCTCTCCTGTCGTGACAACTCTTGAGAAGAAACGCAAAGCCCGTAAGGGGGCACCAAAAGATAAGACCACCACGACTGACCCGACCCCTCCCCAACCTGCCAAGCCCTGTGCCTTGTGCGATGTCGCCGGTCATGCCACCCATGCTTGTCCCGAGTTGCCCCGTATCCAACCCATGGTTAAAGTCGCGTTCCCCGAATCTACGTCCCCTGAAGCCTCCTCTTCGTCCGTAACCAAGAACCCCAAGACTCTCCGCACCAACAAACCGTGCACATTGTGCGGTGTCCATGGCCACTACTCCCACCGCTGTCCTCACCTGACGCATTATCGTGCCTCTTTAGAGGTCATTCGAGAGTACGAGGTTGAACAGAATCAATCTGCCTCTCCCATCCTCGCGCAGTATGCTTCAGGCCAACCCGAGGATCCTCCCGCTTCCATTGTCATCCCTCCCCCCGATGTTCAGATGACGGAGTCTACGGTAACCATCCTTTACCTATCCTCCTCTGTGCAACACTCAGAGCCTAGCCCGCCTGTATCCTCTCCTGTTGTGACCCTTGATCACTCAATTCCCCCTCATACTCGAGATCACTCCACTGGTGTCTCTGTTGACCTCCGCATCCCGAGTCCTCACCATGTTTCTGATAGCTCTCATACACCACCTTGTTTGAGTCTTGATCATCCTGCCACTTCCCCCTCCTCCCGTCGTTGCTGCCCGATGATTTCTGTACCCTCACGCTGCCGTCATTTCCTTTCATCCCCTCATTTATTGTCTTGTCACACTATTCTGCAGGACCCCCCGTCCACACCCTTTATCGGTTACGCCGATGGTGCAAGTCGCTACTCCAGGAATCTCGCCTCGGCAGGTTGGGCCATCTTCACCCCCTTGCATGACCTTGTTCTTTCTAACGGGGTATGCATTGGTTCTGCCACCAACAATCAGGCCGAATATGATGCAGTACGTGGCCTATTAGCTGATGCCCTCTTGCATCACATCCTCCATGTGCACGTTCGTTTGGATTCCCTGCTTCTTGTAATGCAACTAAATGGTGTTTATCGTGTGCATAACCCTGTGCTATTTAGACGCTATTTACGAGTGACAGTCTTAATACGTGCGTTTGAAACCATAACTTTCAACCATGTACCCCGAGACCAGAATCACTATGTAGATAGTATTGCAAACCATGTTCTAGATTGGCATTTATCACACACATTTCATACAATACAATAACATTAAATCAACCATCAAAAGAAGATACATATCCATAATATGTGTCGCAAAACATATAGTTAGAGTCCATCTACTCTGATACATCCGACATGCCCATAGCATGTTACAAACCAAAATCCAAAAACTGGGGGCACCACCTGTCCCTACATACATTATAGGGGGCACCACCTGCCCCTACATACATCAGAAGGGGCACCACATGCCCCCACCCCTAATCACTATCTGGAGGATCCCGAGCCAATGGATCTGCCCCTGCAGCCTGTAGATCGCGTATCGCCTGACCGGCTATCGCCATGCGCCGCATGACACCTCGCCACTCCGAGGGTACACCAACACACGGCTCTATGAACTGGTCGTCCAAATCCTACCACCCGCGCTCTGATACTCCGGTCAACAGCCGTTTGCATCTACATCAGATATCCTCCAGCTGGGCAGCTGCATCCTCATTTTGCGCTGCTCTCGAACCACTTGGACCTGTAGCCCCAGACGCTGCCGGTCATCCCATATATCCGGCCGGTTTCACCGGTGCTATATCTGCATACCAAAAGTACATGAATCAGTACCTTACTCTACTATTCAAAATACTTTAACATGCCCATACAAGAATAGCAATCTGTCACTTACCATCGGGCCCCGAGACTCGACCAGGCGGAAGTGGCAGGTCCGGATCTCCACAATAACTCATCCCACTATAGGGATAGTCGTCTATGTACAAGGGCATCTGATCCCAATGGGCAAAAAACTCTGGTCGAAATACTCGCCCGACCACCCCTCCTCCTCCTCTGCACAGTAGCCGTCCCCAACGGCGCATCCTGGGCTCTCTCGGGCCCCCATCTGGAAGCTGTACATGAGGCCTCAAGGTCGGGATCTTCTCAAAGAAGAAGGCGCACAGCAAAGTCCCATATGCACATTCATGGTTCACCTGTCGCCTGCATAGTGACAACTGTCGCTTTAGCGACACCAACAGCATTTGGGCCCACCCATATTAGGTCCCACCCAATACACTTTCCACTAACATCATCTGCCCCCCAGTGATGTGATGGAACGCCTGGCTGCCCAGGATTCGCAGCACAGCTGCGGCCACTGCACGAGTTTCTAGCCTCTCTAGATCCCCGATCGGTATTCGAGTCCCCTTGACTTGGAGACCCGGTCGACCATGGCGTTCCACGAACTCCATGATATGTCACCCACGCGGCAACACTGGCTGTGTGTTTCCCACCATCCCCAGTGGCGGGAGACCGGTCAGGAAGTACACGTCCTGGACCGTCAGTTCGATCCTGTGCCCCTGCACCACAAAGATCTCCTGATCTGGATCCCAATAACTGATAATCCGGGCCAGTAACAGTTCCCCTGCTCTCATCAATGGGTTCTCCACAAACTTAAGAACCCCAAATCTGGCCAACATACGACGGACGCCGTGATCCTCCTAGATCTCTGTCCGAAGTGTCCCCAGATCTCTCTCTCTCCAGTTGACCCGTAACTCTGCCATACCTGCACAAACACATCACATTTGTCAGCGTTCAGATCGGGAAAACCATAACCAAACACCAAAACCCAGCTTCCAGCCATAAAACAGCACCAAAACCCCCTCATCTCCCAGGTCGCAGTTTTCTGCCATTTTCTGGACCAGGTCGCACTTTTTGCCCTCAAACCTGCGTCCTAGGTCGCACTTTTTGCCCCAAAAAGTGCGACCCGACCATAGAGATGAAGGAGGGGCTGTTTCTGGAAGGTTGGGCCCTAAACTGAAAAAGTAATCCATCAAAATGCAAGAGCAAGGTTAGGCCTCTTACCTCCAACTGACAGATCTTGATTCCAACGGTCGGTTTGTCCGCTACGTTCGCCGCAAGATTTAGGGCCTTCCCTCCTCTCCACATTCACCACAGCAACAATAGCAAATGAATGATTTTGGAGGGAAAACTACCTTATTAAAAGAGAACCCCTGTTTCTTCTTTCGACTGCTGCGACCACACCGTAGCCCCGTTCGACGAACCGTTAGAACCGCTAGAAATATCTCACCGAGCTCTCAAATGGGTTTCTATTAGTTTTTGGTGATTTGATACTTCACCCGGACACATTTTGTCCAAGAAGGGTCACTTTACCGCTCCTTAAAATCGAATTTCCTCACTTACGACACTTGTACTTGGGGCACCATAATGCCCCCTTACTTGTCCATGTTCGTAACGATTTTCGTCATGAGTACCCACCTTGTACTCATGTTTCCATGGTCCCCCATTGGGGCCTTTACTGTGTGGCATCACTATCGTGTCACCCTTGTTTAGAGCATCCAAGTTGAGTCATCCTTGCCTCCATAGAGTCTATACCATATCCCTTTGTATACCATTCCTGCTCTCCATCATTCATTGCTTGGTCCCTCTCTTGCGTCGCACACTATGACCTTCAGCCCCACTGTCCCCTATCCCTTCTGATATCGTGTCAGTCGCTGCCATGTCATTCATTCCCTTTATGCTCTAACAAGGAAAGTCGTCCATTCGCCACCCCATCCTGTCCATTCCGCCATCATCATTAGTGTCAGTCTGTCCGTCGCTCTACTATTTTCTCTCGTGCCTTCGTTGAGGGTCTCTCATTACCTCACCTATGGCGGACCTCCTTCTGTCGACATCAGCTCATCCATTCCAGAAGCCAGGTCTAGAGGGCGGTGTACCTTGGTTCCAACTTCCACTATCGTTCGGTGCCTCGGATCAGGCAAAGGGATCTCTTCTTCCCCTTTGACTTGATTGTTTCTCCAGCTCCTTTCAGCATGATCGAGATCCGTATACTCGATGGCTCAGTGATCCAGCAGCAGCTCTTGATGATTCCCGGGTGTGTGTGAGATGTCTCAGCCCTCATGAGGGGGTGGCCCTGCAGGTAGCCCCCCACATGCCCGGATGACCTCTTCTTTGCAGCCTTCGATGCCGCTCCAGATTTTGATGATGTTGGCCGTAGCCACTTGCAGCACCTCTTTGATTTGCATGTATCAGTCAGATTTTGTGAGCCCTTCCCCATTTACAGGGGGCATTTGGGTTGTATTTATCTCATGTACTCAGATATTATCGTACTAGTCCTGGCTGTTATCCCAGGCACAGCATGTATGTGCGATTCTTCATTGTATTCTTATCTGGCTCCTGATTATGCCAGCTGTACTTTATGGTTCGGTCCCTTGTTTACTGGACACACTATTCTTTTGTACTTTGTCTCGGCGGGCATAGGTATGCCTCCCCCGCCGCCTTCAGCACAGGTACCCTCTCATAAAAAGATACTTGTTGCACCTGCGAGTCTCGTCTCCTCAGGGTCTAGTCCTTCAGCACACTATCTACCTCACATTTCTCTCTCTGACATCCCTTTTTGTTGTCTAGTGATTGTATTCTTACAACGTACTTCGGTCATACGATTTGCTCCTGACACTCGCACGCTGGGGGGAAATCTGTTACACCATTTTTTGTTCATCTAACCTTTTATCATTAGATGGACCCAAGTACACCATGTAAGACCAGCTTTACCCTAAGTAAAACTGCTTTCACTATGTTAAAATAGGAAACCCCAAAAGGAAATATTAAACAAGCCTATATTTGTTTGATTTTCCTCATGGAATAATTAATTAAACCATAATTTAATTATTATTCCCAGTCATGTTTAACCCAAAAACAAAGAAATTAATGAGATAAACCCATAGTTATCTTATTATTTTCTAGGAATAATTATTTAAATCTTATTTATATAATATTCCTTGTTAAATATGACCAAATCAACCACCATTAATCAAATAAATCATTATTTATTTGATTATATCCCAACCACTTCCTTAAGAAGATAAATAAATCATTTATTTATTTATTTTTCACTAATCAAGGGATTTGACCCAAGTCAAACACCCTTTCCCTCCAACAAATAATAATAAAATATTCCGTAGAGGTGGATCTAGATGTGATTAACATTATTTTAATCATGCACCAAGATCTAGAAGGACCCAATATTTTGTTATAAATAGGAGGGTTTTCCCCATCATTCTTCACCTTTTGTTGCCTATTAGATCACTCTGGATCTATACACTTGGTCTCATTTCTACCATTTTTCTCCCATTGAGCTCTACTTTCTGCATTGGGTTTTCTACATCTACAAGAGAGAGAAAGCTTAGATCTGAAGTGCTGAGGACTACAAAGAACCCATCCCATTGAGGAGATCTGGATACACCTTCTTGTTTCCTCCCGGGTGCCCTGTAATATAAAAATTCATTCAAAAATCGTGTTCTTGTCTTGTCTGTTGGATGCATGGAGCAAACTCTTTACTTTACTGCTTAATGTCTTTCCATTCATAGATCTGTTTGTTGCAGCATTTTAACTACTAATCGCAGATCTGAAGATGTTTGGCAGCCTCTATTGTTGTTAGGGCTATTAGTTATGCGTAGCTAAAGTGGTTATTTTTCGTACACTTCGACGAAGAATTCATACTAACAGAACCCCTCAAGCCAACATATGGTTCCGTTGTCGAGACCGAGATCATTTTGAGGGATATTTGATGTTGTGGAATCCTTCCCGAAATGAATTGCAAGACTGGTTGGATAGAAATATCCTTGAATTTTCACTCCAAGAGAATAGAAGTACTAATATATTTGACAAAAAATGGGTACATAAAAATATTTATACAAAAGTGCATGAAATATTATTTTGTTCCTTTGCGCACGAGTTAAAGGAGTGGTTGTCACGCTTAGCTAAATTCCATCACTGCATAAAATATTACACGATCATTGAGTGGACTCCTAAATTGATCTAGAAAGTAGAGAAGTTTGACAATAATATCACCCGTGTGGTAGATCATTGGATAGATTGTCTCTCGAGAGGATTTGTGACTGAATTTGCCATTGATTTCATGTCATATTATGAAGTAGAAAGAAGGTTTCTCAAAGGCTCTAGAGGTAAGTTCTTGTGCTCTCTGAAATTTTTGGTGAAAATGCTATTATGTGAATAGGTTTGTCTGTGCAAACATACTACTTGAATGCATCAAAGAGGTCCAACTACTCGCAGTGGAAAAATTTACCATGAAGATTCTGAAAAATTTATTTATAGCCCTCTAAAGCCTAGATCTGATAGTGAGGTTGAACCAGAAACTAGTTGCTCAAGTGACTTTGAAGAAGAAAGCTCATCACACTAGAAAAATTTGATTCTGTTTCCAATCCCATCCACTCCACTTCTGCACTCACACCAGAGATCACCCACTCCATCGCATAGTTTGTTTGTGTCAGTCAGTTCTTCTTGTCATCATTGAAAAAATGAGCTCTTTCAATTTTTTTTTAGGGCATCGAGTCAATTTTTTATGGTTTTAGTAGGTCTTCAAATAAAAATTTGGTCATTGGCTAGTGTGTCTAGGACTATTACCGCTCCTTCCAAAAAATTTCACTTGTTGGTCATTACCATCTCGTAGTTGGATGGGTCATCATTACAAGGTATTCATATTCATTTCATTCATACCATCATGGTGTTCATCCAATTCAGTGTCTCCATTAGGTCATTAGGGTTTCAGTCATAAAAAAGAAGTCATTTCACCAATAAATCCGGAAAATGAAGTAGTAATAGGGTTTTTTCTCAATAAAGTTTTTTTGAAAGTGTAATTTATGTTTGTTAAGATGTAATAAGTTCAAAAGGTTCCTAAGCTGCACAAAAATTTCCAAAGCTACATATTTTTCAAAAACCAAGAAAAAAGCATGTGGTGGGCTAACCCACTACTATGAAGAAAGTCAACTCTTATAATCTATAAAATACCATTCCATTCCTTTTTCTCATTCATCCTATTTAACAAGATCTCTCACGCACCTACCATGGTAGCCTCAACACTTCATCATCCAAGAAGACCCGAAACAAGTGACCACAACCTGCCACACTGTGTTTTGGAGGTACCATGCTTCGTTTTCCCTCCTCTGCCGTGTTTTCTTTCCAAGAGGAGAAAATTAAGTTTCCAAGGCTTTGAAAAGGATATCCAAGTGTTTTTCAGGGTTCTTCAAGTAATTTTAAGCTTTTTGAGTCTCCATTTCAATTTGTTTTCAATGATTTCCTAGTGTAACTCCTCCATAAAACCCCCCATTTCGAGTTTTGTGGGAGAGCTTCTCTTTTCAAATTTGTAAGTCCAATTAACCTTCCCATAATTATTTTCTCTTTCCGCACACTCAAAGACACTTCCTAAATCCCTCACACCCCCTAACTTTCACTCCCTAAGCCCCTACACCCAAACCCTAGCCCTTACATCACACCATTATCCCTACGTTTTGTTTTTCGCAGTCTCCTAGACCTAGTATTGTGTTAAATTTCCCTAGGCCTAATAATACCCTAATTCCCTCCCTTCCCACTTCCTAGACCTTCCTAACACACTTCCCTACTTCCCTAATTTTTCCCATCCTCATTTCCCTCTCCTAACCCATCCATCCTACTCCCTTTCTCCCTTCCCCTATTTTTCATAGTGTTTTCCCCTTGCAAATTACATATGGAGGGAGATAAGAGGCCTTACAAAAAGGGAGGCCAAATCTCAATATATGAACACATAACCACTCATGAGATAATTTCTTCACTTTTGTCAAAGCAGTGTTTTAGAGTGTAGGGTGTCTTCCATTTTGTGAGAAATTTGAACGTGTCAAATACCATGCTAAATTGTCTAAATTGATTAGCACTCATCTCAAGAAGGACAAGCTCATGATTGCAGGAGTTACATTCACTATATCAACTAATTTACAGCGGAGGCCACAAGAATACCCAATCATGGTGAGAAATGGTTCAAGAACCAAGACCTAGAGGTCCAAAACTGTTGGAAAAATACTGCGAGGGGGGGTGAATCGGTATTTAGATCTGACTGATAACTTTTTAGTTTTTCTTTCTCAAAAACCCATACGCTACTTTACTGAACCCAACTCACGTATACACATGGATATCCTTAACAAAAATTGCGTATTACCAGAGATCTCATTATGCAGATAATTCTTTACTTACATCATTGCATCATTCATTCATTAGATGTTTAGTAAGCAGTAAACATGTGCAGTAAGAGCATAATAAATCATCACACATAAGAATCACACATGAACACCAGGATTTAAGGTGGAAACCCAATTCGGGAGAAAACCACCGCTGTCGTCGTCTCAATATTTAATATTTATTATAAAGAAAACTTCTTACAACCATGTACTAGCACAGACTCATACCAGCACGCAGGCACCCACCTGCAGAAGCCTACAACCTTCTCTCGTTTACCAGCCTCTCTTGGAAGGGAGCTACAACCCCCTTCTCTTGTTTACCAGCCTCTCCTGGAAGGGAGCTACGACCCCCTGCTATCATTTACCAGCTACCATTGGAAGGGAGCTACTACCCCCTCACTGAAGGCTTCGACCCTCAGCACTATTGCGGACCACGTTTCATCAATTTTCATACTGGATTAAACAGCTTCAACACAACCCTTCACTAATCATCAACAAACATACTTTTCCCAATACTTCAAACAGAACAATGTGACCACTGTAACTAGAATATCAGAAATAACCCAAACATCAGAATAGATATGCAGATGTAAACTCAACCCTGAACATTTATTGAATCAAATATCATACGCTACTTCTCTTTACTGAAACCATGTGTATATGCACTTCCCTGCTTACCAACCTGCGTATGCCTATGTGCATAACATGGAATGCATAATTCTATTTACTGAAGACGCATGTATACGCGCTTCTCTTCGTATCAACCTGCGTATACTTCTGAGAACACTGATTTTTCAGAATGTGATCAAACTCAGATTCAGATCTGAAATCAGATTTCTATTCAAACAATCTATCAACCATGCAGAACTATTTAGAGAGTCATTTTTACTTCATTGAATCATCAACCAACAACTTGATCTTTAATCATAATTAGCAGCACAATCAACATTCAAACAACCCATATCTGTATGAATACCTCCTTGACAGACAGTAGTAAAATAGCATAACAGATCAGACATTTCATTTCACACACTTCAGCAAAACCCTATATTCCATACGCACTTTTACTTCACTGAACCTGCGTATATACATGCTTTCACAGAGACAAACCTGCATATACTTCAGTGCATTTTATTCTTCAGAAACCTTGACTGCCATATGCGCTTTTCTTTAAGCGAACCCGCATATATACATGCTTTTACTAAGAAAAACTAGGGTATAGATCTATAAAAGATAAACTTTGCAGAACAGTCCAGATCTATAAACTTACCTAGATTTCTTCAATTTCTTCATCAGACTTGCGCCAAGTCTTCATAATTTCTTTTCCAGATCATCCTAGAGATTCATCATTTCTAGATCTAGAGATATTGAACCTTCATCATATCCATAGGTGCATCATAGATTCAGATCTATCAATTAAGAACAGAGTTCAACCATGCAGATATACTTCAGAGTGAAGTATTCATTAAAACACAGACATATGCACACCTTGCACTATTATTCTCTTCTCCTTATATAGGTTTAGCTTTTATCAATACCATGAGTCAAAACCACTCAACCTCCGATGGTATTCCTGGATGGGATCAAATAGATAATCCAACGCTCAATACTATGGGCCAATACCATGGTTATGTCCCCTGGTTTTATAAATTTAGAGCGCAAATAGGCATACGCTACTTGTCACGTACATTTCCACGTACATACGCTAATTCTCCTTTACAAACCCACGTATGCTTTGTGACATATCATATTTATCATCTCTCTGGCACTTACTTATATTTATTTCTCTTCTACTTATGAGCTTCTTGTAGATACATCAGATTTACATCATTAATAAACTCATCAAGTCAGTTTCTATCAAGGACAACTTCATCAAGTAGGTTTCCATCAAGGACAACACATTGCATCATATTGCCAACAATCTCTCCCTTTGGACTTGATGGCAACCATGATGGTGTTTGATCATTACAACAGATAGATACAAAACACCATGATACTCTCCCCCTTTGACATCAAGGGCAAAGGGCAGATCAAAACCAAAACAAGGTTTTTCTTCTCATGTAGAAAGAAGAGCTCTGTAGATCTGATGTGTACTGAAGTTACCATGATCGCCCTGAGTTCATGCTGATTCTTCAAACATATTTTTTCAATGAAGTACATGAATCTATGACCTTTCCTATCACCAGGGACTCATACTTACATCAATGATCCAACCAAGTGGATTTACATATGTGACTCAAGTACCCAACCAAGTGGGTTTACACATTTTGACTCAACTACCCAACCAAGTGGGTTTACAAATTTGATCAAGTCCTTTTATGAATGAAAAATACAATTTTACATCATAGGTCTCAACATGACCTTTTCATCAAATTACAACAATGACCTTTTGTAACAAATACCAAAAAGACCTCAAGAGAGAGATCATATTTTAGAACCATCATAATGCCAACAATGCATTATTCTCAGCAAGGCTAATGCTCCCCTTGAACCTGTACACCTGTTCTTGAGCCATTTCACTCCTTCATCTCCCCCTTAGCTTGTGCATCTTGAACACTTTCAACAGAAAATGATCAAGGCATCTTCATGAAATATTAGAGAATGAAACAAAAATATGAGAGCTGAAACATCACCAGAGATACCCAATAGCACCATAGCTATGCTGAAGAATGCTGACCCAGAAAAATTTGTCAGCAACCACCCATACGTGATTTTATTTGTATAAACTCGCGTATATACACGAATGTCTTTTAGGAAATCCGTGTATCCAATTTAATCTTTTGCATTTAAGCAGATCTGATATTCTGCATGGTAGAGACTACTCCCAGCTTCTGTCTGAGATATTCAAACGCTTCCCTGGGTAGAGGTTTGGTAAATATATCAGCAACTTGTTCTTTGGAGGGAACATACTCCAACTTCACCTTTTTTTCAAGCACTTGTTCACGTAAGAAGTGATACTTGATGGGAATGTGCTTGGTCTTGGAATGCATAACAGGATTCTTTGAGAGATTGATGGCACTTGTATTATCACACATAATGGAGATAGGAGGTGAACATTTGATTTGAAAGTCTTGTAAGGTTTGCATCATCCAAAGAAGTTGAGTGCAACATGATGCGACAGCCACATATTCTGCTTCTGCTGTAGATAAGGCAATAGAGTTTTTCTTCTTGTTGAACCAAGATACTAACCGGGGCCCCATATAGAATGCACCACCACTAGTGCTTTTCCGATCATCAACATTTCCAGCCCAATCTGCATCAGTGTAAGCATGAAGATTAAGATCAGCATTCTTTGGATACCATAGTCCAAAGTCTTGAGTTCCTTGTAGATATTTGAATATTCTTTTGATAGCCTGAAGGTGAGACTCTTTTGGATTAGCTTGGAATCGTCCAACAATCCCAACTGCATGCATAATGTCTAGTCTAGTCCCAGTGAGATAAAGTAGACTTCCTATCATAGATCTGTATTCTGGTTGATTCATTGTGGGAGAATAATCATGAGAACTGAGATTACATCTGGTTATCATTGGTGTACTTACAGGTTTGCACTCTTCCATGCCATACTTCTTCAGAATTTGCTTAAGATATTTTGCTTTTGATAAGAATATGCCATTTGTAGTTTGATGCACTTGCAAGCCAAGAAAGAATGTTAGTTCCCCAAGTAAAGACATTTCAAATTCTTGCTGCATAACAGAAGCAAATTTCTGACTCATAGACTATTCATTACTTCCAAAGATGATATCATCAACATATACAACTACAATCAATAGTTTATCATTTTCAGCTTTTTTGTATAAGTTGCTATCAGCAAACCCCTTTGAAAATCCTTGTTGATGAAGATATTTGTCAAGACGATAATACCATGCCCTTGGAGCTTGTTTGAGACCATATAGAGCCTTTTTAAGTCTACAAACAAGTTTTTCATCATTTCCCAAAATGAATCCTTCTGGTTGTTCTATATAAAATTCTTCTTCTAGATCACCATTGAGAAACGTAGATTTAACATCCATTTGATAAACTTTTATTTGTTGGGAGCTTGAAAAAGCAAGAAACATTCTTATGGCTTCAAGTCTAGCTATAGGACCAAAATTTTCTTCAATGTCTATATCTTATTGTTGAGCATACCCCTTGCAGAGAAGTCTATATTTATTTCTTATAACCTCCCCATTCTCATTTAACTTGTTTTTGAATATCCATTTAGTTCCAATGAAATTTTTGTCATGAGGTCTTGGTACTAATTCCCAAGTGTGATTCTTTTCAATTTGATCAAGCTCTTCATTCATGGCTTGAATCCAACATTCATCTTTGCTAGCTTGATTTACATTGTGTGGTTCAATAGTGGATAGAAATGCCAGATAGCTAGAAGATCCCACAAGAGTCCTTCTCGTTTGTACACCTGATCCCTTATCTCCCAAAATTTGAGATTATCGATGATTCTTTTGAACATATCTGGATGGAGATTTTTCAGATAAATCATTTTCAGGTTCTTCATTGGGTTCAATTTCTATATCATTGCTATTTGATGTAGAAGGACATATGTCACCATCGTCTTCATTTGTTGTTTGTTTTTCTTCTTTTGGGGCTGCAGGAGACTCATCAATAACAACATCAATACATTCAACAATCTTCTAAAGTCTTTTATTGTAACATTTATATGCTCTACTCCTAGAGGAGTAACCAAGAAGTATTCCTTCATCTGCTCTGGGTTCAAACTTGCCAAGTTTTTCATCATTATTTTTGATAAAGCATATGCTTCCAAAAACTCTAAAATGATTCACAGTGGGAGGATTACCATACCATATTTCATATGGAGTTTTATCACTATTTACTCGTAAATGTGCCTTGTTAATAATATTTACCATTGCATGTGTTGCTTCTCCCCAAAATGTGTCAGGTATTCCGGAATCATCAAGCATAGCTCTAGCCATTTGTTGAACTATTCTATTCATTCTTTCTTCTACGCCATTTTGTTGTGGAGTGCCGGCTACAGTAAACTGTCTTTTTATGCCATGTTGTTCACAAAATTCAAGGAATCCATTTGAAGTATATTCTCCTCCTCGATCAGATCTAAGACACTTTATTTTTAGATCTAATTCATTTTCAACCAAAGCTTTGAAGATCTGAAATTTCTCAAATGCTTCATCTTTGTGTTTAAGCAACCCAATCCAACACATTCTAGATAAATCATCAATACATAAGATATAGTATTGTTCACCACGTGGTGAATTTTTCCTCATAGGTCCACATATGTCAGTATGAATGAGGTCAAGAGACTTACTTGATGATCCTTCCTTGGCATTAAATTGTACCCTGGTTTTCTTACTGAATTGGCAAGATTTGCATATGATATTTTCAGGTAGAGTAATATTGGGAAGATCACGAACAACTTTAAGTCTTCTTGATTTGTTGATCTGAGAGAAGCTCAGATGCCCCAACCTTCTATTCCATAGCCAGTTCTATGAAGATTTACTCAAGTAACATTTTTCTTTACAGTTCTTCAATACATACAGGTTGCTTGGAGTTCTTTTTCCTTTTATAATTGTTTTACCAGTATCAAGATCACGTACCACACATTCTTTTGAACTAAAGACAACTTCAGTTCCTTGATCACACATTTGACTTACACTTAATAGGTTATGCTTTAATCCATCCACATACATGACATCATTAGCTTTCACCTTTTCTTTTAGAAACACAGACCCTTTTCCCTTAATTACCGCAAGAGTATCATTTCCAAATGTAACCTTCTTTTCCTTTTCTAGAGCACTATATGCAAGAAGTTTGTTTTTGTCACCTGTCATGTGTCTTGAGCATCCACTATCAATTTACCATTGATTTTCTTCACCTTCTGCAAATAACGCTATGCCACAATTTTCAACCTGTAATTCCTTCTTTTTCCATACTTTGGAGCTTGAAGGAAAATGCTCTTTTGGCTGAACTTTTCTTCTGCATTCAGATTCTTCATGACCAAAGTTATTGCAATAAGCACATTCAACTTCATTTAGAAGAGGAGAAAATTTGTTATAGGTATTCTTCTTTGTTTCAATATCAATCCTTTTCTTTCTTGCTTCTCTTGTCATGATGGTTTTATATGCAACACATTGAACAACTTTATGACCAAAATTGTGACATGAGAAACATTGTCCATTGAAGAAGAAATTTCCGCGATCATGAAATCTTCTACTTGAATTTACCTGTTGATTGGTGTTTCTTTGAAAGATATTCCTGTTAGTGTTCTTTGAATTGAGATGATCATGCTTTACTTGTAAAGATTCTTTATTCCCTTGCTGAGTGGCAGAATGTGTAAACCAGCTGTAGCTGCTTTTAGATAATTTGGTACTGAAGCTTGAGAAGATTCTCCGATATATCCAAGACCTGTCTTCATAAGAGGAGAACGTTGTACCTTGATAATCTCATCTAAGGTTTCAGATCCTTTAGCAAATCTAAGATTCAGAGTCTTTACTTTCTCAAGTTCTTTTCTTAGACTTACCACTTCACACTAATTTCTCATTGTGTTTCTTCTCTTCTTCAATCTAATTTTTCAGAGTCTCTATGATTATTTTTCTTTCTTATAAGCATATTTTGAGTTGATTTTTTTCATCAAGAAAATCATTGTCCTCTAGAGCATCCATAAAAGTATCTTTTTCTTCGCTAGAATCATTTTCAAATGCTATGAGAAGTCTAAGATCTTGTTCACATTCTTCCTCACTATCAGATAACCCATCACTATCTTCATGAGTATAGTAACTTTTTCTAGTGCTAGAATGATTCTTATTTCTTCTCGCTACTTCCTTCCCTTTTGTAGGTGTTTCTTTATGAGGACACTTAGCAGCATAATGACCAAATCTTTCACAATCAAAACATTTGAAAGGAATCTTACCTCTGAACCGTCCTGTGCCAAGTTGAAGTTTCTTTACAAAATTTAACTCATCTTCTTCTGAGATATATCCTGATTCTTCTGCTTCTTCTACTTCTTTCCCTTTTGTAGAAGCTCTAAAGACAACTTATTTGACTTCAAATGGTCCTCCTCTTCTCATTTCATATGCAGTTAGTATGCCATGAAGTTGCACCGTAGTAAGATTTTGAAGATCTTGTTTTTCTTCAAGAGCATAAACTTTTGACTCAAATTTTTCTGTTAGTGATCTTAAAATTTTCTCAACCAAAGTAGATTCGGTTATTGTTTCTCCCAGATTTCTCATTTGATTTACAACATCATCAAGACGTAAAAAGAAACTGGCAATACTCTCATCACTATGCATCTTTAAATTTTCATATTCAATTCTGAGAGTTTGGAGTTTTGCACTTTTTACCTTTGCATCACCTTCATAAATTAGAATTATTTTGTCCCATATTTCCTTTGTTGTATTCAGCTGCATGACTTTGAAAAATTCTGATTCAGTTAGACTTCCTGTTAGAGCATTGATCGCCTTTTCATTTGTTTCATAATTCTTCTTTTTCGTCGGATCTGTTGGTACTACGGCTGGATATTGATATCCTCCTTCAACAATGGCCCATACATTTGCTCCCAGAGACTGAATATAGGATCTCATCCTTGTTTTCCAGAAGATTAAATTGTTTCCGTTAAAGAGTAGAGGCCTGATAGATGATGTTCCATCTTGATTGCTAATCTTTCTTGACCTTCCTTCTAGCGGCTAAGCCTTTTCAGAAGGACCTACTCTGATACCAATTGTTGGAAAAATAATGAGAGGGGGGGTGAATCAGTATTTAGATCTGACTGATAAATTTTTATTTTTTCTTTCTCAAAAACCCATACGCTACTTTACTGAACCCAACTCGCGTATACACACGGATATCCTTAACAAAACTTGTGTATTACTAGAGATCTCATTATGCAGATAATTCTTTACTTAGATCATTGCATCATTCATTCATTAGATGTTTAGTAAGAAGTAAACATGTGTAGTAAGAATAGAATAAATCATCACACATAAGCATCACACATGAACACCAGGATTTAAGGTGGAAACCCAATTCGGGAGAAAACCACCGCTGTCGTCGTCTCAGTCTTCAATATTTATTATAAAGAAAACTTCTTACAACCATGTAATCAAAAAATTACATACTCAACACGTTGTGCAATAATACTCGTTGTATACAACCTTCTCTCGTTTACCAGCCTCTCCTGGAAGGGAGCTACAACCCCCTGCTCTCATTTACTAGCCTCTCCTGGAAGGGAGCTACGACCCCCTGCTCTTGTTTACCAGCTACCACTGGAAGGGAGCTACTACCCCCTCACTGAAGGCTTCGACCCTAAGCACTATTGCGGACCACGTTTCATCAATTTTCATACTGGATCAAACAGCTTCAACACAACCCCTCACTAATCATCAACAAACATACTTTTCCCAATACTTCAAACAGAACAGTGAGACCATTGTAACCAGAATATCAGAAATAACCCAGACATCAAAATAGATATGCAGATGTAAACTCCACCCTAAAAATTTATTGAATCAAATATCATACGCTACTTCTCTTTACTGAAACCGTGTGTATACGCGCTTCCCTACTTACCAACCTGCGTATGCCTCTGTGCATAACATGGAATGCATACGCTACTTCTATTTACTGAAGATGTGTGTATACGCGCTTCTCTTTGTATCAACCTGTGTATACTTCTGAGAAAACTGATTTTTCAGAATGTGATCAAACTCAGATTCAGATCTGAAATCAGATTTCTGTTCAGCCAATCTATCAACCATGCAGAACTGTTTAGACAATCATTTTTCCTTCATTGAATCATCAACCAAAAACTTGATCTTTAATCATAATTAGCAGCACAATCAACATTCAAACAACCCAGATCTGTATGAATACCTCCTTGATAGGCAGCAGTAAAACAGCATAACAGATCATACATTTCATTCCACACATTTCAGCAAAACCCTAGATTCCATACGCGCTTTTACTTCACTGAACCTGCGTATATACATTATTTCATAGAGACAAACCTACATATACTTCATTGCATTTTATTATTCAGAAACCCTGACTTCCATACGCGCTTTTGTTTAAGCGGACTCGCGTATATACGCGCTTTTACTAAGACAAACTAGCGTATAGATCTATAAAAGATAAACTTTGCAGAACAGTCCAGATCTATAAAATTACCCAGATTTCTTCAATTTCTTCATCAGAATTGTGCCAAGTCTTCATCATTTCTTTTCTAGATCATCCTAGAGATTCATCATTTCTAGATATAGAGATCTTGAACCTTCATCATATCCATAGGTGCATCATAAATTCAGATCTATCAATTAAGAACATAGTTCAACCATGCAAATATACTTCAGAGTTAAGTATTGATTAAAACCCAGACATATGCACACCTTACACTATTATTCTCTTCTCCTTGTATAGGTTTAGCCTTTATCAATACCATGAGTCAAAACCACTCAACCTCCGATGGTATTCCTGGATGGGATCAAATAGATAATCCAGCGCTCAATACTATGGGCCAATACCATGGTTATGTCCCCTAGTTTTATAAATTTAGAGCACAAATAGGCATACGCTACTTGTCACGTACATTTCCGTGTGCATACGCTACTTCTCCTTTACAAACCCGCGTATGCTTTGTGACATATCATATTTATCATCTCTCTGGCACTTACTGAAATTTATTTCTCTGCTACTTCTAAGAAGCTTGTAGATACATCAGAGTTACATCATTAATAAACTCATCAAGTCAGTTTCTATCAAGGAAAACTTCATCAAGTAGGTTTCCATCAAGGACAACACATTGCATCATATTGCCAACAAAAAATACAAGCCTTACCTCATAAGACACTATCAAAACAACAATTATAAGGTTTTTCCTATTGGGAAACTACTTGAGAAGTATACACCACTGATGAATATCATAATGAAGTACTTCACATGTGAGGGAATACATTCTAGACTATACAGGTACCATGTCAGGCTACTCATGCATTTCACAGGGGTAAAACCACTCAATTTTCCCTACTACCTCTACAAAAGTTTTCAAAATATGGTAGAAAAAGTTC
Source organism: Pinus albicaulis (assembly GCA_034641835.2). NCBI lineage: Eukaryota > Viridiplantae > Streptophyta > Pinopsida > Pinales > Pinaceae > Pinus > Pinus albicaulis. The sequence continues at coordinate 658,746,374 of CM076582.1, read as the reverse complement.
AGCATAGGAAAAGTGACCATGAATTTAGCCCCTTACACCATTATCTCATCAAAATCATTGTTTTACAACAACTTGAAAAAAATAACATCAGTTGGGAAACTTTCATACAATCAAATGTCTTTTTGCCTTCTTCTAGTCATCTTACTAGCCCTAGCTCACCATCAGCACCATCAGTATCATCTAGACATATGGAGGTTTTCTCATCTAGTAGAGTTTCAGTGAAGAGGAGGATTGAGGTCACTCAGAAATATTAGAGAGGCATACAAATTGTGTTTTCTCCACAAATTGAGGAAGGGGTTGTTGGAAATATGTTTCTGGTATCCTATTATATTGAATTGATTGTCCTTGATGGCAACTCTCTGACAAAGGATAACCTATTTTTGGGTATGATGGTGCTCTATATACAGTTAGAGGTACCAATCCTGACTGGTAGACAATAAAACATCGCGTGATAACCCTCTGTATTATGGAGTAAGGTGTTTATCTATGTTATGAATGGTGGATCGAATGCACGCAGAGAACCGAGTCGAACACTTTGTAAGGATTTCATCGGAGCTATATAAAAGTATTGTGGTTGTATGATCTAATAACGCGAAGAAACGAGTTGGCGAAAGTATGCAGATAGAACCTGGAGTAGAGGGGCGGAACCTTGCGAATGAACAGTGAATGCGGTTTAAGGCTGGAAGTGGTTTTTATCGCACCACCTTTGCAACAAAAGTGGTATTTGAGAATCGGGAGCGATTCCATAGAACAATCAACACGAGGCGTCGGGCGAAGTTCCAAAACCTCCATTGCACGTTAACGATCGACCAAGGAGGCCACGCGATATTAATGAGCGTCGTCGATCTGGAGGGAAGCCATCGGACGGTGGTCGTATGAATAAAATGCCCGAAGGTTAACCAAAGTATGGCGCGGGAATTTGATTGGACTATTGATCATATACATGGGGATCGAAGTCAAATGTTTATTAACCTTGGCTATAACATTATACGGTGAAGATAAAAATTACCTTTGGGTCAATTTGTGTTATGAATATGCATTAGTGTATATGAAAGAACGTAGGTTGGGGTTCCAATTTGGATTTTTTTTTTTTAAATACGTGGGTTGATATTAAAAGAGAATTTTTGTATACCTTAGGAAGGTCTTTACTAAAGAAGAAAGTTGGATTAATATCTCAATCTCAGATTGAGATATTAATAAGCCTTAGATTAATTATCTAATTGCCAAAACCAAGAAAATAGATCAATGAGAAATTGTTTGGAACCCGCTAGATTATCTATTGATCCCGTCCAGGAATACCATTAGCAGTTGGGTGGTTTTGACTCATGGTATTAATAAAGGGTAAAACTATATAAGGAGAAGAGGACTATAGTACGAGGTGTGTGTGCAGAGGGGTTATTAATGAATAAATATCTTCAAGAGATATCTGCATGATTGAACTCTGATAAAGTTGAATTTATGATGCACCTATGAAGTTGATAAAGGTGAAAGATCTCTATATCTAGAAATGATGAATCTCTAGGAAGATCTACAAAGAAATAATGAAGACCTGACGTAAAAATTGAAGAAATTTGTTGGATCTAAGGGTTGAAGTCTTCTGCATGAAAGTGGAAGCTTTCTGTCAGTACAAGGTGGTGTCAAAATCAGGGGGTTGGAGCTCCCTTCCAGTAGTGACTAGAGAATGAGAAAAGGTTGTAGCCTTCTACAGGTGGGTGCCTGCATGCTGGTATAAGTCTGCGCCAGCACCCAAATTGTAAGAATTTTTCGCATACATGGTGCCATGTTTTCCCACCTGTTTATTTACTGCACATGCTTAATGCTTATTAAAATTATGATAAATAAATGATGCAATAATCTAAGTAAAGAATTAATTGCATAATTTTTCAGTTAGATCTAAATACTGATTCACCCCCCCCCCCCCCTCTCAGTATTTTTCCCAACAATTGGTATCAGAGCAGGTCCTTCTGAAAAGCTTAGCCGCTAGAAGGAAGATCGATCAAGATGAGCAATCAAGATGGAATAGCATCTATCAGGCCTCCGCTCTTCAACGGAAACAATTTAATCTTCTAGAAAAAAAGGATGAGATCTTATCTTCAGTCTCTGGGTGCAGACGTATGGGCTATTGTTGAAGTAGGATATCAATATCCAGCCATAGTACCAACAGATCCAACGGAAAGAAATAATTATGAAAAAAATGCAAAGGCAGTTAATGCTCTATTGGGAAGTCTAACTGAATTAGAATTTTTCTAAGTCATGCAGCTGAATACAGCAAAGGAAATATGGGAAAAAATCATTCTAAGCTATGAAGGTGATGCAAAGGTAAAAAGTGCTAAACTCCAAACTCTCAGAATTCAATATGAGAACCTAAAAATGCATAATGAGGAGAGCATTGCTAATTTATTTTTACGACTTGATGATATTGTAAATCGTATGAGAAATATGGGAGAAACAATAACCGAATCTACTTTGGTTGAGAAATTTTTAAGATCACTAACAACAAAATTTGAGTCAAAAGTTTCTGATCTTGAAGAAAAGCAGGATCTTCAAAATCTTAATGTGGTGCAACTTCATGGCATAATAACTGCATATGAAATGAGAAGAGGAGGATCATATGAAGTCAAAGAAGTCGTATTTAGAGCTTATACAAAAGGGAAAGAAGTACAAGAGACAGAAGGATCAGGGTATATCTTAGAAGAAGATGAGGTAAATTTTGTAAAGAAACTCCAACTTGGTACAGGACGGTTCAGAGGTAAGCTTCCTTTCAAATGTTTTTCTTATGGAAGAGTTGGTCATTATGCTACTAAGTTTCCTCACAAAGAAACAAATGAAAAAGGAAAGGAAGTAGCAAGAAGGAATAAGAATCGGTTTAGCACTAGAAAAAGTTACTATACTCATGAAGACAGTGATGGGTTATCAAATAGTGAGGAAGAATGTGAACAAGATCTTAGACTTCTCATGGCATTTGAAAAGGATTCTAGAGAAGAAAAGGATACTTTTATGGATGCATTAGAGGACAATGATTTTCTTGATGAAATCAATCAACTCAAAATATGCATAGAAGAAAATAAAATAACCGTAGAGACTCTAAAAAACCAGCTTCAAGAAAAGGATAAACATAATGAGAAATTAGAATGTGAAATATTAAGTCTAAGAAAATAAAATGAGAAAGTAAAGAATTTTAATCTTAGATTTTCTAAAGGATCTAAAACCTTAGATAAGATTATCAAGATACAACATTCTCCTCTTCTAAAGACAGGTCTTGGATATATCGAAGAATCTTCTCAGGCTTCAGCACCAAATTATCTAAAAGCAACTACAGCCAGTACACAACATTCTGCCCCTTAGCAAGGAAATAAAGAAGATTTACATATAAAGCATGACCATCTCAATTCAAAGAACACTAACACGAGTACCTTTCAAAGAAACACCAATCAACAGGTAAATTCAAGTAGAAGGTTTCATGATTGCATAAATTTCTTCTTCAATGGAAAATGTTTTTCATGTCACAATTTTGGTCATAAAGCTGTTCAATGTGTTGCATATAAAACCATCATGACAAGAGAAGCAAGAAAGAAAAGGATTGATATTGGAACAAAGAAGAATACATATAACAACTTGTCTCCTCTTGAAAATGAAGTTGAATGTGCTTATTGCAATAACTTTAGCCATGAAAAATCTGAATGCAGGAGAAAAGTCCAGCCAAAAGAGCATCTTCCTTCAAGCTCCAATGTATGGAAAAAGAAGGAATTACAAGTTGAAAATTGTGGCATAGATTTATTTACAGAATGAGAAGAAAATCAATGGTACATTGATAGTGGATGCTCAAAACACATGATAGGTGACAAAAACAAACTTCTTGCATATAGTGCTCTAGAAAAGGAAAAGAATGTTACATTTGGAAATGATACTCCTGTTGTCATTAAGGGAAAAGGATTTGTTTTTCTAAAAGAAAAGGTGAAAGCTAATAATGTCATGTATGTGGATGGATTAAAGCATAACCTATTAAGTGTAAGTAAAATGTGTGATCAAGGAATTGAAGTTGTCTTTAGTTCAAAATAATGTGTGGTACGAGATCTTGATACAGGTAAAACAATTATAAAAGGAAACAGAACTCCAAGCAACCTGTATGTATTAAAGAACTGCAAAGAACAATGTTACATGAGTAAATCTTCAGAAAACTGGCTATGGCATAGAAGGTTGGGTCATCTGAGCTTCTCTCAAATCAATAAATCAAGCAGACTTAAAGTTGTTCGTGATCTTCCCAATATTACACCACCTGAAAGTATCATATGAAAATCTTGCCAATTCGGTAAGAAAACTAGAGTGCAATTTAATGCCAAGGAAGGTTCATCAAGTAAGCCTCTTGAACTCATTCATACTGACATATGTGGACCTGTGAAGAAAAATTCACCATGTGGTGAACAATACTATATCTTATTTATTGATGATTTCTCTAGAATGTGTTGGATTGGGTTGATTAAACACAAAGATGAAGCATTTGAGAAATTTCAGATTTTCAAAGCACTGGTTGAAAATGAATTAGATCTAAAAATCAAGTGTCTTAGATCTGATCGAGGAGGAGAATATACATCAGATGAATTCCTTGAATTTTGTGAACAACATGGCATAAAAAGACAGTTTTCTGTAGCTCGCACTCCACAACAAAATGGTGTAGCAGAAAGAATGAATAGAACAGTTCAACAAATGGCTAGAGCTATGCTTGATGATTCCAGAACACCTGACACATTTTGGGGAGAAGCAGCACATACAGCGGTAAATATTCTTAACAAGGCACATGTTCGTGTAAATAGTGATAAAACTCCATATGAACTATGGTATGGTAATTCCCCCACTATGAAGCACTTTAGAGTCTTTGGGAGCAAATGCTTTATAAAAAATAATGATGAAAAACTTGGCAAGTTTTAACCCAGAGCAGATGAACGAATATTTCTTGGTTACTCCTCTACGAGTAGGGCATATAAATGTTACAATAAAATACTTCGGAAGATTATTGAATGTATTGATGTTGTTATTAATGAGTATCCTGCAGCTCCAAAAGAAGAAAAACAAACAACAAATGAAGACGATGAGGACATATATCCCTCTACATCAAATAGGAATGATATAGATAGTGAACCCAATGAAGAACCCGAAGATGATTTATCTGAAAAAGCTCCATCCATATATGTTCAAAAGAATCATCCAGAATCTCAAATTTTTGGAGAAAAGGGATCAGGTGTACAAACAAGAATGACTCTTGTGGGATATTCTAGCTATCTGGCATTTCTATCCACTATTGAACCACAAAATTTCAATCAAGCCAGCAAAGATGAATTTTGGATTCAAGTCATGAATGAAGAGCTTGATCAAATTGAAAAGAATCACACTTGGGAATTAGTACCAAGACCTCATGACAAAAATGTCATTAGAACTAAATGGATATTGAAAAATAAGTTAAATGAGAATGGGGATGTTATAAGAAATAAAGCTAGACTTGTTTTCAAGGGGTATGCTCAACAATAAGGTATAGACTTTGAAGAAACTTTTTCCCCTGCAGCTAGACTTGAAGCCATAAGAATGTTTCTTGCTTTTTCAAGCTTCCAACAAATCAAAGCTTATCAAATGGATGTTAAATCTCCTTTTCTCAATGGTGATATAGAAGAATAAGTTTATATAGAACCACCAGAAGGATTCATTTTGGGAAATGATGAAAAACTTGTTTGTAGACTTAAAAAGGCTCTATATTGTCTCAAACAAGCTCCAAGGGCATGGTACTATTGTCTTGACAAATATCTTCATCAACAAGGATTTTCTAAGGGGTCTGCTGAGAGCAAATTATACACAAAAACTAAAAATAATAAACTATTGATTATGGTTGTATATGTTGATGATATCATTTTTGGAAGTAATGAAGAGTGTATGAGTTAGAAATTTGCTTCTGATATGCAGCAAGAATGTGAAATGTCTCTACTTTGGGAACTAACATTCTTTCTTAAGAAAATATTGAAGAAGTATGGCATGGAATATTGCAAACCAGTAAGTACACCAATGATAAACGGATGTAATCTCAGTTCTAATGATGATTCTCCCACGGTGAATCAACCAGAATACAGATCTATGATAGGAAGTCTACTTTATCTCACTGGGACAAGACCAGACATTATGAATGCAGTTGGGATTGTTGGATGATTCCAAGCTAATCCAAAAGAGTCTCACCTTCAGGCTATGAAAATAATATTCAAATATCTACAAGGAACTCAAGACTTTGGACTATGGTATCCAAAGAATGCTGATGTTACTCTTCATGCTTACACTGATGCAGATTGGGCTGGAAACGTTGATGATCGGAAAAGCACTAGTGGTGGTGCATTCTATATGGGGCCTCGGTTAGTATCTTGGTTCAGCAAGAAGCAAAGCTCTATTGCCTTATCTACAGCAGAAGCAGAATATGTGGCTGCAGCATCATGTTGCACTCAACTTATTTGGATGATGCAAACCTTACAAGACATTCAAATCAAATGTTCACCTCCTATCTCCATTATGTGTGATAATACAAGTGCCATCAGTATCTCAAAGAATCCTGTTATGCATTCCAAGACCAAGCACATTCCCATCAAGTATCACTTCTTACGAGAACAAGTGCTTGAACAAAAGGTGAAGTTGGAGTATGTTCCCTCCAAAGAACAAGTGGCTAATATATTTACCAAACCTTTACCCAGGGAAGCGTTCAAATATCTCAGACAAAAGTTGGGAGTAGTCTCAGCCATGCAAAAGATCAGATCTGCTTAATTTCAGAAGATTAAATTGGATATGCTCCCGTTGAAAGTATTCAGGATGCACAGGCTAAGGGGGAGTATTGGTCTGGCATTGGTCTGATCTCATACTTGAGAATCTGTGATCTTGAGTGTATAAGTCATTTTTGTTATTTCATTAAATATTATTAAAGATGCAACATGATCTCAGGGGGAGCATGGTATTGTCGGTACAAAGGACCCTGATCTATCCTTTGCCCTTGATGTCAAAGGGGGAGAATATTGTTGAATGTATTTCTGGTCCTAGTTGCCATCAAGTCCAAAGGGGGTGATTTTTGGCAATATGTTTCTGGTATCCTATTATATTGAATTGATTATCCTTTATGGAAACTCTCTGACAAAGGATAACCCGGTGTTGGGTATGATGGTGCTCTATAGACAGTTAGAGGTACCAATCTCGATTGGTAGAAAATAAACCATCGCATGATAACCCTATGTATTATGGAGTAAGGTGTTTATCTATGTTCCGAATGGTGGATCGAATGCACATAGAGAACCGAGTCGAACAGTTCATAAGGATTTCATCGGAGCTGTATAAAAGTATTGTGGTTGTATGATCTAATAACGCGAAGAAACGAGTTGGCAAAAGTACACAGACAGAACCTGAAGTAGAGTGGCGGAACCTTGCGAATGAATAGTGAATGTGGTTTAAGGCTAGAAGTGGTTTTTATCGTACCACCTTTGCAACAAAAGTGGTATTTGAGAATCGGGAGTGATTCCATAGAACAGTCGACACGTGGCGTCAGGTGAAGTTCCAAAACCGCCATCACTGCGTGCCATCGTACGTTAACGATCGACCAAGGAGGCCGTGTGATATTAATGAGTGCTGTCGATATGGAGGGAAGCCATCGAACGACAGTCGTATGAAGAAAATGCATGAAGGTTAACCAAAGTACGGTGCGGGAATTTGATTGGACTATTGATCATATACGTGGGGCCCGAAGTCAAATGTTTATTAACCTTGGCTATAACATTATACGGCGAAGATAAAAATTACCTTTGGGTCGATTTGTGTTATGAATATGAATTAGTGTATATGGAAGAACATAGGTTGGGGTTCCAATTTGGATTTTTTTTTTTAAATACGTGGGTTGATATTAAAAGATCATTTTTGTATGCCTTAGGAAGGTCTTTACTAAAGAAGAACGTTGGATTAATATCTCAATCTCAGATTGAGATATTAATAAGCCTTAGATTAATTATCTAATTGCCAAAACCAAGAAAATAGATCAATGAGAAATTTTTTGGACCCCGCTGGATTATGTATTGATCCCGTCCAGGAATACCATCGGCAGTTGGGTGGTTTTGACTCATGGTATTAATAAAGGATAGAACTATATAAGGAGAAGAGGACTATAGTACGAGGTGTGTGTGCAGAGGGGTTGTTAATGAATAAATATCTTCAAGAGATATATGCATGATTGAAATATGATAAAACTGAATTTATGATGCACCTATGAAGTTGATAAAGGTGAAAGATCTCTAGATCTAGAAATGATGAATCTCTAGGAAGATCTGCAAAGAAATAATGAAGACCTGATGTAAAAATTGAAGAAATTTTTTGGATGTGAGGGTTGAAGTCTTTTGCATGAAAGTGGAAGCTTTATATCAATACAAGTTGGTGTCAAAATCAGGGGGTTGGAGCTCCCTTCCAGTAGTGACTGGAGAATGATAAAATGTTGTAGCCTTCTGCAGGTGGGTGCCTGCATGCTGGTATAAGTCTGCACCAACACACAAATTGTAAGAATTTTTCTGTATAATAAATATTGAAGACAGAGACGATAGTAGCAATGGTTTTCTCCCAAATTGGGTTTCCACCTTAAATACTGGTGTTCATGTGTGTTGCTTATGTGTGATGGCTTATTCTGTTATTACTGCACATGCTTAATGCTTATTAAGCTTCTGATAAATAAATGATGCAATAATCTAAATAAAGAATTAACTACATAATTTTTCAGTCAGATCTAAATACTGAGTCACCCCCCCCCCCTCTCAGTATTTTTCCCAACAGGGGTCAAGCCTACATCAACAGAATATGGATCACCATCAAAACATGAGGTATCTTTGCATGATGAGGATTCCATCCATCATGACAATGATATAATGGAATTGGAGGCCAGTGAAGAGGATGAAACCATAGAGCAGGTCATCAAGGAGAAATATTATCATATCATGGAACTCAAGGACAATTTTTCAAGGGCTAATTTTAAAATTTCCTTCTTAGAGCAAGAGAACAATCAATTGAAGGTAAAGCAATCATTTTTAAAGAAGAATCAGTTTAAAGTTAGTATGGAAGATGTAAAGGGAAAAGAAATGGTTGAAATTTAATATTCGAATAATAATGAAGGGAAGGTGACAAGGAAAATTCCAAGGAGCATGGGTCTCTGAAGGGCACTTCAAAACGAAAGAGAATAAAATCCACCAGTTGAAGAGTTGACATTTGACAAAAGGATAGCCATGGAAATCAATGAAAATATAGAGTTATGGGTTGACAAAGTGAATTTTCACTTAGATAAGCTCCTTGACAAAGCCAACATAGAAAAAAAGTTTCAAAGGCATATGGCTACCCACTACTACACAAGGAATCATATTTTCAAAGTCAAAGTCAAAAAATTGCAATCAAAACTAAAGGAAACCCTAATCAGCGAAAAGGAGAAGGGTAAGTTAGACTTGATTTCTGATGCTTCTCTAATAGCATAGCACACCATATCAAAGCTTCATCTAGAATTTATGGACCAATTTTGAATAATTTTGGAAGAAATTTTTCATTTTTGTGAATTTTGGTGAAATTTGGAAATTTTTAAAAACAATCCCACTGGAAAAAATGCAAAAAATGCAACGTGAGCCATGTTGCGCTTTAGCTGGGGAGGTAAAATGGATGAATTTATTGAATGGGTGGATTTATATTGTCCTACACATAAATAATAATTACCATATCAGCCTTGTTATCAACTTCTTGAGGGTCAAAATGCTCAAAAACCATGAAAAAATGCCCTTTCTGCCCTATTTTTGGATGCCACAGTACATTTTCTAAGTAGTCTTGGGAGATTGAGGGTTTGGAAGGCTAGAAGTAACCTTTTTGAGTTCTTGAAGATCCTATCATGTAGATGACATGCAGGGATATCCAAAACAACTTTCAGATCATCATTTGGACACAGGGAAGAGCTCCAGAATGCCATTCTCCCAACCACGTTGCGTTTTGTCTTGAATTTGTTTTGTTTTCTCCAGAATGTCATTTTACTTCATCAGCTTCATATAGTTTGAATTTTTCTCATGTAATTTGTAAATGATGATGATGTAATGATTTCATAAGGTGTAATTAGATAGGCTAAAGTCAAAAAGGATTATATACATGCTTGTAAATGTAAAAAATGGTCAAAGGAATCAGTTTGTCTATCTTGAGGAGAGGTTAGAAAGCTCCCTAGTATTTAGGTTTTAGGTGAGAGGATCAAGTGATTAGCTCCACGACTCATTTTTTCGACCCTTGATAGAGGGGAAATGATATTTTTTCTATATGTATCCCTTTCTTAGTCATTTTTATGGTTGGACATAAGAGGTTTGATACCATTGTAGCTTGTGCTTCAACTTTTATTCATAAATCTAGAGGAACAATTGCATCTATTATCTAGGAATTCATGTGCAGTGAGTTATTGATGCTTTTTTTTCTCAGTTATAGTATTTTATGAATAAGATATATATTCTCTTTCCATGCCTTTTTTTACTCAGTGATCTTCCTAAAATTATGATAAGAAGAATTATTTCGTGGCTCTATTTTGTTTTGGAAAATAATTTCATGTTTAATTCATTCATTTTTAATAAATTCACGATGCATGATCATTAATATATTCTCCAATTTTTCAATTCCTACACTACACCAAAAAATCCCTAATCCATCATTAAAGCATTTGTTTCTCCTTTATACATTTTCTGTTGTAACCCTCTGATCATTTGACCTAACTACCTGGTTTCATCCCTGATCCAACACCAAAATCATCAAACTTTAAAAACCCTGGAGCTGACCTAACTATCCTAAAATCTTCTCCTCATCGAGTTAAACCATTTGGTTGTGATATCATAGAGAGATCCCTCTCTGGTTTTGTAGGGCTAGCTACCAAATAAAAATATTGGTTTGAGGTTACCTCCGTAGGCATCCTTTCATCATCCTTGGGATGTTGTAGAGGCTAACACATTCCATCCCCACCACCACCTCCATATACCTGTGAAGTAGATATGGCTGCATCAATGAAGTTACCTAATTTCAGAGGCATTGGAAATGACGATCCTGACCATTTTTGGTTTGTGACAGAGACCATATGGCAGGATCATCAAACTAACAATATTGATATTAGGAAGGCGCAGTTGGCTACTACATTCCAATATCTTGCTTTATATTGGTACATCAAGTATGCTCAAGAAAACCCTAATTCTACCTTGGAACAAATCAAAGTGGCCCTAAAATAGAAATTTAATAAGCCTAGGTCATACACACATCTAGTGACTGAAATGAAGGATATTTTTTGGGAGGGTAATGAATCTGTATGGGAGGTTGATCATAGGTTGAAGCGCACCATCAGAGATGGTGGATTTTTTATTTATGATACTCAACATAAGGAATGGTTAATTGTTTTGTTTCTCTCACATCTACACCAGCCCTTAGGTTAGAAAAATATTTCCACACAATCTGAAGTTGTGGAGGTTTCACTGAAATAGGAAGCTACCTCAACACCTATTGCACTGGGAACTCAAAAAATTCAGAATCAGTTGGAAGCCATGTACCTAGAAATTCAAGGTCTGCACAAGGACAAGGGCAAGGAGGTTTGCACAGAGGTGTGGTGTATAAAATTTAAATATTATGGGCATCATAAGGATCAGTTTCATAAATTCAACAAATATATTAATGTTGGAGTTCCTAGTCGATTGAAGACTCCTGTGTGGTGCACAATCTTTCAAATTTTTGGATTACATGACACAGGTACCTGCACAAGGATCGGAAAGTATCAACCTGACTTGAAGTAGTTGTTTTGAAAATTCAGTTCATTATTGGGGCATGATAAGAAGCATTGTCACACTTTCGATATGATGTTAGAAAAAGCTCTAATATATATAATGCAGGCTAAGCCTACATCACCGGCATCCCTTTTGGGTGCAGAGGATTTCAAGGCAGAGGAAGAGGCCGAGGAGGTGGATCAGTTGGCCGAGGAATAGGACAAGTTATTTTCTATAACTGTGGAGATGTTGGCCATTATGTGCATGACTATCTAAATCCAGGACAATAGTCCTGCAGGTTTTATAGACAATTTTATAATTTCATATAATATTTTCCTATCTTGATTGCTAAAATGCATGAAAAGAAGACATAGACCCCAACACAAAATCTTCAAACGGTTCACGCTGAAACCTGTGAAGAAGATCCCAATGTGAATGTGATTACTAGGAGTGGTGTATCCACCAATGAAGATAAATTAATGAAACCAAACACTGATGTATGGATATGTAAAGCACCTAAAAACAATAAAGGCTTTAATCTTTGGCGTCCAAAGGAGACCTTTATTGAAATGCAGAAAGAATTTCCTGAAGGAAGTACATCAACATCAGGAATAACAGTGACGGAAGAAGGAGGAGATGAGGAGATCAAACCATTTCTACAAGAATGTATAAAGTTACTACACAATAAGAATTAAGTAGAAAATCTACAGGATTTGATATATAATTGCGCAGATAAGGAACAAATGATGGTGGAACAACGAGCGGTCAATAAGATATAAAAGAAAAAGAAGAGAATGGGTAGGGAGATTTGTATGACCACACAGATTGGTGCTTATGAAATGGACAAAGTTATCCTCAATATGGGATCATATGCTAATGTTCTACCTAAAAAAAAATTGTAGAACATGGGAGAGACAAAGCTGGAGTGGTCTATCATTTAACTACGCATGGCCAATCAACAGAAGATCATTCCTTTAAGGAGGTTGTCGCAAGTTGTCATCGATATAGAGGGTGTTAAGGTGGTGGCAGACTTTGAAGCCATCCAAATTTTAGATGATAATGATCCCTATACTATGGTGGTATGATTGGACTACGCCATCGACATGGATGGTTTTATCAATCTGAGGAAATGGAGGATGGAATTTTAAAGTAATGGAGTCAGGGTAATCATTCCTCTAGATCCCGTAGAAGGACAAAGGTATACTGAATCAGTGTGAACTGAGGATGAAACCGATCAAATCTATAAGCTAACCTTGCGCAAATAATACTGGATTAATCTAACAACAAATGGAAACCTTAAGTGGGAGAAGGATAGATATTTTTTTTCAGACTCTAATGAAGAACTAGAAAATTGTAAAAATTGATTGCATGACATGTCTGCGCTGCGTTGTAATCGTGTGACCTGATATCTATGATGTATAACATCTGAGGTACGTGATTTACCACACTATGATGGCTTAACTGATATAAACATGTTTATAGGAGAGCTTGAAAGGACCGTGCTTGAAGGACAGAGATTCCATGTTTTGGATATTTGTTTGCATGCTACTCCACAAGATGGTGGGAAAATCATAAGGATAATATGGGAAACTGGGAGGAATGTGTGTGCATGATGAGGTTGTGGATTGAATGTCTAGGCATTAAAATGGAAGATGTGTACTCTGTAAAAGAAGATCCGCACAAACATTTAGCAAGCTGGAATCAGGTATGGGGAATATATCCAAGACCTGAATCGATCCATATGTTTATTCGCATGTTGGAAAGGGTACCTACTAAATGTTATTTGTAGATGGAGTTCCATAGAGGAACTAGTGAATCATCTATGTTGAAAGAGAGTTTTATTCTTAAATTTAGCTTTGAAAGTGGATTTTATACAGTTGGTGAATATTTGTATAATATTCAAGAAGTCATCCTTGATACTATAAATCTTGCAATCAAGTGCGCTCCACCATCCTAAGATGCATAGATGAAAACTATTGTGAATTACAAGAACCTAGCAGTTGAAGAGAATGAAGAGAATCCAAGGAATATCATGATCCCTGAATTTGAGGGGCAACGTGCAGTGACTGGGCCCTCAATCACTTCGCTGGATGTGAAAAATCCCCTAAGTCCTAGATAGGTGAATATTGGAACTAAAGAAAAACCTAAGTTGGAAAATATTGGAGACTACTCGGATGATGATACAATAGGAAAGGTTGCTGAGTTGCTAAAATATTATCAAGATTTTTTTGCTACAAAGTTTTTATAGGTTAAAGGAATCATTGGGGAACTTGGAGTCATGAAAATCACATTGATATAAGCATAAGATGAAATAAGAGTTGGAAGCAGTAGACATCATTGAACCTATAGAAGAGCCTGACTGGGTAATTCCAATTGTTGTGCAAGATAAGAAGACCAAGGGAGAAATCAAGATCTATGTATATCTTTTCAAACTAAATGATGCTTGTGTGCATGATCCATTCCCAACTCCATTCTCTGGTGAAATATTGGATAATTTTTGTGTCCAAGAATCATATTCCTTGACAGATGGGTTTTCACGATATCATCAGATCCGAATTGCACCAGAAGATGGGAGTAAGGCCACCTTTGCTACTGAATGGGGATTCTTACAATACACATTTATGCCCTTTGGATTGAAGAATGCTCCTGCCAATTTCTCACCCATAGTAGTTGCTTCTTTCAAAGAATTTATCCACAAGTTTTTTGAGGTATATTTTGATGATTAGACTGTATTTGGGTTGTTAAAGAAGCATGTGTCAAATTTGCGCTTAATGCTAGATACTTGTAGGAAGTATCAGATTTCCTTGAATTTGAAGAATTTTATATTTTGTGTACCATTTGGGATACTGATGGGACACATTATCTGTCAGTATGGTTTGATGGTAGATCCTACAAAGATTGCAGTCATAGTTAACGTGGAGGTACCTGAGAATGTTAAGGAGTTGCACTCAATATTTAGACATACTCGGTATTATAGGAATTTTATTCAGGGTTATGCGTTGATAACTATGCCAATGGAAAATATTCTCAAGAAGGATGAAACATTATGCTAGGATGAGGATTTTTAGAAGAATTCTGAGCTGCTAAAGGAAAATATGGTCACTGCGCCCATCCTGGTCTTCCCAAATTGGTCAAATACATTTCATGTACATGTGGATGCCTCCTGCATTATGCTTGAAGCTATATTAGTACATCTAAGAGTGAGGGAAATTGATCATGCTATTTCTTATGCAAGCAAAAAAAATTCAAGTGCAGAGAGGAATTACTCAACCACAGAAAGGGAAGGGCTAACCATGGTGTACCCGTTGCAAAAATTCTGCCACTATCTGCTAGGAGGCCATTTTAAGATGTTCAATGATCATTTTTCTTTGAAGTACTTGGTTAATAAGCCTATGGTGGGGGGAAAGATCTCTAGGTAGTTTTTTTTATTCTAAGAATATGATTTTTAGATTATGGTAAAACTAGGAAGGTTGAATGTTGGGCCAGACCATTTTTCACATATTGAAACAGGAGAAGAACCTATAAATATATATAATGGATTTGTAGAGGTGTAATTTTTTGCGATAAAGGTGGTTGATGAGCATTTCCATGATATCATTCAGTTTATGACTACTAGACATGCGGTTGAGGAGTATATAGTTCAGCAGCAAAAGGAACTCGTGGCATGCACAACAGACTTTACCATTATTGCTGGATAGTTGCATAAAATGGGTGTGGATGAGGTTCTGCAAAGATATGTCCTGGAGTATGAGAGACGTGCAATTCTAAATGAAGCTCATGGAGGGGTTGCGGGTGGTCATTATGCAGGTAAGGCCATTACGCAAAATATTTTGTGAGCTGGGTTATGGTGGCACACACTGCACAATGATGCCTATGCGCATTCTCGTGCATCTGATTTCCATAAGAGGATGGGAAATCCTTCTCTCATAGACGAGATTCCCTTGAATCCGTAGATGGCGCTGCAAGCTTTTGAGAAATGGGCTATATATTTTGTGGGACCTATTAATCCTCCAGGAAGGAAGAGTGGTGCACACTACATTATCACTACGACGGATTATGTAACTAAATGGGCTGAAGCCAAACTGGTGAAGGATTGTGACTCAATTTTTTTGTCCTCGGATTCTGATAAGTGACTAGGGTATGCATTTTGTAAATTACACCATTCAAGCATTGACCAAATAATTCAAGATGCGTCATCAGAATATTTCTCCTTATCACCCTCAAGAAAATGACACGCTTGAAGCATTCAATAAGATACTAGATATTTCACTGAATAAGGTATGTAACGCTAATAGAAATAATTGGGATGAGCTAGTGCCAATATTTCTCTGGGCATATAGGACTACTTGCAAGAATTTGACTAGAAGACACCTTTCAAGATGATACATAGGCAAGAAGTTATGTTGCCCATGGAGTTGATTGCTCATAGTCTGCGCATTACAACATTTACCAATATGGTTGAAGATGCCCTGGAATACCGGTTGTCATAGTTGGTTGCTCTGGAAGAAGATCATTTTATTACAAATTCTCACTAGAAGGTTCAAAAAGTGCACGAAAAAGCATTGTATAACATGAATATCAGGAAAAAAGTGTTCAAGGAAGATGATTTAGTCTTACTATATGACAACAAGTTTGCACGCCACCCAGAGAAATTTAAGTTGCATTGGCTAGTGCGCTATGTTGTTGAGGAAATCACTGATGGAGGAGCAGTACGCCTAGCCACGTTGAGTGATGAATGCCTTTCTGGGTATGTCAATGAAAGCTGTCTGAAGCCGTACAGGTGTTATCTCTAAATTGATACTGATGGGCTGCTCCACCAGACAACTTAGAGTAACTCTTTCAAACTAGCTTTTGACTGAGGATTAGCCTCTTTAGCCTGAGAGGGCTCTCTCAAATTAACTTATGATTTGCTCAATTAGGATTCAATCAGGTGGCTAACTCTGTGATATGTAATTTAATGCATTTTATTTCAGGTGAAAAATGAAATAGGGTTAACTAAAATTGGGCTTATGGAGTTAGTGTGAGGGAATTCAATGACAAATGGATCTCCTTATGGAAGCTGAGGCTTTTACTGTTTCGTTGAAAGGACAATACACACACAAGAATATTCAAAAGATTGATGTTAAAAGGAAGTTAGAGCATGTAGAACATGAATTCTGAGTAATACAACATCAGGATATTGGAAACAAAATATTAAGAAACATAATACATAACCATCATTGAAACACTAAAAAAATCTCAGGTGAAGCAGAAAACATAGTCACTGTCTATTACTGATCAGCGAAAATTTACAATAGTAGTAGTATAAAATAACATTCTCCAACCCCTTATCATTTGAATTTCTGCCTATAAATAGGCTTTTCATTACATTGGATCTACCCATCTGGCTATATCTTTGAACCATCATCTTTGACACCTATCTTAACCATAAAATATATTCCTGGAACTAAAAAATACACCTAATAACTTAAGACTTACAAGCCTATTAGGACTCTATATTTAATTAATTTTATTCACTTATCTGAAAAATGAAATAATTACATTGATGATGACCAAGTGCTTGAGTGGCACTGTTGGCTTGAGGGGTCCTGACCCAGGTTCAGATGTTCAAGGTTTGCCAACAAACCCCTATACTACTGGCCCTTTCGGCAGTGACCTGCTTACGTAGGCCAAAGCCTCACCCGAAGTAGTATGGGTGGGTGCTGGAACCAAGTTTTCGTACCCTAGGAGAGGGTAGGTAAGTCCAGCAGAGCTACTTTCACCTTGATCATGACCCAATCCTGTATCACCGAGCCTAGATTCCCTCCGCATCCACATGCGCAACAACAATATTACTCACAGAAATCAACAGATTGAGAGTTCATATAACAATATAATTAGGGGAATTTTGAGGTCTAAAATGGGCCTCCTAAGGAATTTATAAAATAATAGTGGAAATAATAAAATAAGATTTGATTACATCATCAAATTTTAGAGGGAAAAAAGAAAAAACTACTTTTTCAACTCATATTTGTCTCCAAAATGTTTTACTCAAATTTCAAGAGGGAGCACTCATTGGATGTAAAATTTAATTCCTCATCCAAGTATTACCCATGCTACATAATTTTTATGGATCCTTTTACACGAAAACTAAGAAATACATGAAAAGCGTGATTGCAATCACGTTTTTTCATGTATTTCTCATTTTTCGTGTAGCAAGGTCCATCAAAAGTATGCAACATGAGTACTCCTTGGATGAGGAATTAAATTTTTCATTCAATGAGTAATCTCACTCAAAATATGATTAAAAATTTTGGGAGATAAGTTGAAAATACGAGTTGAAAAAATAGTTTTATTATTTTATTATTTTTTAATATTTTTACCCTTTTACTTAAAAAATGGTGAATCATTCCCCATGGTTGACATCATCAGCTTGAATCCTATTGGTTATTATAAAGTTTATTTTGGTTGTACAATTTTCTTAGGAGGCCCATTTTAGACCTCAAGACTCCCCTAATGTATAGTTATTTCAGATATTCTTGTATGAAGCAAGTAGAACAACCCAAATCGCAGTATAAATAAGTACACAAGTATGTTCACAAATTAAATCAATAAAACAACAACATATACTAAGTAATCAAGACATCATAGATTCATATCATAGAAATTCCAGCAAATTCAGATAGGCAACAATAATTCTGCATTTGTTAATCTTTCATATCTACATACAAAACCCCAAAAACCTAACCTGCACACACAGCAGGACAAAGGCCCTCTGTGCGCATAGCAGCAAGAGTCCTTACCCAAAAACCCTGACTAGATCTATCGATTTTCACTTAGCAGCAATCTCTTATCCTTCTTAGCCTCTCCTACAACTCAAAAAGGTTCAACTACTTATACTATTCTATCCTATGCATCCAATGGTCTGAAAACCATGGTTTGCGAACTATTGGTCTACCCTTGACCCATTTACAATGCTTTAGGGATTTGAACCACCCCAAAACCCCTACGCTATACTAAATATAATCAGAAATATAAAAATGGACCAGTTTCGCAACTTTATAAGAGACCATATTCCAACAGTCCCCCAACACAATATTGTGACTCGTCCCAAGTCATTGTGCTGGTAGGTTCATCCTCTGCATCTTAACAGCTACTCTGACCCTGTAGTCATTTGATCCGATATGGTTTGAGCTGACTACCATTGACATATCCTGGTAGTACATCGCTGCACAGGGTATCCAGCTGAACAACTCCACCATCCGTGATTTCCTTAACAGTATAAGGGCCAAGCTAGTGCTGCCAGAACTTCCTTGGATGTTTTGCAAACTGGCTATCGTACAAGAGGACCAGGTCACCTTGCATGAAGGTTTTTTGGAAAATATTTCGATCATGCCAGGCTTTATCGTGGGCCTTCTACACTTGTTGATGGAAATTAGCCAGGAACCGATATTCCTCCAAAGCCATAAGTTGTCCTAAGCACTCCTCCATGATGTCAGGGTCTACCATGTTCGTGACGGTGGAGATACACAAACTACGAATAATGTACTCCATTGGCATAATGGCCTCCTTGACATAGACCATCCTAAAAGGATTTTTCCTAGTTAGATTTTTACAGGTGGTTCGATAAGCCCAAAGAACTGACGGGACACGTATGTCCCAATCACTGCGATCGGCATTGCAGACCTTTGTTAGTGCTTGCTCCAAGATTTTGTTAAAGGCTTCAGCTGCACCATTGGCATGTGGGTGATATGGTGTGATTTTTGCATGATGTATTTGAAACTCCGTATTAAAAGCCTGGATTGTTTCGTTAACGAAGTGCATACCCCTGTTACTCATGAGGATCTTTGGGCACCCAAATCTGGTCAAGATCTGTTAAAAAATAAAATGCGCAGCGGTATCCATAGTGCAATCCTTTACTGCTTGTGCTTCAGCCCACCTAGTGACATAATCAGTAGCAGTAATAATGTAGCGCGCTCCCGTCTTATTTCCTAGTGGGTTGATAGGTCTGATGAAATCGATGGCCCACTTATCGAATGCTTGTAGAACCATTTGTGGTTGAAGGGGCAATTCATCCCTGTGGGATGGCCTCCCTGTTCGTTGGCATGTATCAGAGGCTTTGCAATGATCATGGGCATCATGGTGCAGGGTAGGCCACCATAACCTAGCCCTCAAAACCTTTTGTGTCGTTGCTTTCCCTGCGTAGTGACCTCCTACTACTCCGTCATGAGCTTCTGCCAATATAGTGTGCCTTTCATGTTCCAGAACATATCTCCGTAATACTTAATGCACTCCCATATTATATAAATGACCCGTAATGATGGTAAAATCTATTGCTCAAGTGACTATCTCTTTCTTCTGTTGCACTGAATACTCCGGGGGAAACATCCCGGTAGTCAAGAACTAAATGATATCAGCGAAGTGGGCATCTACTACCTTAATAGAAAACAGTTGTGCATCAGGTAATCTATGTTCTAGGTTGGTTGGCTCTTTGCCATTCTCTTTTTGTGATAGGTGACTTGGCCCAGCATTCATCTTTCCCGGCTTAACTACGATTTCAAAGTCATACTCCTAAAATAACAATAACCAGCGGCAGATTCTCCCCCCACAAAATGGGTTTATTTACCAGGTACTTCAAGGTTGAATGGTCTGTAAAAATTTTGAAGTATCCTCCTAATAAGTAATGCCGATATTTCTGCAAAGTTTATACCATGGCCAACCCCTCCCGCTCTGTAGTGGAGTAATTACGTTCAACGCTCGAGAGTTTCCAACTTGCAAAGGCAACCAGATGATTAATGTCTCCTTCTCCTGGCTGAGTAGGGATAGCTCTGAGAGAAATTCCCGATGCATCAATGTGGACATGAAAGACCTTCTCCCAATCAGGAAAGATGAGAATAGGTGCCAAGACCATATTTTCTTTAAGTAATTCAAAGCTCCTTTGACACTCGTCATACCAAAAGAATGAAACATCCTTTTTGAGAATTTTTTCCTTGGGGGCCATGATCAGTGCGTAGCCTTGAATGAATTTTCGGTAGTAAGCCTTTATTCCCAAGGATCGAGTGTAGTTTTTTCTCCATTGTTGGTATTGGCAAGTTGATGATTACTGCAATTTTGGCAGGGTCCAACATTATCCCTTGTCGACAAACTATATGGCTGAGCAAGATACCAAAGGGTACACAGAAGGTACACTTTTTGATATTTAAGGAAATATGGTGCTTTCGGAAGGCATCTAACATCATGCGCAAGTTAGATACGTGTGCCTTCACCAGGCTGAAGATGGTCCAATCATCGAAGTATACTTCTAGGAACTTATGGATAAATTCTTTGAACACTGCAACCACTACTCGTGAAAAAATAGCAGGGGCATTCTTGAGACCAAACGACATGACAGTATATTGAAATGAGCCCCATTATGTGGTGAACATGGTTTTGTTGTGGTCTTCATGAGCGATTCTAATCTGATGGTACCCAGAGAATCCGTCCGTAAAAGAGTATGCTTCCTGTCCCCCCATGCTATCCAAAATTTCGTCTAAGAAAGTTGTAGGGAATGGGCCATGAACACAGGTGTCATTCAGCTTGCGTAGTTCCACACAAATCTGAATCTCCCCTTTGGCATTTTTCTTTTGAACCACCATCGACCTAACCTAGTCTTACTATTCGACAGGTTCAATGATGCCTGTAGCGATCATTTTATCAAGCTCTTCTTTGAATTTTTGCTTATACTTGGGGTTCAACCTATAGGGTCGCTATTTTAGGGATCGGGCATCTGGTTTGAGAGTGATATGCATGAATCCTAAGTCCCCTATGATCCCCTTTAGTTCTAAAAATTTTGCTGGAAATAATTCTTGGTACTCGGTGAGTAACTCGGCCACTTTGCTTACTGTATTTTCATCCCAATAGTCCCCAATCTTAGCCAACTTAGGCTTTTCTTTCGTCCCAATATTAACTTGGCACAACCTGAGGGGCTTAGTGAAATATACCTCTTGCAGTGGGGGTCCTAAAATGGAACATTCTCCTTGTGACTCTGGAATAGAGATAGACCGCGATCCTTCTTAACTTTCTTCCCTTGCCAAGCTGCGACAGTTGACAATATCCTGCATCTGCACTTCCCATGTCGGTGCCCTGAATGCTTCAATGGAGCTAGGATCTTTAAAAAAAAATGTATCTATACCATATAAAGCTTTTTCAAGTGATTTTGACCCCCTTATGATTCCAAATATACCTATGAATTCATCCCTCATAATTTCCCAGTGGCGGGTGCGTCAATGTAGCTCCGCATCCAGGTACCACGCAGTCGGGATTGGTCCTAACGCGTGAATGGAAAAGTGAACCCATTATTCCATAGCCCATTCACCCCATGCCCTGATCTAGGCTATAAAGTGATTACGCGGGTCCCATGGGCCAAGGAACATCTCAACCCGCATATTTACTAGAGGCTCAAATTGGAGGAGCATCATGTCCCGACAATCCTCCTAGTCTTGGAACTCACCTTTGTGCGTCTCCCACAATATTGCAAGTGTTGCATGCATCACTATATTAAAGGCCCATATCCTCCATTCCCTAGGAGCCTTGGCTTTGAACGTACACAAGAATTCCCTAATGTTACCAGAACCATCAAAGTAGGGTAGGTTTCTTACCTCTGAGGAAATGCAGCGGAAGTCCCTGGTGACTTGAAGACATCGCAATGCTAAGAAATTATGCAACTATTTTTTCCAATTCTCCACCTCCCCGTCAGATTCAAAGAAGCATTCACTATTCTTTTCCTAGCAGAATAATCCTTCCACAATGGGGTTGATCCAAACTTCGTCCTGCACAGTAAAATTCTAAATGTGATCCACCTCCTCTTCATCGTGTACTGGCTCTGTATATCATTCACCTTTCACAGGATCTAATGGTACTATCACCCTTGTGCCGTTATTATCAAACACCATGCTTATTTTCTTTAGGTTTATGATACCACTCATATCTACGGCCCAGTCCAATCCCAAGTGCGTAGTGTAAGGGTCCGCATCTTCTACAATTTCTATTACTTCAAAATCAGTGCAGGCCTTTACTCCTGTGATGTCCACTGTAACTTTGGGCAACCTTCCTAGTGGGAAGATTTTCTGTTGATTTTCCATGCGCAGCTAAATAGTGGACCATTTCAAATTAGGTTCTCCCATTTGTAGCCAAGTCTGCTTAGGTAACACGTTCACATCCGACCCTAGGTCCAAAATAACCTGGCTCATTTCGTAGTCATCGATCTGCGCAGGCAACCACATTTCTCTTCCGGTGCGTTTCTTATACCTGTATAGTTTGTGCACATCCTTGACTTCTGAGGTTATATTGGGTCGTTTTGCGCAGCTATATATTAATTCCTGAAGGTTCTCCACATCCTTTGGGTTGCGCAGTAGTTTCATACATGCCTGCAAAAAGGGCTTGACCTCCTCATCTGCCTTGAAGTTCACAGGTGGCCGAGCGGTAGTTCCCTTTGTCTTAGCAAAGTCTTTGTGAGCTATGATAAATTTTTCTTTCTCCCTTCTTAGGTCTAGGTCTTCTTGTTTGGTAATGACTTGATGGATTAGAGGTTCCATCAAAACCTCCTCCTTAGGCCCCCTGATGGCCATCCTGCTGTGTGTCACCACATTCACACTTGGATCTTTGATTCTCAGCTTAGCCTTAACTCTCTGCACATTATGTGTAGGTGTCAATTGATTTTCCTACATTTTCATGATCAAGATCAGGCAGTCTTTGATCACATGGTCCAGCTGTCTGCAATATCGGCAGGATTGCATAGTGGGGTTCAGGCAGTCCCTTGCAAAGTGTCCTGCTTCTCCACAGTTATAGCAGATGAGCTGACCTCGTCCCAGTCCTACACTTCCACCGCGTCCTCCTTCCCTACCCATTGATGGGGAGCTGCCTATACCTATGGGGGTCCTTGGTGACATAGGGTCTGATTGTACCCTGTATAAGTTTCCTCGATCAATCATAAAATCATATGTCCGATAGTTCTTCATGTCATGTCCCACCGATCTGCAGAACCGACACCATTGCTGCTTTATCTCTGGAACGTATGTAGCAAGGCAGGGATATTGGTTAGTATATTTTAGTCCTACGACATGACAATCATCACACCAGAGCGCTAGCCCACTAGGACCCAAAGCCTCTCTAGGGCGCAATGGGCTTCATCCCCCGGCCTGCACATACTCTATTAATAGAGGATAGTTATCCTTGGTGTGGCCATTCACCTGACATCGTATGCACCATCGTTCAGGGCTGGCTTCTACCCCTCGTTCCTTTCACAGGTTCTGAATCTCTACATGCATCACTTCCAGTTGTCCTTAGATCTGTTGGATGCCCAGCTGAGTTTCATCCAGAGGTGCAGCTTCTAACTTCATGGCACCTTCCAAGGCCTTCTCCTATGATTCGAAAGTTTGGTGCCCAATAGGTACATGCAGGTGAGGCAGCAACATGGTAATAAACCATTCTCTGTGTTGTCTTTCATCATATTGGGATCCCCCTTCTCTGATCACCTTCTTTAGTTGTTGATCAGTCTACCACATAGATTAAAAATGTCCTTTCTTGAAATCCTTTAGATCAACCACGATTTGGGAGTAGGAATTAGGTTTCTTGAACTGATGTTTCAGGGCTTCTTAATTTCTTCAATGGTTTCATTTTCATTCTGGCCAATGTATCCCATGTACCAGTCCAACGCTCTTCCTTCGAAGGAAAGGGACAATTGTGCCCTTTTCACCGCATCACTAGCCATGTTGTGCGCAGTCCATACTGATCCTACGAAAAACCAGAAATGATCCATATCTTCATCCCCCACACCCTTGAAGGTCAGAAATTTCATGTGCACAACCATGTCGTCTTCCGGCGGCAGAGAGGTTGGTGAATTCTTAAATCTAGGCTGATTTGAAAGTTGTGTGGCTGGAGGACTCTACGCATTTGCTTCCTTTACTAGACTGTAGGCCATTCGATTTCCTTCTATGTTGGCCCTATATTAATTACCACTCCACGTTGTACTCCTGTCTGGATCAGAGGTCATTCACTCGGTATGGCTACATAGAATACTTTTTTCGCATAATAATATTTTGACCAATAATGGAAAAGTCTTCATGAACTTACCTCGAAACCCGTGAAGAATATTTGCTCTGCTTCAGAGTAGGAGACAAACTAATCAATGGAAAATTTTGTTACAAATCCTCCTAACACGTTGTCTACCCAATGGTCCACTGTGCGAGTGATGGTGTTATCAGTATTTTCTAGCTGCTGGATTACTTCGAGGGTTCAATCTATGATTCGCTTGTCCTTCCAACACTTTTGAAACTCAACCAGCCTCGTGAGCCACTCCTCGAGCTTGATTTTGATCGTTACAAAGAAGATCTCATAGATCTCTAAGAAAATGTACTTATTCTTCCACTCTTTGGTGGTCAACCTCTTACTGCAGTTTTCATTTATGGCAAATTCCTGAACTTGTTGTTCAAACCATTCATCAATTTCGTTCCTCTCCAGCTTCTAGTACAACCTTGGCATTACCCGATCCCTCTCTCAAAATGCTCCAAGTCCCAGCAATGGAACCATTTTTTGGCTCGACGGGTGCTGACCCAGGTTCAGATGTTCAAGGTTTGCCAAAAAACCCCTATACTACTGGCCCTTTCAGCAGTGACATACTTTCACAGGCCAAAGTATTGCCCGAAGTAGTATGGGTGGGTGCTGGAACCAGGTTTCCGCACCCTGGGAGAGAGTAGGTAAGTAAAGCAGAGCTGCGTTCACCCTGATCATGACCTGATCCGGTATCACTAAGACTAGATTCCCTCCGCATCCACGTGCGCAACAACAATATTACTCACAGAAATCAACAGATCGAGATTTCATATAAAAATATACAATTATTTCATATATTCTTGTATAAAGCAAGTTGAACACCTAGATCGCAGCATACATAAGTACACAAGTATGTTCGCAACTTAAATCAATAAAACATTAGCATATACTAAGTAATCAAGACGTCAAAAATTCATATCACAACAATTCTAGTAGATTCAGATAGGCAACAATACTTTTTCATTCATTAATCTTTCATATCTACATACAAAACCCAAAAAACCCAACCTGCACACACAACATCAGGGTCCGCACATAGTAGGATAGAGGCCCTCCACGCACATAGAAGTAGGAGTCCTTACCCAAAAACCTTGACCAGATCTATCGATTTTCCCTTATCAGCAATCTCTTATCATTCTTATCCTCTCCTACAACTCAAAAAGGTTCAACTACTTATACTATTCTAGCCTATGCACCCAATGGTCTGCAAACCGTGGTTTGCAGACTCTTAGTCTACCCTTGACCCATTTACAATTCTTTAGGGGCTTTTACCCACCCCAAAACCACTACGCTATACTAAATATAATCAGAAATATACAAAATGGACCAGTTTCGCAGCTTTGTAGGAGACCCTGTTCCAACAGGCACTCACCATAACCTAGACATAAATATACCCACTAGATTTAGGAACTAATCACCCTACTTTTAAGGAGAAGATAAAAATAACATTTGATCGCTGCCTTCATGTTGATCTAGATAGGTGACATATTTTTCAGGGAGTGAATCATTTCTGAAGTGTCCCACTGCCACCTTTGAATTCCTCCACGTGGTTGGCTACCCCTCAATACACTTTTCAAACATCAAAACACAACTAAAAGAACCTCGCTGCAAAAATAGAGTGCAATAGACAGTTTCATAGCATATTTTGGTAGAAAACTCATTGCAATCATCTAAGTCAACTTTTATCCTCTCTTTCTAATTGGGATATGTTTACTAGATAATATAAGATAAACACAAATCTTGCCCTCCCTGGATTTCCAAATAGAATGAGATTTTTTGCAAGAAGTATCCTATAGGGATTTCATAGTGAAATTTGGTCTTAAAGCCTGGGCTTTGCTACGAAACTACCTAATTGGAAAAAAAACATAGAATTTTCATTTTTTCTTCAACATTTCACCTTCAAAACTGAAAATGATGTTTCTTGAATGCTGCAAAATTTGTCAAAAATGTTTAGGCCAACTCTTCAATCTTTAGGCACTCCATCCTTAGCAGTAGAGGATGCATCTCCTTAGGCTCATTTATCACTTTTATTTTCAGCCCTATTTTCTTCAATTCTTCCTGAATCATCTCCATTTGGTCTTCTAGTTCTTTAACCTATTCCTTAAGCTTTTTTCTTTCAGACTGTAACCACAGGTTTCTCTTTCTGGTGTTTTTCATTAATATCCTCAAAGGAATTTTTATTTTCAGCAAATTTTTGGCATTTGTTAGTGATTTATCATATTGGTTCAACTGATCATTCAATTTTTCTTCCAAATATTCCATGATATTTCTATCTACCTTAGGCTCTTGTAGTTCTAATTTGACATCAATGACCTCTTCTTTGGCCTCTCTTAATAGTTCCTGCAATATCTGTACTTTAGCATTTTCCACCATCTACTCCTTTCCTTTTCTTTGCACAAAAACCTCTTCTGTTGTTGTAGATAGGTCTATGATGTTTTCTATGATAGGCTTCTTTCATTTTTCAACATTTTCTATCTTTGTGTTTTCCATGACACCCTTTGCAAGTTGTGACCTAGTAAGTGGTTTCCTTGGATGGAATATGAAACCTGCATCTTCTCCTACAAAATCTAATTTTTTAACAGTCTTACCTTTTTGTTTCTTCTTTTTGTCCCCTTCAATGTCTATTTCTTGGAGAATATGTTCAATATTTCCCTTGAAATTGGTTTTACTTCTAGTTATCCTCCTGCTACTATGCTTGCTAATATTCTATTTGTTGCTTGTAGGTGATGGCTATGGGATATCCGCCTCTGGTATAGGTTTTGTTTCAACACCCATTGGCTCCAAGATAGGCTCTGCCTCTTCTTCATTTACACCTTCTGTCATAGCTAGAGAGGAAGTAATTTTTGGCTTTGAAGTCTTCTTAGGTGTCACTGAATTAAATTCATATCCACTAAGGAAAAGGAAAGATGCCTAATCTTTGTTTGATTTCTTCAATTCTTCCAAAAATAAGAGTTTAATTAGACCATGGTGAAAAAATGATGTTTCACTACCTTCAACCCAAGCTTGAACCTTATCATACATCTTCCCTAAAATTCTAAACAAAAATAAAGGAAGATAAAGGGGTTGCTTACCAAAGAAATGTAAAAGGAGTTTGAAATGGTATAGGTAAACCATATGAAACCTCCCCTCATAGGTAAAGTACTTATAGATCACAAACAACTATTTAGAATAATTTTCCTTCATATAACTCCTTGGAATCCTAGATGTCATGTCAGCTCCAATGTGTTCTAGTTTGAACAATTCCTCACCACTCTGCATTTTGAATTCAGTGGCTATAAACCACTATTCACCTTCTCTTGGTATTTCTGTAGCCTGAGAAATGGTATCAAGTGGCACTGAGAAATTTAAAACCCCCACCTTTGAGGTTGTGCCTGTAAATTTCACTTCAAAACACTTTGATATATGGGCATGAAATCCTTGAATATTTTGATAGAACTATAAACATCCGACATTGTTGAATGCATCCATGAAACTGGGGTATTCATTTAAAAGCTTTAGGTCCGTAGGTTTGTATCTCACATAAGAGCCTCCCTTATTCACTTTCTGCCTCATTTCAATTTTTCTTTATAACCTTGTTGTCTCCCTAACTGCGACACCCGCAGATAAAAACACTAGACAAAAAGATGCGTGCAGTTTGAATCAGCTCTTCAAAGATGATACTAGACTGCTGCATGCAAGGCTCGAATAATAGATGACAGAGAGATGCTTTTAAATGAACTTAAAAAATGCAATTTGAAAGTTTAGATAATGATGCCAAATGTGGGAATAAAATGTAATGATGAGGGTATTACGATCTTGCATGCTTCGGTGATCATGATAATTAATTGGGTGACCTTACCTTTACCCCTGACCATGATAACTTTTACACCTCACCATGATCTATTTTTTTTGCCGAAAAACATGATTATGTAGCAAAGACAGTTATAAACCTAGCAGATTCACTACAAAATTGTCAGGTTATTTCGTAGCGAAATTTTCCATTCTGCATTTATATTCGCTACCACATGATGAAAAAATAGACAAGTGGAATTTTTTTGATTTGAGACCATGCACGTGAAAACTAAGTGGAATTGGGTGGATTTAACTTACATGACATGACTAATGGGGTGTTTTGGAGTTAGGGTAAGGTTTATTTCATGGAATTTTTCATCAAATTCATGAACCAATATATTAAGACAAAGTGAAACCTAGGTGAGTGAGGTGAATGAACCTATCAATGAACTTTTGAAAATTTATGTGGGATAACAGTGGATCCATTGGGGATGGTGTGCCCCTATGGTACAACAAAGAACTTGTAGTTCCAGTGCCTTCTTTCAAGGAAATAAAAAATTTCTGAAACTGATGAAGAATTATTTAAACTCTTATGGCCTTCTCCTCGGGCTCAATCTTGATGATGAACTCATCTTTATTAGCAAAACATCATAAGATAAAATTGAATATATACAATGGAGTGAAATTAAGTAAAAGGAATTAAGAGGAATAATGTTTTAGAAAATTGTCATTGACAGGTCCTCCTCCACACAATTGTCCATCCATCTCCTGATGAAGAAAAGTGTTGTTTCCATGATATGCCGCTATCAAAAATGGCCCCTTCCAAATGTTCTCAAACCTTCCATGCTTCCCCTTTTCTTCAATTCTAGCTTCCCATTTCAAAACTACATCTTGGATCTAGAAACTTTCCTCTTTAGCTTTTCTATCAAAGGTTTTCTTTTCTCTATTTTGTGACTGTTGATGGTTGTCATACACTTCTTCTCTCTTCTCGTTTAACACTATAAATTGTTTTATCCTCCTTTGGATAGCATTTGGCTCCTCTTCAAGTCCTTGCAATAGTTTCATTACCAGAACTCCCAAAGAAGTGGGAAAAATATCTTTAGCTCCATACACTAATTCATAGGGAGATGTACCAATGGATCGCTTTGTGCAAACTCTATCATCCCACAGATAAGACTTGAAATTTATATGCCATGATCTCTTTCTTTCTTGAAACACCTTTTTGATGATCCTCACTATGATTTTATTGGATGTTTCTGCAAGACTATTACCTTGAGGGTAATAGGTTGTGGAATGTCCAAGTGTAATATGATTGCAATGAAAAAAGCTAATTAATTTTTTGGATTTAAAATTTTATGCATTATCAGTAATAATATTCATAGGACAACCAAACCTAGACAAAATAGTGTTCTCCAAGAATTGAATGATGATCGAGTTAGTGGCTTTCCTTGTTGGGATTGCTTCAATCCACTTAGTGAAATAATCTGTGGTTGTGAAAATACAATGATGATTCCCTGAGGCTGATAGTTTTATTTTGCCAGTGAAGTCCACCCCCATTGCTAGAAGGGAGCTTCAACATATGTTAGCATCAAAGGTAAAGGAATCAAATTCTTCTTACCATCAAAAACTTGGCATTCATGGCATGCAGCGATATTATTGTAGATATCCTTAAACATAGTAGGCCAGTAATACCTTTCCCTTAGTATCTTGTTGGTTGTGTCTTTCCAGTAATTGTATCCTCCAAAATCTCCCTTATGGAAATATTCAATGACTTTTTCAGCCTCATCTTCCAGCAAACAATTCAGAAGAATTCCACCGGTATCTTTCCAATACAAATTCTTATTCAAAATTCAGTATCTCAATGATTTTAGCTTCAAAAAACTTGATTTTAACTTAGTCAAATGAGGAGGAGCTTTGTGATGATGTAGGAAAAATATTACATCTTTTTACCATTTAGATAAGATGAATTTCTCTTCAATAGGGACCAATTCTTCTTCTTCTTCTATCAACTCTGAAATTATTGCAATGAAGTTCATGTCAAGAAAGTCAAAATTTGACTGTGCCATGAGTATTTCTAATCCATGTCCTTTAACCAAATTGGTAGGTTTTATTTCTATGTCATACTCGAGTAAATTAGCGATCCATTTCCCTCTTTTGGCATCAGGATCAGCTTGTGCCAAAATATCTTTAACCACAGTGTTAGGCACAAATGCAATAATATGAGAATGCATAATGTAAATTCCAAAATATTTAAGAGCTTTGACTAAATCATATTCATGTTTCTCCAAGATATTATACTTCAATTCATAGTTGGAAAGAGTCCTACTGAAAAATGAAATAGGCTGCTCACCACCTTGCTTCCCTTTCTACAATAAAACTTCGACAATGGTATTTTCAAAGGCACATGTAAAAACCATAAATTCACTTGAGAAGTTGGGACTTATAAGCATTAGGGCTTGAGTAAGGGCTTTATTTATCCCTTCAAATGATTTCTTATCTTCAACGGTCCACTTAATATCATCTCCCTTCCTTAACATCTTGGTAATGTCCTTGACAATCTCAGCAAAGTTTGGGATAAACCTTCTAAGTAAATTTACCTTTCCAAGAAAAGAATGAATCTCCTTCCTATTCCTTGGCAAGTCTATATTCTGAATTTCACTGACTCTATTAGGATCAACATTTATCCCATATTTAGATATAATATGTCCTAGCAATTTTCCAGAAGTTAGAACAAAATTACTTTTAGTGGGATTAAGGGAGATACCAAATTTTCTACATTTCTACAGAATTTTCTCCAAAAGTTTCAAGTGATCTTCCTCCTTTCTTGAAAACATAGTTATTTCATCAAAATAGACCACAAATGGTTTGTCTTTCTCGTCAAAAAAATAAATATCCATTGATCTTTGAAAGGTTTCCCATGCATTAATCAAACCAAAAGGCATCTTGGCGTACATGAATGTTCCCCATGGCGAGGTAAAGACAATTTTATCCTCATCTTCTATATGTACCAATATATGATTGTAACCAGAAATTCCATCAAGCATGGACATTCTTTGAGAGCCAAAACTATTCTTCAAAATATGATCCATCTTGGGAAGAGGGTAGTTGTCCTTCAAAGAAGCCTTGTTCAGATTTCTAAAGTCAATACAAATTCTAATATCACCATTCTTCTTTTTGACAGGTATTGGATTAGAAAGCCATTTTGAAAACCTTATGGGGACAATGATATTTTCATCAAAAAGTTTCTTAATCTCTTTCTCAATCAGAGGCATGAGAAAAGGTTTAATTCTTCTCAACTTCTTCTTAAAAGGTTTTTCATTCTCTTTGATGGGAATAGTATGTTGTATAATGCTAGGATCATAACTTTCTAGATTAGCATAGCTCCATGCAAAAACATCAATATATTTCTTCATCATATCCACATACTTTTGTCTCATCTCCATAGAAAGAAACTTAGAATTTTTTACCATTTTAGGTGCTGTTGTTGTACCAAGATTGCAAGTCTCTACCTCCTCCTCATCAACCTGCATTCTAGGAGACTTGAAAACATCATTTTAATCAAAACATTTATCAAGGGGAATAAGGCCTTTTGGTATACAATTATTTTTCAACTGAAAGACTTCATGATTGAACTTAGTTTCAACAAACATATTTTTTTGATCCACTTGGATGTTCCAAAACTCCTCCTTCAATTCAAGGAAATTTCGAACTTATTGATCATTCTCACACACTTGCCAATGAATGATGTAGTCAAGGATTGCTGGCATATGTTTGACCTCAACCTCATATTTCTCAGTAGAATGTGTAGGGATGAAAAATAAACTTGCAGATAAAACTAGAGAATCAGCTACTAAATTTTGGTCCCTAGTTTTCACAATTAAAGCATATTCTTGAAAAATTTCAAGCATTTCCATGATCAAATTTCTTTATGCCCTCATTCTTACATCTTTGGTTTGATATGACACTTCAACGTTTTTAATCACTAACTATGAATTACCACAAACTAATATCTTTTTGGCACCTAGTTTTTTCAAAATTTCTAGACCCAAAGACAATGATTCATATTCTTCCATATTGTTTGTGCAATCAAGGTTAATTTTAAAAGAGTAAAAATTACTTTCATAATTAGGAGTAGTGATCCATATCCCTACTCCAACCCCCTCTATTCTAGCAGAGCCATCAAAGTGTAAAATCCACGAGCCTTCTCCTTTTTCCTCAACACATCCCTAATTTTTTGCTTGCTTATTTTATGTTTTTTCTTCAATTTTTTCCCCATCAGTAAGTTCATTGAACAAAATTGAGGATCCCAATTCAATTTCAACAACATAAATTGGAAATTTTTGAGGCTTATCCTTACTACTCACCATGTAGTCCATCCTACTTTCCCTATACAGCCTCCTTTGCTCACCAAAAATCGAAATGGTGCCATATTTCATCTCCATCTGCATAGTCCTTTTAATTTTGGTTGCTCAAGATCTGGATAAAATCATACAAAAATTTGGAGGAATGTAAACTACTACTATTTCCATCACCATTTTTTTATCAGTTACTTGTGTCAAGCCAACAACAACATCTTTAATAAGACCTATGCATTAAACTTTCTTGGATTAAAAAGAGAACATATCTGTGTAAGGTATAGTGATCTCTAAACCCATCATTTCCATAATAAATTTAGGAATAATGTTGTGGGAAGCACCTTATTCCAACATGGCATTGTGCAAAGTCATATCATGAATATTTGGACTCACATAAAAAGGAAGAACCTCTTCATGTTTTTCATCTTCTACCCTTGTTCCTACGAAAATGGTGCAACGATCTTCTTGCAGTTTTAGGATGTCTGAAGGTTCTAGCTGAGAATTTAACATCTTGAAATTTTTTCTTCTATATTCAATGACCTTGATAATTTCTCCAAAGGGGACTGGAATTTTGATTTTGGAGATCTCATTTTCTAAACTGAAAGCAGATGAATTTTTTTCAACTTATTTGGAAGGAGGTGGAGGTGGTGCATCCTTCTTTAGCTTAGCTGGTTTAGGAACATATTTCTTTGGCTGAGATTTGTTTGTGGTAATGGGGACATTCCTATTTCTCAAATTGTATTGTTTCTGCATTTCAAATATGGCATGTTTATAACCCCTAAGGTAATCAGATTGTTCCTCATTCTTCTTCAAATCATGACTAGACTCATCATGTTCCTCTTTAGTTAGAAACATCTGAGACACGTCTTCATCTAAACAATGAATAATATCCTCTTGGAACTCAGGTTAAGCTTCCTATTCATCAAGAAAATTCTATTAAAAGGGAGGCCTCACTTGTGTGTCTGGTTGATTTCTGTTTTCTATTTGTCTTTGCTGATTTTGAGGCCTCCTTAATTGTGGGTTTATGATTTCTGCATCTTGTTGTGCAGGAGGCAAAGGAGTGGCTCCAAGAACAAGTCCGTCGATGATTTTTTCCATGGTTTTCATCATTGAATCAAATTTAGCATCTAAGGATGAAGGATTTCTTATTCTTTCAATTTTGTTTTTCCCATCTTAGATCTCTTGGAAACTGCCATGTTTACCTCCACTTTCACTGCATCATTTTTCATTTCTGCTAGAGAAGAGGACTCTCTTTCTCTTAGCAAGATGGAAAAATCATAATCGAATGCCTCTGCATAGTGTAATTGAGCAACTCCTGGAGGAGGTTTAATATGGGCAGGTATGGAGTTATAGACCTTGTTAAACCTCTTAAAGAATTCTTGGACAGATTCATCTAAGGCTCGTTTGAAGTTTTTATATTCTATTAGGGCTTGTACTAGATTCACTTTACTCCC
Source organism: Pinus albicaulis (assembly GCA_034641835.2). Lineage (NCBI taxonomy): Eukaryota > Viridiplantae > Streptophyta > Pinopsida > Pinales > Pinaceae > Pinus > Pinus albicaulis. Next base: position 658,711,928 of record CM076582.1, on the reverse strand, counting down.
CCATTTGGTCAAAAAATATCTTCTAGCCAGTCCCAGTTATGCAAACTTGTTGGGGCTAAGGCCTTAAAGCATTTTCTTACTTTACCAATGAAACTATGAGAAAATAATCTCATTTTTACCTCTTCATGGTCTACCTCCTCTCTGTCAATGAAATCATTAAATTGGTCTACATGTTCCTTAGCTGATATTTCCTCTTCACTCCCAAAGGTTTTAATAATAGTTGAGTATCCATCTGGGAGGTCATGAAGGACAGCAGGGAGGAAAATTGGAGCATATCTTGCAGGTCCAACAAGAGGAGGAGAAAGAACAATTCCATCCATGATGACAGGAACTGTGGTATGTGGAAGGACAATAGATGAGCTTAAATTTTGATTTTTGGAAAACAATGTAGGTTAGGCTGAACTGTTAGGATATGGTGTAGATGGTATTTTAATTATAGATATGAATGAACTCCATTCAAGAAAAGGTATACCAAATTTTCTCTTCAACAAAAATTAAAATGGATCTAACTCTTTTAAATTTTCAAAATACTCCCTCTCTAACAATAGCTCTGATGTGACTATTTTCCAGAATTATTATTTTTCCTCCTTAGATACTACAGATGATGTATCAATACCTAGTCTTCGTAGGTCTATTATTATGTCAGTCAGTTCATTTTCAGTCTTATTCCTAAAAAATACTTCTTCAATTTTATTATCAAATTTCCTATCTTTAGAACTTAAAATAATTTTAGAGGACAAAGATCTTGAATGTGATGGAATACCTAATTTTGAAGAGTTTCTTCCAATTCCTCTAAGGATCCTTTTTGGATTGTGCACAATTGTAGGTGGGTTAGGATCTAGATTTCTCCTTGTGTATCTCTTTCTCGAAGCCACCTTTAAGCATGAATATCTTTAGTGAGTCACCAAGGTAGTTTATGTAGCCTCAGAATGTTCTGAGCTCCTCCTACCTCCAAAAGTTCAGCTTCACATTTTGAGCACAAAATTCGGGAAATATGTGTTCAGAATCCCGGCAGACACACCAAAATTTAACCTCTAAATTTATTTTGATGAGCTTATCCACCAAGCAACTTAGAGTAAATATTTCAAACTAGATTTTGGCTGAGGATTAACCTCTTCATCATGAGAGGGATCTCTCAAATTAAAATTATGATTCCCTCAATTAGGATTCAATTAGATTGATAATTATGTGATATGTACTTTAATTTATTTGATTGCAGGTGAAAAATGAAATAAGGTTTACTACCATTAGGCTTATGGAGTTAGTTTGAGGGAATTCAATGACAAATGGATCTCCTTGTTAGGTCCCTATATTACTAGTATAGTGCCTTATTGTTGTTAGTGTAACCCCCTTATTGTTATTATTGTACCCTTGTAACCCCCATATTGTTATTATTGTGCCCTTAAATTATTATTGTTAGGTCGGTTAGGATTACATTGTGGCCCTATGGACTCCTATATATAGAAAGGAGGTTTTGTAATTTGAGTCATCCAAGAATTGTTCATTCATGTAATGTATTGGAGGTTTCCCCATTGAAGTGGCTTATTTCTAAGGCATTTACATCTCTTTTCTTCTCTTTTTGGAGCTGGTTTCACAACATTTGGTATCAGAGCCTTGAGATTCTAGGGTTTCGCTGCTCCAAATAGGTCATCGTGGAATTTTCGCTATAAATTTTTTTCTATGAAGGTTCTGAATCTGAAATTTTTAGAGTGCGAAGCCAAAATCCGGAGGAACACTGTCACAAAATTTCAAATCTTGGTTCGCGATATTTTTGGAGATATGATCTGTGCAAGTTAGGTCATTTTGCAGGCTCCTAAATTTAACCTAAGCAGGTCATCGTGGTATTTTCGTAAGAATTTTTTTTCTACGAAGGTTTAGAAGTGGAAATGTTTAGAGTGCGAAGCCGCAATCCTAAGGAACATCATCGAAAAATTTCAGATATTGGTTCACAACATTTTCGGAGATATGATTTGTGGAAGTTAGGGATTTTTTAGGCTTCTGAATTTCATCACAAAGAGGTGATCGTGGGAAAATCTTCATAGCTCTCTCTCTGAGGATCGGATTGGAATGATGTAAAAATTGGCCGCAACTATACATATGATATTTTTTGATCTATCAATTTCAGAGCCAAAGGAGGAAACCGTGACACGTGGCAAGTCGTACAAGTTCTCTCTACTGAACCAGTCCAAAATTGGGTCATTGTGGGAGATTGGACATAACTTTGCCTTGAAGGATCCAAATTAGATTAGACCTATGGAATTTGAAAGAAGCTTCAGAGGGCTACTAGAGGGCGTAATTTCAGATATTGAGGATCTGCAATTGTAGAGATAATTCAATTTCAATATCGAGCTCCTCAAAAGCAAGTAAAAGGTGTGTATTTTTTTTTCTGAATTGCATAAGTCTTGTTTGAAGAATCAAGTTGAATTGATTCCAAGGGAATATTGTAGAATAGATATTAGTATTGGATTCTAAAATTGCCCCTAAAAATAATTCAACACCCATTAAGCCTTTATAAAGCTATACTATGACTCATGAAGATGAAGAATGGCAACATGAGATATCAAAATTACAAGTGCAAGTGCAACAAATTTCGCTCTCGCAAAGAGCAACAAAAAATGACATGGAAGTTTTGAAGAAAGACATGGAAAATAATATGGATGGTTTGAAGAAAGGCATGGAATCTAAGATGGATGGTTTGAAGAATGGCATGGAATCTAAGATAGATGGCATGGAAGCTGGCATGGAATCTAAGATGGATGACATGGAAGCTAAGATTGATGAGAAAATGGAAAACATGAAGAATGATATAAAAGAAGACATGGAAGGTTTGACAAAGTTGATACAAGAAATGTTTCCTAATGGTGAAAAGATAGTAGAGGAAACTCATGATGAGAACAAAATAAATGTTAATCGTGATTTCATAAACTCTAATGTTGGCGGGAAGAACCACCATATTCCAAAATGGATATGAGGAAGTTTGATGGAAAGGATCCTGTAACATGGATACTACAGATGGAGCAATATTTTGATCTCCATAATGTGCAAAACACACAAAAAGTACGCATTGCAACTTTACATTTAGAACAAAATACATTTGTATGGTATCGATGGCTTTGCTCCCGTAAAAAAATTGTCACTTGGTCAATTTTTACGGAGGAAATGATAGCACATTATGAGGATACAAAGAACAACACCTTCTTTAGCCAATTGATAAATCTCAACAAAAGGGTTTAGTGGGGCAGCACATTGAGGACTTTAAAAAATTGAATATAAGGGTAACTGATATTCCAGAGGAACACAGGATTGATCTCTTCATAGGTACTTTAAAGGATAACATCCAACATGAAGTTCACGTTTTGGAACCCGATTCATTGGAGAAGGCATTCAGGTTGGCAAGAAAAATTGAATGTAAAATTATGGCGACAAGGAAGCCTACCACTCACTTCTATAAAGAGGGAAGTGTTGCTACTCCTAGATTTCCACAACCTACAAGGTTGACACCACAATAATTGGAAGAAAAAAGAGAAAAAGGGCTTTGCTATAGCTGTGATATAAAATACACTAAAGGTCATAAGTGTGCTGAGAAAAAATTATTTTACATAGATTGTGAAGAGGAAGTAGAAAATTAAAAAGAAGAGGATATACACCAGGAACCAACCCAGGAATAGGAAGAAATGAGTTTGACCATATCATGTAATGCATTGGAAGGAATTACCACTCCTCAAACTTTCAAGATAGAAGGACATATCAAGAAGAAAAGGGTAAGAGTGTTGATTTATTCAAGTAGTACCCATAATTTTATTCATTGTAAGGTAGGCAAGGAATTGAATTGTTTCCTATACCCAACACCAGAATGTCAAGTGATGGTTGCAAATGGAGGAACTATAAATTTCTCTGGAAAAGTCCATAATATCAAGCTAACCATGGGGGAATATATATTGAATAGTCCAACACTTTACATTCCTATGGGAGGTGCTGATGTTGTACTAGGAGTACAATGATTACAATCTTTGGGGATGGTAGCTTTTAATTTTCAAGAAATTTTGTTGAATTTTTTTTCAGAAGGAAAGGAATTCGAATTACGGGGTATTGAAAGGAAGCCAGGAAAGATATTAAGATCTAATGTCATGACAAAGCTTCTAAAGAAAGAACAACGAGGCATAATTTCACAATTATGCACGCTAGAAGTTCCAACATCAAAATCATCTATTTCTGTAGATATCCAAAAAGTATTGGACAATCATTCCAAGGTTTTTGAAACTCCAAAAGGACTCCCACCTATTCATGATCATGATCATGCTATTCATTTGATTCTAGGAAGTGTTCCTCCAAAAATCAAGCCTTATAGATATCCTTATGTCCAAAAGAGCGAAATTGAACGTATGATTGCAGAAATGTTAGAGGCGGGTATAATTCAACCTAGTAAAAGTTCTTTCTCTACTCCTGCAGTATTGGTACACAAGAAAGATGGATCATGGCACATGTTTTCGAATTATAGGGAGCTCAATAAGCTCACCATTAAAGATAAATTTCCCATTCCTTTGATTGATGAATTATTGGATGAATTACATGGAGCAATTTATTTTACCAAATTGGATCTCCATTCAGGGTATCATCAAATTAGAATGAAGACTGAAGATATTCTGAAAACAAAATTTCGAACTCATGAGGGTCATTATGAATTTTTGTTCATGCCTTTTGGCCTTACCAATGCACCTTCTACATTTCAAGGGTTGATGAATTCCATTTTCAAACCGTTCCTTAGAAAATTTTTGCTATTATTTTTTGATGATATAATAATCTATAGTAGGTCTTGGAAGGATCATGTTCAACATGTTGAAAGGGTGCTCAAACTATTGCAGGAGAAACAATTATATGCAAAAACATCCAAATTTTTCTTTGGAGTAGAAGAGGTGGAATATGTGGGTCATATTGTATCTCACGAGGGTGTTAAGGTAGACCCTAACAAAATTAAATCCATTAGGGAATGGAAAGTCCCCACAACCATAAAGCAGTTGCGAGGATTTCTTGGGTTAACAGGGTATTATCGAAAGTTTGTTAAAAATTATGGGAGAATAACAACACCTCTAACAACATTATTGAAGAAAGATGCATTTTCATGGACTCCTGAAGCAACCAAGGCCTTTGAACATCTTAAAGAGGCAATGTGTCTAGCACTAGTCTTAGCTATGCCAGACTTCACAAAAACCTTTATTGTGGAATGTGATGCCTCAGGAAATGGAATTGGTGTTGCTTTAATGCAAGAAGGAAGACCTATTGCTTTTGAAAGTCGTCCAATCAAAGGAAAGTATTTAAATAAACCTATTTATCAGAAGGAAATGTTAGCAATACTGCATGCACTAAATAAATGGAGAACATACCTAATGGGAAGACACTTCAAGTTAAAAACTGATCATGATAGGCTTAAACACTTTTTGGAACAAAGAATATCTTCAGAAGAGCAGCAAGAATGGGTAACAAATATGTTGGGTTATGACTTTGAAACAATATACAAAAAAGGGAAGCTAAATTTTGTTGCAGATGCACTCTCAAGAAAGAATGAAGAGGTGGAAGCATTGCTTTGTGCCATTTCTATTATCCAACCAGATTGGATAACCGAAGCAAGAGATGAATGGAAGAAGGGTGAAGAAGTGTGGACACTCATTCAAAAGTTGCAGCAAGATCCTAGTACATTTGATACATTTAGCTGGAAAAATGATTCCTTATGGTACAAATATCGCTTATATCTTTGTAAGAATTCCCAACTAAAACAAAATATTCTTTTGGAATTGCACACTTCTCCTTTAGGAGGAAACTCAGGAGTTTTAAAAACTTACACAGGGTGAAGAAATATTTTTTTTGGGATGGCCTTTAATTTGGTATTCAAATTTTGTGGCGGAATGTTTGGTTTTCCAGCAAAATAAAGTTGAGACATTTAAGACCTCGGGTCTTCTACAACCTTTATCCATTCCAAGTGAACGTTGGGAGGAGATTTCAATGGATTTTATCACAAGTTTACCTAAGTCCGAAGGAAAGAGTGTCATCATGATGGTACTTTATAGACTTACCAAGTATGCACACTTTTGTGCATTATCTCATCCATTTAAGGCAAGTACAGTTGCCACTACATTTATGGACACAATTCAAAAGCTAAATGGAAACCCAAGGGTTATTGTGAGAAACAAAGATCCCATTTTTACTGGAAATTTTTGGACGAAGTTATTTTCTTGTTTGGGTACTCAATTAGCTCATAGCTCATCTTATCATCCTCAATCCGATGGTCAAATTGAGATAGTAAATAAATGTTTGGAAGGATATATTCATTTTTTTGTATCTGATAAACAAACACAATGGTTCAAGTGGTTACCTCTAGCCGAATGGTGGTATAACACTTCCTTCCATATTGCAACAAAAATGACCCATCCATCACATCATATTTAAGAGAAAATTCGAAGGTTCAAGCAGTGGAAGATCACATCAACAAGAAGTTCTCCAACTCTTAAAGGACAACCTGAATTTGGCACAAAATCGAATGAAACAACAGGCAGATCAACATCATAGCAAGAGAAGTTTTGATGTAGGATACTGGGTATTTTTACGGCTACAACCATACAAACAAATGCCCCTCAAGCAAGCTAAGAAGGATAATAAACTTTTTCCAAAGTACTATGGTACTTACAAGGTGTTGCAAAATATTGGTACTATGGAATACAAATTGGAGCTTCCTGCTTCTTCACGAGTGCATCCAATTTTCCTTGTTTCATGCTTAAAGAAGGTTGTAGGTGAAAATATTCCAGTTCAAACAATATTTCCAGAACTTGATGAGGAAGGAAAAATCATATTGGAACCTAAAGCGGTCACGGAAAAAAGAACTTGACAGCTACGAAATTGATCAATTTTAGAGTATCTCATCAAGTGGAAGAACTTACCCACTGAATATTCTACATAGGAGGATGAGAATTTTATACAGAAGCACCCAGAGATACTCAAGCATTGAGGACAACACTTTTTTGAAGGAGAGAGGCATTTTAGGTCCATATATTACTAGTATAGTCCCTTATTGTTGTTAGTGTAACCCCCATATTGTTATTATTGTACCCTTGTAACCCCCATATTGTTATTATTGTGCCCTTAAATTATTATTGTTAGGTCAATTAGGATTACATTGTGGCCCCATGGACTCCTATATATAGAAAGGAGGTTTTGTAATTTGAATCATCCAGCAATTTATCATTCATGTAATGTATTGGAGGTTTCCCCCTCGAAGTGGCTTATTTCTAAGGTGTTGATATCTATTTTCTTCTCTTTTTGGAGCTGGTTTCACAACACTACTTGTGGAAGTTGAGGCCTTTAATGATTCAATGAAAGGAAAATACAGACACACAAATATTTATTAATGTTAAAATGAAGTCAGAGCATGTAGAACATGAATTCTGAGTAATTCAACATCAAGATATTGGGAAAAAATATTAATAAACATAAGACATAAGCATCATTGAAACACTCAAATAATCTAAGGTGAAGCAGAAAACACATTCACTGTCTATTACTAATCATCCAAAATTTACAATAGTAGTAGTATCATATAACATTATCCAACCCCTTCTGATTTGAATTTCTGCCTATAAATATGCTTTTTTCATTACATTGGACCTTTCCATTTGGCTAGATCATTGAACCATAATCTTTGACACCTATCTTAACCATAAACTATATTCCTGGAACTGAAAAAGACACCTAATAACTTAAGACATAGAAGCCTATTAGGACTCTATATTTCATTTATTACATTCACTTATATGAAGAATGGGATAATTACATTGATGATGACCAAGTGCTCGAGTGGAACCCACCATATCCTAAACATAAATATACCCACTAGATTTAGGAACTAATCACCCTACTAATAAGGAGAAGATATACATAACATTTGTTCATTGTCTTCATTATGAGCTAGATAGGTGAGATCCTTTTCAAGGAGTGAATCCTTGTTGGAGTGTCCCAATGCCACGTTTGAATGCCTCAACATGGTTGGCTGCCCTTCAATACACTCTCCAAACATCAAAATACAACTAAAAACACCTCGCTACAAAAACAGAGTGCAATAAGCACTTTCGTAGCATAGTTTGGTAGAAAATTCATTTCAGCCCTCCAAGTCAAATTTTAGACTCTCTTTCTAGTTGGGATATGTTTGCTAGATAATATAAGCTAAATACAACTCTTTCCCTCCTTTTATTTCCAGCTAGAATGAGATTCTTTGCAAAAAGTATCCTACAGGGATTTCGTAGCGAAATCTGGCCTTCAAGCCTGGTCTTTGCTACGAAACTCCCTAATTGGCAGAAAAACACAGAATTTTCATTTTTCTTCACCATTTCACCTTCCAAACTGAAAATGATGTTTCTTGAATGCTACAAAATTTGTCAAAAATGTTTAGGCCAACTCTTCAAAATTTAGGCACTCCATCCTTAGCAGTAAAAGGTTGCATCTCCTCAAGCTCATTTATCACTTTGATTTTCAACCCTCTTTTCTTCAATTCTTCCTGAATCATCTCCAATTGGTCTTCTAGTTCTTGAAATTTCCCCTTAAGTTTTTTTCTTTCAAACTGTAACCACAAGTTTCTCTTTCTAGTGTTTTTCATTACTCTCCTCAAAGGAAGTGTTTTTTTCAGCTAATTTTTGGCATTTGTCAGTGATTTATCATATTGGTTAAGTTGATCATTCACTTTTTCTTCAAAATATTCCATCAATGTTCTGTCTACCTTGGCCTCTTATAGTTCTAATTTTACTTCAATCACCTCTTCTTCGACATCTCTTAACTGTTTCTACAATACCTGTACTTTAGTCTTTTACACCATTTTCTCCTTTCCTTTTCTTTGCACAAACACTTATTCTATTGTTGGAGATAGGTCTATGATGTTTTATGTGATAGGCTGCTTGCCTTTGTAAACATTTTATGTCTTATTTTTTTCCATGACACCCTTTGCAAGCTCTAACCTAGCAAGTTGTTTCCTTGGCTGGAATATGAAACCTGCATATTCTCCTGTAAAATATAAATTTTTAACAGTCTTACCTTTCCATTTCTTATTTTTGTCCCCTTCAATGTCTTCTACTTGGACAATTGGAGTCTCTTCAATGTCTATTGTTTGGAGGATATCTTCAAGATTTCCCTTGGCAATGGTTGGAATTCTAGTTATCCTCCTGCTACTATGCTTGTTAATATTCTGTTTTTTGCTTGTAGGTGATGGTTGTGGGATATCTGCCTCCTGTATACGTTTCGTTTCAGCATCCATTAACTCCAAGGTAGGCTTTTCCTGTTCCTCATTTAAACCTTTTGTCACAGTTGGAGATGAAGTATTTTTTGGTTTTAAAATATTCTTAGGTGTCACTAAATCAACTTCATACCCACTGAGGAAAAGTAAACTCCCAATATCTGTTTAATTTCTTCAATTCTTCTAGCACTATGAGTTTAATTAGACCATAGTGAAAAACTAATGTTTCATTGCCTTCAGCCTTGGCTTGAACCTTATCAAACATCTTCCCTTAACTTCTAAATAAATAAAAAAGGACGATCAAGGGGATACTTATGAGAGAAATGTAAAAGGAGCCTGAAATGGTATAGGTAAACCATATGAAACCTCCCCTCAGAGGTAAAGTACTTCTGGATCAAAAACATCAATTTAGAATAACTTTCCTTTATATAAATCCTTGGAATCCTAGATGCCATGTCATCTGTAATGTGTTCTAGTTTGAAAAATTCCTCATAGCTCTCCATTTTGAATTTAGTGGCTTTGAACCACTCGTCACCTTTTATTGGTATTTCTGGAGCTCAAGAAATGGTATCAGGTGACACTGAGAAATTTAAAACCCCCACCTTCGAGGATGTGCCTGTAAAGTTCACTACAAAATCCTTTGATATATGGGCATGAAATCCTTGAAGATTTTTACAAAACTGCAGACATCTGACATTTATAAATTCATCCATGAAAATGGGGTCATCGTTTAATATATTGAGTTCCATAGGCTCTTATCTCACACAATATCCTCCCTTGTTCACCTTCTTCTTCATTTCCATTCTAATTTATAACTTCGCTATCTCCCTAACTGTTACACCTGTAGATAAAAAACTAGAAAAAAAGCTTCTTGCAGTCTAAATAAGCTCTTCAAATATGATATTGGACTGCTACATGCAAGGCTAAAATAGTAGATGACACAGAGATGCTTTGAAATGAACTTAAAAATTTCATTTTGAAAGGTCGGTTAATGATGCCAAATGTGGGAATAAAATGTAATGATGAGGGTAATTACGATCTTTCATGCTTCGGTGATCATGATAACTAATTGGGTGACCTCACCTTTACCCCTGACCATCACAATTTGGACACCTCACCATGCTCTATTTTTTCTGTAGAAAAAACATGATTCTACAGCGAAGAGAGTTATAAACTTGGTAGATTTTCTATGAAATTGTTAGGTGATTCCATAGCGAAATCTTCCATTCTGTAGTTATATTTGCTACCAAATGATGAAAACGCAGGAAAGTGGTATTTGTTTGATTTGAGACCATGAATGCGAAAAATAAGTGAAATTGGGTGGATTTGACTAAGATGACATGACTAATGGGGTGTTTTAGACTTAGGGTAAGGTTTATTTCATGGAAATTTTCATCAAATTAATGATCCAATCTATTTACACAAAGTGAAACCTAGGTGAGTGAGGTGAGTGACCATATCAATGAACTTTTGAAAATTTATGTGTGACAACAATAGGGATGACCCTGTGTCTACCAAATGACTGTATGGCCGTAGTATCAAACCTGTGCAACTAGGATGAAGAATGCGCAAAAAGGTGTGACACGCGCTCAATGGCTACGCGATGAGGTTGACTAGGTCACAGAGGTGTCAAAAACTAGACACTGGAACAGTAAAGATGGAAAATACATATTTATTACCATTTTTAGGAGTGTCTAAGTTGCATTTAATGAAGGTATTTTTCCATATTTGGGACATTTTTGTCAGTAATGGAGCCTCATTAATGCACAAGGAGTTGTTGAAGATGTGTCACGAGTATAAATACGACCTATGGGGTTGCAATAGTTTCCTTTCATTTCTGAGTGATTTATGTGCTTTGAGATCATTAATTGCTATTGCATTCACTGTTTCTATGTCTAGTTTGGATCAAGGGTTCGAGGATGCATAACACCCAACAAGATTGGGCTACACTATTCCTAAAAATATTACAGCCACAACACTGGCAGATGACCATGCTACCCATGAGGTCCCCATTGTTGAAACATTTGTACCCTCCAAATCTAAAAAGGGGTAGTCCTCTGGTACGCGCAAATCTCCATGTGAAAAGACCCTAAGTTCGTGCCCTTCTGCCACCAAGAAGTTGAATAGACCCATATCTGAGGTCCCTGAAACCATTGAAGAAGGAGAGAATGATGTGGTCGAAGTGGCCCCATTCTCATGGCTGCCCAGCTATGTTGCGCCACGGAAACCATCAATCTGAGTACCTAAGGACCAGGAGAAGGTGCGCGCAGGCATCCAGATGCCATTGATCCTTGAACATGTCCCAATGAAAGGGGACATGTTCGCTAAAATCCCACAACTCAGATTTGATGATTGGGACATCACAGATGTTGAGAAATTACCATAACTTGTGCCGGAGTTGTACCTTTACCAGATTACATATGAAGAAGGAATTGTGCACCTCAAGCCAAAAAATATGGGTGCTAGGTCTGCATAAGGCAGGCCTACTCAATTTTCTTCAGATCCCTCATTTTGGGCACAACCCCATAAATGATATATGTGTCCAAAAGTTTCTTTCACTTGTAATCAGAGATGCACTATGGTTTAGAGAGCACATCAATATTGATGTTGCCTTGATCCATAGGATCACAGGTCTGCCTGCTAAGGGTGATGGCCCTATTCTGATTTTTGCGGTAAGGTACAGGAAAATATCGTCGCAGTCCAAATCAAAAAGAAATATAATGTCACGCGAAAGAGCCGGGGTTCTTTTGTTGATGAAATTAACGACCCAGCAATGTGCTTTGGTACGATTATCTTAGCTTGCAAGATGATGCGCAAGTTCAGACCCAAGGACATGCCCATGCATGTTATTTCCCTCACTAGACGATGTGATAAGGGAGAGATTTATAATTGGTCTAGCTACCTCTGTAAACAATTCCTTGAAAATGTGCGTGAAGCACAGGAGGAAGGCAAGCATTTCCTCTATGCTTGGTTTTTATTATTGATCGTGCTAATTGGGTGGAAGACCCCGGAAGACACTCAGTTCCTATATATTGAGCCAAATATGTGTGAAGTTGCACACTTTTCTACCTTATGGAACTCTTCAGACCTGGTGCATGCCAGAGAAAACAAATTGTTTTGGGTTTTGTATGATGCAACTCTTTATTAGGCGATACAGTCAAAGCCTTGACTGTCACCCACTTTGTATGATCAATACAAGATCGTAGTGTAATTTAAAACTACCTTTCACAATATGCATATCCTCACAAAGGGCATCGTGGAGGGAGTTACCGTACCTAGTAATTGAAGATTATTTTCTCCAAGTAACGGCTGAATGGAAGCCATCATGGTTGACACCAATCACACCAAAAAAGTCACGCACTAGAAACCAGATGGTGAAACCAACAGAGAAAGTGGCCAAGAAAGTGATTGAGAAGGAAGCAACACCAAATAACATAGGAGAAACCATAGACCTTGAAACAAAAGTATTTTTTCAACATGCTTCAGGCCAAGATCAAGTAGCAGGCGCGTCAGTTACTTGGGACGAGTCAAATGCTTGTGTTGGGGGCCTATTTGAGTGGGGTCCCTTGAGGCACAATTTTTGATGTAATTTTGTATAATTTTGTATGTGCACACTACACAATTAAGTCAAGGAGCTTTGGGGTAGGTCAAAGTCCATATTTTTGATGTAAATGGGTTTGAGGGTAAACTGTGGGCCTCAAACCATGGTTTGAGACCATGTTATTTGTGTGCTAGGAAAATATAAATACATAGATCGAGTCTAAGGAAGATAGTTTATGAATTTTAATGTTTGATAAGTATATGCATCTGTAATATGTGTAAGGGTTTTGTCTGGATTGGGTTGAAAGGCTCTTGTTGGCTGTGTGTGTGGAGACCTAGTCTTGGCTATGTGCGGACTCTACTAGCTGTGTGCGTGGAAGGGTTATGTAAGGGAAATTCTGATGCATTGAAAGGTTCTGAAGATTAATAGAAAGGGCAGATGTTGGCAAACTTATTATGTTATTGATTTGAGTTATTTAATGTTTATGTTATGTTGATATCACACTGTTTTCTATTGATTATTGTGGAAAGGATATATGTTATGATTATGCATTCTTAATGATGATTGATAAATATGGTTAAGTAATTTCACATTGTTTAGATATGGATTTGGTGTTCTTATGTTTATCTGTGCTAAGGTGACTGGTGACTATGTCGTATTCTGTTAAATATTGCGCACTCCCTATGGTTCTGATTTATTATGTTGGGCACATTTGTTTATGGTTGATACAAATACGCATTTGATATTCTTAGGACCACTTCATTATTTTCTCCCTCGGGTCGTGGAAACTTGGTTCCAGCACCTCCCCATACTTCTTTGGGTGAGACTTTGATCCACGAAAGCTGGTGATTTTCGAAAGAGTGAGTAGTTGAAGGGTTTGTTGGTTTATCCATAAACTATGGTCCTGGGTCAAGACCCCTCAAGCCAACAACGTTGAAAGAATTGAAGGAGTTTTCTTTTTGTGTCTTTTCAAGAAATTTAAATCATGAAAACTAAATCGAGTTAACCCTACATCAGAATTTTAAAATATAAATAGTGACTCTTCAATTATGACAAGACCGAACCACTCCTTCCTAGGGTTCGTAACAAATACTTTAGAGGACTCATCTGAAGGATGAACTTGCAAAACAAGCAAATTTTATCCCCCTCAAGCTTGACAAAAATAAAGAGGTACTTGCCAGTCATGGTGGGGGGAAATTGGGAGAAGGTATTCATTTTTTCATTCATTATAAGGCAGTATATTGCTCTTGAACACGACACTCTGTCACACATGTGTCCGAGATGGGAAATCCATTTTTCTTATATTTAATTGAACCTCATTGAAAATATTAAGCTAGTTTTGGGTATTATTGTTAGAGTCAAATGCTCCCAAGTCAATTTTCATGTTTCCATATGTTCAAGAGAATTTAAACCTTAGTTCATGTTCCTTATAATATTTTCACCCCCAATCACATCAGACATCCCTGAGACAATCCTTGCAAAATAGTTCTTCAAAACTTGACATGAAGTTTTGTGTCATAGGACCTACTGCGATGGTCACTTCCTATCGACTTCAGCTTACTATGTAGGAAATTGATCTAGAAACGTTTTTCAATACCTTGAGGCTTGTATCCCTTAATGGCAGGTTTCTCGCCTTCAACGAAAATTTCTCATGATTGGCCTTTGATTGAGAGATTCTATGAGTGTGAGACTTTGGGACATCTAATTTCAATTCATAGATTGCACTGAGAGTACCTTGAGATCCATTTTTATTATTGGTGGTTTCTCTTGAACTTTTTAATGGTTAACACCTTTGACCAGTAATCAAGTGGTATCTACCTTGTTTGACCTCAAGACATTTGTTCACATGGTCAGATTCGTACTATGGATCGAGAGATGGAGATCAATACCCTGGATCTAGTTTCATCCATCAAGGTTGTTAGGAGTTACGTATTCATGATTATGTAGACATATTCATAGCAAATGGATCCATCCATATTGCGTCTACTATTGATATGATTCTACGTTATTTGTGTACCTATTCATTGATTTATCTTTACTTGAAGTATGGGAATTCCTACCTCGGTGATGATTATATATATTGTATTGTAACCTTGAATGATTGTTCTAGGTTTCTAACCATTGTCTCTGATCCAATATTTGGCTTGATAAAGCGCTTCAATATTTTAATGACTTTTTAGACTTCACAATTTATGGGGAAGTATGTTACATGTCATTTTGTCACCGTGACACTTGATAGAAGAAATGGACCTCTCTCCATCCATAACTATTTTTCAAAGCACTCCCTTGCAAGTCAAACATCTAAAACCCTTGAAGAAAATTTTAATTTTGGGTAACAAGGAATTTTGTCCTATTTAGTATGACCTGCATGATTTTCCTAGTTAGTTTTCGTGCATTCACAGTTTCTTCCATTGAAAATTGTGAAAAATTGTGCTCTATCTTCCACTGTAGACCACACACATGACTCAATGAAAAGTAAAAATAAAAAATAAATTCTAGTATCCTTGCTGGGTGAATATATCCCAACTAAAAGCTTCTTGGTCATATCTATTTGATCCTTACCACTCGCATCATGGAGCTAATTCCCTTTCATCAAGGAAACCTATTCCCAATATTAGTGGATTTCATTCTTCTTTTATGGTTCTGAAACTTCCTCTACTTGGCCTATAAATTGACTACATGCTAGAGGTTTAGGGGAGTTCACAAAAAGTAGTCTTATGCTCTTGAATTTGGATTGGGAAGCTTATGATCCAAGGAGAGTGTTGGAATCATTTTGGAGGAACCTCATGACATAAAGGAAAGGTTTTAAGGCTCTTATTTATCTCTGAATTAATAAAAATGAATCATTTTTCCATTGTATTTTCCTACTAAAATGACAAATTATTTATGTTCCTTTTTATGTATTCATTAAGATGATATCAATTTCTAATCTCCTTGATCATTAGATTAATATTTTTAGAATCATTATATTGCATATGCCTTTAATCTCTATTATTTCTGTGATTGAAAATATTATAAAGCATTGAGGAGCTGCATTGGGATGGAGAAGGTATCTCCATCAAGCATTTTTCATATAGGTAAGGGCACCATTCTCGTTCTCTTGTTTTTATGCTTCAAACAAAAGTTTGCTTAGGGAAAGAGTTATTCAATTGTCTGTTTGTTGTTGGGAAAAGTATTGAGGGGGGGGGAGGGGGGGGGTGGTGAATCAGGATTTACAAGAGTCACAATCTTTTACTTTTCTTTTACTAATTTATATATGCGACTTTTATTAGCCCAAATAGAGTATGTACGCGACTATCCTAAAATAAACTTGCGTATATCCAAATAACTTAATTTTCAGATAAATATTTAAAAACATTACTTAGCCCAATTCATCAGTTATGCATCAGATATTTAAGCAGTAAACATGTGCATTAATAATAGAATAAATCATCACACAAGGGAATCATACATGAACACAAATATTTAAGTTGGAAACCCAAGTTCGAAGAAAATCACCGCTGCTGTCATCTCTGTCTTCAATATTTTTTATATAGAAAACTACTTACAATGTTGTACTGATGCAGACTCATGTCAGTACATAGGCACCCACATGCGGATGGATGCTACCTTCTCTCATTCACCACCTTCTACTAGAAGGGAGCTCCAACCCCCTAATCTCATTTACCAGCCACTACTGGAAGGGAGAAACAACCCCCTGAATTGATCACCAGCTTGTACTAGAAGGAAGCTTCGACTTCCACACTGAATGCTTCAACCGTCAAAACCACTGCAGAACACATTTCATTAATTTTCATAACAGATCCAATAGCTTCAACACAACACAATTTGTAGATAAAAATCAATATCCATAAACCAATATTTATACAAAACAATTAGATCACTATAACTGTATCACAACAATAAACCCAGACTTATCAATTAACATGAAAAATCAACTTCAACTGTGATCATTCATAGAACCAGATCTATATGCTAATTTAATTACTTCAACCTGTGTATATATATGCTTTCTTGTGGAAAAACTGGCGTATAGATCTTGATATACTGAATTTAGGAATCTGATAAGACTCAAACTAGATAAGAGACATTCAGGCATACTTTGTCATATTTACAAAACCCTTATTTAGTCAGCAACATCCATCATATTCAAGCACCCATTCACTGATCATATTTATAAATAATCAACTAGAAGCATATACAGTATTCAAAAAATCCATATCTACATGAAGACTTCATTGACAAACAACAAAAATGTAATATAAATGATCAGAAATTTTCTTCAGCAATCCCCAGAAAAACCGTAACTTCCATGAAGGCTATTTTTGAAACAAACCTACATGTATATGCATTTTCATCGTGAAAAACCACCTTATAGATTTGTAAATATTCAGGACTACGTAAAATTTCAGATCAACAGACTTACTCATATTATAACCTTTACTTTAGCAAACATGTGCCAGATCACAGATCTAAACATATCACAAACTGATCAAGAAAATACATAGTCATTTCAGATCTATATTTCCTAATCCATCATTGTATTAGTAATTTCATCATTATTTCAAATATATTAATAAAATTTAACCCATTCGATGCAGATATACTTTAGAGTGAAGTATTCAATCAATACCCATACACCTGCACCACTTTGCACTATGATATTCTTCTCCTTATATAGTTTGAGCCTTAGCCAATACCATGAGCCAAAACCACACAAGTGCCGATGGTATTCCTGGACAGAATCAAATAGAAAAAAAAACACTCAATATTGTGGGCTAAAAAAATGGTAAGGACCCCTGGTATCATAAATTGAGTGCATAAGTACATACACGACTTGGTTTCTTCATACCTGCCTATATACATGACTTCTCTCCACCGAAATTGCGTATACACTAATTTTGGATGTATACACGGGTTGCCTTATCAAACCTTCGTATATATTGTGAAACATTACCTTTATTATTTCTTTGTCACTGAATGGAATTTATTTCTCTATCACATCTGAACTGACCTATATATACATCATTTTTACATATTTAACAAATAGGTTGCTTTCAAAAGGAAACACATCGAGTAATTTTCCATCAAGGAAAACATATTACATCATAATGCCAACAATCTGCCCCTTTGGACTTGATGGAAACCATGTTTGTGTTTGATCACTACAAATTGTAAATAGACACATCAATAATAATCATAAACACCAAGTTACTCTCCCCATTTTACATCAAGAAAAAAGGGTAAAACAATACAAGAATGCAGAGATATGCGCTACACTATACGGACCATACTCCCCCTAAACACATGTTGAAGCTTCAAAAAATATTTGCAAGACTCATAACCTTTCTAATCACCAAGGAGGCATGCATACATCAATTAACCAACCAAGCGGGGTTACATATTTGAATCAACTAACCAACCAAGGGGTTCATATTATTGACTCAAGCACCCAACCATGTCGGTTTACAATTTTGAAAAATTTCGTACATGACTGAATATGAGAATTTATACATCATAGGTATCAACTTGAGCCTTACATCAAATTTCAGATATGCCTCTTATAACCAAGACCAAAGTAACTCAAGAGGGAGATCATAATTCAAAAACCAACATAATGCCAACAACTCATTATTCTCATCAAGGCTAATGCTCCTCCTAAACATGCGCATCCTAAAAATTTTCAACAACCAATTCATCAAAGTAGCTTCATCAAACAGATAAATATCAAGGAAATGAAATGTAAGTTGAACAGCAGAACCACAGATTGTACCCATCAGCACCTGAGCAATAGAGCCAAACCATATATGAAAAAGACTATTTTGAAGGCTAAACCATATATTTTATGACAACAAGGTCCATACATGACAATATAGAGATAAACTCACATATATACATGAATAGGCTTCATGCAACCTGCGTACTAAATTTAATTTTCTGAAATAAAACAGATTTGGTAAGTGAGGTAGAGACAAATCCCAGCTTTTGTCTGAGATATTCAAATTCTTCTCTAGGAAGAGGTTTAGTAAATATGTCAGCAACTTGTTCTTTCGAGGGAACATAATCCAATTTAACCTTTATCTCAAGCACTTGTTCTCATAAAAAGTGATATTTGATAGGAATTTTCTTGGTTTTGGAATGCATAACACGATTTTTCGAGATACTAATGGCACTTGTATTATCACACAGGATAGATATGGGAGGAGAAAATTTAATTTGAATATCTTGTAATGTATGCATCATCCAAAGAAGTTGTGTACAACATGATGCAGAAACCACATATGTTGCTTCTGTTGTAGATAAGGAAATGAAACTTTGTTTCTTGCTGAACCAGGATACTATTTGGGGCCCCATATAATATGCATCACCACTAGTGCTTTTCCGGTTATCAACATTTCCAGCCCATTTCGCATCTGTGTAAGCATGAAGAGTAAGATTAGAATTATTGGGATACCATAGACAAAAATCTTGAGTTCCTTGTAGATATTTGAAAATTATTTTTATGGCCTGAAGATGTGACTCTTTTGGAATTTCTTGAAATCATTCGAAAATCCAAACTGCATGCATGATATCTGGTCTAGTCCATGTTAGATAGAGTAGACTTCAAATCATAGATCTATAATTTGGTTGGTTTACCATGGTAGAATCATAATGAGAACTGAGGTTACATCCGATCACCGTTGGAGTGCTCACAAGTTTGCAGTCTTCCATCCTATACTTCTTCAGGATCTGTTTGAGATATTTTGGTTGTAAGAGAAATATGCCATCTTTTAGTTGTTTCACTAGTAAGCTAAGAAAATATGTTAATTCTCCAAGTAAAGACATTCCAAATTCTTGTTGCATAACAGAAGAAAATTTCTAACTCATGGATTCTTCATTACTCCCAAAAATGATTTCATCAACATAAATAAAAATGATTAACAATTTATCATTCTCAATTTTTGTGTATAATTTACTGTCTGCAGATCCTTTTGTGAAACCTTGATGTTGAATATATTTTTCAAGACAATAGTACTATGCTTGTGGGGCTTTTTTTAGACCATATAGGGCCTTTTTAAGTTTTCAAACAATTTTTTCATCATTTTCTAGAATGAATCCATCTGGTTCTATATGAACTTTTTCCAAATCACTGTTAAGGAAAGGATATTTTACATCCATTTGATAAACCTTGAATTGTTGAAAACTTGAAAATTCAAGAAACATTCGTATGGCTTCAAGTCTGGCTACTTGTGCAAATGTTTCCTCAAAGTCTATACCTTGTTGATCATACCCTTTACAAACAAGTCTAGCTTTTTTTCTAATGACATTTCCATTTTCATTTAACTTGTTTTAGAATATCCACTTTGTTCCAATTATATTTTTATCATGTGGCCTTGGAACCAATTTCTAAGTATTATTCTTTTCAATTTGATCAATTTCTTCATTCATGGCCTGAATCTAACATTCATATTTACTATCTTGATTTACATTTTGTGGTTCAATGGTGGATAAAAATGCTAGATAACTGGGAGATCCTACGAGAGTTATTCTTGTTTGTAGCCCTGATTATTTTTCTCCCAAAATTTGAAATTCTGGATGATTCTTTTGAACATACCTGGATGGAGCCTTTTCTATTTCTAATGTATCTTATTCTGGTGCTTCATTACGTTGTACTTCTATATTATTGTTATTTGATGAGGGAAAAATTCATCATCATCATCATCATCCTCATTTGTTGTTATTTCCATTTTGGGAGCTGTGAGAGATTCATCAACCACAACATCAATACATTAAAAAATATTTCGAAGTCCCTTATTGTAGCAATTGTATGCTTTAATTCTAGAAGAGTAGCCAAGAAATATTCCTTCATCTGCTCTAGGTTCAAACTTCCCATGTTTTTCATCATTATTTTTTATATAACATTTGCTTCCAAAAAATTTATAGTGCTTCACAGCGGGAATATTACCATATCGGAGTTCATAAGGAGTTTTATTTTTGTTTACACGAACATGAGCCTTGTTGAGAATATTTACTGCAGTATGAGAAACTTCACCCAAAAAGGTTTCAGGAGTCCCATATTCATCAATCATAGCATGAGCCATTTGCTGAACTGTTATATTCATTCTTTCTAACGCCATTTTGTTGTAGAGTTCCAGCTATATAAAACTGTCTTTTTATGCCATGTTGTTTACAAAAATAAAATAATTCATCTGATATGTATCATCCTCCTCGGTAAAATCTAAGACATTTGATTTTTATATCTAATTCATTTTCAACTAGACCTTTGAAGACCTTAAAATTTTCAAATGCTTCATCTTTATGTTTCAATAAATCGATCCAACACATTCTAGAAAACTCATCAATGAATAATATATAGTATTTTTCTCCATGAGGTGACTTTTTCCTTACAGGTCCACATAAATCAGTATGTATAATTTCAAGAGGCTTACTTCTTGATCCTTATTTGGCATTAAATTGAACCTAGGTTTGCTTACCAAATTGGCATGATTTGCATATGGTACTTTTGGGTAAAGTGATGTTGGGTAGATCATGAACAACTTTGAGCCTTCTTGATTTGATTATTTTAGAAAAGCTCAAATGTCCCAATCCTCTATGCCATAGCCATTTTTCTGTGTATTTACCTAGATAACATTTTTCTTGGGTACCTTTCAACATATAGAGATTGTTTTGTGTTCTTGTTCCTTTTATTACGATATTTCATGTGTCAAGTTCACGAACCACACACTTTTTTTATCAAAAGAAAAAATCATTTCCTTGATCACACATTTGACTAAAACTCAACAAGTTATATTTTAATCCATCAATATACATAAAATTGTTAGCTTTAACCTTTTCTTTTAGAAAAACAGATCCTTTAACCTTAATGATAGCAGTAGAATCATTTACGAAAGTAACATTATTTTCCTTCTTTAATGCATTGTATGAAATAATTTTATCTTTATCACCTGTTATGTTTTTGGAACATCCACTATCAATGTACCATTTATTTTCTCCTCCTTCTACAAATAAAGTTATGCTGCAAATTTCAAACTGTAAGTCCTTTCTTCTCCATACCTTGGAGCTTGTGGATATTTGTTCTTTTGGCCGAAGTTTTCTCCCGCATTCAGATTCCTCATGTCCAAATTTATTGCAAAATGAACATTCAATTTTGTCTTGAAGAGGAGATTTTTTTTATGAGTATTATTCTTTATTCCTGTCTCATTTCTTTTCTTTCTTTCTTCTATGGTCATGATGGTTTTGTATGCAACACATTGAGAAGCTTTGTGACCAAAATTATGACATGAGAAACATTTTCCATTAATGAAATAATTTATGCAATCATAGAACCTTCTAGTGTTGTTTACCTTTTGACTGATATTTATGTTATTGTTCATCATTGAATTTGAAGATCATGCTTTACCTGGACATTGTCTTTGTTATTTTGTTGAGTGATGAAGCTTTTCTGGTTGGATTTTGTTGCCTTTAGATAGCTTGCAGCTGAGGAATTTTCCGACTGAGAAGATTAACCAATATATCGAAGACCTGTCTTCACAAGAGGAGAGCATTGAACCTTGATAATTTCATCTAAGGTTTTTGATCCTTTAGAAAATCTAAGATTTAGAGTTTTTGATTTCTCAAGTTCCTTTCTTAGACTTACTATTTCACATTCTAATTTCTCATTGTGCTTCTCATTTTCTATGAGTTTATTCTTTAGAGTATCTATGGCTATTTTGTTCTCTTCCAAGAATATTTTGAGTTGAGTGATTTCTTCAAGAAAATCATTTTCTTCTAAAGCATCCATAAAAGTATCTTTAGCCTCACTAGTGCCTTTTTAATTTTCCATGAGTAGTCTAACATATTAATTAGATTCTCCTTCTTCACTAGTTGACAAACCATCACTATCTTCATGAGTATAGTAGCTTTTTCTATTGAAAAATCATCTCCTATTTCCTTTTTCTAATTCCTTTCCCTTATCATGGTTATCTTTATGAAGAAATTTAGCAAAATAATGACCCACTCTTCCACAAGAAAAACATTTCAAAGGAATCCTACCTATGAACCTTTCAGTGCCAAGTTCAAGTTTTTCTATGAAATTAACCTCTTCTTCTTCTTATACATACCCTGATTATTTTTGTTCTTCCTTGTCCTTTCCTTTTGCAGTAGCTCTAAAAGCATCTTATTTGACTTCAGACGAACCTCCTTTTCTCATTTCAAAAGCAGTCAGGATCTCATGAAGTTGAACAACAGTAATAGTCTATAGATCCTACTTCTCTTCAATAGAAGACACTTTTGACTCGAATTTACGAGTTAGAGATCTGAATATTTTTTCTACTAAATTGGTGTCGCTTATGTATTCACCCATATTTCTCATACGAGTTATGATCTCATATAGACGTAAAAATAACTAGAAATAATTTCATATTTATGCATTCTGAAATTTTCATATTGAATTCTAAGGGATTGGAGTTTAGAACTTTTTACCTTGGCATCGCCTTCATAGCTTAGAATGATTTTGTCCCATATCTCCTTTGCTATATTTAATTGCATAACCTTGAAAAGTTCTGATTCAGCCAGGCTTTCCAATAATGCATTGAGAACTTTTGCATTAGTTTCATAGTTCTTCCTTGCTGCTAGATTTGTTGGAACTGCAGTTGGATATTGGTAACCACCTTCAACAATTTCCCAAGCATCTGCTCCATGAAACTGAGGATATGTTCTTATTCTTGTATTCCGGAACATTAAATTGTTTCATTAAAGAGTGGTGGTCTAATAGATGTTTTTCCATCTTGATTTCTCATCTTGTATGATCTTCCTTATAGTGATTAAGCTTCTTCAAGAGGACCTGCTTTGATACCAATTTTTGGGAAAAATACTGAGAGGAGGGGGGCGAGGGGGGGGGGGTGTAGGGGGGTGAATCAGGATTTACAAGAATCAAAATATTTTACTTTTCTTTTACTGATTGATCCAGGTGGATATTGGTGGCCACCCGCCTATTCCACTTGGGCCCCCACCATTGTCTCTTTCAGTTTTTCAGTTTTGGCATAACTTACTATTTTTAGCAGTTTTTCGGGTCTTGAACTTCCGGAGCCGTTTTGAGGCCCTAAACGACGTTTTTTGGGTATGCTTTTACCAACAAATTGGATCATCCAATTCATCCCGATAGTTGTAGTCTTCGGATAGATCTTTCTAATGATGTATCATGTGCGTCAAACGGAGATGGGATGCCAAAGTTACGTCCCTGGGAAGTTGAAACACCAATTTACCCAAACAGGGCCCATAGTTGTGGCGCTTCATCTCCTAGGGTTAGTTTTTTGGGATGTTTAGGGTTCTCCATTGTTTCTCAATAATAAATAGGCCCTCTAGGCTCATTGTAACTCAGTTCAGAGGCCTGTAGCCGCCACATCTCTTCTCAGAGATAGCTACCAGTGCCCTAGCTAGTTTTATTTCCATTCTGTCTGTAAGCAAATTTCAATTCTTTGATATTAATGAAATGAAGTGTTATTTCCGCTGCATCTCTGTATTTATGGTTATGTGTTTATTCTGTTGCGTTCCTGCATAAATCCGGATCAGTGGTATCAGAGCGGTCTGCTTTTCCTCGATCCTTCTTTGCATGTCCCCAACGAGGTCGGGGTATAAGGAGCTAGGGCTTGATCTGGTGGAACCTTTGCAAGATCAGCCTCGTAAACCTCGACGGACGCCCATGGGGGATGAAAAGAAAGATGAGGGAGCAGGAGATCCTATCAAAATATTGCTCGAGGAGGCCCTCTAAAAACAAAGGAACGCGATGATGGATAGCTTTGCTCAGATCCTTCAACGGCTGCCCACCGGCGGCGCATCTGCATCCAGTAGCCACTCTGGAGTTGCGACTCCCTTTAAGGTACAAGTAAATTTTAACATTCCCATATTTGAGGGTCAAATAGACGCAGATGCCGTAGATAGATGGTTGAATCTATTAGAAGGATATTTCTCTGTTCATGACTTTTCAGACCGGGAGAAGATTATTTTTGCACTCATCAAAGCTACCCCCCATGTTAAGGACTGGTGGGAAACCTACTGTGAGAACAAGGACCAGACAGAACCCTCTCTGTTCTCAGCCGTACCAACTTGGAATTCTTTCCGAGACGCCGTCAAGGAACAGTACTATCCCGTGGGGAGCTATGAGGACAAGTACATACAATGGACCACGCTACGACAACAAAGGGATCAAGATGTGCACGAGCTGACGAATCTGTTCCATACCCTGCGCACAAAGTTGGGTATCAAAGATTCAGAGAAACATTTGGTGCTAAAGTATCGCAACTGTCTGCACAGATACATTCAGGAGGAAATGGAGTTCCTCGACATCTCCTCGCTTGGTACGGCATACCGGTATGCTGCCAAGATTGAGAAGAAATTCAAACAGAAGAAGCGAGACTTTGGATCTGCGAATCAAAAGCAAGGAAAAGGTGCTTCCAAACCGCAGAACAAAGGACAGAGCCAAGGCATGGCGGCGAAAGACAACCCGTCAAAGCCACAAGAAAAGAACAACACCGTAAAGCCAAAGAAGGACACGAGAAAGTGGTGTGAGTTCCATAAGAGCTCCACTCACAACACAAGTGAGTGTCGGGCCAAGCAGTCGCTAGTGGCCGAGATGAGGGCTTCTGAGTCAGATGCATGCTCCGACTCCAAATCAAAACCTGAAAAGGGGAATGAAAAAGGGAAACAGATTATTGATGCGGAGCCCAACGCCACTGTTGCCACTACAAAGGTCCAGAAGGAGGAACCGGAAGATCCAGAGGAGGAGGAACGCCTCTTCCACTCCCAGATGTGGGTAAAGCGCTCCCCTGTATAGTTCATTGTCGACAATGGGAGCCAAAAGAACCTCATTTCAGCAGACGCCGTGAAGCGGTTGGGCTTGCCGACCACAACTCACCCACATCCATACACCGTTGGGTGGCTTCACCAAGGACGAGATCTCCGCTTCAGCCAGTAGTGCTGCCTTCCCTATAGCATCAAGCCCTTCGAGGATGAGGTATTATGTGACGTTGCTCCTATTGATGTTTCTGATGTATTATTAGGACAACCATACTTGTGGAAGCATCATGCTGTGTATGAGTCTCGACCTCGTGCTGTTTTTATTACTTTGGGAAATAAGTTGTACAGGATACCAGAGGTACCACCTCCTATGACTATCTCTTTGGTTACTACAAAACAATGTAGTAAGCTCATTTCCTAAACCAGGAGATTCATTTTCCTAATGATCCACCCCCAGGGCAAGAAGAATACTGTGGCCACAACCTCCAGACAGGGCCCCTCTGCACGAAAACAACAAATGGATAAGGTTGTGGAGGAGTACGGGGACATCTTCACCTCGCCCACAGGGGTTCCTCTACACTGTCAGGTCAAGCACCTGATTGATCTGACCCCAGGTGCGCCGCTACCCAATGGACCGATCTATCGATGCTCTGTTATGGAAAATGATGAAATCAAAAGGCAGATTCAGGAGCTGTTGCAGAAAGGTCACATCAGACCAAGTTCATCACCCTGTGGGAGTCCGATCGTGTTGCTACAGAAGAAGGATGGGACATGGAAACTTTGTATTGACTATCGGGCGCTGAACAAGATCACTGTCCGGAATAGGTACCCAATCCCACGGATTGATGACCTTCTAGACCAACTCCAAGGTGCAAAATATTTCAGTAAGATTGACCTGAAGTCTGGGTATCACCAGGTACCAATTGAACCCTCTGATGTGTGGAAGACTGCCTTCAAAGCCAAGGAAGGCCTTTTTGAATGGCTGTTCATGCCTTTCGGGTTGACGAATGCTCCCGCAACCTTCATGAGGATGATGGACGACATCTTGTGGCCATTCACCAACTCATTCGTAGTGGTGTACTTGGATGACATTCTGATCTTCAGCAAGACTTGGGAGGAGCACCTTCATCACATCCAACAAGTCCTCCAAACACTGCGGCAACACAAGTTGTGTGCCAATTTGGAGAAGTGCACGTTTGGCATGACCCAGGTCCAATATCTGGGATACATTATTGATGAAAGGGGGGTGCATGTGGATCCAGCCAAGATCCAAGTCATTCGGGATTGGCCAGCCCCGACCACTATAACAGAGCTTCGCAGCTTTCTGGGTCTTGCTAATTTCTACCGTAGATTCGTGTTGGGATTCTCTCATATCACTTGGCCCTTGAGTCAAGTCACCAAAGGAGGAGCAAGAGAAAAACTCTTTTGGTCGGAACCTCAACAGAAGGCGTTCAAAGAATTGAAAAATCGCCTCTGTTCTGCCCCAGTGCTCACCTTACCAGACTTGCAGCAGACATTTGAGATCGAGACAGATGCCTCTGACTATGCTATTGGGGCAGTTCTTACTCAACAGGGACATCCAGTGGCATATCACAGTGAGACATTGTCTGAGACAGTTCGCAAGTATCCCACCTATGACAAAGAAATGTATTCCATTGTCCAAGCCTGTCGACAATGGAAACATTACATTTTGGGGAAGGAAACAATCATCCACACAGACCACCGGCCCCTGCAGTTCATACAGACACAAGGGAAGTTGCAGAATGATCGCCATCAGAAGTGGTCCACATATCTGCAACAGTTTCATTTGAACATCAAGTACAAGAAGGGCAGCACCAATAATGTTGCAGACTGCCTCAGCCGACCACCGATCGTGGCGCTCACCACCGTGGTCAACTCTTGTGGGCACGAGACTTCTGATTGGCCGCTTCTCTATGAGAGTGACCCAGAATTCGGCCACACTTACAAGGCACTCTTGGGGGGCATGCAAGTTCCAAATTTTCACCTCCAAGATGCACTTTTATGTCACCTGGGACACCTTTGTGTTCCTTCAAGCGAGCGTGCCAAGATGATATGGGAAGCACACTACAGTCGAGTCGTTGGGCATTTCGGGGTCGAGAAAACAGTAGCAATCCTGCAGAAGTATTTCTATTGGCCGAACCTTCGAAAGGATGTCGAGAAGCACATTAGATCTTGCACTGCTTGTGCCATTGCCAAACCGACCATCAAGAAGCAAGGCCTATATACTCCACTACCTACCCCTAGTCGACCTTGGGAATCCATCTCCATGGATTACATGTCGGGCTTGCCCTCTACTAAGAATGGCAATGACTGTGTTTTCGTGGTCGTTGACAGATTCTCGAAGATGGCCATTATGGCGGCCTGTAAGAAGAATATCACAGCAGAAGCTACTGCTAAACTCTTCTTTGAACAAGTATGGGTACACTTTGGGATCCCACAGTCTATCATATCAGATCGAGATAGCAGGTTCCTCAGCACATTTTGGTCCAGCCTCTGGTCAATGTTGGACACAAAGCTCACCAAGTCCACAGCTTTCCATCCCCAAACAAATGGCCAGACAGAGGTCGTCAATAGAATGATTGTACACATTCTGCGCATGTACAATTCAAAGCATCCCCGCACATGGGACGAGAGCCTCCCCTATGTACAACATAGTTATAATCGGGCTCTCCACAGTTCAATCGGCCATAGCCCCTTTTAGGTGGGCTTGGGATTCCAGCCACTATGTCCCATCGACGTAGCCATGCCATTTGCAGCTGCTCAGGCCAATTCAGCTCATGTCCAGTCTGAAGTTGACAAAGCAAGTAGCTTCATCGAGCGCATTCAACACATCCGCCAACAAGTTCATGATATATTGGACAGAGCCAATGCGAAGTACAAGCAGCGCCATGATCAACACCGGGTGCCACACAACTTCCAGGTGGGCGACAAAGTATGGCTGCATTTGCAGAAGGAGCGCCTCACTGGACCTCACCGCAAGCTTCGCCCGCTCCGATACGGGCCGTACACCATCACCAAGGCTGTAGGAAACAATGCTTTTGAGCTTAGTATTCCACCATTCCTTGGTCTGCACCCAGTCTTCAATTGGATCGCCTTCGTCCTTACTTCCCACCTCTACTGGACACTTCGGACATTGCAGAACAACTCACACCAACAGAGTTAAACCCAGACTGCATGGAACATGCCACCACAGATTGTATCATGGACATTCAAATTAAGAACACTCGCCAACAGAGGATCCAACTGTATCGGGTTGTCAAAGCTGGCCAACTCCTGCACCAAGGAAAGTGGTTCACCAGGGACCAAGTTCAGCAGAAATTTCCTCATCTCATGGAGGAACTTAACGCAATGGGGACCATTGCTTCCTAAGGGGGAGGAATGATCTAGGTGGATATTGGTGGCCACCCACCTATTCCACTTGGCCCCCCACCATTGTCTCTTTCAGTTTTTCAGTTTCGGCATAACTTACTATTTTTAGCAGTTTTTCGGGTCCCGAACTTCCGGAGCCGTTTTGAGGCCCTAAACAACGTTTTTGGGTATGAAAGCGCCAGTGAATTTTCTGATAAAATTTGTCCCGACAGCTGTAGTCCTCGGATAGAGCTTTCTAATGATGTATCATGTGCGTCAAACGGAGATAGTATGCCAAAGTTACGTCCCTGGGAAGTTGATACACTAATTTACCCAAACGGGGCCCATAGTTTTGGCGGTTCATCTCCTAGGGTTAGGTTTTTGGGATGTTTAGGGTTCTCCATTGTTTCTCAATAATAAATAGGCCCTCGAGGCTCATTGTAACTCAGTTCAGAGGCCTGTAGCCGCCACATCTCTTCTCAGAGATAACTACCAGCGCCCTAGCTAGTTTTATTTCCATTCTGTCTGTAAGCAAATTTCAGTTCTTGATATTAATGAAATGAAGTGTTATTTCCACTGCATATCTGTATTTATGGTTATATGTTTATTCTGTTGCATTCCTACATAAATCTAGATCACTGATTTCTATACAAAACTTTGATTATCCCAACTAGTGTATGTATGTGTCTATCCTACAAGAAAATTGCGTATACCCAAATAACTTAATGTTCGGTTAAATATTCAGAAACATTACTTAGCCCAATTCATCAGTTATGCATATGATATTTAAGCAATAAACATGTGTAGTAATAACAAAATAAATTGTCACACATGAACACAAAGATTTACAGTGGAAACCCAAGTTGGGAGAAAATCATTTATGTTGTCCTTTCTGTCTTCAATATTTATTATATAGAAACATGCTTACAATGCGGTACTAATGTAGAGTCATGTTAGTACAGAGACACCCACTTGCAGAAGGCTTCTACCTTCTCTCGTTCTCCAGATGCTACTAGAAGGGAGCTCCAACCCCTTGATCTTGTTTACCATCCACTAATGGAAGGGAGAAACAACCCCTAAACTGATCACCAGCTTCTACTGGCAGAAAGCTTCGACTTCCACACTGAAGGCTTCAACCCTCAGAACCATTATAGACCACATTCCATTAATTTTCATACTAGATCCAACAAATTCAACACAACAAAATTTGTATATCAACAACAATATCCATAAACCAATATTTATACAGAACAATGACACCACTATAATTAGATCACAAAAATAAACCTAGACTTCTGAATTAACATGCAGAATCAACTTCAACCCTGATCTTTCATAAAACCAAATGTATACGCTAATTTACTTACTGCAACTTTTGTATATACGCACTTTCCAATGGATGAACCTGCATATAAATATTTATATATTGAATTTAGGAATCTAATCAGACTCGGACTAGATCAAAGACATTCAAGAATACTTTGTAAAATTTACATAACCCTTATTCAATCAGCAGTATCCAGCATATTCAGTCACCCAGTCACGGATCATATTTTTACATAATCAACTAGCAGCTGTTGGTTCAATAAACTGTCTATTATAGGAAACCTATATGCTTCTCATTCAATTTTCAACCCAGGTTAAGTCATCTTATTTCAAGGGTGCAAGAACATTATATGAGAGTGACATCAGGAATAGCTACTCTATATTACCATGAAGAAGATTAATTAATTCTCGAAGTTCAATCAACTCAAAAATAAATGGAATTGTAAAATGTTGTTAACTATTTTTTCTAAATAATATTAGCGATAATAACCTATGTTTGAACATTGCACTTGATGAATTAAACAACAGTCCTACTAAATGGAGCAAAAAACTCAACGAATTGAACATCAATTTCTTATTTAATTTTGCAATGGAATTCTCTTGCAAACTAACTAGCTAACATTATTTTTAATTAATCACAACAAGAAGTCATATACTACTGATGGAAAGATCTAATTATTAGTGATGTAAAGCATTGAACAGAAATCATGCTAAAGCTCAGAAATAGATATAAAGGAATTGATAAAACGATGAAGTTGTCTAAAAGTTATAAAACAATCATTGAAAACCAAAAAACATGAGTGATAAACTGTCTTAGTAGCATAGGAAACTACAACATCATAGGCGTAGAAGTTAAAAAGTGGAAATATATATCACAGAATGCATCAGATAACTAAACATAAATTCCGTAATTAAAGTACATTACAGAGGTGAGTGTGGAAACTCCCAGGGCTGCACCCAAACCACCAAAAGTCTAACGCGATGGAAAACTCAAGAAATGACTATTCAAAATACCAAAATTATTTATTAAAAAGGTTAAGACATGAATACAACTGGACAATTCTATCCTGATACGCCTATTACAGAAGAGAATTCTTATTCAGATCCCTTTTCTCATCCATCTTTGGCCTTTTTAAAGCTGATTTCTCTGGGTGGAATGGTCTTTTCCAAACGACAACCTGCTGCTCATGGATTTCATTTGAGTTCTTCGGACGTGGATCTGTCTTTCCGCCTTCCTCTGGTCCTTGGGGTCATTGTGATTTCATGTCCTCTTCCTTTCAGTTGTCTTTTGGTCATCGTCAATTCAGTTGCCTTGTTTTCTTGAGAATAAAGATGAAATAAGTAAAATCCTTGTATTTTGAACATGATTTTTGTCATTAGTCCATTTGTCCTAATTTTGTATTAATCCTCCTTTCCTTTATTGTTAAGATGAGGAGAAATTCCTAAAAGTGTATGATAATTCGAAGTAAAGGTAGGGTGAAAACGTACCTTAATCTCGACCCAACATACTCCCCCTCTTACCTATTTGCAGGTCCTCGTGCAAACAAATGGTTGAGGTGTAACTGGGTCAGAGAGTAGGTAGGGTAGAATTCTTCCTTGTATGCTCTGAAACCCTGTTTCTGTATAATTCTTGCAAAGGTAGCATTTGTGTGCTCTTCTGGTAGTTTGTAGTCATGATCATAAACTTCAGGGGGGTACCATATGAGAGGGAATCTATACCTACACCCTAACCATGCAGGGCCCATGTTGAAGACTAGGTTGCTATATAAAAGGAATCTGGAGGCGACCGCTCTGAAATTTTTGTAGCCAAATGGCTCCCTATTCTTCACATTGTTCATGGAGGCTATCCACCTTTATTTGGCTACTACTAAGTCTTCTTCCTGAATGTCTTCAATATAATCCCACCCATATGGGTCCCAGCTTAGTCCTTACCCCCTTTCTTCGCATGAAATTATTGTGTTAGATGAACAACTGCAGGGGTTTAGTAGGCTCCCCTCTAACCCACAGGTCTAGGCCATGTTCTCTCTTCTAGAAAATGTTATAGGCTTTGGCCCACCTATTCTGGTTCTTAGCAAAATAGAGGATGGCCTGGAACTGAATATCTCCTATAAAGGGAGTAGGATTGTTGTCCCCGTCCTCCTCTAGAAATAAGTTGTGCATGTAAAGTTCACATAAAAGGCGTTGGACATGTTCATATTGATCATTGCAACAATGAACAAATTCCTGTATAGTTTTGAAAGTTGTGGGATTCCCTGGCCTGACGGCCTTGATCTTCAACAGTAAATATCTTTCTACTAGGAATTGGGCATAGTTGGTGGCTGGTGCCCTGCATGTTAGTGCATCAGAATACAAAGAAAAAATCATAGTGATTTGTTTCTTGGCTTGATCCACCTGGTCTTGTGCCCTTTTTACCTTTTCCTTCTCCTCTCTGAACTGAGAAAATGTTTCATCTTCTGTTGTAGAAAGGTTCATGAATTTATTTAACAGTGCCTGATACTCTTGTGTGAGCACTACTTCCTTTTTGCATTTTGCCAACTCATGTTGTGTTCAAATTAGTTCATTATACCATTTTTGATTGACAACTCTTTCAACCAGAGGAGCATAGGCAGGGGTTCCCTCCATTTGGGTTTCCTTTTCTTTGGTGAATTCCTGCCTAGTTTGAATAGAGGCTTCCTTAGTGTCCACCAGGTCTATTTGTACCTCAATCTCAATGGTGCTTTCTAATTCAGTCTACATCTCAGCCTCAACAGTATCTGCTAAGTCAGTCTGCATCTCAGCCTCAACAGTATCTGCTAGGTCATTCTGCATCTTAGCCTTAACAGTATCTAAAAAATTGGTAACCAATTATATTTGGGTTTCTTTCTTAGGTTTCCGGGCCTTGTTTACCTCTTTCAACTGCTTCCTCAAAATTTTTACCATTTTCCTTAACCTTTTGCAGGTTCTGCTTAATTTCTTGAACTTATTTTCAACTAAATTTTCTTCTAGTCGGGTTTCAGTAGTGAATGGAGGAGCAACAATCTCTTTTTCAAGGATGGTGGTCTCAATTTCAGGATTGTCTGTGATGGTGTTTTCTACCTATACTTTGAATTTTAATTCTTTATGAGGGCCCCGGCTGGGTGAGACAATATTCCCATCAGGTGTCAGAGGGACTGTTTCCATTCTTGCATTTTGTTCCAAGGGGATGGTGTCTCCTGACTAATTTTTAGATTTGACTACCTCTTCTGCATGCTCCTCTTTATTCGCTCCATCACTCTCGAGAGGAGACAAGGCCCTAAAAGCCTGTGATTCCTCTTGATGGGGTAATACCTCGGTGTGGCCAGAGATGCTAGTAGTGGAAGATTGGTCCAACGATTCTTCTTGTTCTCCATATTTCTCAGATAGGATTCTAGTTTCATGGGATGCCCTCATTTGCTCCAAGACTCGAGCCATCTCTTCCTCATAATATTGTAATGATATATTTTTAGGGCTTGAGGGTAGTGAGCAGGATGTCCATGTTTCTTTTTGTAAATGCAGTATTTTGGAATACCTTTGCTTGCTTGGTTCTAAAGTTTAGGCACGAGTCCTTTCCCTTCTAGGTATGTTCATTCTAGGGAGTTCAATTTCGGTCCCGATAGGGTTTTCCTCGCGTACCTGCACATCAGGGTTAACAAAGTTGTCCCAGGATATCTGCTACTTGCCCAACTCATGCATGGTGATTAATTTTATCAACCCATGGTGACTGAAAATTGCTTTAGGGTTTTTAGCTTTTCTTATTTGAACAACAGTGTCATGTAATATAGAATTTAAGAAAGCAGGCACAGTAACTAAAATATTTTGTTTAAGAACAACTAATAATTTTAGTTGATGGGATTTTACCATGTCCTGGCGTCCATCGCATGTGATGAATCTCTAGATGAATGTCGTCAGTTCCTACCATGGTTGATGTAGAGAGGTAGGGTTTATCCCTTTTCCTTTTCACTCCAATGGCTCTTCTGGATCCTGGTATGCTGCAACTGCCTCTCGTAAGAGAAGGTGTTTTTTTTTCCATCTCTCTCCTTCTACTGGTATTCTGGAAACTTTAGCAATAATATCTTCTCTGACCGGTATAATCCTTCCCCTGAGCTTGGTTTGTCCCTCATGTAGGTTTTGCAGCAACTCAATTTCTATCTCTGTATCAAATCCTTGTGATTTGTATAAATATGGCAGCCAACCAGCTTGCTAGAGGATAGTGTGAGCTGCATCTGAAATCGGGAAGGTTGAAGGTTCATTCCGAAGAGATTTTCCTCCCATGGCTGATGCATTTTCTTGAGCTAATTTCTCCTTCTGATTGTGTCCCATTTTGGCCCTGTTGGTTAGAATGAACACTATACACAAGAGAAAGGGAAATTGCAGCCTTCTGTAGGTAACTTCATACCTTAATTGCAATGATCCTTTGGTCTTATCAGCGTATCGAACGAAATTTGTGCAGGAAATTTGCATGCTTGATATTTATGAATAATTACACCCCCTCTCTCGAAGTAAGGGCGTCCACGTCCTCAAGTACAAGATAGATTTGATCAATCATGAATGCATACGAGGGAAATTTCAAGGTTCAGTAATCATAGTCTGTATGCGAGAATGGAGTCTGTGGCTTTGGAGCTCAAGGAAAGAGGAGTGATTGACTAATTATGAGCGCATGAAGTGTAAAGGTAAGAATTGGAAGTTATCATAAGTGTATCTCATGCGAAGGTGACGAGAGAGGGGAAGAAAGCAGTATAGCTATTATTATGATAAGATGTCCTTCTTTAATGGTAAAGTGTGATGGAAGCATGACTGAGATAGATAATGATTGGTGTCATCATCCTGAAGTTCAAACATGCAAGCATAACTCATTTATAGTTACTTATGTGGTAGAATAGTATTATCACTAATTCGAGTAGTGGGTTTATGCTAGGAATGGAAGAAAAATAGGAGATAAGGTATATGTAAGAGTAATTGGCTATCCTTGTAACATACCCTCATACCATAAGCAAAGCCACTACTTCCAGCAGGCATTTATAGCCTCAACAGGGTTGCTATTTTCCCAAAAAAATGAGCTAGGATCCTTTATGTAAAAGTAGTTATTCTGCCAATTTTGTGGAGAGATCACCATGCTGGTATGATAGCTAGATAGCCACAGTGCCACTCACTAGAGTTGTAGTAGAGTAATCAGGCCGTCTCATGATGAGACCTCCTATCCTTCAAGCATTTGAGAAGGTCATTACCCTGGTGTGATGGCCATTGTGGGCATGTCACCTGATAAACTCTTATGAACATGGTAGGCTAGCTCGTGATGAGACCCCCTATCCTCTCTTGAAAATGAACATAATTCTTCTTTTTGAAACATAATAATTTTGATTTATGAGGAGGCCACTATGCTGGTATGGTGTTCAGATAGTCACAGTGCCATTCACTAGGATTGTAATAGAGTGATCAGGTCAGCTCGTGCCGAGACCTTCTGTCCTTCAAGCAGTTGACAAGGTCATTATCCTGTCACCTACTAAACCCTTATGATCATGGTAGGTTAGCTCATGATGAGACCCCCTATCCTCTCTTAAATTTTTTTTATGTAAACATAATAGTTATTATTTATACATGAAGGGAGGCTCATTAACTCCTTAAGAGTTAGGGATGGTGTGAGAAGTAAAAATAATTCCAATACAATTAATACCCCTTATTCCTATTTCTTTATGTCGAAGGGAAATACTACTCGAGAGTGCAGAAACATATACCATCATAAGACTATGTATTGTGTGATATATTTGAGCAGGGAATGAATTAGCCCTTCATTGCATAGATGTACAATGTTAGCTTCCGAGTTAGAGATTATAGTGTCAAAGGATCATCATATTAGTAATTTTACTGCTTTCCTCTTCTCTTCAGCTGTCAATTCCTACTAAGAGATGTATTTTATAGCTAGGGTGTGGAATGAGGAGAGGATATTGATGAAAGAAAGAAAGAGTGTGCTTCTTTAAGGAGAGGAAAAAAAATCATTTGTTCAATCCCTTTGAACAACAGTTGTTCAATTAGGTCGTCATTCAAAGGTTTGAACAGTAAAAAAAAAATGAGAAACATGGTTGCTCAATTCGATTGTATAATAGCTATTCAAGTGGATTGAACAACAACCATTCAAAGACTTGAAAAACAAGGAAATAAATAAAAAACGCAAAAACACGGTTGTTCAATGAGATTGAACAGTAGTTGTTCAATTGGATTGAACAATAGCCGTTCAAATAATTTGAAAAGCAAGGAAAAATAAAAACGCAAAAACATTGTTATTCAGTCTGATTGAATAGCAGCTTGTTCAATTGGATTGAACAATAGTCATTCAAAGAATTTGAACAAGGAGGAAAAAAATAAAAATGCAAAATCACGATTGTTCATCTAATTGAATAGAAGTTTTTCAATTCGATTGAACAACAGCCGTTCAAAGAATTTGAACAACAAGGGAAAAAATAAAAATGAAAAATCATGGTTATTCAATACGATTGAACAGCAGTTGTTCAATTGGATTGAACAACAACCGTTCAAAGAATTTGAAGTAGCAAGGAAAAAATAAAAATGCAAAAACAGGGTTGTTCAATCTGATTGAACAACAACTATTCAATTGGATATAACAGTAGTCGTTCAAAGAATTTGAACAGCAAGGAAAAAAATAAAAGCACAAAAACACGATTGTTCAATTGGATTTGTAGCATCCGTTCAAAGAATTTGAAAAACAAGGAAAAATAAAAACATAAGAGGATGAGAAAAAGGGTACAATTGTGAGCATGAAGAATGTAAAACAAAATAAGAAATTAGGAATTGCAAGGAGATTATATACATTATTTACCAATGAAGGTATAAAAATCTCATGTACTTGAGGTTGTGGGGTTATCACCCCCTTCTGCCATAACTTGGATGGTGGGATTGTTTCGTACCTGCTGGCAGAAAGACTCCTTTGTGAGAGGTTTGTGATAGAGGCATACTATGTTCCCATTGACTCGAAATGTAGACCCACCCCTCTATGGTGGTCAAGGTGAGGGTAACGTTGTTGTGTACTTCTTGGATTTTGTATGGATCGAGCCACCTTGTCTGCAATTTTCCTAGAAACCCTTGGAATCTGGAGTCATAGAGAAGTGCCCAATCTCCTTTCTGGAATGTCTGCTTTTTGATGAGGTTGTCATGCCACTTAGCTCATTGTTGTTGTATGATCATTGTGCGTTACAGAGCCAGTAGCCATATTTCATCCAATTCATTTATTTGCTAGTATTTTAATATGGGCCTCCATCAAGTCCAACTCTACTTCCTGTGTTGTCCTTAGAGACTTAACTTTGAATTCAGAGGGGAAAATAGGCTCTCTTCCAAATAATATGATACAGAGAATATCTAGTGGTGTTTTTCCATGTTGTGCGATAAGCCCATAGGGCCTCTAGAAGTCTAGTGGCCTAGTCCTGGCGATGTGATGATATTGTTTTAGTAAGAATTGCCTCAAGGAATTTTTTGGTGCTTTTGACCTATCTGTTCGCCTACGGGTGGTAAGGAGACATGAATCTGCAGATGATGTGGTGATTCTTTAGAGTGGCTATGATTTATTACCTATGAGATATGCCCTTCCATCGGTTGTCACTTCTCGTGGTAGACCATACCGCACAAATAGCTTGAACAAAAAGGTCACATAGTCTGTGGCAACTAGTATGTAGGTTTTCTGATTTGATGGCGGGTTGAATGGCCCAATGAATTCTAGTGGCCATCGTTCGAACAGTTCTATTACCAATTGTGGTTGTAGTGGCATTTCTTCTGCTTGTCTTGGGCAGCCCATTATTTGTAAACTATTGCAGGCTTGGACATATTTTTTTTCATCTTTGAATATTGTAGGTCAATAATAACCCAATTGTGATACTTTTTTCCCCATTCTGCGATCTGTGAAATGGCCACCACATGGTTTATCGTGATAAGCCCATAGGATATCATAGATCTCGTCTTCCCATATGCATCTACATATATGCATGTTGGCCCCTATGTGGAAGAGGTATCCACCTATCTAGGAGAACCTGGCACTGTGTTGTATAATCAGCTTCTGTTCCCTTGATGTTAAATGTCTGGGTAGTTTCCTTACTGCCAAGTAATTTGCTACGTCTATGTACCATGGCATTTTGATTGCTACGGCAAACAAATGTTCGTCTAGAAACTGATCGTCGATTGCTAGTGTGTCATCTGTCTTTGGAACTCTGGATAGGAAGTCTGTGACTACATTTTCTTTTCCTGGGTGGTCCTTGATGGTTATGTCAAATTCTTACAAAAGAAACAACCAACGAGTTATTCTCCCATTTGTGATTGGTTTATTGGCTAAATATTTAATGGCAGAGTGATCAGTATACAAGAGTACTTGATAGCCAGTTATATAATGTCTAAATTTATTAATATCATAAATGACATCCAGGAACTCTTTTCTATCACTGTGTAGTTTAATTTGGCAGGAGTGATATTTTTGCTGATATAATAAATAACATAGGGCTTTTTATTTTCTTCTTGACCAAGAACTGCCCCTATCATTGTATCAGATGCATTTGAAGAAATGTGAAAAGGAAAATACCAGTTAGGACCGCGTAATATTCGTGATGTCGAGACCGGTCTCCTTAAATCTACAAAAGTAGTGTCACATTTATCATACCAATGGAATTCGACATTTCTAGTCAATGCATACAAAGGTGCAGAAATTTGTGAGAAATTATTTATAAACCTACGATAATACCCTGCATACCCTAGAAAAATACATACCTCGTTCTGTGTGCAATGTGTGGATAATAAAAGGATTACCTCTATTTTTGTCGGGTCTACCTGTATTCCTGCTACAGAGATATAGTGCCCCAGGATTACTCCTTCAGTCATCATCATGTGGCACTTTTCATTTCTTAGGCATAACCTGGTAGAAATACATCGTTCCAATACCTTTTCTAGCCTTTCTAATGCTTGATCAAAATCATCACCATATGTAGTGAAGTAGTCCATGTAAATTTCAAGCCCCTCATTTATTAAATTAGAAAAAATGCTGAGCATGGCTCTTTGAAAGGTTGCTGGGGCATTGCATAGTCTGAATGGTAGCACCCTGTAGGAAAATGTACCCCATGGGTAGGTAAAGGTTGTTTTATCCTAGTCTTTGGGGGGTATTTGGATTTTATTGTAACCGTTGAATCCATCAAAAAAAGGAAAGAAATGCTTCCTTGCCAATGTATATAGGACCTGATCAATAAAAGGGAAGGGGAAGTGGTCCTTATGTGTCGCCTTATTCAGTTCTCAATAATCCACATAGATTATCCATTTCCCATTCTTTTTAGGGATGACTACCAGAGGGGAGACCCACTTGCTTTCTGAAATAGGATAAATGAAATTCACATCTAGTGGTTTTTGCAGTTCCTCTTTTACAACATCTTTTTGATGAGGGTTTAACATACATTAGAGTTGCCGAATAGGCTGAGCCTCCTTGTCGGTATAGATGTGATGGGTGCATTGCTGGGGGTATATGCCCTTCATGGCTGGGTAGTCCCAAGAAAATTATCCCTGATACTTCTATAACACCTTTATGGGCTTCTACCTTTGGTCACTATCGAGATTGCCATTGATATTCAAAATTTTACCTATCTCAATATCGATGGGTATGTTGTTGCATACAGCAGATGTAGGTATATGTTGATCATCAGGGTTTTCCAAGAGATCTTCTTGTGTTTCATCTTCAAGATCTATTTTCAACATTTGGCATTTTAAGTTTCTGGATGTAGGTAGCTGACTCATAAAGTTATTGATTACATCATCTTCAGTTCGATCCTTAAATTCAAGAGCTTCGACTAATGTTAGAGGTGGATGGATATTTTGCTCACAATATGTATGTGGAGGCTTGTGAATGTGTATTGTGGGAAAATTGGTTTGGAAGGCAGGTAAATGATAATTTTCTTTATGGAATCTCCCCTAACAATGGTCATGTTGCCTGTCTAGCAGCCGATGTAAGCATCGACTGTTGCTAACCAAGGCTGCCCAAGAATCAAATGGTGTCTGTCCATTCGATTCTTTGGGTTAATAACTAAGAAATCAGCTGGATACTCCCATTAGTCCATAGAAACTAGGATGTCCTGCAATATTCCTTCTGGCCTGATAACATACCTGTCAGCAAGTTCCAACAACATAGCTATGGGTTCTAATGCCGATATGCCTAGATTTTCAGAGGTGCATGTTGTTAAGATGTTAATGGACACCCCTAAGTCGACCAATGTGTTTGTAAAGGAGTGGTCGAAGATTTGTACGGTTACTATGGGATTCCATGTGTAATTGTATTTAATGGGGCCCTCCTTACCCAATAATAAGTAAGATAGTGTTCCCACCACATGAACGGTGGGAGAAATTTTTGCTCTTTTTGCTTGCTTCCTTCCACACATTTCCTTAATTGTCTTGGCATAGATGGAGATGTCTTGTATGGCCTGCATAAGAGGAATTTTGATGAAAATGTTTCTCAATTCTACCAAAATATCAAAATCTGGAGAGACCATTTGTCTTGGTATCATTAACCTTTTAGGGAAACGAGTTGGGAAATTCCTAAGATTTTCATGCTTCTCTTGGTCAACCGTTTCCTTTTCTTGCTCCAACTCTCTTTCAGTTATATTTATTTTTCTAGGCTCTATTGGAGTTCTAGATTCCAATTGAGGTGGGGTCGTTCCTTGTTCTGGTGAGATAATACGTCCTGATCTCAGCGTTAGTTCATTAAATTGCTTCTATTTATTTTCATAGTTTGGATTTTCTATAATCTGGATTAGTTGAACCAGTCGATTTTTGGGGTTAGGATTGGGTTGAGATGGTAATTAAGGATGGATGATAGGCTGAGAGTTGTGCTGGTATGGCGCTGGTAGTGTAGGTTGATTTTTAATCCATGTTCCCATTGGTGGGTGGGTCATTCCCATAGGTCATTTCCAATTTTGAGTCCAATTTGTGGTTTGAGAAGGAGATGCTGGCCACTGGGTTTGATATGGTTTGTTTTTCCAATAAGGAGGGGAACAAGGAAAGCTTGGCCAATTATTTACTGAAGAAGTTTGCATTGGCCAAGGCGATATAGGAAATTACTAAGATGGCCAAGTGGAGAAAGGCAGTTGATTCTTCCAAGATGCTTTGGGGCTTTGTTGGTTAAATTGAAGAGAAGGAAAGAATGGAGGCAGGTCTTGAGGCATACCTGGTCGTGTTTTCCATTGCCAACACTGGTTCATCAGTTTCTTCTTCTGTTTCTTTTTAAACTAATTTTAGTCCTGGGAGTGAAGGGCAATGGTCTGTGGCATGATTCTTAGTGCAGATAGCACAGGTCTGAATCGTGTCTAAGGGAAATTCCCTTTGGCTGTGCTTCTTCCAATAGCGTGGGATGAAAACACCGAATTTCTGTTCTGCTATAGCTTGCTTCTGATTGGCTTCTAGGACATCAATCTGTGTTGTCAAAGTACCCAAAATGTCCGTTTTGAAGTCTTCCAAAGATTACCAAACTTTTCTATGGTTACGTTTCCACCAGACTACTTGAGATCTTTCCTTGTTGAGTCTCACCCAATTGGATTATTTCGCGTGTTGCCTCGAGAGCACCTGATACACAACGAAATAATTTCATCATATTATTCTTGATAGATGTCCCCTCTTCCTATTATATTAAGTGTTTCAGTCCATTCTTCTTTTATTCCTTTAATCATTGTTACTTTTAATATGTCCTTGGATAATGCAGTATATGGGGACCTTTGTAGATTATACTAAAATATTTCAAGATACTCTTCTAATGTCTCGTTTTCTTTTATAGACATATTGAAGATTTCATATTTTAATTCCCGAGTCCAGAAATAATTTTGATATTTAGTTAGAAAAATGTTCTTCATTTGGTCCCAGTTATTGATGGTTCCTCCACCGAGTCCCATGAACCAACGTAATGCCACCCCCTTCAAAGTAGAGGGGAACAATTTTAGTTTCTACGGGTCAGTGGTATAGTCATATCCCCTACATAAGATGTCAAACTAAAATAAAAATGCATCAGGATATTTCAAGGTCAACCCATAGAAGGTGGGGATTTTTTGTAGGGGAATGGCTTTCATGGGGGCGTTAGCAACATGGTCAACAATGGGATATTCCAATGTCGATGTACGCCTTTGATTCTGGTTTTAATTATTTTCCATTTGATCAAATATATGTCAGTATTCTTCGGGGATCTCTTTTTCCGGAGGAGTGATCTTAGTGTGATTGGGTGGTGAGTGGGGAGGAGGCTTTACAACACTTCCTCTATCTGGCATACCAAGTGTCTTAGTATTGACCACTTTTTCAAGGGATTCAGGCTCTTGAGCTCCTAATTGTATTGCCCCACTAGTTTCTCCTTCTCCTTCTTGTAAATTGTAAGAAACTCCCTCTCTTGAAGAGTCAGTACTTATGTGTTCAGTAGTCTAAAGGCTTTTTTCAAACCCTTCAGGTTTACTGTGAATCTTGGTGTGGGTTGTAGATGGTGAGGCTACTGCCCGAGGGAGTGTAGTAGGACTTTGAATGGGAATGGTTCTCGGACCTACAGATGCCTGGGATTCAACTCTCTTAGCGATTTCATCTATATATGTTGTTCTACCAAGGATTACCGGTCCTTTGGGTTTCGTAGAATTTTGCGGATGATTTTGATTTGTTTCTATCATTTTCTTCCTAGTCATAAAACAAGAGCACCTATTCTACTAACCTTTGAACAATTGTTGAGAATTGTGTTAGGGGGCAAGCGTTTTCTTGCTAGTACGCATGTTCTTACCTCTTGTTTTTAATACCCAATTTTTCACAGCAAGAGAGAAAAAAGAATTAAGGACGTCGGTCTTCAACACTGTCCCTGGCAACGACACCAAAAATTATTGTTCACTAAATTATCTATTATAGGTGACCTCTATGCTTCTCATTAAATTTTCAACCGAGGGTAAGTCTTCTTATTTCAAGAGTGAAAGCATAGTATATGTGAGTGAAATTGGGAATAGCTACTCTATATTACCATGAAGAAGATTAAATAATTCTCAAAGTTCAATCAACTCAAAAAGAAATGGAATTAAAAAATGTTGTTAACTATTCTATCTAAGTAAGCCTAGCGAGAATAACCTATGATTGAACAACACACTTGACGAATTTAACATTAGTCCTATTGAATGGAACATAAAACTCAATTAATTGAAAAACAACTGCTTATTTAATTTTGCAATGGAATTATCTTGAAAACTAACTAGCTAACATTCTTTTGCATTAAGCACAATAAGAAGTCTTATAGTACTAATGGAAAGATCTAATTCTTAGTGATATAAAACATTGAATAGAAATCGTGCTAAAGCTCATAAACATATATAAAGGAATTGAGAAAATGATGAAAATGTCTAACAGTTATAAAACAATTACTAAAAACTATAAAACACGACTGATAAACTGTCTTAGTGGCATAGGAGAATATGACATCATAGGCGTATAAGTTAACAAGTGGAAATATATCTCACAGAATGCATCAGATAACCGAACATAAATTCTTTAATTAACGTATAGTACATAGGTGAGCACGGAAACTCCCAGCACTGGGCCCAAACCAGAAGAAGTCTAA
This sequence comes from Pinus albicaulis, assembly GCA_034641835.2. Taxonomy (NCBI): domain Eukaryota; kingdom Viridiplantae; phylum Streptophyta; class Pinopsida; order Pinales; family Pinaceae; genus Pinus; species Pinus albicaulis. Next base: position 658,668,059 of record CM076582.1, on the reverse strand, counting down.
TGCGATGGAAAACTCAGGAAATGACTATTCAAAATACCAAAATTATTTATTAAAAAGGTTAAGACATGAATACAACTGGAAAGTTATATCCTGATACGCCTATTAGAGAAGATAATTATTATTCAGCTCCCTTTTCTCGTCCATCTTTGGCATTTTTAAAGGTGATTTCGCTTGGTGGAATGCTCTTTTCCAAACGAAAGCCCCCCTGCTCATGGCTGTTGTTTGAGTTCTTCGAACGTGGATCTATCTTTCTGCCTTCCTCTAGTCCCTGGGGGTGATTATGATTTTGTGTCCTCTACGTGTTATCTGTCTTTTTGTCATCGTCGATTCAGATGCCTTGTTTTATGGTGAATAAAGATGAAATAAGTCAAATCCTTGTATTTTAAACATGCTTTTTGCCATTAGTCCATTTTTCCTGATTTTGTATTAATCCTCCTTTCCTTTATTGTTAAGATGAGGAAAAATTCCTAAAAGTGTATGATAATTTGAAGTAAAGGTAGGGTGAAAACGTACCTTAAGCCCGGCCCAAGAAGAACATATATAGTATTAAAATAATCAAGATCTACATGAAGAATTCATTGAAAGAAAAACAGAAATATAACAGAAATAATCAGAAATTTTCTTCAGCAATTTCCAGAAAAACCATAACTTCCATATGCGCTTTTGTTGAAATGAACCTGCGTGCATACACGCCTTCATCATGAAAAACCAGTGTATAGATCTTTAAATATTCAAGACTCCATAAAATTTCATATCAATAGACTTACTCAGATCATACCCTTTACTTCAGAAAATATGTGCCAAATCATAGATCTAAACATGTCACAAACATATCAAGAAAATACATAGTCATTTCAAGTCTAGAGATCCTGATCCATCATTGTATTCATAAGTGCATCATTATTTAAGATCTATTAATAAATTGTAACCCATTCGATGCAGATATACTTCAGAGTGAATTATTGAATCAATACCCATACACCTTCACCCCTTTACACTATGATCTTCTTCTCCTTATATAGTTTGAGCCTTAGCTAATACCACGATCCAAAACCACATAAGTGCCGATGGTATTCTTGGACAGAATCAAATAGATGACACGACGCTCAATTCTGTGGGCTAAAACCATAGTAAAGACCCCTTTTATCATAAACTGAGTGCATAAGTACATACGCGACTTGGGTTCTTCATACTCACGTGTATAAGCGACTTATCTTCACTAGTACTGCGTATACACTAATTCTAGATGTACACACGGGTTGCCTTCATCAAACTTGCAAATATACGAGGGTTGCCTTCATAAAACCTACGTATACATTGTGAAAAATTACCTTTATTATTTCTCTATCACTGACTGGAATTCCTTTCTCTGTCACATCTGAACTGACCTATAGATACATCATTTTTACATCTTTAACAAATAGGTTGCTATCAAAAGGAAACACATCAAGTAGGTTTCCATCAAGGACAACATATTAAATCATCATGCCAACATTTGTTTCTAGTTTTCCCTTAGGAATCTAGGGAGATCACTCTTGTCTGCAATAGGTATTTGTTCGTGTAATGTCTTATTTCTCTTCCTTTTACATAGTTTTTCTTTCTAATATTTTTTAATTGACTTTATCCAAGTATTGGAAAAGTAGTGAATTTTTCAAATCCTCTGGTTTGATTGCCTTGATTTTATTTTTTCTTGAACCTTTCTTGATATGGGTGGTTCTATTTCTGCAACAAAGCTCAGATCTAGACATTTTTGTTTTAGCAATTGTGTGCTCACACACTGGACTTAAAAGTTAACTTTCACCTGCGCAAGTCTTAGAATTTTTGGAAAAAATAGATTTTCTCTTGATTAGAGTCTGGGTTTTAATTTTTGAGTGGTCATTATGTTTTTTTAAACCTCTAGATTACTTTTTTGAGCTTTTTTGAATGTCGTAGTGAAGTTTTGTTGAGAATAAATTCACAAATTTGAGTAGATTTTCATCTGGATTGTTTGTTGATTGATAAAAAAGAGATAGGTTGCTGCTAATATCAATGCATCCCTATATTTTTCTGTCAAATATAACAGGTTCATTATTTATCTTACTTTTTTGAGACAAATAATGTTCTTATTTGTGAAATATCTTCTAGATCAGTGAAGTTAGGGTTTTCTAAAAAAATAGTGTTTTTGTGAAAGAGTGATTCTATTCGATGAATATTAAAAGAAAATCATTCCTTTTCACTTTTGAAGTTTTCATAATTACATTAATAGACATCATTAAGTTTGTATCGTTCATTAAAAAGTTTCATTTTAGAGTTTTATTGGTTTCTCCACAAAATTTTAAGAATTGTGAGTGACTGATTGTGAAAGAGACTTTATATGTTTATTTGACTTGTTAAGAGAACTGAAATTTTGATTTAATTTGTATAATTGAATTGTTTCAAAGTGAAATTGGAATTTTGTGGCAAAGAATGTTATTGGAATTTGATTTTTTTCATTTATTTTGAAAATAAAAAAGACTCTGACTCTCCCGTAACTAGGAATTCATTGAAGCAAAATATTACAATTTCATATTTGATTGCAATAGAGTATTTGAGTCGATCAAAATATCATCCATTTCACGTCTCTAACCCTCTGAATAAATAAAAACCTAATAAGAAAAAGATAATTAAAATTAGTTTTGTATTTTTTACACTTTAGGGCTCTTTACACCAACATATATCAGGTTAGTGCTTTGGAATAGGGAAGTGAGTTAACTTTCCAAATCTATAAACAAACAGTAGAATCTTGCGATAGGGAGTAAATCCAGTTATTACAATTTTTCTCTCGGAAGCTCCTCTTACATAAGAGTCAAGTATGAGATCATATGGAACCCGATGAAGTAATCATACCTGCTTCATTGGTTATGGTAGAAGATTTGCATGCATTACAAACGGTGTCGAAAGGTACTTGGGGTCACTTGGATGTAAACCTCAGATTTGAGAAGTTGAGGAGCTTTCAAGGGGATTAAAATTTGTTACTTTTTCCTTGCATGTATGTCAGATCTACGAATGTCCCCCCATGTTGAATTTTTATAGTTGGTAACCTTAGTGACCATAATCTTAGGGTTTTTTCCTGAGGTGACAGTAGAGGGAAGGTCTCTACTATTCTTGGAACATACATTGACTAGACTAACTTGGAAATTATGGAGGGTAATCTTCACTCAAGATGGTTTTATAGGTCAATTTTGGCATCATCCCTAGGACCAATGAAATAGGGTTTATCATCCCCTTATATTTCAGTTTCTAGATGCCATAAGAGAAGAAAAATTCATTCATGGCTTCTATTGTGATATTTACAAGGTTTGAAGTATATCTTATATCACTTATTCACCCACCAACACAACCTATAAAGGGAATAACTGTGTTGAAGTGCCAAATCCTCCATTCAATGGTGCAATGTAGTGCACTTCCTGACATTCAAGAGTACATTGGTCACCTGGGAGCGGAATTATAATTTTTTCAGGAATCTCCACATGGCTAGTCCCTTTTAGAAGAGTCCATATGTGTCAAACTTTGAATCCAAGTGTCCATCTAACACCTCTAAGTTTGGGAACATGTATTTCCTATTATTAGAAAGTCATTCATTGAGAAACTACCATCAGTTTCCCTATAAATTGAGCACTCATTCTAGTGCTAGGGAAGGAAGAAATTTGGTAAATATATGTTGTTGGACTCTCATTTGAGAGAGTGAAAGTACTGATATGCTGCTCGTATGATGCTGGATGTGATGAGGCTAGAATGAAGCTGGAGCTGGTTTGGAACAAATTGATCATTGGTTGTAACCTCCCCCTTCTACTCTTTAATAAATATTTTTGTTCATTTTCTCATATATATGTCTCTATTTCTTGTGCAATGGATCCTTGAATGATATATTTATTTCCTATCTAATCAATTTGATTGAGTAAGATAAGTATATATCTGCATGTTGCATGTTGCTTGTTGTTCTCTGTTTTTGTATGCAGGAATTGATCTGGAAATTTGAGGTGGATTGAGAGCGATGAAAACAAAAACAGAAGGAGAAGGAGAAGCGATTGAATAAAAAGTAGGCTCTTTAACCATTCTTTATATCTACCTATTTTAGATAAAGTAATATTAATTCTTTCCATTTTTTTCCCAAGTGACTAGCACAACACTTAGGGAATTTGATTTATCCGTAGATCACAATACCGCATAACAAATTGGAGACACCACTAGAGAATATCCTATCATTCCTGGTGTTTTTGCCTATTTTTATCCTCATCAGTGGCATCTACTTTCATTTATTAGACATTTTAATGAAATATTTTCATTAAAAGTGTGTTATGTTTCTTACTTTTTCAATCCCTTCTACGCCCAACGCATTGTTGGTTAAGACGCAATGCACTACAGTGCACTGTCTCCCACTCAAGGGTGCTCTACAACACACTGTCTCCCCTTAGAGACCGTGTTGGCCCCTCAAACAACCAAATTCCATCTAAATTTTTCATTTCTATCATTCTAAGACACTTTTTTGTTGTATTATCGATTGTCTAATACCTCTTAGAGACCAGTCAACTTTCTTGATTCTTCCTCCTTTGAAAAGTAAATTTGTTCAATGTATATTTAGTGTTTTTCTTTATCATTGGAAAATAAAATTCAAATTATTTCATTTCTGTATTAGATCAATTTGTTTTCGTAAACGAAATTTTTGTTTCATTCCTCGCTTCCTTTATGAAAAATTGTAGTTCCATTCTTCACTTTTACTAAAAGTGAAATTGTTGTTTCATTCCTTGTTTCTCAAAGAAGAAATTTTCTTTTTATTGATTGATGCATATAGTTTCCTTTCTTGCATTCACATTAATGGAGCTAAAAAGAAAAACATGCATGTGCATATAGTGAATTTTGTGTGTTGCATAGGAACAAGTTAGGAAAGTTTCATTTTAGTTTGTGATCTTTGTTGTTTGCTCAAAAATTGATTGCTCTTTCCCTTAGTAGCTAGGATTTTCATTGAAAAAGATAAATTGAAAATTTTCCTTATCATTTAGTTTGAATTTTTAGGAATTTCCATCACATAATGTAGTGAACCTCAAAGACAAAATTTTAAACAAGAACAACATAAAATTTACATCAATTTACCTAAGAAAGAATTAGAACATTAACGATAACATTTAGAAGGTTTAGGTTAGAGACGTGTTCTGGTGTCGTTAAACATAGCACCTATTTATAACTTGTCTGCGATACATTTTGAGTGTGATACCTCACTCCATGTACATAATTATATTAGATCTCATCCATGTACCTTTGGGTATATAGGGTGGTGTGATAATACAAAAAGTATAAAGGGGTGCTCTCACAGTGCAGTTTCACATTAGACAACACTAATACAAACTTTCCACGTACCTTCATGTATATTTGGGAGGACAAATTTAGGTTTTTATCCATCCATAGGTGATCAGGAGCTCAGGACCAAGTGTCGTAAAATGGTCAAAAATGAAGGTGCTCAGAACTGATTTGAACCTAAACGAACGGATAGAGCTCGTCTTCCTGATTCCGGCGCCGCGAACGGTTCGAAAAATGGTCTCCGTATGCAAAAGTTATTCAAGTTCAAAGTTTTGTCAATTTTATTAAAAAAATGGCAAATTTGACTTTGGGAAAATTTTATAAAAAAAAGAATATTCCACAGAATATTCTGGGAATATTCTGTGGAATATTCCGCAGAATATTCTGGGGAATATTCTGTGGCAGCCAATCAGAGGTCGCCACGTGGCTAGCCCGGAGGCCGCCACGTGGCCCCAAGGTCGATTGAAATGGCGCATTGCAAAATTCTGTTTTGGGTCGGATGGGATTCGAACCCCCGACCACAAGGTTCATAACACAGCGCGTTTACCGCCAGACCACGTGCATTTCTTGTTTTATGTGGCGGACGGGAATCTATTTATGGTGTATCGTATGTTGGGCGGGGCCCGAAAGGGGGCCAGCCCCTAAGGGCCAGCCCCCTCTACATAGCACCGTGGCGCGGAACCTTACCCCAGTTCATCGGCGCGCAAACGTTCGGGCGGTCCAAACAAACTTTGTTTATAATGTTATGTGGGTTGTTTTATATTAAAAACGTTGTTTTAATTAACACGTTTAAAAACCGTTTGTATAACCGCCGCCGATATATGTGAACGCGGTTTCATATAACATAAAACTTTAATTGCCAACGTTTTAACCGCCCGGATAACTTGGCAACTCCGCCCCTATTTTGGCGCCATTTACTTATTTGTCTGCCTTATCTCCAGTTCTCCACATTTAGTGGAGATTTTTTAGCCCAAACTGGCAGTTCAGTAAAGTGGGCATAACTTTTGCTAGGAGAGGTCTTTGAAGACGGTTTTTTTATTTATTTTGGGTCTCTTCGACCTTCTGAAGCCATTGGCACAGGTTTCACAGCCATCTAAGGCCGTTTGCAGGTGATATTTCTCCGTGGAAGTTCCAGAAGTCACTAGGGCCAAATCAGTTTGGGAGCTGCATTGGGAATTGTGCAGCCAGTTTATGTGGAACGAAGGTCATTCCTGAAGTTTTTCAGCAGTCTGAATCCATTTATACAGCTCTTTTTTCCTTTTGAGGAATTCTTCTCACTGTTTAGCTTCAGGGAAGCTTTCAGGGCCACCAGGGCCATTTCAGTGTTGGAGCTGTTTGGGGGCTATGATCATCCATTTTTGGTGATTCAAAAGCCTATTGCTGCTATTTTCGACCTTCTGAGTCTAATGGCAGAGGTTTCAGAACCAATTGAGGTCATCTTCACCTCGAAATTCTCCATGCAAGTCTAAAGGGCCACCAGGGCCAATTGGGGAAAAGTACTGTATTAGGTACAATTTCACTGTTTAGTGTTTGGGAAAGAGCATGTTTAGCTAATTCCTATCTTCTGATTCTGTATTTACAGTCAGATCTGTCTTTCGAGACACTCTTATTCTTGTATTAGCCTTTGTAGCATTTTTAATACAAGAGGACAAGCCTAGTTTGAGAGGCTTGGTCCAGCAGATGTAGCCCAGAGGAGGGGGTGAACTGCTTTATCATTTTGATGTCTTTATTTGTTGAAGATGATATGCTAAACAAAACTGATATAAAGTGTTAAACAACAAATATACATAACTTGCATACACACATAATCACCTACTCAGCTGCAGAAAGTTATTTGTCTTATTCCGCAAGACTTCAAACTTCAAGTATGTGTATGTCAAAGACTTCTAAGTGTTAACTTCATTATTTCTTTAGGCAGAGTCTGTAGAGGGCCAGGTAGCCTCTGGAACTCATCCTCTCTGTAGAGGTGACATGTCCAGTGAATGCCCCTACAGTCTATCTCTGTATAAGAAATAAGAAGTTTTCACATTTTCAGAGGTCACTTGGAGTGTATAGCTCAATTTGAAATTATGGGAAATGGATACCTTGCACCCTTAAACAAGTAAATTCCATTTTCAGATCAATAGGTAACCAATTCAGCCTTCTTGTAACTTGTGATACACCAAACACATCATTCGGGGAGATTTCCTGCCTGTACTTCTTGGTTTTTCAGGAGGTATTCTACAATTCACAATTACTTAGTAAACCTTTTTCCTAGAATTAATTTTTTTTTCTTTTTCGGTCATCAAATAAATTAGTCATTGTGGAATAATAACATCCATTTCCCCGTCATTCACGTAGAATAACACTTAAACCACCATTACCACTAGAATCCTTTTTTGGTCGTCGAAGGAGACATCGTTCTACAGAAACTAGTACTGTAAGTACCTCTAGTGTGACATCATCCTCACATATACCAGATTCATCTCAAGTTTTTTCTACAAATCATGGCTCATCTACTATTTTAGAGATGGAGTATTCACAGCTACCTATGGTCATGATCCATCCAATCAGTGAGAGCATACCTCCGGAACTTGATATTGTTCAATTGGAAGTTGATCCAGATACTGACATTATGTTACTAGAACATATGAATCTCGAAGTCGAACAACTGGAAGCTATTCCTGTATCAGTCTCCCAACAATATATTTTAGTCATTGAGTCTCCCATATTGTGCAGTCAACCACCTGAGATATACTTCGAGCCTGGCGGCGAAATCCTTCCACCTGGTTTGATTTCAAAAATTCCACAAGACTAAACACCTTCGACTCTAAATAATTTTTTATTGGACCTTTATCTTTACAATAATTTTCCTCAATCACCTCACACTACTTTCTTTGATCCTGTGTCTATTAGAGTTCCCGTAGATCCTGTAGGGTATACATTGGGTCATATAACCATGCCTGAGCCAACATCTTCAGCTATACCATCTATTCCAGTTGTGACAACACCTGCTCATGCTACCCCTGTCGATGTTCATAACATCACCAAAGTCACATTTGTATGGTGGCCCTTCCGTCCCACCTGGTTACCAATCTTTATTTTGAACCTTCTCTGCTCCATCCTCAAACCCATTGACTTCGCCAATGCCATCATCTGGTATCCTATATGGTAAATCTCTAATGAGTACTGAACAACTTGATCCTTTATATACATCATCAGGGAAATATCAAGCTGGTCCATTTGGGTATATTCCATCCTGTACAATTTCGACTAGAATCCCAACATTTGGAAAACAATATTTCCCACCTTATTATGCTCCTCATGCTGGGGGAAACCTATGGTCACCCATTTTTACAATACTCCATCGTTATTTGGTCATCCTAATGTCAGAATGACTATTTGTGAGTGGAATCCCACTCTACCCATCCAACCACAAACAATTGTACAATCATATCAATAAGTTCAACCTGTTGCACCCACATATACTCCACTTGTTAATACATCCTTACCTCTGTTACAGGCTCAAAGTGTTGCACCTCAACCATCTCAAGCAGGTCCTTCAACCCAATACCCTCAAGTATTGGGCCCTCAGACTCCAACTCCTTTAGCTGGTTTACAAAAACCTCCTGTTTCTGGAATTATTTATTCACAAGCTGGACTAACATATTATGGGATGTCACAGCCTCAACCGGATTTTACTTAATCACAACTGAATCCAAGATATTCTAGTTTGGTGTTGAGCATTGGAAAAGTTATGGATTCACCATGTATTTTCTCATCTTTCTCCTTTGAATATAATTCTTTTTATTCTAGAAAGATGATTTATTGGAGGATTATGATAGAATTGCAAAGACTCGTGTTTATTGTGAAAATTAACTAAAAATTTCCTTTTGTTCTAGAAATAGGAAACAAATGAAGTGAACCATCATTCGAGAGGCAGAGCTAAAACAGGAGTAACCATTGTTCCTCTAGAGAAGGACCATATCCAGACAATAAGAAGGAAATCATAACATATAACTAAAGGAAGACAGGGAACAACACGGCTACAGCCTAAGAAGACCAAGTGCTAGCTAAAAAGATAAAATGAGCGAATCCCTCAGGATATTTTGATCCTTAGGGATCACTGTTCAATATTATCGTTGTTTCTTGTCTTATGCGTCGAATTGTTATAAAAGGCAGTGCCTTTAGAAATCGAGGACGGGGAAAAATGATTTATGATTAAACACTCCTTTTATAACTTTGTAATTTATTAACTCTCGTGATCAGAGAGCGACTGTTGTAAATGCTATTTATGTCAGATTAATACAATATCTTGTTGTCGTTCCATTTCTTAACTCTGGAGTAGAGCCCAGCGGTGTTTCACTGGTGGTTAAGGGCCTGGCCCTGGTGGATTGATCTGCTATTTGTATCATTACTTTTTAGTTATCGTTGTGTGATAGTTTGTATTTGTTTTCGTTACATTTTGTAAGTTAATTGGTTTATTGTTTAATTGCTTATTGATATCGATGTGTTACATTGATGAATTGCATTTATGTTCTATTCTAACAAGAATCTTCATTCTTGTATCATTTATCTTCTTATGTTTTAACATGGCCTTGTTGTTCACTATTTGATGTTCTATTTCAGTTGTTGTTCCATTTGTTGTTTCGTGTTCATTTCAGGGTGTTGATCAAGAGAGTTTTTGTCGACAGGATTTGCTACTTAATAGGATTTGTTGTTTAATATAATTTTCTATTTGATTCCATTAGTTATAATTTGTTGTTCAGATCCATTAAATAGAATTTGTTGTTCAATTCTTCTAGTTACAGTTTGCTGTTCATTTACATTGCTGTCCACTTCCAGGTTTGCTGTTCATTTTAGATTAATTAGTTTACATATTGCAAAAGGTTTGGTTTTAAGAGTTTGCCTAGTTTACTTTCATTAGCAGCTTTTAGTTTAATTTATATTTCCTTTTAATTTCTTTAAGATGGGATTATCAACTGTAAATAATATTGGTTATTTCTACCTACACTCTCAGATTGATTGTCTTGTTCCTGTTTGATTTCAATTCCATCAGTTTCTAAAGGAAAGAGTTATCATTACTGCATCCTTGAATGATGTTTTCTGAATGAATGATTGAATTTTCAAGCATTTAAGTTCATGTCATTATAGTTAGATTTCTTTTCCAAGCATCTATTTACTCTTGTATTTAGAACAATATACTACATATTTCAAATCATTACTCTTAGATTGAATTGCAGCCTCATACTGAGTACACTCTTGAAACAAAAAGTCATTCCTGGATTGATAACTAATGTAGGATAAATAGGCGTTAAAAAGACACCTTTTATACCTCAAAATTTTGGCGTCGTTGCCAGGGAGAGTGTATCCATTTACAGAGAGTGATGCATATTTGATTTTTTTTCTTCTAGCGAAGAATTGGGTATTAAAAACGGAAGGTAAGAACCTGCGTACTAAGAAAGAAACATACTTTTTCACTAGCCCGCTTCACAGTAGAATTGGGTAAAAATTTTAGGTAGGAATGAATGCTTGTACTTTTGAATGAATAGAAAAGATAAACAAAACAAAATTCCTCCTAAACCTGAAAAACCAAAGGGACCGGTGACCCTTGGGTGAACAAATTTCATTGACGAAATCCTTAAGAAAACGGAATCTTGGCCATCAGCAAGACCTAGGAAAGTTATTTCTAGACAACCTACTAGCTCCCTTCAAGCCATAGAATCACCATTTGTAGCATTTGCTGAGGTACATAGTCAAACAAAAGGAATTGAGAAATATTCCCAAGAAATTGAGAATTCTCGCTTAATTTCTATGCAAGAAGGGAAATCTAGTAATCTCCACGAAGGAGGAGGAGAAACAAGGAAAAAAGAAGAGCCAAAATCTCCCCTTGAAGTGATCCAAATAGTGAGAAGCCTAGATAAGGGAAGTGTTGTCAACATCATTCAAAACAAAGCTAAAGGACCTGAATCTCCATAGATAGTAGGCCATTAAGGAACACTTATTATTCCAGATCAAGGGAGTGTTGTTAAGGTCATTACTATTCCTTCTAGGCAGCCTAGGAATTCCCTTGAAATCCTAGAAGGATATTGGCACATATTCAATCAAATGGCCTAGAACCAAAACCAGCAAACACCTCAACAAACTTCCACACTGCGATATCCCATTGTGGACACTGCAGTTAATGCACCTATGAAGGCCATTCCTCTTTAGCATATTCCTACATTCCATGGCTTCACATTGGAATATCTAGATGAATTTCTGTTTGAATTCGATGTATTATGCAGGGGGTATGACTATACCACCGATCCCCAAAAATTAAAATTATTTCCTTCCACTTTAAAAGGAGCATCTTTATGATGGTTTATGGGGTTAGGTGGAGGTTCTATAAATGATTGGGATCAGATGAAAGCTATGTTTCTAAAGAAATATCAGGATTATTGTAGGTCCAAGGAATTAAAAGACAAAATATTTTAGATGACAACAAAACCTAATGAAACACTTGAGGAATATGTAGAATGCTTTCAATACAACCTCCAGAGATCACCTTATGCATATTTACCCTTACTTGATAATGTGTTGAAAACTACATTACTTAAAGGGATGAAGGAACAATGGGTTGAAACATTAAACATTATGGGAAAAGGTGATATATATCAGGAAAATATTGCTGACATTATTGATTTATGTATCAGGAGTTCGAGAGGTAGCGCAAGGCTAAAGTCAGCAGAATGTGATATGATTACAAGATATAGTAATATCTCTGGTGAAAGTATAACCCGCACAGAAATTGGAAATCTACTAGAAGATTTTAAAATGGATATTCTAAGGACTCTGACAACGCAGTTTGACATTATGCAAGCCAAAAAAAAGCAAGCAGAAGTAGAACAAAATATGGCAATATTCTACCCTAAATGCAGAAAGAAACACAGCCATAAAGAGTGCCCATTGGATATAGTCAAATTTTGTGCTATCTGCACAAAAGATCACTCCACAGAAGGTTGTCCCTCACTCCCTGGATTGAAAGAAGTTTACAAGGAGGCGGAAGAAAAATTAGAATTTCTATGCCTACTCAATCAGTGCTGACAATGGCAGCCACGACAAACAGGTATGCCAATTGATCCATCCTCTTATTTTCAGTTTCCTCAGTGTAATGCTCAACAATATAATGGAATGTGGCAAAATCAGCCACCTTTCCCCAATTGGTCACAAAATTCATTCCCTACATCACCATGGCCAAATCAAATAAATCAAACCAATTGGCTAAACTTTCCTTATTGTCCACCATTTTGGAAAAACAATGCTTATCCAACACAATGGTCCCCCTCCACCTCATAGAGTTAGACCTGGCAAACAAACTAGCAAAGACCTACAAATCAACGAGCTGGAACAATCCCTCTTCCTCAACCTACACTGCCAGCCCCCTATACATTGTCACAAAATCCCCAGACCAGCTTAAGACCACAAATCCTGACCCAACCCAACCCAAACCCCAATAATAGGCCAATTCAGTCTGTTCAAATAATGGAACCACTAGAACTAGAAACTAAACTGAGGGAGTGTAATGACCTTAAACTAAGATCTGGGCACATAGTAGAAACAGAGGGAGACAAAAATGTTCAAGTTGAAGACCCGTTACCCACAGAAAAAATAGTGCACAAGGAGAATGTGGTTAAAAAAAAACTCGGGAATAAGAAACCACATCTTCTCCACCATTCCTAGAACGATTAATCATACCTCGCCCAATAGAATATCCTGATTTTGATCTTTTGGGAGAATTAAAAAATTTGTGTATAAAAATCCCTCTCCTCCAAGCTATCCAAGAAATCCCTATTTATGCAAAAACCATCAAAGACTATGTATAAGGAAGCCCAAGAGGAGAACAACAACTAACCAAACTGTCCAAGTAGTCGGCAATCTATCTGATTTATTATCAGGAATGGAAACACCTATAAAGTATGAGGACCCAAGAAATCCTATAGTGATGGTACAAATAAATGGGCAATCATTTCCAAATGCCTTAGTTGATTTGGGAGCTTAAATTAATATCCTAACAACCACCACTTGTAAAAAACTTGGCATTACATCATTAGATCCAACAACAATATTATTAGAATTAGATGACCGATCGGTTGTCAAACTAGAAGATACATTACATGATGTAATGGTATTAGTAGATTCCTAGGAGTACCCTGCTGACTTCCTACTTATCAACCCCAAAAACTGGCTAGATGGAAACCATCTGATCCTAGGTAGACCTTGGTTGGCAACTATCGATGCTTACATTCGCTGCCAACAAGGAAACATGACTATAACAAGGGGAAACTATGTCAAGAATTTAGCTTTATATCCCCCAACCCAACCAAACCTATCGATAATCAAAACAAGGAAACAACCTGTATTATATCTCATGGAAAATATTAGATCGCCACTAACCATAGAAGATGCCCTCGACTTTAAATACCAAACAGAGGATGACATTATTAACAGTTTCATCAATAAACCAAAAATCAGATCCCATTTGCAATGTCATAGGATCAAGGCAACATTTGATATTCAAGAAGAATAAGATCCACTGAAATACATTCATGATCAATCAATACCAACTATTACTATATAAAATAGAAATTTTTTATAAATTGAACCAAGAAAAACTCTAAACATTAGCAAAAATCTAACTGCTGAACAAGAAAAGAAGACGGTCCAATTACTACAAAAATATAAGGGAGCCTTTGCATGGGATTATCCAGACATGAAGGGAATTAACCTCCAGTTATGTATGCACCACATCTATACAGAAAAATATGCCAGACCCATCCGCCAACCCCAACGAATATTAAACCCTCATCTTAAAGATATTGTGAAAGCTGAATTACAAAAGTTGTTGGATGTCAATTTTATTTACCCAATATCTGAAAGCAAGTGGGTCGCTCCATTAGTAGTGGTGCCAAAGAAGAACGGAAAGTGGAGGATATGTGTTGACTACCGAGAACTAAACAAAGCAACCCAGAAATACGACTTTCCCCTTCCCTTCGTTGACCAGGTACTAGATACATTGGCAGGAAAGAAATTATTTTATTTCCTAGATGGCTTCAGTGGATACAATCAAATTCATATTTCCCCTGAAGACTAAGACAAAACCACTTTTATGTGCCCTTGCGGGACATTTTCCTATCGATTTTTACCCTTTGGCCTATGCAATGCCCCTGCTACATTTTAGAGGGCCATTCTCAGCATCTTTTCAGATTTAATAAATGAAGGGCTCGAAGTATACATGGATCACTTCACACCTTACAGAGATGATTTTGAGCCAGCATTAGAAAACTTGGAAAAAGTGTTGCAAAGATGTTTTGACACTAGGCTTTTATTAAGCCATGAAAAGTGTCACATGATGATGACCAAGGGAATCATCGTAGGTCATTAGATTTTAGTAGCTAGAATATAGGTAGATCCAGCTAAAATTCAGATAATTTTGTTAGTACCTACTCCTACCACACAAAGAGGTACATAGATTTCTTGGATTTTCTGGTTATTATAGAAGATTTATAGAACATTATTCTCGAGTAGCTACACCTTTATATTCAATAATAGGGAATGTTTATTTTAAATGGATAGATAAATGTGACCATGCTTTTGAGGATCTCAAAAATCTTCTATCAATAGCCCTAGTGCTAAGGGGCCCAAATTGGGATTTTCCATTCCAAATTTCATCTGATGCCTCAGACACAGCTATCGGAGTAGTTCTTGGGTAGGAAGAGGATAAGAAACCATATGCAATCTATTATATTAGCAAAAATATATCTCCTGCTGAATTGAACTATACTGTGACCAAGAAAGAATTTTTAGCTGTGATACATGCTGTAAATAAATTTAGACATTATATAACTGGGCATCCTGTAGTTTTATATACATATCACTTTGCCATAAAATTTTTAGCAAATAAACCTGTTACAAATGGTAGAGTAACAAGATGGTTGATTTTATTGCAGGAATTCAATATAACAATAAAAGATCGACCTGGGAAAGAGAACCCTATAGCTGATTTCCTATCACGAATGCCAAAATCAACAGATGCATCAATAGTCAAAGATCACTTCCCAGATGAGCATTTATTCATCGTTACTGCTAGAACCCCATGATATGCTGATATTGCAAATTATTTAGCAATAGGTAAATTACCTAAGCATCTAATGCCCAATGAACTAAAACATATAGTACAGCGTAGCACCCGATTCTCTTGGATTGGGGGCTACCTGTTTCATACAGGATTAGATATGCACATCAGGAGATGCATCCGAGAGGATGAAATATTTGATATTCTGAAAGCATGACATGATGGGAAGTGTGATGGAGATTTTGCAGATCGTAGGACTGGCCACAATGTTTTACAGACAGGCTATTACTAGCATACAATTTTTAAAGACGCTAAAAAATTCGTACAGGCTTGTAATAGTTGTCAAAGGGCGGGTCGCCCTGGATAGTCCGACGAAATTCTTTTGAACCCACAGTTAGTAATCGAGCCATTTGAATGCTGGGCACTTGACTTTGTTGGTCCTATTAACCCACCATAAAATCATAAAATATACATCCAAGTCGCAACAGAGTATGTTACTAAATGGGTTGAAGAAGAGGCACTTTCGAGAGCTATAAAAGACTCTGTAATACAATTCCTTTTCCAAATATTTGTCTGATACAACCTCCCAAGGGACATAATTACAGATGGAGGACCGTAATTTATAGGTAATAAAATCGCTGCAACATTAGAAAATTACCATATTCAACACAAAATTACAACTCCATACCACCCACAGGAAAATGGCCAGGTAGAGAGCACGAATAAAGTGATCAAATCTATACTGACAAAAATAGTTGCATCACACAAATGTGACTGGGCTTATAGATTTCCAGGAGCCTTGTGGGCATATCAAACAACATGGAGAAGTACCACGGGGTATTCGCCATATAAATTGGTATTTGGAAAAGAACCCATCTTTCCAATAGATTTTGAAATTCAGACATTAAGAACAGCCCAGGAGGTGGGTTTAGATTTAAATGAAGCCTAGGTCAGAAGATTATAGCAAATCAATGAGTTAGATGAAATTAGGTTCTCTACTCTTTAGCACACTGCATTAATTCAACAGCAGAGAGAAAAATGGCACGACATCCTCATCAAAGAGAAAATCTTCCACGAAGGGGATTGGGCACTCATATATGACTCTAGGTTTTAGGATTTCCCAGGAAAACTCCAGACACGATGGCTTGGACCCTATGAGATACAAAAAGTGCATGATAATAGCACCATCACATTAACCACCATTGATGGATCTGGACATTCATTCAAAGTAAACGGTCATCGAGTACTACTTTACCATAAACCACTTAATCAGGAGTCCTTTTACCAGCAATTACGGGAAGATTCTACCATGCAGATTCTAGCTGAGGGAGACAACTCCTCCTCAGCACCCATTCACTGAATAATTTCTTTCATTTTGAAACTTGTACATAAAGCTTTTCTCTTTATCTTTCTTTTTTTTGTACATATTTTATTTCTTAAGCTGTTCCTTTTTAAGGAGCAAGAGAATTTTCTCTCAAGAAACAACGTGTTGAGTGTTTCTTTTTGTTGTTCCTTTCAAAAGGAACAACAGTTTTTTGCTGCATTTTTTTTGTTGTTCCTTTTCAAAGGAACAACAGTTTTTTTTGTTCCTTTCAAAAGGAACAGTAGTTTTTGCCCTGAGTTTTTTTTGTTCCTTTCCAAATGAACAACAATTTTTTCCGCCTGTTTTTGCTGTTCCTTCCCAAAGGAACAACATTTCCACTAATTATTTTTATTGTTCCTTTCAAAAGGAACAACATTTTCGCAGATTGTTTTTGTTGTTCCTTCCCAAAGGAACAACACTTTTTTGAGTGCATTTTTCTTATTTTAGAACAGCATTTTGTGAATTCTTCATGACTCTCTTAAAGGCAAACATATAATTTATGCAAGGATACACGGATTAAAGGTTACTGGAATCAGCAAATCAAGAGAAATTGTCATTTTTAAGAAATTGTTTTGTAGTGATAAGAAAAAGGAAAGGACACAACTATCTATATCACTTTGTTGTCTTTATTTTCACTAAAATTAATATGATCGATTATCTTTATCATTTTGGTTCTTCCCTAAATTCTCATAACTCTCTTTGATTTTTATTTATTGAATAAGAATAAGGGAATACTTTCTCTATTGAGATGTTCAGAATTCTTCCACCATCCCTAATCTTAAGGAGTGTTGAGCCATCCTCTATATATAATTAGGGAAGTGCTATATGAAAAAAATGAAAGAAAAGAAAAATCTCTATATAATTACTAATAATTCTATGATATGGCAGATGGAGGATAGGGGGTCTCATCAAGAGCCAGCCTACCATGATGATAAGGAAGAAGTGAAGTGGCATTCCCATGATGGCCACCACACCAGGGATATGATCCAATGGAACTCAAAAAAATCATAAAAAGTCCTTGGAATAGGAGGTCTCATCACAAGCCGACCTGTCCACCTTTCACTCCTTCCTGGTGAATGGCATTGTGAAACATCTGGTTCCCAAGCCAGCACAGTGGCCTCCATCATGACGTCACAACAACACTTCCTTAGGCATAAATAAAGGATAATGGTTCCAAGGGTGAAAAAGCAACTTTGTCAAGGTTATAGACACCTGTGGGCAATAGAGCTCTGCTAATGGTATTGGAGTCACACTTTTCAAATCAATAGTAATGATAAACCCTTTTCTTATATCTCTATCTAATATCAAATGAGAGTATGCTCCTAAATCCTTTGTTTTTAACCTATTATGCATGAAATCTATTTATAAATCTATCACAATAGTTTATGTGGGTAATGACCACATAAGTACTTGTTTTCACATCAGCTGTCCCTTTCCCTTATCCTCGAATCATTACATAAACGTTTCTATATCTATTTACAATTTAATAATATGCATTGATTTTAGTAATGCAATAATTTGATTGATCGTATCATAAGTATGTATGCTTTTTTACTGCTATACAACTTTTGTGTAGTATCTTGCTCTTCTATTCGATGGTCAAGGATGACCTATCATCCTTTAGGGGGGGCATGGATGCATTTTAATGCCTGCATACGGGTCAAATCCCTATATTTTATGCCTGCATGCGGGTCAAATCCCTATATTCTTGATAATAATGAAATCTTAACGGTATTTTTCCCATATACTGTGCTGTGTTGTTCCATTACATTACTATGCATTTGTGAAGAATTAACAGTGTGCATATAGAATGGGAGGACGACCAATTCGTAGTGAGCCACAGGTGCTAGATATTTCTAATGCTGCACGGGGAATTCTGGAGAGAATAGGGTGGATTACCTACCTCACAAGACTGCAACAACCTCATGAAATGGTAGCCATTGAATTTTTACAGAATCTGCAGGAAGGTTACTCCATGGTTAGAGGTAGGCAGATAGTAGTAACAGACTCAATAATCGACGAGGTGTCTGGTCTACCAACGGAAGGAACCATATGGACCCATAAGAAAGTGAGGCTTCAAGAAGCCATGAACATTTTCTGAGATGAAGGGCAGACCCTGGTCGTCAAAGGGAAAGGATTTCAACCGACGACGTTGGGAGAGCCATGGATAGAATTGGAAAAATTAGTATAGGGCTACATAACATGAGATGGAAGAAAATATGTGGTAAGACCTTGCCACATTAAGTTATTAGCAGTATTAAAGAAAAAATGTACTGTAAACCTGCCTGCATATTTAAATATATTATTGCATGATGCCGCCCGAAGTATAAGAAAGTCTTGTCATATAGACATGGTGGTAAGCCACCATTGCTTAATCAGATTGATAATGAGTTACAGTCTTGCCCAACAGTAGACTAGTTGGGAAGAACTAATATTCTTAATTGATGGAGGAATAGCCCTTCCTACCCTAAAATGCAAAAGAATTACTAGCACAATAACAGAACCATCAAAACGTAGACAATCCTCCAGGTCAAGGAGAAGTATGGGAATGATAGAAGGTTTTCAGGGTAGCAGTAGCCAACCCCTAGAATTGCCCATTTCAGAATATGAACAACCCCCATAACTCGAAGAAGGAAGTCACCACACTGATGAAGAAGAAGTAAATGAGGAAGAAGAAGAGAGTTACCACACTAGTGAAGAAGAAGAGAGTCACCACACCAGTGGAGAAGAAGAAATTCACCCTACCAGTGCAAAAGAAGGAATTTATCACACCTGTGAAGAGGAAGGAAGAAATGAAGATGAAATAGAGGGAGCATAACCTCCCAAAACCACCATTACAAGTCCTCCTCAAAGCCCATTGCAGGAGGACCAATTGGCCCAAATTTTTGCCAACATGAGCGAATACATACAATGCCATGGCCCACTGAACTTCAAAATTGAGATAAACCAATTGCAGGAATAAGCTGTTACTGGTAAAAATACGGCCGAGAGAATACCGATGAAGTAGAAGAAGAAAACCCTCAGGTAACAGCAGAACCAGCTGGGGTTACTTCCCTTGAGAAATGCGGCTAGGAAGGTGTGAACACTGAAGAAGTGTTCCAAACAGAAGACCCTCAGGGAACAGCAGAACCAGTTAAGGTTACTACCCCTGAAGAACGTAGCAAGGAGCATATGAACACTAAAGAAGTATTCCAAGCAGAAAATAGAGAAGCAAGCATGAGTGAAGGAATGGATACTGAAAAGCAAACCCTACCCGAGCAATTGAGTACATAAAAAGGGATAGCCGTTCCTCCCAGGATGAAAAAGAAAATAACTAAACTTGAGAAGTTGCGGAGGGAATGAAGAAAGCTTCAAAAGCTAGTAGAAAAACTTAGACAGAGTATTAGGGTTTTCAAAATGAATACAACCCCCAAAAAAACCCCAAAATAGAGGAACATAGCCACCAAACGAACCCTAAAGAAAAGGAAATTAGCCACCAAAGAGAAGCCCCAGATTGTAGAGACTGTGGAAACCCAAGCTGAGCCCAATCAAGAAGACATGGAACATCAGGCAGTGGTTCCAGACGTAGCTGCCTCAACTGAAATTTCATGGGCCTGCAGTAAATTTTTTTTTATTGACCCTAATATAGCAGAACTCCAAAAGGAGCTAGCACAAGCTCAACAGGAAAGAGAAAATCTTGAGGAAGAGACTATCCCCAAAAAGAAATATCAACAGTTACAACAACAACTAAAGGAGATCAGTGCATCAGAGGCTGAAGCCTATGATAAGTGTTGGAAGGTAGAAGAAAAAGCTGAAAAGGTAAGGAATGAATTAAAAATGGCCTGGAATCAAATGGATACTCTCTGCTCCTTATACACATATGTTCTAGCATGTAGATTCCCTGCTAGGAATTATGCTTTGTTTTTATTAGTAAGATATTTACAGTTGAAAATTAAAGCAGTTAGGGCAGGAAATTCTATAGAATTAAACACTATAGATGATTTTGTAAAATGCTGCAAACTCTATGGGGTTAAAGTCCAACTTTTGCTATGTGAGTTATATTTTCATAATCTTATATTGGAGAATGACATTGAGATAAATCCCAGCCCTTTTGTGGGTGACATCCAACATCAAACATTTATTTCATTTTCTTTCAATTAGTTGAAATGGCTCAAGGCCTATAATACTTTCCAAAGGCAGGAAAATGGGTTAGACCTTTGGGTTAGGAGTGAACCAAAACACCCATTACAACTATGGGCTAGGCAGAAGAGTCTAATGACAAAGGAGGGTGTGATCCAAACATTGGGACCCGTCCATAAAGTAATTGTCTTGGATGGGGTAGAATATTTTATATCTATCAGAAACCAGGCCTATATAGTAGCTAAAGTCCGATGGAATATTTCCAATCAGAATATTCAAGGAAGAGAGCCATTTAATTATAGAAATTTTGGATTAGTTGTTGATCGCTTGCTTCTCTATAGTAACTTCATCTTGATGGAAGGCCCATTCTAGCTAGGTTTTAGGTTTCGAAGTCCCATTATATGGTATCCTGCAACAGACTATAAAGACATTTATGAGTTACCTGAACAACAGACAGGGCACATCTTTGAAGCTTTATCTGCAAACCATGGTTTTAGACCTCTTAATGAAAAACCTTCTCGTGCCTATTCTCTAACTGATTTACATGTAAACTATGGTTTTCATGAAGGCATGAAAAAGGGTAAGTAGAGGGGTGTGTTGAGGATTGGAAAAGGTATGGATTCACCATGTATTTTCTCATATTTTTCCTTTAAACATAATTTTTTTTATTCTAGAAAGAGGATTTATTGGAGGATTATGATAGAATTGCAAAGACTCGTGTTTATTGTGAAAATTGACTAAAAATTGCCTTTTGTTCTAAAAACAGGAAACAAATGAAGTAAACCATCATTCGAGAGGCAGAGCTAAAATAGGAGTAACCGTTGTTCCTCTAGAGAAGGATCGTATCCAAACAATAAGAAGGAAATCAGAACATATAGCTAAAGGAAGACAGGGAATAGCACGACTACAGCCTAATAAGACCAAGCGCTAGCTAAAAAGAGAAAAGGAGCGAATCCGTCAGGATCTTTCAATCCTGAGGGATCGCTGTTTAATCTTTTCGTTTTTTCTTGTCTTATCCATCGAATTGTTATAAAAGGAAGTGCCTTTAGAAATTGAGGACGGGGAAAAATGATTTATGATTAAACACTCCTTTTGTAACTCTATAATTTATTAACTCTCGTGATCAAAGAGCGACTGTTGTAAACGCTATTTATGTCCGATTAATACAAGATCTTGTTTCCATTCCATTTCTTAACTCTGGAGTAAAGCCCAGCAGCATTTCACTGGTGGTTAAGGGCCCGACCCTAGAGGATCGATCTTTTGTTTGTATCATTAATTTTTAGTTATCGTTGTGTGATAGTTTGTATTTGTTTTCATTACAGTTTTTAAGTTAATTGGTTTACTATTTAATTGCTTATTGATATTGGTGTGTTACATTGATGAATTGCATTGTTGTTCTGTTCTAACAAGAATCTTCATTCATGTATCATTTATCTTGTCATGTTTTAACAGAGCCTTGCTGTTCAGTATTTGATGTTCTATTTCAGTTGTTGTTCCATTTTCTATTTCATGTTCATTTCAGGGTGTTGATCAAGAGAGTTGCTGTCGACATGATTTGCTGCTTAATAGGATTTGATGTTTAATAGAATTTGCTATTTGATTCCATTAGTTAGAATTTTCTGTTCATATCCATTAAATAGAATATGTTGTTCATTTATTCTAGTTATAGTTTGCTATTCATTTACATTGCTGTCCAATTCCAGGTTTTTTGTTCATGTCAGATTAATTAGTTTACAGATTGCAAAAGGTTTGGTTTTGAGAGTTTGCCTAGTTTACTTTCATTAGCAGCTTTTAGTTTAATTTCTATTTCCTTTTAATTTCTTTAAGACATTATTATCAACTGTAAGGAATATTGGTTTTTTTCTACCTACATTCTTAGATTGATTTTCTTGTTCCCGTTTTATTTCAATTCCATTAGTTTCTAAAGGAAAGAGTTATCATTACTGCATCCTTGACTAATGTTTGTTGAATGAATGATTGAATTTTCAAGCATTTAAGTTCATGTCATTGTAGTTAGATTTCTTTTCCAAGCATCCATTTACTCTTGTATTTAGAACACTATACTACATATTGCAAAGCATTACTCTTAGATTGAATTGCAGCCTCAGACTGAGTACACTCTTGAAACAAAAAGTCGTTCCTGGATTGATAATTAATGTAGGATAAATAGGCGTTAAAAAGATACCTTTTATACCTAAAAATTTGGGTTGTAATATTATTGGATGGACACCTTGGTAGCCACAAGCACAAATGAAACAACCCTCATTTCAACAAGTAGCGTACCCAGGTTTTGGTCAACAGAATCCTCAAGCGTGTTCTTATCAAAACAACCCCTATCTAGGTTACTAGCAATAGATTCCTTATACTAGTGCTCAAAGGCCTATTTCCCAAGAAATTCCATCAGACCTTGGATATTCTCAACCTGACTTAAATCGACAATAGCCTTTTTTTGCAACTTTAGAATTACCTGATTTAAATTGGCTTACAAATGATCCAATTGTTGGGTGTTGAGCCTGATTTTCATCTTGATTCAGAGATCCTTGTTTTAGCTGGATGTATACCCCAGGAATACTATACACCCCTGTAGTGGGGTGGTGCAGTGTGGACTTGTCCCCCCCGCGGGGTCAGGGGGGGCTGACCCCCTGGCTGGGGGGGTCCAAGGGCCAGTAGTCCCCCGGCGGGGGTTTCAGAGGCAGCGCCCCCGAAGCTAAAAACAGATGTAAAATTGCCTTGTAAAAGTATAGTAATTTCTAGTCAATCTAGGCCATTCATTAGGCGGATGATCTTACAGTAGAAGTTATGTTTAGTTTAGGGTTATTTTCCCTAGAAGGCAACTCCTCGCTTTGTCTGAGGGTATTGTATTGCGGATGTGTATTGTATGTGTATTCTCAGAGCGAGAAACAGATAGGGAAACTGTGAGAGAGAACAAAGGATATTACAACAGATCTACTGTAGGTTGTGTCTCTTCATTTTGCTGGATAATATAGAGGAAGGATTGGATGTTTGGGTGGACGTAGCCCAAACTGGGTGAAGCACATATATTTGTGTCTCTCTGGTTTTATGTGTTTTGTTTGCTTGTGTTTTCCGTATATTTTATGTGTCGCATTGCTCTGTGATATATAATTTTTTAACACCATTCAACTATG
The DNA here is from genome assembly GCA_034641835.2 of Pinus albicaulis. Taxonomy (NCBI): domain Eukaryota; kingdom Viridiplantae; phylum Streptophyta; class Pinopsida; order Pinales; family Pinaceae; genus Pinus; species Pinus albicaulis. Next base: position 658,644,025 of record CM076582.1, on the reverse strand, counting down.
CTCCTTGGTGTCCAGTGATACCTCATAAATTACCCTCGGATATTCCTAAGTTCAATGGAAACCCTAGATAGGACCCATCGATGCATGTTATGACTTATCATTTTTGGTTTTCATCCAACTCCTTAAATGATGACTCTGTTTGACTATGTATTTGTAGGAATTTACAGGGTAAGTTCCTTAGATCAAGAACCAAAGTTCACCGCTCAAAAATAGATTACAAATCAGTACACCAATATAATCACGTGGTTAAAATCCTCAAAGAGGGAAACAATCCACGCCTTGAGCCAATGCGGCCACTTCAGGGAATTTTTTGATATAAAAATAAAAGTTACATATGTTTCTCTCATAAACGATTACCGGAAAAATGACCCTCCATGCTCTTTAAATAGAGATAATGGACCAATCGGGTGTCAAGCCACAGATCAAGTGTTGTTAATAACGAGGTGAGAGATAACCGTGAATCACTACAAATCATGACCATCGGATTATAAGTTACAAATGTACATGGTAAAGAAACACACTTTACCTAACTCTACACTAGACTAAGTTATTCTTAACTATTTCCTATGTGTCGGAATATCCTAACATCCCCCCTTAAGAACAACTTGGGATAGGATTGAAGGATTTACAAAGGTGACAGAAAAGGAACTTATTTCCTATGTGTCGAAATATCCTAACACCCCCCCTTAAGAACAAATTGGGATAGGATTGAAGGATTTACAAAAGTGACACAATAGGAGAAGGAAGGAGGAATTAGAGCCTATCCCCCCTTAATGACAACTTTCCTGAACTCCAAGCATGGATTGAAGTTTGGTAAACTTCTCTTCTGTGAGAGCCTTCATAAAGATGTCGGCTACTTGATCATTGGTCAGACAATACTGCACTTCAAGAACACGATCATGAATGAGCTTTATGATGAAGTGTATGTTGGAAAAATACTGAGAGGGGGGTGGGGGGGGGAGGGGGGGGGTGAATCAGTATTTAGGATTTACTCAGCATCTTTTTAATTTTTCAATCTTTAGTAACCCATATGCTACTTTACTTAACCAGAATCGCGTATATACGCGGATACCCTTTACTAAACTCGCGTATGCACAGAGATATTAATAAACAAACAATTCTTCACATAGATCCTTGCATGTATTCATTTATCAGATGTTTATATAGTAGTAGACATGTGCAGTAATAACAAAATGAAACATCACACAAAAACATCACACATGAACACCATGATTTTTAGGTGGAAACCCAAGTCAGGAGAAAACCACTGCTGCCGTTGTCTCAGCATTCAATATTTTATTATTGAGAAAAACTTCTTACAATCATGTACCGGTGCAGACTTATACCAGCACGCAGGCACCCACCTACAGAAGGCTACCACCTTCTCTCGTTTACCAGCCTCACTTGGAAGGGAGCTTCAACCCCCTGCTCTTGTTTACCAGTCTTACCTGGAAGGGAGCTACTACCCCCTGATATTAGCACCAGCCTCTACTGAAAAAAAGCTTCTATTATCAGACTGAAGGCTTCAACCCTCAGATCCACTGTAGACCATGTTTCATCAATTTTCAAACTGGATCCAACAGCTCCAACACAACCCTTCACTCTTCAACAAACATACTTTGCCCAATGCTAAAAACAGAACAGTGAACCCACTGAAACCAGAATATCAGAGTTAACCCAGACTTCAGAACAAACATTCAGAGACACATTCAACTTTGAGCAATCATCAGTTCAGATATGATACGCGCTTTTATTTAGATGGATCCGTGTATATACACGCCTTTACTGAAGACAACCCACGTATGCATTCGTGCAACTTTTCAAGAAAACCCTAACAGGTCATACGCTCCTTTGTTGAAATAGATCCGCGTATATATGCGCCTTCAGTGAAGAGAACCTGCGTATAGATCTATAAAAGATAAATTTTGCAGAACAGACAAGATCTATGAACTTACCCAGATTTCTTCAACTCCTTTTAAAAGATTTGCGCCAGGTCTTCATCACTTCTTTTCAGATCATCCAAGGGTTTTTCCATTTCAAGATCTAGAGATCTTTAACCTTCATTATGTTCATAGATACATTATAGAATCAGATCTATCAATTAAGAGCAAAGTTCCATCATGCAGATATACTTCAGAGTGAAGTATTCATTAAAGCCCAGACACGTGCACACCACTCTCATCCTTTGCACAATGAATTTCTTCTCTTTATATAGGTTTACCCTTTTTCAATACCATGAGCCAAAACCACATTACTTCCGATGGTATTCCTGGATAGGGTCACATAGACGAATCATTACTCAATACAATGGGTCAATACCATGGTGGTTACCCCTGGTTTTGCACTTTATGAGCACTTTTTCCCATACGCGACTTGTCACGATATTTCCCACGTGCATACGCGACTTCTCCTAGAAAAATCCACGTATGCCTTGAGACATACTCTTTTCATCATAGATCTAGCACATACAGAATTCCTTTCTTCATTACCTTCTGTACTCACTGTAGCTACATCAGATTTACATCATTTAACAGGTTTATCAAGACATATTCTATCAAGCATAACTTCATCAAGTAGGTTTCCATCCTCTTCATCAAGTGGGTTGCCATCAAGGACAACCTATTGCATCATATTGCCAACAATCTCCCCCTTTGGACTTGATGGCAAACCATGATGGTGTTTGATCACCACAACAGAATCTCCCCTTATTCAAACATCAAACACCATGTCTCTCCCCCTTTGACAACAAGGGCAAAGGGTGGATCAAAACCATCACAAAGTAATTCTCCTTCAACAAAGCACTATAGATCTGAAGTGTACTGAAGTTATCATGCTCCCCCTGAAGTCATGCTGAAAGTTCAAACATATTTTCCAATGAAGTACATGACTCTATGACCTTCCTATGACCAAGGAATCATACTTACATCAAAGATCCAACCAAGTGGATTTACATATGAGACGCAAATACCCAACCGAGAGAGTTTACACATTTTGACTCAAGTCCTTACATGACCGAATATTACAAATTTACATCATAGGTCTCATCCATGACCTTTTCATCAAATTACAAATGTGATCTTTCATGACCAATACCAAAAATATCTCAAGAGAGAGATCATATTATAGAACCAACATAATGCCAACAATGGATTATACTCAGCAAGGCCAATGCTCCCCCTGAAAGTGTGCATCCAGGCATCTTTTCTATATGACCAAGGCTCCCCCTTTGCTTGTGTATCCTGAACATGTTCAACAACAAATCATCACGGCATCTTCACCCAAAATCAGAATATAAGAGCTAAAATATCAACAGTGACTCCAAATAGCATCAGAGATACCAAACAACACTACAGCTGAGCTGAATAATGCTGACCCCAAACAAAAAATGCCAGCAACCAAACATACGCGGCTTTATGTGATTAAACTCGCGTATATACGCGACTGAATTTCAGGAAACCCGCGTATACAATTTAATCTTCTGAATTTAATCAGATCTAATCTTCTAAGAGGCAGAGACAACACCCAACTTCTGTCTGAGATATTCGAATGCTTCCCTGGGCAGAGGTTTGGTAAAGATATCAGCAGCTTGTTCTTTGGAGGGAACATACTCCAACTTCACCTTTTGTTCAAGCACTTGTTCACGTAAAAAGTGATACTTGATGGGAATGTGCTTGGTCTTTGAATTCATAACAATATTCTTTGAGATACTGATGGCACTTGTGTTATCACACATAATGGAGATAGGAGAAGTACATTTGATTTGAAAATCTCCCAAGGTTTGCATCATCCAAAGGAGTTGAGTGCAACAAGATGCAGCAGCCACATATTCTGCTTCAGCAGTAGATAAGGCAATAGAACTTTGCTTCTTACTGAACCAAGATACCAACCGAGGCCCCATATAGAATGCACCACCACTTGTGCTTTTTTGATCATCAACATTTCCAGCCCAATCTACATCAGAGTAAGCATGAAGAGTAAGATTAGCATTCTTTCGATACCATAGTCCAAAGTCTTGAGTTCCTTGCAGATATTTTAATATTCTTTTGACAGCCTGAAGATGAGACCCTTTTGGATTAGCTTGGATTCGTCCAACAATCCCAACAGCATGCATAATGTCCAGTCTAGTCCCGGTGAGATAAATTAGACTTCCTATCATTGATCTGTATTCTGGTTGATTCACCATGGGAGAATCATCATGAGAACTGAGATTGCATCCGGTTATCATTGGTGTACTTACAGGCTTGCATTCCTCCATGCCATACTTCTTCAAAATTTGCTTAAGATATTTTTCTTGTGATAGGAATATGCCATCTGTAGTTTGATTTACTTGCAAGCCAAGAAAGAATGTTAGTTCCCCAAGTAAAGACATCTCAAATTCTTGCTGCATAACAGAAGCAAATTTTTGACTCAAGGATTCTTCATTACTCCCAAAAATGATATCATCAACATATACAATCACAATCAAAAGTTTGTCATGTTCAATTTTTGTGTATAAGTTGCTATCAGTAGACCCCTTTGAAAATCCTTGTTGATGGAGATATTTGTCAAGACGATAGTACCATGCCCTTGGAGCTTGTTTGAGACCATATAGAGCCTTTTTAAGTTTACAGACAAGATTCTTATCATTTCCCAAAATGAATCCCTCTGGTTGTTCTATATAAACTTCTTCTTCAAGATCACCATTGAGGAAAGAAGATTTGACATCCATTTGATAGACTTTGATTTGTTGAGAACTTGAAAAAGCAAGAAACATTCTTATGGCTTCAAGTCTAGCTACAGGAGCAAAAGTTTCTTCAAAGTCTATACCTTCTTGTTGAGTGTACCCTTTGAAAACCAATCTGGCTTTGTTTCTTATAACATCCCCATTTTCATTTAACTTGTTCTTGAATATCCATTTGGTTCCAATGACATTTTTATCATGTGGTCTTGGTACCAATTCCCAAGTGTGATTCTTTTCAATTTGATCAAGCTCTTCATTCATGGCTTGAATCCAACATTCATCTTTGCTAGCTTGATTGAGATTTTGGGGTTCAATTGTGGACAGGAATGCCAAATAGCTAGAAGATCCCACAAGAGTCCTCCTTGTCTGTACACCTGATTCCTTGTTTCCCAAAATTTGAGATTCAGGATGATTCTTTTGAACATATCTGGATGGAGCTTTTTCTGATAAATCATCTTTAGGTTCTTCATTGGATCCACAGTCTATATCATTTCCATTTGATGTAGAAGGACAAAAATCACCATCATCTTCTTCTGTTGCTTGTTTTTATTCTTTAGGAGCTGTAGGAGACTCATCAATGACAACATCAATACATTCAACAATCTTTCGAAGCCTTTTATTGTAACATTTGTATGCTCTGCTTGTAGATGAGTAACCAAGAAGTATCCCTTCATTTGATCTAGGTTCAAAATTGCTAAGCTTTTCATCATTATTTTTGATAAAGCATTTAATTCCAAAAATTCTAAAATGCTTTACAGAGGGAGAATTACCATACCAGAGTTCATATAGAGTTTTGTCACTTTTTACCCGAACGTGAGCCTTGTTGAGAATATTTGTTGCTGTATGTGCTGCTTCTCCCCAGAACATGTCAGGAGTTCCAGAATCATCAAGCATAGCTCTAGCCATTTTTTGAATTGTTCTATTCATTCTTTTTTCTATGCCATTTTGTTGTGGAGTGCCTGCTACAGAGAACTGTCTGTTTATGCCATGTTGTTCACAGAATTCAAAGAATTCATTTGATGTATATTCTCCTCCTCGGTCAGATCTAAGACATTTGATTTTTAGATCTAATTCATTTTCAACCAGTGCTTTGAAGATCTGAAATTTCTCAAATGCTTCATCTTTGTGTTTAAGCAACCCAATCCAACACATTCTAGAGAAATCATCAATAAATAAGATATAGTATTCTTCTCCACGTGGTGAATTTTTCCTCATGGATCCACAAATGTCAGTATGAAAAAGTTCAAGAGGCCTACTTGATGATCCTTCTTTGGCATTAAATTGTACTCTGGTCTGCTTACCAAATTGGCAGGATTTGCAAATGATACTTTCTGGTAGAGTAATATTGGGAAGACCACAAACAGCTTGAAGTCTGCTTGATTTGTTGATTTGAGAGAAGCTTAGATGCCCCATCCTTCTATGCCATAGCCAATTTTCTGAAGATTTTCTCAAGTAACATTTATATTTGCAGTTATTCAATACATATAGGTTGCTTGGAGTTCTTTTCCCTTTTATAATAGCTCTACCTGTATTCATATCACGAACCGCACATTCTTTTGAACTGAAGACAACTTCTGTACCTTGATCACAAATTTGACTTACACTTAACAGGTTATGCCTTAATCCATCCACATACATGACATCATTAGCCTTCACCTTTTCTTTTAGAAACACGGACCCTTTTCCTTTAATTACAGCAGGATTATCATTTCCAAATGTAACTTTCTTTTCCTTTTCTAGAGCATTATATGAAAGGAGTTTGCTTTTGTCACCTGTCATGTGTCTTGAGCACCCACTATCAATGTACCATTGATTTTCTTCACCTTCTGCAAATAACGCTATCCCACAATTTTCAACCTGTAATTCCTTCTTTTTCCATACTTTGGAACTTGAAGGAAAATGTTGTTTTGGCTGGACTTTGCTCTTGCATTCAGATTCTTCGTGGCCAAATTTATTGCAATAAGCACATTCAACTTCGTTTTGAAGAGGAGAAAAATTGTTATAGGTGTTCTTTTTTGGTTCAATATCCATCCTTTTCTTTCTTGCTTCTCTTGTCATGATGGTTTTATATGCAACACATTGAACAGCTTTATGACCAAAATTGTGACATGAGAAACATTGTCCATTGAAGTAGAAATTTATGTGATCATGAAATCTTCTATTTGAATTTACCTGTTGATTTTTTCTTCTTTGAGAGATATCCTTGTTAGTGTTCCTTATATTGTGAAGATCATGCTTTACTTGTGAAGATTCTTTATTCACTCGTTGAGTGGCTGAATGTAGTAAACCGGTTGTAGCTGCTTTTAGATAATTTGGTGCTGAAGCCTGAGAGGATTCTCCGGTATATCCAAGACCTGTCTTAATCAGAGGAGATCGTTGAACCTTGATAATCTCATCTAAGGTTTCAGATCCTTTAGCAAATCTAAGATTTAGAGACTTTACTTTCTCAAGTTCTTTTCTTAGACTTACTACTTCACATTCTAATTTTTCATTATGTTTCTTTGCTTCTTCATTCTGCCTTTTCGGAGTCTCTATGATTATTTTACTTTCTTCCAAGCATATTTTGAGTTGATTGTTTTGATCAAGAAAATCTTTGTCATCTAGAGCATCCATAAAAGCATCCTTATCGTCTCTAGAATTATTTTCAAATGCCATGAGAAGTCTAAGTTCTTGTTCACATTCTTCCTCACTGTCAGATAACCCATCACTGTCTTCATTTGTATAGTAGCTTTTCTTAGTGCTAGATCGATTCTTATTTCTTCTTGCTACTTCTTTCTCTTTAGCAGATGTTTCTTTATAAGGACATTTTGCAGCATAATGACCAACTCTTCCACAGTTAAAACATTTGAAAGGAAGCTTACCTTTGAATCTTCCGGTTCCTGGTTGGAGTTTTCTCACAAAGTTTGCCTCATCTTCTTCTGAGATATATCCTGACCTTTCCGGTTTTTGAACTTCTTTCCCTTTTGTAGAAACTTTAAAAACAACTTCTTTGACTTTAGATGGTCCTCTTCTCCTCATTTCGTATGCAGTCAATATGCCATGAAGTTGCACCATAGTAATATTTTGAAGGTCCTGTTTTTCTTCAAGGGCAGAAACTTTTGACTCAAACTTGGTCGTTAGTGATCTCAAAATTTTCTCAACCAAAGTGGATTCGGTTGTTTTTTCTCCCAGATTTCTCATACGGTTTACAACATCATCAACACGTAAAAAGAAACCAACAATATTCTCATCACTATGCATTTTTAAATTTTCATACTCAATTCTGAGAGATTGAAGTGTTGCACTTTTTACCTTTGTATCACCTTCATAGCAAGGATGATTTTGTCCCATATCTCCTTTGCTGTATTGAGCTGCATGACTTTGACAAATTCTGCTTCAGTTAGACTTCCAGTTATCGCATTGACCGCTTTTGCATTTGATTCATAATTATTTCTTTCAGTTGGATCTATTGGTGTAGCAGCTCGATATTGATATCCTTGTTCAACAATGGCCCATATATCTGCTCCCATAGACTGAAGATAGGATCTCATCCTTATTTTCCAGAAGATTAAATTGCTTCCGTTGAAGAGCGGAGGTTTGATAGATGTTGTTCCCTCGTGATTGCTCAACCTGCTTGATCTTCCTTCTAGCGGTTAAGCCTTTTCAGAAGGACTTGCTCCGATACCAATTGTTGGAAAAATACTGAGAGGGGGGGGGGGGTGAATCAGTATTTAGGATTTACTCAACATATTTTTACTTTTTCAATCTTTAGTAACCCATACGCTACTTTACTGAACCAGACTCGCATATATACGCGGATACCCTTTACTGAACTCGTGTATGCACAGAGATATTAATAAACAAACAATTCTTCACATAGATCCTTGCATGTATTCATTTATCAAATGTTTATATAGCAATAGACATATGCAGTAATAACAGAATGAAACATCACACAAAAACATCACACATGAACACCATGATTTTTAGGTGGAAACCCAAGTCGGGAGAAAACCACCGCTGCCGTTGTCTCAGCCTTCAATATTTTATTATTGAGAAAAACTTCTTACAATCATGTACTGGTGCAGACTTATACCAGCACGCAGGCACCCACCTGCAGAAGGCTACCACCTTCTCTCGTTTACCAGCCTCACCTGGAAGGGAACTTCAACCCCCTGCTCTCATTTACCAGTATTACCTGGAAGGGAGCTACTACCCCCTGATATTAGCACCAGCCTTTGTTGACAAAAAGCTTCTATTATCAGACTGAAGGCTTCAACCCTCAGATCCACTGCAGACCACGTTTCATCAATTTTCAAACTGGATCCAACAGCTCCAACACAACCCTTCACTCTTCAACAAACATACTTTGCCCAATGCTAAAAACAGAACAGTGAACCCACTGAAACCAGAATATCAGAGTTAACCCAGACTTCAGAACAGACATTCAGAGACACATTCAACTTTGAGCAATCATCAGTTCAGATATGATACGCGCTTTTCTTTAGATGGATTCGCGTATATACGCGCCTTTACTGAAGACAACCCGCATATGCATTCGTGCAAATTTTCAAGAAAACCCTAATAGGTCATACGCTCCTTTGTTGAAATAGATCCGCATATATATGCACCTTCAGTGAAGAGAACCTCCGTATAGATCTATAAAATATAAATTTTGCAGAACAAACAAGATCTATGAACTTACCCAAATTTCTTCAACTCCTTTTAACAGATTTGTGCTAGGTCTTCATCACTTCTTTTCAGATCATCCATGGTTTTTTCCATTTCAAGATCTAGAGATCTTGAACCTTCATTATGTTCATAGATACATTAGAGAATCATATCTATCAATTAAGAGCAAAGTTCCATCATGCAGATATACTTCAGAGTGAAGTATTCATTAAAGCCCAAACATGTGCACACCACTCTCATCCTTTGCACAATTAATTTCTTCTCTTTATATAGGTTTACCCTTTTTCAATACCATGAGCCAAAACCACATTACTTCCGATGGTATTCCTGGACAGGGTCACATAGACGAATCATTACTCAATACAACGGGTCAATACCATGGTGGTTACCCCTGGTTTTTCACTTTATGAGCGCTTTTGCCCATACGCGACTTGTCACGATATTTCCCGCGTGCATACGCGACTTCTCCTATAAAAATCCGCATATGCCTTGAGACATACTCTTTTCATCATAGATCTAGCACATACTGAATTCCTTTCTTCATTACCTTCTGTACTCACTGTAGCTACATCAGATTTACATCATTTAACAGGTTTATCAAGACATATTCTATCAAGCATAACTTCATCAAGTAGGTTTCCATCCTCTTCATCAAGTGGGTTACCATCAAGGACAACATATTGCATCATATTGCCAAAAATGTATGTGGAGTTCAATGTGTTTCATACGCTGATGCTGAACTGGATCTTTACATAATTGAATGGCACTCTGATTATCACACCAAAGTGTATTTGGATGCTGCTAATGAAGACCAAATTCAGACAGGATCTGACGAAGCCACATGGATTTCTTGCTGGCTTCAACTGCACCACGATACTCTCCTTCTACTGAAGAAAGGGAGATGGCACTTTGTTTCTTACAAGACCAAGTAATAGGTCCTGAACCAAGAGTGAATACATATCTCGCAGTGGACTTCTCATCATCAGGGTCACTATCCCAATCAGAATTAGTGAAACCAATCAACAAGGGATATGCTCCTGCACTGTAATGAATCCTAAACTGAACTATACCTCGAATATATCAAAGTATTATTTTAGCTTCTTTCCAATGACTTTCATGAGGTTGGTGCATAAACCGAGCGACAAGACCAATGACAAAGGAAAGGTTAGGATGGGTATGGGTTAGATACAAAAGTTTACAAACAAGTTGACGGTATAAGGTAGCATCAACTTCAGGGGTAGTACAGTTGACTGAAAGCTTGACTCCAGACTGAAAGGGAGAAGGGGCAGGCTTACAGTCTTCCATGTGAAAATTGTGTAGAATATCACATGCATACTTGGACTGAGAGAGAGTAATGCCTTCCTTGGATTGAAAGACTTGAAGATCAAGGAAATAATGCAAGTGTCCTATGTTTTTCATTTCAAACTTATTTTTGAGGCTAGAATTCACATGGTTTATATGGTTTGGATCACTACTAGTAAGGATAACATCATCAACATAAAGAACAAGGATGGTGAAGGAATTACCCACTTTCTTGGTGTAGACAGTGTTGTCAGAATGACACCTAGAAAAGCCATTATCTAAGAGAAATCTATCCATTTTCGCATACCAAGCCCGAGGAGATTGTTTGAGACCATAGAGATACTTCCTAAGGCGACAAAAAAGACTGGAGTCTTTTTTGATAAAGCCAAGGGGTTGTTCCATGTAGATTTCTTCATGCAAATCTCCATGTAAGAAGGCGGATTTAACATCCATCTGATGGACTTTCCATTTAAAGGAGGCAACAAGGGAAATAACAAGGTGGATAGAATTCATTTTCGCAACAAGGGATAAGGTTTCAGTATATTCAATGCCTTCAACTTGTGAAAAACCTTTAGCGAAAAGACGAGCTTTATGTCTATCAACTTTTCCATCTGGTCCAAACTTTGTTTTGTAAACCTATTTGCATCTGAAAAGTTTTCTTCCTTTTGGAAGAGGAACAATATCCCAAGTATCGTTTGCCAATAAGGAACAATAATCTTTACTCATAGCTTCATCCCAATATCCATGACTCGAGGCTTATTCAAAGGTTTCTAGATCAAGTTTTTTTGGAACTTGAGCCAATAAGGAAGAGGCTCTTTCGAATTGAGAACGTGTACATCATCGATCGGCAGGGTCACCTACAAGAGAACTTGTTGCATCCCGAGTAGAGCAGACCCATCTTGGAAGCAGTGGAGTATAAGGAACAATTTCACGAGTTGGAGGAGGATTTTCATCCTCGCTGTCATCATCTGAACTAGAATGAATGATATTAAAAATAGAAGAGAGAGAGAGAGGTGGCACATAAGCCAAATCAAGGTCGCAGGCCAAAGGTGGCACACCCGCCGAACTAGGCTCGCAGGCCAATATATTTTCATCAAACTTTAAATCTCTTCTAATGATTATATTTTTGGATTTTGGTTGAAGAAGTCTATATCCTTTGACATCTTCAGAATATCCAATAAAAATACATTTTTCACTCTTAGGTTCTAAGGCATTATGTTTCACATCTAGAATATGGGCCCAAGCATCACTTCCAAAAACACGAAAGTGACTTACATCTGGTTTGATTGAGCTCCAAGCTTCTTCTAGAGTTATATTCTTTAAAACCTTAGTAGGAGTGTGATTTACTATGTAATTTTCACAGTTAATGGCTTCTGTCCAAAAATTGAGACCAAGTCCTTTAGATTGAAACATAAAATTATCCATTTCTTTTAAGGTGTGATTCTTCCTTTCAGTTACACCATTTTGTTGTGGAGTATATGGAACAGTGTTGCAATTGAATGTCATGCTCAATGCAGAAGTTGATAAATTTTTTGTTAACATATTCTCCACCATTGTCTGATATTAACTTAAGAATTTGATGTCCAGATTGTTTCTCAACAAAGGCCTTAAAGGCCAAGAACATGGTAAAAACTCCACTCTTGAGTTTTAAGAAATATACCCAATTTTTCTGGAAAAATCATCACTGAAAGTTAAGAAGTACTTGCAACCAGAGAAAGAAACAACAGGAAGTGGACCACATAAATCACTGTGCACAAGCTGCAAAGGGGCTGAAGTGTGCCAAGAGGCATGTTTTTCAAAACTATCCCAATGATGTTTTCCAAGTACACATCCGAAGCAAACTCCTTCTTGGAAAGATACCATAGGAAGGGTCGTCACCATATTTTCCTTACATAGAGTTTGAAGAGAGTGATAGTTTAAGTGACCAAATCACTCATGCCAAAGTTTGCTCACATCATCATTATGAGAAAAAAAAACCGAGGGAACAGATGATGACCCAAAGTTTTCAAACTTATACAACCTTGTGGAATCATCAGCAATGCCACTAGCTAAAATATGTTTAGGATCTTTGAGGTCCTTGATTGCAACATCATGAGCTGAGAATTCTACTATTTTCCCTTCACCTGAATGAGATTATCTAGATGAATGGTTCCAAATCCTACAACACTAAGAGATATATCATCACCAACATAAATATGTTTGGTGTTACAATCATTTAAAGAAGAAAACATGGATTTATTTTTAGCCATGTGGTAAGAAGCTCCAGAATCAATGAGCCACTCATGAGAAGGAGAAGAAGAAGATACATTTAATTCATAACTAGATCTTGAGGCTTGACAACCACAAGCATAAAGTGCATGGCCTGAAGATGAAGGTGAAGAGTGCTCCAAATTGATGTTGTACTTCTTCATTGCAGCTTCTAAGGATTCCATCTTCTTAAAAAATTTGGACTCTATATGGCCATCCCAATTGCAAAAGTTGAAATGTCTATTTGTCTTCTTCCCTTTGTTTTGATTTGCCTTATAATTTTGGTGATTTGATTTTTCAGTTTGTGGCTGAAATTTATTAGGGCCCTTGTTTGGTTTAGGACCATATTTTTTAGGATACTGCTTCTTGGGATTCTTTTGATATGGTTGTTTTTGGGCTGCTAAGGCTTTCTTAGAAGCGTTTCCAGCAGTGAGAAGACCAAGGTGTAAAAGTCTTTCTTGTTCTCCTATCAAAGAATCACAAAAGGCTTCAAAAGAGGGATTCTTGTAGGTGATTCCTGAAGAAATGATGGCTTCTCTGGTGGAATGGAAGGCGGAAAAAAATATAGAGTATGCAGGGCAAATCTTAGCAAGAATGCAATAGCTGAGGCTACCATCTTCCTTTTTGACTTTACACCCTTCTAAAAGAAGTCTAAGGGTCTTGAATTTGGACAAAAAGTCTTCAACAGAGGAGAAATTATTAGGGTCCAAAGTAAGCACCTCATTTTTAAGCTGGTGGGCCCTAATTTGATTTTGAATGCCAAAAACATTATTTAGCTTTTCTAGGGCTTTATCAGGGGTGTCAATGTCAAGGATGTGAAATCGAAGATCTTGAGCACTGGACATTCCTATCAACCCTCGTGCTTGATATTGTTTATTTTCCCATTTAGGAACTCTATTATCATCGGAAGGTTTAGTTTCTTGTAGTGTGGCTATTCTATAAAGCCCTTTACTTCTTAGTATATCTACCATGTGAGGTAGCCATTGAAAATAATTGGTGCTGTTAAGAATAACCGGGCATGCACTTTCCAATTTTTTTTTTTAACCTTAAGCTGCGAAAAGCTGAAACTAACTGCTCCAATGGAAAGATCTCAAAAAATCAGGCCGTTTGAAAAAAAATCGGCATGAAAAATGACTTCCAGAAGAAGAAGTTATGCCTTTTGAAAAATATGAGTTGTAGATGCCGAATAGTTACGGGAACGGGATGAAGTGCGGCTTTAAAAAAAAAAAATCCGCCCCTTTGAACAATTTTTTTTACAAAAAAATCTTGAGAAGGAGACTTGAACCCAAGACCTCTATTCTCATAAACTAACCCCTCACCAAGTGAGATAGTAAAAGGATCACGTTATTGTATGAAACGAGGAAGGGTTTTTTTTTTTTTTTAATCTTCGGTGTGTGTGCCTTTTCTTGCACACAAAAAAACACAAAAACCGAGCCAAAAAAAAAGAAATGCAAAGCCTTATGGAAAAATGTTAGATTTTTTTTTAGCCTTACCAGCAACTATCACTTTTTTCACTATTTCTGATTTCCCGAGATCGCACAAAGACACAGGGAAAGAGCATATGTAGCAAAAAAAATCCATTTTTCCTATTTCTAATTTTCCGAGGTCACACGCAGTGCATAGAAAAGAGCATACACAAAGAAGAAGGTATAGATCTGGAAAATAAAAAGAAACTGTAAACCGAAAAAAAAAAAGGGAAACCGAAATAAGTAGAACTGTTGACAAATATAACTGCGAAATAGATGCTTTATACCTCCAGATCTAAACTATCATAACTTGGGTAGTCGGAAACCTTTTCGCATGAAACGAAAGATGTTCCTCACTGTAACAGACGCTCCAGACACAACCGAGTAGTTATCCAAGCCAAAAAAAGGTTCATAAATAATAGATCTACAAAACGGCATTCGCATGCAGTAAAACCAGCTTCGGATTTTGATCAACAACGAACGCGGCCCTCAAAATAGCTCCGATACCATGTAGGAATTTACAGGGTAAGTTCTGTAGATCAAGAACCAAAGGTCACCACTCACAAACAGATCACAAATCAGTACACCAGTATAATCACATGGTTAAAACACTCAAAGAGGGAAACAATCCACGCCTTAAGCCAACGCGGCCACTTCAGGGAATTTATTGATATAAAAATAAAAGTTACATATGTTTCTCTCATAAATAGTTACCAGAAAAATGACCCTCCATGCTCTTTAAATAGAGATCATGGACCAATCGAGTGTTAAGCCATGGATCAAGTGTCGTTAATACCGAGGTGCGAGATAACCGTCGGATCACTACAAATCATGACCGTTGGATTATAAGTTACAAATGTACATGGTAAAGAAACACACTTTACCTAACTCTACACTAGAATAAGTTATTCTTAACTATTTTCTATGTGTCAGAATATCCTAACAGTATTTTCTAGCGTACGCCCATTAGTCTAGCCGCGAAATGGTGCATTGAGTTACCAAGAGCTTCATTTTATAATTTCACTACCATAGCTAATATATTTTGGACCCACTTCCAGTTACCCATACGATATGAAACTGGATCAGAACTCTTGACCAATTTCAAACAGACTAATGATACTCACATTTCTGATCATATTCATGAGTGGAGTCATCGTCATAGAATGGTCAAGACATTTTTTCATGATCAACTCCTTGCTGAGTGGTTCATTAAGTCCATATTATCATCTATAACTAAGGATGTGCCTAATGGTGGTGTCATCACTTAAGATCAGGCCATTTCGCATGTCCAGTACTTAGATTTGATTTATACTCATTCTGGCACGCTCTATGAGAAAATTCCCAATGCACCGCGATCTAATTTTACTGTTACACTTCCATCTAAGGACTCTCATGTCGGCGATGGTATGATCGGTACTTCACACACACATCACTCTACTGCATATTATCTTGCACCTTCTTTCAAAATTCATGTCGTGTCATGTGACATAGTAAAAAGTGACAAGCAACCCAGAAGTAATAAAAAAGGGAAATCAAAGGAAAAGAAAACTTCTACCCCGCAAGAGAGATCATCTGATCAACAAAATGGAAATAGGAAACCTGGTTACCCTTACATAATATGCAATGAGAAGAACTTTTTTCAAGACTGTCCTCACTATGCCGAAGTCTAAAAATTGATTAAGACCTCGCATGCATCCGCTGTGTTGATAGATCCATTTCTGAATCCAGACACAAATTTGTTTGTTGCGGATCCAGTTTCTAGTTCCAAAGTGCTTATGCTATCCATTACGAAGCCATCAAATGATGCTTTGTTGTCAATGCATAACAAATATTATGGTAATTAGGATATTGATCAACCTACTACCTCGACCATGAATCTATCTACATAATCCGTTTCACCAATTACTATTACTGAGTTAACAATAAAGCCACCGAAGGGAGCTGTCCATAAATCGACATTCAATCCTCGAGCTCGAGCTACTCAAAATTATAATATAGTTGAATATTTGGCTCAACCCCCTTCAAATATGTCAACGTTTGAGGTACTTCAAAATTGTCCCTCCCAGAAATAGGCTTTTTTTTCGGCAATTGGTGGAATCGATCCGACAAATTCCAATCTTGTATTCTTTAATCATACAGGCTATGTGCCGAAATTACCAGTAGAATTGGAATTCTCCATCCAAGTAAATGTTTTCAATCACCTCTTTCATCGTACTATTATTGATGAGGGAGAATCTACCTGGATTATGTCTCTAAACTTCTAGAAGTCACCATGCTCACTGCAACTATCTCAATCTCCTATGACGTTGAAAGTTTTTGATGGACGTACATATAAGCCTTGCAGTATCACCAATAACCCGCATGTTGAACTAGGGGGGGAAATAGTAAATTTTGAATTTGAGGTTGTTGACATACCCCTTGACTACAACATTTTACTTGGAAGGCCATGGGTATATGCTATGACTACAATCATTTCTACAAATTTTAGAATGATCGCATTTCAACATAAAGTTGTTATCACAGTCATCAATCAACTCTCCTTCTTTGCCTCCAGTTCTGAGGTAACTGGAAGTGTTTTGTTAGTTCACGTACCCCAATTAGCACTTTAGAACATTAGTGTAGGACTCTTAAGAGATTCTTCCCTCCTGGGAACCTTTCCATTACTGCCACCTGCGACGTCGGCAGAAATCAAAAAATAGAGACTTGCTAGATGATATCTTCCTCTCAATCTAGCTTAAGGAAGATTACGGGTGATTCTGAAGTTTTTATGTTGGATGAATTTTTACCACCCATCCAAATTCAACTAGCATAGAAATCAATCTAAATGGCTTCGGTGACGAATCTGAAATCATCGTCACTGGTGGTTTGGGTTGGTAATTCATTAGATTTTGGTACTCCATATGATCCTTTTTCATCCACTTTCTTGATAGATGAGAGTATTGTGGAATCCATGATGCTAGAAGGAGAACCATGGGAAGATCATCATCATCGTTCCCATCTTCAGGATTACAAAGAAGATAATCTTATTGAAATATATCACCCATCGATCAAAAATTTCTTTTCGAATTCTTTTCCCATTAATGCAATCGAATCCAAGTGAAATTTATTAAATATTGAAGAAAAAATTTCTATCAATATTTCAACCAAACTTGGAATTGTAGAAAACATTCATGTCAATGTGTCTTGTTCTCCATCATAACCCAAAACTTATCATTCTCTCTTTCATGAATTTCGTGATGTATTTTCTTGGTCTTACGAGGAAATGACAGGCATAGGTACTAGTATCATTGAACACACAATTAACATGTACCCTAATGTCAAACTAGTACGTCATCGCCTTGGTCCTATTCATCTGAAGAAGGCTGCTGCCATTAAAGAAAAAGTTGAAATCTTTTTGCGTACTGGTTTGATTTACCCTGTTTCGCTAACTGATTAGGTTTCCAACATTGTTCTTGTTATCAAGAAACAAGGGAAAATTATAGTGTGTGTTGATTATTGGGATGTCAATCTTGCTTGTCCAAAAGACAACTATCATACTCCCTTTATTGACCATATTATTAATGATTGTGTTGGATGTGAAATCTTTTCATTCATGGATGGATTTTATGGCTATAATCAAATCAATATCCACCCAAAGGACCAATATAAGACAACATTTATTTGTCCCTAGGGAACATTCTATTATCGGAAACTCCCATTTGGTTTAAATAGCACTGGGGAAACATTTCAGAGAGAAATGGACTATGCTTTCAATGACATCAAGCACATTGTTCAACCTTATCTAGATGATTTACCCACACATTCATGAAAATGGCATGATGATCTGATGCATTTGAGATCTATATTTATATGTTGACGACACTAAAAAATATGCATCAATCTATATAAATGTGTGTTTTGTGTTGGTTCTGGTCATTTTATAGGATTTTTCATCTCAAAATAAGGAATTTGAATCGACCCACTAAAGGTGAAGGCCATTCTTGATTTTTTTTCACCATCAAAGTTTCCTCAATTATAGAAAATTCAAGGAAAGGTTAACTTCCTAAGGAGGTTCATACCCAACTACGCCGAAATGGATAAAGGATTTACTCGGCTCTTGAAAAAGGGGACTCTCTTCCATTGGGATTAGGTTGCGTAAGCTTCTTTTGATGTTGTCAAGGATACACTTGTCCGAGCGTCATTAATGTATCCCCCTAATCATTAGAGTGATTATTTCTTATATATCGTCGAGACTGATACAACCATTTCTATGGTATTGGTAAAAGAAGAAGATGGGATAAAACATATGATATATTATTTGATTCATAATATCAATTATACGTAAGTGAAGTATTCATACGTCGAAAAGCTCACCTTTTTGACCATTCAAGTTGTCCAAAGTTTCCACTACATCCTATCCCGGAATACCATTGTCATTTCAGATTGCAACCCCATGACTTACATTCTTTCATGTCAATTTCTAGGGGGGAAGTATTCAAAATGGATTTTCATTTTATAGGAATTTGAATTGGAATTCATCAAATCAAAGTCAAAGAAGTATTTAGTTTTGGCTGAAATTCTCTACGACCTCCCGTCTGATAGTACTACTACTACATCGGAACCATATATTCCTGATGAGTCTTTTTTTCTGATCGTATCATCTGATCCTTAGTATGAGGATTTTATCATTTATCTCTAGACCCATAATTTTTGGCTAGATACCTCTCGCTCTGAACATACATGTATTCAATACCAAGCCAAATATTATCCAATTGTCAAGGATACACTTTATCGTCGTGTTGTCGATATGATTTTAAGGAGGTACCTCACTCATGAGGAGGCTGAAAAGGTTTTAAATGATTGTCATGCGGGGGCTTGTGGTGGACACTTGTCTAGATACACTACTGCGCAGAAGATACTCCGTGGCAGTTACTTTTTCCAACCATATTTCATGACTACATCCTCATGATCATAAGTTGTCATGTGTTCCAGATATTTGATCGTAAATTCTGCAAACCGTCAGCACCGATGCATCCGGTTATCGATGTGGGACCATTTTCAAAATGGGGCATTTAATTCATGACCTCCAACCCTCGTTCGTCCGGGGGGCATGGTTATATTATTGTCACAGTAGACTACTTTACCAAGTGGGTCGAAGTGATGCCTACATTCAAAAACATAGATGAAACAACTGCAATATTATTTTTCAATCATGTCATCTCATGGTTTGGTGTTCCACAGGCTATAGTCATTGATCACGGTAATAATTTTTGCAATCACATGATGAATGAATTGACTACCAAACTAGGATTGTCCCATGATAACTCTACTCCTTATTATCCACAATCCAATGGACAAGTTAAGGCTATTAACAATATTCTTAAAATAATGCTTCA
This sequence comes from Pinus albicaulis, assembly GCA_034641835.2. Taxonomy (NCBI): domain Eukaryota; kingdom Viridiplantae; phylum Streptophyta; class Pinopsida; order Pinales; family Pinaceae; genus Pinus; species Pinus albicaulis. The sequence goes on along the minus strand of CM076582.1, from coordinate 658,624,244 downwards.
ACGAATGATAGGATTTCATAAACAAAATTGGCATTTGATCCTTTACTCAGATTTGTGGGTGCACCGAACATCGGTAAGAAACACAACTGAATTTACCCCCTTTCAATTGGTGTATATTCTGGAAGCTTGTATAGTATGGAAGCTATCTTGCCTATCTAATGTGAAATATCATCATTAAAACTCACCGTTGGCTTGTTACCTGACACTTATTCTGAAGAAGCACACATTTTTAACCTCATCCATCTTGATGAAACGTGTCGTGAAGCCACATTGGCCAATGAAGCGCATAAGATACGTATAAAGGTGCAATACAAAAACTATGTCCATCCTCGCATCTTCTCAGAGGGTGACCTGGTCCTTCTTTATGATAAGGAATTTGATGTAATAGGTACAGGGAAATTTGAGTCATTATGGCATGGCACCTATATTGTCAAAAGATTTCTTGATAAGGCTGCCTACGAGTTGGCAGATTATGATAGAATTCCATTGGTGCAACCCCGAAATGGGTTGTATCTGAAATGTTACTATTCTTAAACATGAGCATAGTAAATTGTTGTATTATATTGCATATATCATGTTGATTTGCATTTATTGTCTTAGTTTGTTTTTCTAGAGTTTTCTTGAAGTTAGTAATCCGCTTTATATTTCATCGCAGATTTCTGAATCTTTGGAACCATTCATTGTGTATGTTGATGCCGCTAGTCATAGTATGCAAAAGCTATCCTCTGCAACGTGGGCCATTTTCTCTCCGAATGATGAGTTAGTGAGATTTCAAGGGATTTGTATCGATCTATCTACAAAAAATATCATTGAGTATAGCGCGTTGATCGAACTTCTCTCTGATTCCATTTCATTTAGCATTAACCGCATTATCATTAGGTTAGACTCACAAATTATGGTACTACAACTTACTAGTGTTTATACTATCAGAAATCCAACATTGCATAGTATGTTCCTAAGAGTTTGACTTTTGGAAAGACATTTTGATTTCATTCAATATCAATGCATTTCCAAAAAATTGAACACATTAACTAATTCCTTAGTGAATTATGTTATAAACAGACATTTTCGACACATGTAAAGACATGTTTTCAGTTCACATCACATAATTGAATAGGATTGTGTAATAAACATAGGAAAACACTGAAAAAAATAGATAGATATTTATAGGTTTTTACAAAATTTGTACCCAAGACACATTGGTCATCTGGCCTCAAAATGTATGTAAATTTTCAAAATTAAACTATTTATTCTCATGATAACATGCTACTGATCTAGCTATCTTATGTAATAACTGCATCCAAAAGTTAGGAACACCAATAGTATGGCGTTGCAGTCTCATGGGTAACTCTTTGATCCAACAATCTGGAATCCCGAGATTCAATCCCTCTATGTGTTGTTGTAGCTCAGCAAGAGTCTCAGACATATCCAAATCCTGAAGGATTGCTCTTCCGACAAACCTCTCTACTAGCTCATCTGCTCTCTGCTCTGGTTGTCCCACTGACCTAGCTCAACCTACATCTGCATTACATCAAAAATTTAGTTGAGTCTCGAGAAACATAATAATACAAAAACATGTAGAAAACTTAGAAAAATAAAAAAAATATGGTCAAAAAATTCTTACCAGTTACACTCCATTGAGTGTCGTCTGGTAAAGCCAAATCTGGATCTCCTCGAAATTCTATGCCTGCATATGCATAATTATCAATGGAGACCATATGTCATCTGAACCATGTGAAGAATTCAGTTGAGAACATGATGGTCGATTGACTATCATGTCTAGCCATTAGATCTACCCATCTCTACATCCTTGGATCTCTAGGGCTAGATATACCTAGCGTCACATGTAGGGGCTACATGAATGGAATTATCTCTAAGGAAAAATCAGGATCAATCCATAGTTGAAATTCCTATTCCTTCCTCCCTTTGCCTTGGTCAGTTGTTCTTTCATCTGAAATAGGAGAGCTTCGACCCAGTTAAAAACTTTTGGTTCCAAGCACTCTAGTGCATACTGCAAGTAAGATCTGTTTGTCACATGTAATGTAGTATTACCACCAAGCTTTGCAATAGTGAATAGGCTGGTCCTCAATAGAAAATCACGTAAATTGCAGATTTTTATTTTCCCATTCTTACTAGGTTCATTCCCTGGATTGAAATACTGTAATACATAATCTCTCACTGTCTCTCCTCCAAGAGTAGACCCTGAAAGAGAAATGGGAAGACCTCTCCTCGGTAATACTATGAGAAAATAAATATTCTCCACTAATATTGGGACCACTTTGTCACCAACGTGAAATTCCTGTATCGCTGGATCCCATGAATGAAAAAGGAACTCCAATAGTTCCCTTCGTTGCCTCATACCCAACAATCTGAAGTACTTTAGCAAACCACAGTCTCTAAGGGCTCTTACCATACCCAGATTCTTTAGGGAAATCATTTTATGTTCCTCATGTTCTCTTTCCCTCCATGTAATCGTCATTTTGGTCTGATGAATGCTTGAAACACAATCATAAGACTCATAAGGATCAATTTCATGAAAAAACCAAGGCAAAATTTGGCCACATTGCAAGAAAAAAAAGGAAATTGCACCCAACGCACCCCAGGTCAAGGGAAAGTGCATTGCATATGCACCTGGCCTTCACTTCCAGTGCACTACAATTCACCTTTCGACATTCAAGGGTGCGTTTCCCTCTGAGCGAAATAAATTTACCCTAAGGGGCTCAAAACCTTAAAAATTTTCAATGAAATGAAACAAAAATGCTACTGGAGGAAAGAGAAGGTTCATAGCTATAACCTAGATTAAAAGACGAGGAAAATCATCCATAGAATCTATCATCATAAAGTGCTGAGGTTAGGGGGGAAAAACTGGTTCAGAGCTGCAAATTTCAAATGGTAACTTTCAAATGGTAAAAATGAATAGTAAAAACTCTTTTAATTAGTCATTTCGTTATTCCAAAATAATATTTAATGTTGTGACTATAGTTTTTATTCATTTTTTTCTATGAAACATGTATTTTTAATCCATTTTATATTTTTATGAACAGGTTTTACAGCTGATATAGAAGATTAGTCATGCACACTTATTCAAGAATGATTTGACCACAAATCATACTTTTATCTTTATTTTTCAAGTTTTGATAAAAAAGAAAAAGGACTTGAAGCACACTTTTATCTCTTTTTGGAGCTTCGATAATGGAGAAAAAGGAACCCCTGGAGTCTTCTTTTAGCTCTTTTCAGACTCGGATAATGTGAAAAGATTGTCGAGAGCTTGTATTTTCGAGCTCTTAAAAGTAAATGAAACGACATTTACTCAGTATAAGTTTAACCCTTTTCTAGATTGAGATAGATTATTTACGAAAAAGGAAAATTTTAGTCGAACATGGCTAGGAGGTTCTCTCAGATATCATTTTACACTTTTTCAGATATGAGCGAAAAATTTACGAAAAAGGACTCATGGAGTTTTCTTTTTTCCTCTTTTTTGAACTCCATAAATATGAAAAAGGATAGGGTTGTCACTATCATTAGGCTCTTTAAAACATAAAATAGTGACAGGCTTGTCGATAATGGCAAGAATCAAGTTTCATTTATCGCTAGACTCATTAAATTATTAAATAGTGATGCATCCGCTTGAAGGGTTAAATTATAGATCAAACGTATGTCATCCTCCTCAAGATTGTTAAAAAATAAAGAGGTACTAGTCGACAAATGACCGGGGAAAATTTGGGAAAAAGAATAGAACATTTTATGGTAGCATGTCGCTTTTCTTTCACTCTATCATCGTGAATTTTGGGTTGGGTAATATTCTTGACAGTTCATTCATACCTATGGTTCATCGTACCTTCACTTCAGTTTTGGGTCAATGCTGCCAACTCATCTCAGTGTCGTCGATATATTCAAGAGAAGTCATTCAGTGAATACTCATCCTTCTACAATACTCATAACCTTCATTTTCATGAAAATCATCCATGAAAATTTATATATCATGTCACATTTTTCCTCTGAAATGAGTTGTGATAAAGTGGCTTCCTATGAACATTAACTCATCATCTAGGAAGTTTACTTAGAAACATAATCTTCTAGTACCATGAGGCTTGTTACATCATCGAAAAGTTCCTCGCTTCCGGACCTTTGACCAAAATATTTTGTTTGGAATTAAACATAAAATAATATATTCACACCTTGCAAACTGTATTTTAGTACCTTGAGAGCCATTAACATCAATGGTGGTTCTCCCACGTTTGTTAACAACTCACATCATTGGCTAGTAATCAAACAATGTATTTCCATGTTGGATTACAAATCATATATTCTAATGGCTATACTTGTACTTGAATGATAGAGTGAACGAGATAAGAAGACCCTCGATATAGTTTCATCTATCTGGGTTATGATTTCAGAATTTTTGTACACATAATCTGTACGGTGACTTCACATACTGATATTCATCCGAACATGGGGCTATATCTGTAGGCATGTCTATATTGGGAAACATTCCAATGTAGATGACTTTATGATTTATGTACATGGTATTAGATATTTTATGTGTTGAGCATGGGAATGCCTCCCTCAACAATTCATGATCGAGATGAAAACATCATGATGTAACGTATTGTAAGATTGATGCATGTCATCGCTCCACTTCATTTCCAACTCAACATTGTAAAACATCTCATCCAAATACTATTATTATTATTTTTAATTCATGATTTAGGGAGCATCTTTTATAGTTCAATTTGGGCATCATCCCCCATGAACTGGACAAACTGAACACCATCCCCAGGACCAATGAAATAGAGTTTATCATCCCCTTATATTTCAGTTTATATATTCCCTAAGAGAAGAACAATTCATTCATGGATTTTCTTGTGATATTTCCAAGGTTTGAAGTATATGCTATATCACTTATTAACTCACCAACAAAGCCTATAAAGGGACTAACTGTGTTGCAGTGTGAAATCCTCCATTCAAGGGTGTACTACATTCCCGACACTCAAGAGTGCATTGGTCACGTGGGAGTGGAATTATCATTGTTCTGAGAATATCCACATGGCCAGTGCCTTATAGAAGAGTCCATAAGTGTCAAAACTAAAATCCAAGTGTCCATATAACACCTCTGAACATGGGAACATGTCTTGCATATTATTAGAAAGTCATTCATTGAGAAACTACCATCAACTTCCCTATAAATTGAGCACTCATTCTAGTGCTAGGGAAGGAATAAATTTGGTAAAGTTATGTTGTTGGATTCTCATTTGAGAGAGTGAAAGTACTAATATTTTGTTGGTATGATGTTGGATGTGATGAGGTTCGGATAAAGCTAGAGCTGGTTGGCAACAAATTGATCATTAGTTGTAACCTCCCCCTTCTACTCTTTAATTAAGATTGATGTTCATTTTCCCATATATATGTAGTGAGCCCTAGTATTGCACCAAGAGTGATGCAACTCCCAGGGGCTACCCTACTTTACTTTATCAACCTAGGGTTTAGAAAAACTTGGAGGTGAAAGTGCTATATACACAACAGATGCATTATGTTCATGTCATTATCTTCTTCTTTACGCAAGGGTGCTACTTCTAGGGGTTCTCAATGAAGTATGTCACACTTCAATGAAACTAAACTAAGTTGCAGAAAGGAAATGATATAAATGGAAATAATTTAATGTGATGGAGGAAATTACTGTAAGAAACGAAATTGAACTACTGGAAAGAAATGACAGGAAGGAAACTAATTTAATTTTCAGAAGAAAAAAAATAGCAAAAAGGAAACTAATCCTAAACCACACTTAACTTGACCAAACGGATAAATTCACTTTACTTATCCTATGATCTATATACCATGCTTCTATCCATACAAATAGGCCATCCATGAATTAATTCTAATTAAAAAGAGTTAATTTGCAACTTGGAGGGAAGAAAATGGCTAAAAGAGGCTAATGGTGGGTTTAACACATGAAACGAGGTTTGGAAGGGGAAAGAGGGGGTTAAAACCTTATAAAACTTTATGATAGCATGAGAAATGAATTTGGAGAAAAATATTTCAAAAAAGTGATGGTAGAGTGCGATGGAGTACAAAAGTTACAATGTGCGATGTCGCAATAGAAACTTCAAAAGTTTAAGGGGATAACAGTAAGGATTAACAAGAATGAACTAAAATGTGCGCAGTGTGATTAGCGATGTATTAAACTTTGTGGGTTGAAATCTGTGATGTGCTAAGTTCTGTGAAGTGCGAAGTGCGACGAGTGACATGGTGGAGTTATCGCATTGGTGGAATTAGTGGTAAGCATTATGTGAAAATAAACTGTGTTATTTTCTGTTTCACAATATTGCAATCGCAAGAACGAGAAATAAATGTTAAAGGTAAATACTAAGGATGTGAAGTGCCATTTGCGATGGTGACGTGGAGGTGGGACCGATAGTGGGGCGTGATTTCATAATATCGCAATCGTATGAACCAACAGTTAGTGTCAAGGGAGAAAAGGTAAATGGTGCGAAGTGCAATTTGCGATTTCACAATATGAAAATTACAAAGAATGAGCTCTAACTGTTAAAGGTAAAAGGTAAACGGTGTGAAGTGTGATTTACGATTTCACAATATTACAATTGCAAAGAACAAAGTGTTAAAGGTAAAAGCCAAATGCTATGATTTGCGAAGTGCGACATACGGTGGTGAGAGACTCGAGGAGAAAAGGCGGAGGTCTATTTTTCGATGGTTTTACATAAAAAGGGTAAGGCAGCCCTGAACATAGAAAAACAAATAAATAAGGCTTTGAAGGTCTTAAGTGCGTTAGTAAAAGAAGAGGCAAGTACAACGTTAAGATGAGAAGAAAAGGAGGGGATTGTAGGCATAAGTGCAGTGCTCAGAATTGAGACACACCTGCGGATTCATGCACGGGAAACATACATAAATGTGGGATGAAATGGTGAAAGAAATGCTTGGAATTGGTAATACAAATTCTTCCCAAAACTCAAACAGAAATAAATTTTGGCTTGTGGGAAGGTCTTCCCTACTTGAACTCTATTGATAGAGATGAGAGGGGGGATACCTTACCATATTTTTGGGGTTTTTCCTCTATTTTACTAGGCATAAGAAATTAAAACTACAGTAGCACAAAAACTAAACAACAATGAAACTTATGAGAAGAAGATCTAACTTAAATGGCAGAAGAAAAACTAGCTGAATGACAGAAAGGAAAATATAGTAACAACAGATAAGCTAAGGCACATGGGTTGGGCCCTTACCCACGAGCCCAGATCTCTAGAACTAGATCAATGGAAAGTCATCTGAATACTCATTGCATTAAGAATACAGTCTTATTACATCCCGAAGGTCTAAACAAAAAAATCCTAATAGCTTGTAGCGAAAGTTATGAATGAAATCGAAGAATAAAATGGAATCGACTAGAATCAACCCACTAGCTAACCAACTAGCCCCTTCCTAGCTCTAGATCTGCTCTATTTATTCTACAGGGTAGCTACCAACAACTCCCTTGAAAATGGTGATTCCAAGTAAACATAGATTGAGTGACCTTCGTCTTCAGTTGCTTGGCTGCCTCTTGGAATTCGATTTGCAAGAGACTCCAAGTGAAGTATGGATTGAGTGCACTTGGTCTTGAGTTGCTTGGCTACCTCTGGAATTCGAATTTTTGGAGGGCGATCTCATGAGGATCATTTGGTTTCCTTTGAGAGTTAAGGAGGGTGGACAATCCCATTTAATCTCCAATATTTCTCCCAAATTAACTAATGCTGTGCTCATTTATTATCCAATGTTGATCTTCTAGTGGTAGGGAGAAAGTCCCTAAATCATCTCCTTATCCAAATTTGTATAATATGCAAAATATTCTCATAATATTCTACAAAAATAACCAATCTTAAGGAAAAAATATGCAACTACCTTTAATCATTCCTAAGAACATATTAAAGAATAGGAAAACATTATTAAGTGCAGAAGGAGAGATTTAATATATCCTTTTATGTGCATAAGGAAGGTAGATGGGCCTAAGAAAGGTTAGATGGGCCTTATTTTATGTCTAATTAGAGGCCCATCATCATCCCCCTACTGGAAATGTTGCTCATCCTCTTAGCAACCTATTCATACTCCATGCCTTATGGTTCTTCCTGCATGCTGGCTTATTTCATTTTCTATTTCTTGGGTCATGCGCTACTCCCCCTGCTAATATTCTTGCTATTCAGCTTGCATTTCTTTTTGTAGGTGTTGCATGGAGGTCCTTAGGTGCCTTAAGAAAATATATTTTGCATTCCAGGAGGTGGTGGATCCACCTTTTATTCCATTTTTATTCTTTTTCTATTTCTCTTTTTTTTCTTATTTTTTCTTCTTCTATTCCTTCTTTTTTCCCAACTTTTTTTATTGCATGAAAAATAAACTCAGAGTTGTTTTTTTGTTAACTGAGTTCACCCTTGATTACCCCTTTGGCACTCCTTGTCTTTTATTACAATTAACTTCTTACTTCCCACTTTCTCAAGCCCTTTTTACTTTTTTCTTGTTTCTTTTCTTGGTGGAAAAAGTAAGTCTAGTTGCTAGATAAGGCTGAGGTTGCTCTACTACTGATTTTGGTTATAAAAAAAAATTCCTTCTCACAACTTTTAATGTTTTATTAAGCTAAAATAGATTCGAATAAAGGGTTAGATGATTGCATACCCAAGCCTTACCATCGATTTGTTTTTGCATGTGATATCGAAGTTGCTGCTGAAGTTGCTTGTGGCGATCTGCTTGAAGTCCTTTGGAGCTTCTGAGCACATGAAGAGGAAGTCAAAGTTTGAATACCTTTGACTAAAGTGTTGACCAAATTTTATTTTTGTGCCAAAATTTTTTTTCTGCTTGCAAAGGTTGGAGAGCATGTTCATTCATTAGAGAGAGATACATGGAGAAATGCAATTTTTTTTATTCTTCTTTTTAAAGGCCTACTAGCTGCCCCAATGAGGTTTTCCACTATTAAGTCTGCCTAGGAACCTCAAAGGAGGTTTTCACCTAGGATATTTTATTTTATTTTCAAACCAATGGCCGACTCATGGAGGTTTCCAATAAGTGAGCCAATCTCATATGCCTCAAAGAGGTTTTCATATGAGATTTTATTCTTTCTTTCTTTTTTTTCTTTTTCTTTTTTCCTTTTTTTTCACTTTCCTACTCTACTTGAAAAAAAAAACTTTTTCAAGTATAGGAATAATTCCAATGGAGCCATTCACACATCAAGATGACAGATAAAATCAGGTGCACACTTGGAATACATGCTCTAACATGTCCCTGAATATGAGAGATGGATTTCTTTGACTGGGATTGTATCAAGTGTTGTTAGAGAAGAGCGTGTTGCTGTAACTTAATGAATGTTTGGAACCATATGTCAATATAGTTGTGATGCCCCTGGTTCACTTGTTGTTTTGGATCACCTTGGATGTCCTATTCTATTATGACATTCAAATATTACTCTTTTTTCTGATTGTTCTCTTGAACACGTGGAGGAAATGCTGGTAAACATGAGGTAACTTTCTCAACATCTGATTCTAATATATGCTCTTCATCAAGTGCAACCCTTGATTCTTTGATCTCCTCATTCGTATCTTCTTCATATTTATGTTGTCCTTCAATGACATTAATAAAATCTCTTCTTTGCAATACCTTTCTTGAACTAATATGAAGACCATTTAGATCAAGAGGATATGTTTGCTAGTGTTGTACCTTAGCATTGTAAGTGGGCTGAGATACTTCATGGTGTGGGGTTGGAAATGGTGGTATAGGTAGTTGAGTATGGGTGGATATATGATATGGATGTGGTTGAGGCTATGGTTTTGGTGGAGGTGGATGGTAGGGATATCATGGCGTTGGGTATGGAGGATATTGAGGGAAATATTGAGGATGTTGAGGATTTTCCAAATAAGGTCCTTACCAATCATGTTGCCAATATTGGGTTTGAGGTTGAGATGGGAAAGGTTTCCAAGGAGGGAGTATGTTCCAATTAGTTTGAGATGGATGTGAATAAGCTTGACATTGTGAAGTAGGTCCTTGCATCATATCAAGTTGACTAGGTTTCCAAGGCCTCCTTTTTAGGTACATAACATAGCTTCTTTGGTGATTGCCTTGTTCCATTGTCTTCTTCATAAAATTCTTTAAACTTGGGGAATGATGAACATCATTTAGTAGCGTATTATCCTCCATGGATAACAAAAATATCAGCAGCTTCATTTTTCTCATTTTTCATTCTTAACATCTCTACTTGTTCACTTATATTGCTAAGAATTTCTGTTTTAAATTTATCAAGAAAATTCCAAGTTCATTTTTCCTTACCAATGTTGATGTTTATTTACTTACTCTTTCCCTTCATCTTTATATGCACTTGCATGTTTCACAAATTTTTTCAAATGACAATTGGTATACGTTTCCTCTACTAATGAGACTAAGGAGATCAATCCACTCATCCCTAATTGTTCTAAGTAAGAGGGTTTTTAGTGTGTCAAATCCTAGATGATATAATTTTTCCCTCTTAACATTATAAATCAACCTCTCTATTAGATCCTTAGGGCTCTCATCTTCTTCTTGGTTCATTCTCAAAATTTCTTCTTGAAGATCACAATCTTTATATTTTTCTAGGAATATATTTTTCATATCATTCCATGATCTTATTGAATTAGTACCCATACCCATGAACCATTTAAGAGCTATATCCTTTAATGTTGCAAGAAACAATCTCAATTTTTGAGTGTGTGATAAGTAGCCATAAGGCCTACAAAGTATCTCAAATTCAAAGAGAAACGTTTCTAGATCCTTTGTCCACATACCATGGAAGTTGGGAAGGATAGATGGAGGTATGTTCTTCATAGGTACAATAATGTCCATATCTTTAATGGGAAACCCAATAAGATCTTCTTCATTGTCATCATATCCATCCATCTCTTCTTCCTTCAAAAGTGTATGGTGATGTGGTTCTTACTGGACCACGTGGTCAGGTGGGGGGGTTGGTGTTGGATACGTTTCTTTTTTTTTTAAGATTCTGAGTATCCCTACTCATATGAGGCATGAAAATCAATTTTTTTTTTGTATTTTTAAATATTTTGGAAACAACATGAAAAAATAAATCAGAAAAGAATGCTAAAACAGAATCAAAGAATATACTAGACACCTCCCTGGAAATGGCACCAAAAAGTAGTGAGCCCTGGTATTGCACCAAGAGTGTTGCAACTCCCAGGGGCTACCCTACTTTACTTTATCAACACAGGGTTCGTACAAACTTGGAGGTGATAGTGCTATATACACAGAAGATGAATTATGTTCATCTCATCCTCTTTTGGTTTATGAAAGGGTGCTACTTATATGGTTTCTCAGTGAAGTCTGTCACACTTGAATGAAACTAAACTAAATTTCCAGAAAGGAAATGGAAAAAATGGAGCTAATTTAATGTGAAGGAAGGAAATGACTGTAAGAAACTAAATTAAACTACTGAAAAGAAATGACAGGAAGGAAACTAATTTAATTTGCAGAAAAAAAATATCAGAAAGGAAACTAATCCTAAACTACACTTAACTTGGAAAAATGGCTAAATGCACTCTAATTATCCTATGATCTATCTACCATGCTTCTATCCATGCAACTAGGCTATCCATGACTTAATTCTAATTAAAAAGAGTTAATTTGTAGCTTGGAAGGAAGAAAAGGTCTAAAAGAGGCTAATTGGGGTTTAACACATGAAACAATGGTTGGAAGTGAAAAGAGGGGGTTAAACCCTTATAAAACTTTATGATAGCATGAGAAATTAATTTGGAGTGAGCATAATTAAAAAATGTGATGGCGGAGTGCAATGGAGGACAAAAGTTGCGATGTGCGATGTCGTAATCACAACTTCGCAAGTTTAAGGGGATAAAGGTAAGGATTAGCAAGAATGAACTGAAATGTGCTAAGTGCAATTGGCGACGAGGTAAAAGTTGGGGGCTACGATCTATGATGTGGTAAGTTCTGCAAAGTGTGAAGTGCAACGATTGATGTGGCAGAGTTATCACATTGACAGAATGAGTGGTAAACGTTATGTGAAAAGTTAAACTGTGCGATTTGCGATTTTGGAATGTCGCAAATGTAATAACGAGCGGTAAGTGTTAAGGGTAAAAGCTAAAGGATGTGAATTGCGATTTGCAATGGCGACATGGCGATGGGACCAAAAACAGTGCGCGATTTCGCAACATCGAAATCGCATGAACTAGCGGTAATAGTTAAGGGAGAAAAGGTAAACGGTGTGAAGTGTGATTTCACAATATCGCAATCAAAAAGAACGAGTTGTAATTGTTAAAGGTAAAAGTTAAATGGTGCGAATTGAGATTTGCAATTTCGCAATATCGCAATTGCAAAGAACGACTGGTAAGTGTTAAAGGTGAAAGCCAAATGTTGTGATTTGTGAAGTACGACATACGGTGGAGGGACACTCGAGGAGCAAAGGTGGAGGTCGGGTTTTCGGTGGTTTTGAATGGTTTTTACCATGTTTTTCATAAAAAAGGTAAGGCAGTCATGAATGGAGAAAAAATAAGAAATAATGCTTTGAAGGGCTTAAATGGGTAGACAAAGAAACTGTAAGTACAACGTTAAGATGAGAATAAAATGAGGGGAATGGAGGCGTAAGAGTAGTGCTTAGAAGTGAGACACACCTGCGGATTCATGCATAGGAAATAGACAAAAATTTCAGATGAAACAATGAAAGAAAGGCTTGGACTTGGTAATAAAAACTCTTCCCAAAACTCAAACAAAAACCAATTTTGGCTTGTGGGAAGGTCTGCCCTACTTGAACTCTATTAAAAGAGATGAGAGGGGGGAGACTTGACCACATTTTTTGGTGTTTTTGCTCTATTTTACTACGCATAAGCAATTAAAACTACACCAACTCAAAAAATAAACAATAATGAAACTTATCAGAAGCAAATCTAACTTAAATGGCAGAATAAAAAATAACTGAATGGCAGAAAGGAAAATATAGTAACAACATAGAAGTTGGGGCACATGGGTTGGGCCCTTACCCACAAGCCCAACTCTCTGGAACTAGATCAATAGAAAGTCATCTGAATACTCATTGCAATAAGAATACAGTCTTATTATATCCTGAAGGTCTTAACAACAAAATCCTAATATTTTGCAGCAAAAGTTCTGAATGGAATCTAAGAATAAAATGGAATTGAATAGAATCAACCCACTAGCTAACTAACTAACCTCTTCCTATCTCTAGCTCTTCTCTATTTATTCTATAGGGAATCTATCAACAACTCTCTTGAAAATGGTGATTGTGTGCACTTTGACTGCAGGTAAACATAGATTGAGTGCTCTTCATCTTTAGTTGCTTGGCTGCTTATTGGAATTCAATTTGTTGGAGACTCTAAGTGAAGTATGGCTTGAGTGCACTTGGTATTGAGTTGCTTGGCTGCCTCTAGAATTCAAATTGTTGGAGGGGATTTCATGAGGATCCTTTGGCTGCCTTTGAGAGTTAACGAGGGTGGATAATCCCCTTGAATCTCTCTAATATTTCTCCCTAATTAACTGATCTTGTGCTAATTTATTATCCAATCCTGATCTTCTAGTGGAATGGAGCAAGTCCCTAAATCATCTCCTTCTCCAAATCTGTATAATCTGCCAAATATTCTCATAATATTCTACAAAAATAACCAATATTAGGAAAAATATGCAACTACCTTTAATCCTTCCTAAGAAAAAATTAAATCATAAGAAAAAATTATTAAGTGCATAAGGAGAGATTTAATATATCCTTTTATGTGCACAAGGAAGGTAGATGGGCCTAAGAAAAGTTAGATGGGCCTTATTTTATGTCTAATTTAGAGGCCCATCAATATGTCTTTATTTATTATGTAATGGATCCTTGAATGATATATGTATTTCATATCTAATAGATTTGATAGAGTAAGATAAGTAGATATTTGCATATTGCATGTTGTTTGATGTTTTCTGTATGTGTTTGCTGGAATCAATTTAGCAATTTGAGTTGGATTTAGAGCGACTGCAACAATGACAGAAGGAGAAGAAGAAGTGATTGAATCAAAAGTAGGCTCTTTCACCATTCTGTATATCTGATTATTTTAGAGAAAGTGACAGTAATTCTTTCCTCTGTTGTTTTAAGTGACTAGCACCACACTTAGGGATCTTGATTTATCCGTAGAACACAACTCTACATAATGGATGGCATAAGTGGAGTTACTTGCACCATATTAATTCATTAAGAAGGTTGTCATTGTAACTAGTTCCATCCACTTTATCTATACATTTTCACATTAATTTCTGCAATGTTGGATTTCATAACCAACCAGTGATTTCACTATGAAAATATTGTTTGTTTGGATTGACTCGTAGATTTTTTAGCGTGTGTTATTTTTTTGTTTTTACTTTTTAAATGATTTAGGTGTGATTTATTTATATTTTGTGAATTATTAATTGAAATTCATCATGGTTGATTTACTAATACATTCACAGAGAATGCAGGGTAAACCCACTAAGTATACACTGAGTCAACTGGAAAACATTAAGGCTGAAAGTTCAAAATCAACAAGATTCAAATCAACCTGAAACATCTACCATCATAGAATCTGAAACAAAAGTGAGTTAACCTCAAGGATTTGAAACAAACTTAGTACAAACTGAACCAATAGTTACTGAAACTGTTAGATCAAAATCTGATACTAGTGAGGTCTTATATACACATTTAACTGAGCCAAAAATTTCCGAAGTTGCTTCTTAATATTCAAAACCTGAGTCTCCTTCGAAGGTTATAGCCCCTACTCCTACTCTGCATTCACCCAAAATAAAACTTATTATTACCAATAATAAACCTTCTCATCTCATTAGTATCGAATATATTACTACAGACAATGAAGAAGAAACTCCAAGTAGTCCATTTTTTACCTGTGAATAGACCCTTCCTCTAGACCTTCCTATTTCTCCTTTTTGACTATATCCTTGGTACGTCACACCTTTTGAAGTTTTACATCAAGTTGGTTTAGGTAATCCATGTCACCACATTCATTTTTACTCTTTTAGCAGAGTTAATATGTTAGGAATTATTTATGGAATTATTCCTACTGATGCATCCATGTTTTCAAGCTCTCTAGAATCATTTTTATATGGTGGTCTGTTAGTTCCTCCTAGATATTGTTGAGATTCAACAAGAATATTCAACACCCACCCCTAGTGCATTAAGAACATAGACTAGGGTGGGGCCCACAATGCTATTTTTGGGTGCATGTCTATTTTGATTATCCCTTAATTAAGATGGAGATTAAACTATAGTATTTTCTCAATGTGGAATTGAATGAGTTAACTGAAAGTTCTAAATTCAGTTAGCTAGTGGATTTCGAGTTAGAGGTTGTTGGTGAGGCATGCAGAGTAATTCTAGTTGTAACAGGATTCGAAGCGTAGTGGTGCATGAGTTGGTGCAAGCTGTAAATCAGTTTAACTCTGTTAGGTGAGTTAAACTTAGTTGTGCTAGTTGTAACTAATTATAAACTAGTGAGAGATCTAGTGAATTAAATATTAATTAACTCACAATCAGTGATCTCACATGCAATTGAGGATTTACTATCATTAGCTGCATGCATGTCAGATCCAGTGTAGACCCAGTTGAGTTCTAGGTGAAAGTGAAGTTGACTATCAGTTGTAAGATTATTGGCTTGAAAACATGCAGGAAAACACCCATTGGAGTTACCATGATACTTGTGCAATCAAGGTAGGCAATAATTCCTATATTTTAGGGATTTTTACCATCAGGGATTGCGCAAGAAAGGCAGGTTGTCTGGAGGCTGAGAATTGGCTATGTGTTGGTCAGTTTTGCATATGACAGTGTGAGAAAATTAGCTGAGTACTGGAGGGCTCTTGTGAGAAGAGTTTTGTATGTAATTTTTTCATGATTCATGCTTAATATACAACATAATATTGTGGGTCTTTTAGCTTTAAGCTTTCTTCGGGAAATTATCTATGTTGTGTGTCATTGATCTTTCTTCATGTTCATGTGATTACCGATTGTGTTTTTAATTCCGCAAATTATTTGTAGAAGAGATTCAATATTTAACTTTAGTACATTTTTATATCGGGTGAATCAAATATATACATGCATGGTGCATAATTTATACATGGTATCAGAGCATAGGAAATTGCAAAAGTGAAGCAGGAGTTGAGTTTGTGACTGGATAGAATTTGACTTTGAAGAAATAATTTCTTGGTGCTATAACTGATTCAAGATCGAAATGGCTTTCAATGGCTTGAGGTTAGAGTATGAAATCGAAGGCATCTCAAACTAAATTTCTTGGAAGGACGGGATCGATACAGTACTCGACGACAATGGGTTGAAGGACTTCATTGAAAAAGATGTTCCTAAACCCGATGATGCAAATATTGATGCACTGAAAAAGAAAGTGGCAAAGGCGAGGAGGATCCTGTTGGAGGGAGTACGAGACCACATTTTCTCAAGCCTCCATGGGAAATCCACACCATGTGCAATGTTTAAGGCTTTAATGGATCTATTCCAAAGAAGAAACGACCATAGGAAATTGGTGCTCAAAGGTAAACTCAGGAAGATCAAGATGGAAAAGGGCAACACCATTCCAAAATTTCTAAAAAAAAATTTCCAATGCTGGGATGAACTGGGGAGCATTGGAATAACATTTTTTGATGATAATTTGGTGAGATTGGCTCTCCTAGGACTTCCAAAGAGTTGAAACAGTTATCAAGACTCTGTCAAAGGAAGGGAAAATTTTCCAGATTGAGAACGACTATGGTAGGATTTGGTGCAGGAGGAGTCTAGACGGAACACCAAAGATGGATCTTCATCTAAGTATTAAGATGAATAGAATTGTGCTTTGTTTTCCAAGGTGAGGAAGGGGAAGGGGAAGAAATTCCTTTCTAAATCCAATTGCAAGAATGGAAAGAAGCAGGACATGTCCAAGATGAAGTGTTTTCACTATCACGAGCATGGGCACTTTGCTACTAACTGTCCACAAATGAAGAAGAACAAGAAGGTTGTTGGATCTGCAGCTGGTAAGGCCCTTGCCTCACAATTTGAGCTTGAATTTTCATTGATCACATGCATGGTGTCCAATGCATTGGGATCTTTGTGGTATTTTGATAGTGGCACTTCCTTTCACATGATGGGAGTCAAGGAAATTTTCAGTGAATTGGAGGATAAAGATATCCATATGAATTTTGAAATGGGCGACGATGGAAATTACAGTGCTATCGAGATTGTTACCATTAAATTTAAGAGGGATTCAGGTAAACCATTTCAATTAAAATATGTAGTGCATGTACCAGGTTTGAAGAAAAAATTGGTCTCAATCACAATGTTGGAGGATAGAGGCTATGATGTTTTTTTAGTGATGGAAAAGCTTTCCTGCGACATAAAACAACAGGTCAAGCCAAGAGGATAGGGATTTGAGCTAAGAATATCTACAAGTTGGTGGTATATGGTCATGCTACAATGATGGGCAAGGTAGATGAAGTGGTGAGCCTGGATGAGGGTGAATTATCGCACAGGCGATTGGGCCATCTTCACCATGGAGCCTTGAAAGTCATGCAGTATATTTCTACTTGTCTTCCCAGGGGTACACTTGCATAGTCAGACACATACAAGGGATGTAATATGGGAAAATATGTAAAGACCACCTTTCATGAGAAGGAAAAACAAGCATCGACGATCCTTGAGAGAGTTCACACAGACGTGTGTGGTCCTTTCTCAGTTGCTTCAACATAAAAACATAAGTACTATGTAATATTTGTTGATGAATTTTCTCGTAAGTGCTATATCTTCTTCATCCAGAAGAAATATCAAACATTCTTTAAATTTTGTGAGTTTAAAGCACTGGTGGAGAAAGATTCGAGGAAGCAAGTGAAGGCTCTTAGGAGCGATAATGGTGGAGAATACATCTCTAATGAATTCAAGAACTTCTTCAGCAAAGAAGGAATTCGAAGAGAACTCATAGCGCCTCATAACCCACAACAGAATGGGGTTGTGGAGGGGAAGAAGATAACTATTGTGGGTGCAGCACGAGCGATGTTGCATGATCAAGGCCTATAGATGCATCCGTCAGAGGAAGCATGCAATAAAAAGGTATATGTGAAATACCGTTGTCCTCATAGAGTACTTGGCATGAGTACACCTGAAGAGGCTTAAGAAACCTGATGTTTCACATTTTAAGATTTTTGGCTCATCTGTTTATGTGCATGTGACCAAGGACACCACAAAGAAGCTGGAACCAACAACCGAGGTTGGGATTTTTGTGGGGTACAGTGAAACACCCCATAATTATCATGTGTATTGTCCAAACAAAAGAATTAATGTTGTGCAATGGGATACCAAATTTGATGAGGATAAATCCATGTGGTTGTCCCTTGAGAGGGAGTTGGACTTGCATGTAGAGGAAATATTGGTTCCCAAGGATGAGTCTCAAGATGTGGATCAGCCACATGAGGAGGTTCATGGAGTGGAGGAAAACACTCATGTAAATCCATCCATCCGAAATGGTAGAGGGCATACCACAGAAGTTGATAGGCTGAGACTCGATGCTGCACAGAATGTATTGTGAAAATACATTCATCATCTCAGGGATTGTGTGAATATAAGGATCATGTTGCTTCAGTCCATTCCCACGGAATATCAGGATGCAGATATTCTAACGAAGGCACTCACCAAGAGAAAATTCGAATACCATAGAGACAGGATCAGGGTGAAGGATAATCCCTTTCTTTTTTAGAGGGAGTGTTGAGATTCAACAAGAATATTTAGCACCCACGCCTAGTGCATTAAGCACATGGTTACATTAAGCACCCAGAATAGGGTGGAGCCCACAGTGTTATTTTTGGGTGCATGTCTATTTTGATTATCTCTTAATTGAGATGGATTAAACTGTAATATATTCTCGATGTGGACTTGAATGAGTTAATTAAAAGTGATAAATTCAGTTAACTAGTGGATTTTGAGTTAGAGGTTGTTGGTGAGGCATGCAGAGTAATTCTAGTTGTAAGAGAGTTCGAAGTGCAGTGGTTCATGAGTTGGTGCAAGTTGTAAATCGGTTTAACTTAGTTAAGTGAGTTAAACTCAGTTTTTCTAGTTGTAACTGAAGATACACTAGTGAGAGATCTAGTGAGATCAATATTAATTAATTCACAATCAGTGATCTCACATGAAACTGAGGATTTACTATTATTAGCTGCATACATGTCAGATCCAGTGGAGACTCAGTTGAGTTCTAGGTGAAAGGGAAGTTGACTATCAGTCAGAAGATTATTGGTTTGCACACATGCAAGAAAACACCCATTGGAGTGCCGATGATACTTGCGCAGTCAAGGCAGGTAATAATTCCTATATTTTAGGGATATTTACCATCAGGGATTGTGCAAGCAAGGCAAGTTGTTTGGAGGCTAAGAATTGGCTATGTCTTGGTCAGTTTTTCATATGACAGTGTGAGAAAATTATCTGAGTACTGGAGGGATATTGTGAGAAGAGTTTTGTATGTAATTGTTTCATGATCCATGCTTAATATACAATAGAAGATAATGGGATTTTTAGCTGTAAGCTTTCCCCAAGAAATTATCTATGTTGTGTGTGATTGATCTTTCTTCATGTTCATGTGATTAACGATTGTGTTTTTAATTCTGTAAAATATTTGTAGAAGCGATTCAATATTTAACTTTAGTACATTGTTAGATCAGGTGAATCCAAGATACAAATGCATATTTTATAATTTCTACAGATATCAGTCACTTTATTGGACTCTTTCAGAAGCTTCTCCTTCATCTCAAATTTATATTTCAACTGGTTTATCAACTTCTACTGCTGAAAGCTTGACATCATACCAATATATTCATATGGTTTTCGACGGTGTATGAAATCTTCAAGTTAACCCAATAGGTGGTTATAATCTACTTGGGGGAAACCACCTCTGCCTGGAGGGAAAATTTTTGCTGGTTCATATCCTACAGTTGCAGAACAACCTTTAACTAGAAACTATCAAATCTATGGTCAGATGCATCAAGCTGGTTTAGGTCAACCCGTTGTGTCACAACCCTTAATAGGTACTCCTTATCCAAGGATGAATCTAGGAAAAATTTTCTTGTCTTCCAGAGGGATTTTTCCATGTAATAAATATATACAGATATATCACCAATATCCAAACCTTTAATTCAATTGCGCACACAAGCCACTCATTTGAAAACAACAAAAAGCACAAAATTGAAAACAACTTCAAGTCTTCCTGAGGGAACATTTCTATTTTTACTTCGCCAATTATTTCTTCATTTTATTTTAGAACCCTTCTTATCATGTAAAAAGTGGGGGGTGTTTATGTAGATTTTGCGAGATAACCCACAATGCCTTTAAAAGCTATTTTTTGAAATTTGGACATGTGACGCCAGGTTTAAAGGAATAAGCACATAGAAAGGAGGATTTTTTGTGGGTTAGGGCCTATCTAGTTGTTAAGATGTGAAGATTTAAAATCCCATTAGTCGTCTCATTGGTATTTATGAACTGTCACAACTATTTTTCTTAGAAAATTCATAGCCATAAATCATGGCATCTCCAAATTGGCCAATAAATCCATTTACAAGGTGTTGAAAACTACAAAAGTCATTGATATTGTCACTAATTTCCTCGAAAACTTAAATAAAACTTTGATTTAGTTGGTAATATCATTGTGAGTGAAACAACCACAGATTGAACTCATAAGGAACATCATTGTTTGCTTCTATTTAGAAATATAGTAAAAATCACATCGTGGTCGACATTTCTGTCAATAGTTTGGAAGCATCTCCTTAAACACTATTGTCTCAAACAAAGTCAAGTGGGCATACATTCCATCCTTATCTTAAATCAAAAGCATAAAATCATCACTCCAAACCTCTTCATAAATAATACTTTCCAAATTGTTCCTATTATTTTTCGTTGATGATCACGACATTTTAAAATATTAACATAAGGGAATTCTTATTAGAATTCACGACTAGTCAATACATGCGCATATTATTAAATATTAATATTTTAGAAAAAATAAGGTCAAATTGGAATTTAATAAACTGGAGAGATAGAAATATATTATATTCAAAGACAACAAAGATTTTAAATTATAAAGTCTTATATTATAAGAGTTATAAAAGGGTGTTTTAAAATTTTGAAGTTAACTGAATATTTCCTATCTCCCTTTGCAAAGTTATAAAGCAATCATTTCTCATTATTCCATTCTTTATTTCAATAGAGATATGTATTTTTGCCTTGAAATTTAAGTTAAGTTTACTTCTTCTTCTTTTTTTCTTTTTCTTTTTTTAATTTAAAAGTAAGGAAGAAGAGATAATTTGAAAATGAATAAAGGAAGATATTGTTATAACATTTGTTCAAATTGATCCATATTGGTTCATTATATTACTTTTCATCCATATTTATGCTTTTAGAGTGCAAAAAATGGAGGAATAAACTCATAAGACTATTTTTTCTGGTGGGATCTAGAATGGTAAATTGGGGTCTAAAACCTTCCAAGAGAAATTTGAGGCATAAAACAACTATTTTTTGGGGTAAATTGTTTCCACCTTAATGCCACACATTTTTTTCCAATTCTACACACAAATTAATTTCCAATGGTACACAAAGACCTTCAATCAAATTCTTTATGCAGAATTTGTGCCACTCAAAAGTTGACCTTCTTGTTTTAACCACCATAATTCTAAATGATTCCACAATAGTCCCCATTAATCATGTAAAAATGGCTAGCCACATGACCATCATGAATTAGAATATATAAGATTGAATATTGTAAATATAATTAAAATTTCAAGGAGTCGGACTTAATCGGTAGGAGAATATTGCGTTATGTTATAACTAGGACTTTAGGAGGAAAGGGTTCCATTCTATTATAATGAATTTTGTTCCATAAATGAAAAAAGTACTCGGAAGGATAAAGAGAAAGAAAAAATAGAGTATTTGTACATTTTATTTTCCCACGAGCCACATGACTCAGTTCTTTGTACTTGCATCCATTTTCCATTTAGAGAAATATAGTAGAGGAACCTCACCTTCCAATTGGTTTTTCTCCTGAAAATGTTTCCCATGATATATTTGTGTCAATGGCGGTTTGTGATTTTTTAATTCATTGTTCTTTATTTTTTCATAATTATAATTTTCATGCATACATAATAAAAAATAATTAACATATCTAGAAATCTAAGAATAAATAAACCATCATATTGTAGATTTCAAATTTTCTAATATATTTTAGTAGATTTATTTTGATTAATTTTCCAGTGGAATATGTTGCATATTATTGACTCTAAATGGGATTATTCAAGGAAATTATATCAATGCCTACAAGGCATTGAATAAACAACAATAGGGTGTTTTGTTAAGGCACTATTTGGTGAAAATTTCACCTATTCAAAATTCCGTGGGAAAAAATCCATCCATGCTTAGAGCTAGTGTGGTCTAGGCCGGGTATGATCCCTGGGTGATTTTGACAGCTTAGATGCCCCTGGGTCACAACTACTGAAGCCGCAGGTTAAGAATATCGTTCATATTAGGATTCACATTAGATAAAAAAAGAAAAAGGAAATTATATCAATATAATTATCAACATCAAAGTGAGGAAAAATAAAATTAATATTGATTTATGAAATCAATTATCAATTTGAATGCCAAGTATAGGTGAATTTTCTTATTTTTCAAGAAATAATATGGAATTAAGGACTTGCAAGTGACAATTAATGAATATGAAGGTATATCTCAATTTGGTGATGTAACTATGTTTAATTAAGAGATTGACATAATTCTTGGTTTTCCGTGGTTTGAAAAATTGGGTACCTTCATGTTAAACACAGAGGATTTTTTTTTGTACATTTACCTATAAGAAGAAGATGATGAAAAACCCCTAGGATATTACACTAAAGTAAAATTGTGTAATACGTTAATTAGAATACTTGAAATGTATTTTAAAGGTGATGCTTCATGAAATTCAAAATTCAGTTTCAAGGATGTAGAAAATGATTTGACGAAGTTATATCAGATAAAAATGAAAAATTTTCTCACTTAAAATACCATGGTAAAAAATTACTTGCATAATTCAAGAAGTCCAAGGATACAAAGAAAAAATTAAATCAAGAAAAGAATATTTTGAGAATTAAATAAATGAAGGTTTATCATAATGAGAAAGATAAATTCTTGCTTGGAGAAAGCTAATCAAAATTGTTGGAAGAAATTTCAAAATTAAAAAATAAATTCAATAAATTAGAATTTGAGGAACTTTCACGTTTGAGGAACAATAATAAAAATATACTTGCAAAAGTAAGCAACTTAAGAATGATAGATAGTTGTTGGAAAAAAAAATAGAAAAAATGATCCAGATGGAAGTATTGAAGTCTTTGTGTACAAAGGTCCAAAATATAAAGAAGATAATAAATACATATTACATTAATATCATAACTCATAAATATGTAAATCCAATTGAAATAAATATGCACTTAGACGATATAGTACAAATGATGGAAATTCCAAGTGAAGATCCAAAAATCAACCCAACAACATCAATACATGAAAAATATCATATACCAAAATTAGGTCAATAAAATGCTACAAGCATGAAGGAAAATCATATTAAAAAAATACTTTAGCAAAATCCTCATCATAAAGTAGATACTTTAACTAGTCAATGTATAAATATAATTTAGAATGGAACATATAACTTATGTTTCAAAAAATATTGATGTCAACAAAATTAATCATGATAATTAGTCATCTTGGAAAGCCTATAAATGAAATCTTCCAGAAAAGATAAAATTTGGATGGTTAGACCAGTTTTTAGTTTAAAAATATTTCTCAACACTTAGAGATTCATATGATCATGTATAATTAGAGATGAAAATAAGAAAAGGGAGAAATGTGAAGAGATTATAAGGCAAGGAAAAATACATCAAAGATTTTCATCAGTATGTTTTGAGGATCAATCCCTGGGAGTGATATTTTTCCTTAGAGGAAGTATATAATTATCTTATGCTTGGGGCATGGGAGAACTTTAAAATAATCAAGAAAAAGCTTACACATTTCTTCAAGGCCTAATGATAGAAAAATATCATCATTTCTCTTCCTTGATTATGATTGGGGATTTAAATCTTATTATCCATTATATATTATCCAATACCTTGCCTTATGAAAACATGTTGAAGAACATAATTGTAAATATTAAAGGTTTCATATTGTTCTTTAACTCTACTACCTTTTTTCATGTTCTCACACTGAATAATCAAGAAGCTAATACAATGGCCAATAAAGGGGTGCAACTGAATATAGGAGAACTAAATGTAAATGGGAAATTCTCCTCATGCCCCCAACCATGATCAAGTTATTTATGGATTTCATTATTAAATATTCCACATGGTCCCATATCTCTCCTTGTTAATTAGGAAACATGTCATCTACAAGGGCTAGGAACCATGCACATGCAACTTTGATGGATTTCCTAAGCCTAGATTATACCCATTCTTCATCCTCTACAGGTCTGTGACATGACATGATTTAGGATACAATGGTTGTTGGAATTACAACCAAATGAAGGCCACGATGTATCCCATTTCAATTTGGAATCAATCAAGGGGGTGCAATATGGTGTTTATGCAATCATGGTTTTGATAGGAAAAATAACAACAGTTATTACGCATAATTTTGGTTCCTTGTAACATTTGCAAGGGACGTTATATAGGTTTGGTACTGTCTTGATGAATATAATATTAGTTGGAGGATTTCATACCTTCTACATTAGGTGAAAATTCAGACTGAATAGATGGAAAAGAAATTTGGGTGTAGTGTGATGGTTTTTTATTCAGTCTCATGCATGCACAGGTAGGTGGGTAGAGGTGGGTGAATTTGGTTGCAGATGAACTCTCACAAACTGTATTTCTTGGTGGATTGGTAATACCTTCCATGTACAATGGAGGTGAATTACTCTGACACTTCTCTTAATGGAAGCTAACAAGGAGGTTTTAATTCTTCAATTTGTAGATTAAATAAAGGTATATGTAAGCATATTTGGAAACATGTTGCTTTCTTATTATCTATGTTTTCCTTTGGGAAATAATTCTTGGGAAATAAAGGCACCCAAGGAGAGGAATTACAATTCTTTAATCCTAGGATGATAACACTCTTATTATAAAAAATTATTTTGTATGTGGTTTTAGGGAGATTTTATTCAATGGTTCACTGAATTCTCTTGAGCACAATAGAGATTGTACAAAAAAGGGTACCGTTTATTATCCCTTCACTCTTGGATTTTATTTCCTTTTGAACGCATTTTGTAATTATGGAAATATAAAAGTTGTGTGCTATGCACATCCATGGGTATGAAATTTATTTCTCCTTCATGAAGAAGTTCTAAATTTAGGGGTTCCATTCTCTCACTAGGGAGAAATTATGCTATCTTGTTTGGTACGAGGGATAACTGTGGCACTGTATAGTGCCTTAAGGGATACTATGCTATAGGAGGCAGAAAAATTCATATTCAAACTATTTTGTTGGATGAACATCTTATAATTGGGCACAATAACATAACAAGGAAAATTGATGAAGGTTTGTGCCCTCAAAGAGAATATCTGCAAAATTAAGTGCACAAAATGTAAGAAATTTTTTTGACACTTGTTGGGATCGGGTTCTGTAAGGTCAAATTTGGTATAATTTTGGTCCAGTTTTTTTGAAATGTGTTACACACAGAAGTCAAGGGGCTTTGGGGCATGTCAAATCTCCTTTATAATTGCAATGGGTAAAAAGGGAAACCATGAGTCTCTAACCATGGTTTTCGATCATGTTATGTGCACGTCGAAGTCATATAAATATGTAAGAAGTTGAGTCAAGTATGGAAAATTAAGTTTTGGTCACAGTATGTTTATCTTAATTTTTTGATCTAGTTTGTATTCGGTCTCGGTAGAAAGGCTCCTACTGGTTGTTTGTGCGGAGAGCTAGTCCTGAGCTGTGTGCAAGGACTCTACTATTATGTGCACAAATGGAAGAAATTGTACTGGGTTAAAGACTTATTAATAAAGAAGAATTTTTGGTAAATTTTTTTGTGAATTTTGTGTTTATGCATGACTATGTTAATTATATTTTTATCTGTTTATGTTGAATGCGAATTTATCTGATTTAATTATCTGTGAAAATATCTTTGTGTTCATGTAAGGATTACATTTGCGTTAAATATTTTACTGTAAACTATCTATGTGAATGCACGAGTATTGTTTCTACTCTGATAAGCTAGATCTAATGGAAGTATAATAATCTATTGGATCATATCTGTTAAGAGTTTAATCCGCGCTTAGATATGGTTTCTGTGAAGTTTCGTGCATGCTGAAAAGCCTTAGATATGGTAAGTAAGGTTAAATAACACATCAAATTCTCCCTCAGGGTGTGGAAACCTAGTTCTATCACCCCCACATACTGCTTCAGGTGAGACTTTGGTCTATGCAAGTAGATCATTCCTGAAAGGGACAATAGTTGGAGGGTTTTATTGGTTGTGCAAAACACTCTAAACCTGGGTTAGGACCCCCTAAAGCCAAAAAATGGTTCCATTTCCAAGATTGAGATCTTTTTAAGGGATATTTGATGTTGTGGAATTCGTTGAAGAATGAACTGCAAGATTGGTTTGATAAGAAGGTGTGCAAATTTTCAATCCAAGAAAACTGAAACACCAAGTTATCTGTTGAGGATTGGGAGAGAAGGTATACATATAGAGAGATCCATGAAATTTTCTTTGTTTCCTTTTTGACTAAGTTACAAGAGTGGTTATCTCAGCTTGCTGAGTTCCAAACCTATGTGATGAAGGATGCGATCACCAGGTGGAGTCCTAGGTTGGTTCAGTAGTTGAATAAATCTAACAATAAAATTACCCATACAATAGATTATTGGATTGATAGCTTTTTGAGTGGTTTTGTGAGTGAATTTTCTATTCATACTTTTGTATCATATTCTGAAGTTGAAAGGAGATTTTTCAAGGGCCCTAGAGGTATTTTTCTGCGATCATTAAAACTGTGGATTAAAATTATTTTATGTGAAAAGGGTACTCTGTGTAGCCACACTGAGTGAGTGTCCCAAAGAGGTCTGACTACACGTAGCGGAAAAAATTATAGGGTATACCTAGAATAATTTTTTGTTTATAGCCCTCTCATAGGTAAATATGATAGTGATGAGGAGTTTGAAACAAGTAGCTTTGGGGAATCTTCACACTAAGAAGAAGAGGGATTGCAAGATAATAAAAAAATTTGGGTCGTTGGCCATAGTTTAAATCCCCTCCACTCCAAGTCAAAATTAATCTCACACTAACAAGTCATCCACTCCACCTCCACCTCCACCACCAAAATTCGATATGGCTAGTTCTATAAAGCTACAAAATTTCGAGGGTGTTGGAAATGAATATGTTGACCAATTTTGGTTTGTCACAGATGTTGCGTGGATAGCGCAATAGATCAATAATGATAATGTTAAGAAATCGAAGCTGGCTACTACATTTCAAGATCGTGCACTGGATTTGTAAATGAAGTATATGGAAAAAAAACCCTAATGCGATGATTGATTATCTTAAAACCACATTAAAGGAGTGGTACAAAAATTAAAAAAATCATATTCTCAATGCGTGACTGAATTAAAGGAGATCCACCAAGAAGTGAATCAATCTATATGGGAGGCAGATCAATGGTTGTAGTGCACCATAAGGGATGGAGGATTTACTATCGATGACATGCAACACAAAGAATTGTTTGTTGATATGCTTCTACTGCATCCGCGTCAATCCTCAAACCAACAAAATATTGCAACACATGCTAAAGTTGTGGATATTGCCATAAAGTTAGAATCCTCGCCTATACCAGCTTCATAGGTGGGGGCTTAAAAAATCCAAAGCCAATTATTTTCATTACACTTAGAGATACAAAATCTACAAGAAACGAAATAAAAGGATGTGCACATAGGAGTATGGTGCACATGCTATAAATCTAAAGGTATTCACAGGGCTCAGTGTCCCATATATAATAACTATCTGGTAGTTGGAGGACCAAGTCTGATTAAGAATGGGGTAGGGCCTAGTGAAGTCCCCAAACTATGGTGTGTGATTTATCAAGCGAATGGACTGCACATGACAAAATTCTACCCTAGGATTGGTAAATATATTCCAGAGCTAGAGTAAACTTACTACACATTTTGTCGATAGGTGGGACATGATGAAAAGAATTGTCTCAGATTTTATTTGATGATTGAGAAAGCTACTTCGTATAGATTGTAGGCCGACGATAGGGGACTTAATTCACCTGCATAGTCATCTAGGTGAAGTGGATTTCCAGGCATACGATGAGGAAGAGGAGGTTGAGATGGTCATGGAAGGGGAAAAATCATTTGTTATAACTATGGAGAGGCTGGTCACTATGAACATGACTTCTTGAACCCAACACAAAAATATTGTAGGTATTGTAGATAGTTTTATCATGTTATTTAAGATTTCCCTGTATTGTTTGTAAAAATGCAAGGAAAATAAACTACAGATACCTACACAGAATTTTCAAATAATGAGAGTGGAATGGTGCACTAAAGATCCTAACATAAATATTGTAACCAATAGCGGTCTAGAAAATGGATGAGATAAAGTAGAAGGTACGATACCTATCAGCAATGATTGAGTCTAGAGAGCTCCTAAGAAAAAGTAAGGGTTTAATCTACAAAGGGAGAAGGAAACCTTTGTTGCAGCAAAGAAGGACTTTGCCAATATTTTCACATCTAAAGTACTAAGAAATCCTCCCATGGATGTCGTCGAAGGGACCAAGCCTGCAAAGATGAAACCATTTTTGGAGGATTGTATCAAGATTTTGTGCAACAAGAAGGCAGCTGAGAATCTTAAAGATTTGATTAATAGTTGTGCCGAGAAAGAGAATCCTAAGATGGAGCAAAATATTGTTAATAATATTTACAAGAAAAAGATAAGAAATGGCTCAGAGATGTTCCTGACGGCTTAGATAGGTGAGTTTGAAATGGACCAGGTCATTTTGGATCTGGGCTCTGATGCAAATCTAATACAAAAGTAGACTTGGAAGAAAATAAGAGAGCCTAAGATGGAATGGTCTATAATCCAGCTGCACATGGAAAATCAGTAGAATGTTATCCAAATGGGTATACTTTCGGGGGTCATAGTTGATATCAAAGGAGTTAAGGCACTAGCTGAATTTGAAGTTATTCAAATTTTTGATGATTCAGATCCGCACCTTGCACTCTTAGGTCTAGATTGGGATATTGATATGGATGTTATCATCAACCTCAAGCGCAAAATTATTGTGTTTGAAAACAATGGAACTAGGGTGGACTCTGCAAAAGGAGAAATATACATAGAATTGGTGCATGTAGAAGAGGATGTTGATCATATCTACAAGATAAATGTGAGAGATGAAGATTGGATCAATCCTTTGACATATGGTAGGCTTAGCTAGGATAGGGATAGTTCATGCCACTCAGACTCAGATGAGGAATTGGAGAATTGGAAGAACTGTTTGAATGAAGTCTCTACATTACACTGCAAACGAGTCACCAAATATCTACGATTCATATCCTCTAAGGTTTTGGAATTACCTTATTATGATGGTGTAGGTAGTGTCAATTATTTTTCATAATAATTAGAAAAGGTTGTTCCAGACACAATGGTTCCATGCTCTTGACTTAGCTCCACGTTCAACCCCGGCACAATGGTGGGAAACACACAAGGAAAACTTTGTGGATTGAGAATAATGTACCCACATGATGCAACTTCAATTCAAAGAACTCAATACCTACTTGGAAGGAACCTATGTAGGAAAAGAATATCCACACATGCATTTAGCTAGGTGGATTGCAACTTGGGGAGAAGAGCTGCAACCAAGATGGGAGCATACATTCATTCATATTTTAAGTCGGATACCTATGAACTGGTATCTAGAGGTTGAGCTGCAACATGACATGAAGGAATGGGTTGCACTAAGGGAAAGATTTTTTTTAAATTTTAGTTTTGAGAGTGGATTCCCATGTATCAATATTGCATTACACATGATTCAAGATGTGGTATTTGACATACCAGAGAAAGCATAGGAATGAGCCTTACCAGCATTGGACACGCAGATGAAGGATATAGTTGAATGCCAAAATGTGGCTATTGAAGATAATGAGCAAGACCCAATAAAAATCAATATCCTTGAGTTTGAAGGTCAGCGCACGGTTGCTGGGCCTATGGTTAAATTGCCCAATGTAATTGTACCTATGAATATTAGGCAAGTAAATATTAGAATACAAGAACAACCTAATATTACCAAAATAGGGGATTATTGGGATGAATATACAGTGGCTAAAGTTGCAGAGCTACTTGATGAATATCATGAATTATTGCCCACAAAGTTTTCATAGTTAAAATGGATTGTCAGGGATCTTGGTGTGATGTAGATCAATATGAAACCAGATGCCAGGACTATCAAGAAACTCCCTTATAGGTTGAATCCTAAGTATAATTAGAAGGCTAAGGAGGAGATGGATAAAATGGTTGTTGCAGGGATCATTGAAACAATAGAATAATCAGATTTGGTAAGCCCCATGGTGGTCCAGTAAAAGAAGACTGAAGGAGAAATCAAAATTTGTGTGGATCTGCGCAAGTTGAATGATGCCTGTGTGCATGACCCTTTTCCAACTCCATTTTCTGATGAAGTATCAAATAATGTAGGTGGGCAGGAGGCCTACTCATTCATTGATGGATTTTCTGGATACCACCAGATAATAATCACACCTGAATACATAAGCAAGACAACCTTTGCGACAACATGCAGATCATTCCATTACACAGTCATGCCATTCAACATGAAGAATGCGCTAGCTATATTCTCATGTGTGGTGGTAATTTCATTGAAGGAGTATATACATAAGTTATTAGAAGTATATTTTGATTATTGGACTGTATTTGGATTATTGAAGAAGCATGTTTCAAGTATGCGCTTGATGTTGGACACTTGTCAGAAGCATAAGATCTCGCATATCCTGTGTCCCCTTCGAGATTTTTTTGGGTCAAATTGTGTGTCAAAATGGCTTGATGGTCGATCTAGATAATATCTCTATTATTGATAACCTAGAAGCTAAAAAAAATTTGAAGCAATTGCGCTCAATTTTGGGGCATACTAGATATTACAAAAAATTTATTCGAGGCTATGTGCTGATTATTGCACCGATGGAGAAGTTGCTGAAGAAGGACACCTCTTTTTGCTGGGATGAGGATTCCCATAAGATTTTAGAGCTACTTAAGGAGAAAATGGTGACTGTGCCTATATTGGTATTTCCAGACTGGACAAAGGAATTCCATGTGCACGTGGATGTGTCATGTATCGTGTTAGGAGTTGTACTCGTGTAGCCTGGAGCTAGAGATATTAATCACCCAATTACATTTGCGAGAAGGAAATTGTCAAGTTTTGAGCGTAACTAATCAAAAAAATAGATAGAAGAGTTAGCTATGGTCTATGTGCTATAGAATTTTCACCACTATTTTTTGGGAGGTCATTTTAAGACGTTCACTGATCACTCTACTTTGAAGTTCCTAGTCAACAAGCCTGTGTTGGGGGTGGGGGGTTTATAGATGGATCTTATTATTTTAGGACTATTATTTTGAGGTAATTTTAAAGCTACAAATATTGAATGCAGTTCCAGAACATTTAACGAACATTTTGTTATCACTCCCTATGTTTCCCATGGTAGAGAATGGAGACTGAAGGAGGTAACCTCTAACCAATATTTAGGCTTGGTAGCTAGACCTACCAAAATCAGAGAGGGCTCTCTCAATATCACTTTTATAGTTAATGATGATACTGGAGATGTAATTATCTTAGGCTAGATATAAGCTCAATGAATTAGGGTTTTGTTTGAACTTTTCTAGATAGGAATGTCAGACTAGGAACTAGGTCTAGGTTTTAGGTATGATTTCAAAGGTTTAGTTGCAGAGACGAAGATGAGGCTAGGTAGGTATACTTAAGAACATAATTAAATTTTCATTATGTATAGGGTTTGAAAATAGAGAGAGAGAGAGAGAGAGAGAGAGAGTCAGAATGAGCATGTTACATGTATTCATTCATCAGAAGAGATAAAACAAATTTATGAAAATATTATAAAACAAAGCACAAAAAGCAAGAATTTTGTTCCTAGACTCATAACATTTATCATATAGAAGCATACATGTGATTTCATGGAAGCATAAAAATTAAAAATTTATGGTGTTTCTAAGGTAAAAAAGTGCTAATAAGCATACCACTGGAGTCCCAAAATTATATTTGCAACATGTCTTTGATTTCACTGAAAAATATTGTACATAAGATCCACAATTGCAATATCAACTATCCAACCTATAAAATGACTTTAGTTGGACTAAATATAGAAAATATAAGTGATTCCAACTCATTTGGTCTAAACCTGATCCAAAATACATCATAAATGAACCTTATGAGTCATTACGTAGAATTTAGGGACGTTAGAAACAATTCCCCAAATTTTAGCTAATAACTAGGAGTCTTTGTCTCCTTAAGTAAATACATGATTCCCAAATAATTAGGGACAAAAAATCTCCCTTATCCACAAAAAACCTCATAGGATATCTACAAACTATAAATTTGGACCACTTTGGCTTGACACCTGTCCAGAAATGATCCAAGATAGAAGCGTCGCACCAATTACATAACCATAAACCCAATTTGAGGGTGATTTTGGATGACTTTAAATCATCCTCCTGCAAATATGAATATTGGGATAGGTAGCCCTGGATGTCCTATATCCATTCCAACATTGAAACTAGGAAAATACCTTCTGGAAGGCCGTCAAAAATCCATTTTCCCAACCTTACT
Source organism: Pinus albicaulis (assembly GCA_034641835.2). NCBI lineage: Eukaryota > Viridiplantae > Streptophyta > Pinopsida > Pinales > Pinaceae > Pinus > Pinus albicaulis. The sequence goes on along the minus strand of CM076582.1, from coordinate 658,591,373 downwards.
CTAGAAGCGTCGCACATATGAAAACATTGTGGCGGAGGAATGAAAAAGAGGTTGTTTTTTGGGTTTTTCTCCAAAAATGGGGGGTGTCATGAAAACCTAAGACCATATATGAAAATTAAATGGAAAGATAAATCCAATAATGTCTAAAAGTCCTCATTTGGAGGCTCTAAGGAAAAGCATTGCACTACTGCGCAATGCTTCTGTATAATCGAAATTGCCAAACTTGCCAAAAATCCAAAATTTTCCAAAATTTTTCTGTAGCAATAGGGCTCCAATATGGATCACTATCTATCTAAAAATAATGGTTTTTACACAAATGATAGATTTTTTTTTTCTATTGTATGTTATTAACACAAACCTCCTCCATTTTTCAAAAATACTTTTCCATTTCTTCAGAATCCAAGTTTGAAGTTGGTCACAAATATTTGTAGAAGCGTAGCGTGCTCTAAGAAGAAGCATAGAGTGCTCTTGTAGAGGGATTTTGGAGTCCTTAATAGAGTATAATTGGGATGAAATTGGTATGGTTGGAAATCTTAGGATTTCTAATACACAATGGAGTTATTAATCAGTGCAAAACCTTGCTCCAAACCCTTGAACAATTGACTTAAAGAAAGCCTGTCCTAAAGTGTCGAAAATGACTTGGACTAAGTGTATTATGGGAATTTATCTCAAATCATAAAACCTATGCATAAAATGAAGGATTTTTTTGTTCTTTGGTCTATGATTGACAAAAACCTCTTTCACTTTTATCAAATTAATCTTCATTACTTCTGAAAGTAAATTTGAAGTAGGACTATCCCTGTGTGCAATGTAAATCCTAGAAAATGACCACAAAACTCTAAAAATGATGCCATGGGTCTGAGATGGCTCAAACATGGAAAATTTCCCTCATTTTTTCTAATTTTTCTTCTCATTTTCCATGGTTTTTTTCAGCAAAAAGAAACCCTAGCTAGATGTGAAGGAAAGGAAGGGTGAAAACTAGGAAAACAAGGGAGAATGATGTAGTGAGTTTAGGGACATAAATGAGATGGATTGGAGTTAGAGAAAAATCCCTAAAAATTTGGGGAAGTAGGATGGTGAATTATAAACACAATGCAAGTGAAAATTTTGTAAATGGGTATGGGAAAGAGGGAAAAGATGTTAAAACACCAAGTTAACCTAGTTTTATCTCCAAAAGCGTAGTGAGAACTAGGTTTGAGTGAAAATGGTAGCAATGAGGGGTATGCATGATATGTAGTGATTTGGTAAGGTGTATGAGTTATTTGTGAATTTTATTATGCGATGAAACTAGGTATTTTCCATGTGAATCAAGCCAAACATCAATGAAATCCAAAAATGCGGTGAAGTCCCCAGGAGAGGGATTCCACCATTTGAGAGATAAAAAAATGCATGATGGCATGAGGAATGCTTACTTACTTGCTTGGGAGCATTGGAAACTCTGAAATTCTGAAATGAACCCTTGTGATGCTTGATTAGCCTTGAATTTCAAAAGCGCAGCAAGGGACCTAGAAGCATGGGAGAAAATTAGGGTTTTGTGAATGTTGAGATGAGGCTTGATAATGGAAGAGAGCTTAATGAAAGTGGAATGAGAAATTTCAAATGCTATGGATGGTATTCTTATTGGTCAAAAGAAAATTATTTTCTTTGGTTATGGAGTGACATCATATGTACTTTTAGAAACATATCTTCTGAAATATTTGACAATGTAGCATACTTCTTTGCAAAAAGGACAAGTTTCCTTTTATTTGATTTCCTATATTTACTGACGCCCAATGAAGGTGATTTGAATAATGACAATGCTGTATTTTCCTTTCTTTCATGACGTGATTGGACATCATGATGACAAAACAAAGAAATCCTAGACCATGACCTATATGAGGGTATGTTGACTGATCTATGACCCTAGATGATGATGACTGACATAAACTTGACTTTGATAATGACCATGAATGGGTGAAGGGAGAAGCATTAGAACTAGACAACATTTAGTGAACAATTTTTTTTGAGAATTTATTTGAAAACATGAAATTTTGACCAAGGATCACTACCAAATAAACTTGAAAAAGTGTATTTGATCACTGAATCATTCAGACACTAACATTGGCTCTAGTTGGGGATGACAGATCCTTTTAGGAGGTTTCAAGAACACCGTAGACTAGGTAGCCTCATCCATTAGGAAATGGAGTTAAAATAAAATAGTAGACACTCAGATGAGTAACTGAAACAAAAACTAACTTTGACTCAAAAACTTGACTACTGATTGAACTTACTTATGGCAATAGACCATCGGATCTTAGGGTCTTCACCTTGGGATTAAAATTGTGATGATAACCACCCACCTACTGAAGATATATATATGAAATCATGCAATATGATTCCTCTAGTGTAACCAATCCATAAAATGGATACTTACTTGAATCCTCCTCACACTTTCCTCGAGTAGGAAAATAGAACAAGAGATATGAAACTTAAAGTTTCCACTGAAAATGTGCTCATGATCCATAAATACAAGAAGATTCATCTTCCAAGATGGATGAAAAAAACTGGAAATAGGGTCTTCAAAATCATGAAAAAGGCCTTTAAAAGTTTCACCTAGAACTTCATGATCATTATCAAAATGAATGAGTGCATCTTGGTTAGCTAAATATTCCTTCATATCATTTCCAAAACAAGACTCTGAATGTTCATGAAAGGTTTCAATAGGAGCAATCATATCATTATGCATAAACATAAATTTTTTATTATTCAAATCTACAACGAGATATTTCGAAAAGAAACTTGTGTATCAAAAAGTTTTTTGCCATTCTTTGTAATCACATCCTCATGAAAACCTTCAATTATAATATCCATTTCATGTATATCAGGATTGTTCTTTTGTGTATCAAAAAATTTTGTTGTAGTATCATTAGATAATTATTTTTGAATATTATCATCTTGCCTTTTATGATGTAAAACAATCTCTGACACCTGATCCTATTGCAACTATGGAATACTGTCTACATGAATTAGCTCACTACTTGCACCTTGATCACACAAAATTTGAGAAACTGGCTGCAAATTTTCACTTATCTCTGGAGAAAGTACATGGATATCTACATCATATCCTTGATTGATTTCATCTTTAGCTAAAAGATAAACTATTGATGGTTGTAATTTTTTTACATATTGTAAATCCCATTGATCATCAAGACAACTAACCCGAGAAGGAAATTCATAAAGTGCCTCTAACACATCCTCATCATCCATAAATTATATATCCTCATCAATAATTTCAAGATATTGAATGAAACCCTCAAAACGATCACAACAATTCTATACCAGCAATAAAGATGGATAATACTCATAATTTTAAAATAAAACTGAATGAAAATCCTTTAAAGAACATATACTACCTATTCTCAACCATTCATACCAAGTTATTTCTTTATCTTCCAGAGTAGCCATGAATATCTTCATTAGGTAATCCTCGGGAAACTTAAATTTAAGTCTACGTACATGCATATGAAACTTTATCAAGTGCAAGGCAACATCATCTTTCTTTTCATCTTTGAACATGGGAGTATAAGATAACCAATCAACATGAGGCATACGATTTGGAAATCCAGGGATATGAAACCGATCCATAGGAGCATATCTAGCATTCCTTCTTGCAATTGAATCCATCTTGAAAACAATGAAATCACCAAAAATTTCTTGAAGCTACTAGTTTTTGAACAGTCACCATGAAAATGCTAAAATTTTGGATTCTTTGACACTGGAGTCGATAGGTGAAAGATGCACAACCTTGTTGTTCTTGGCCACTATTCACCATAAAAAATTAGTGCTAATCTTTGTCTTTCTTTCTCAGGAAACATTTAACATTCTCTCCCTGGAAGAGACGCCAAAAATGTTATCACTCCCTCTGTTTCCCAAGGATGAGAATGGAGACTGAAGGAGGTAACCTCAAACCAATATTAAGGTTTGGTAGCTAGCCATACCAAAACCAGACAGGGCTCTCTCAATGTCACTTTTATAGTCAATGAGGAGACTGAAGATGTAATGATCTTAGGCTAGATATAAGCTTAGTGAATTAGGGTTTTGTTTGAACTTTTATGGATAGGAATGTCAGTCTAGGAGCTAGGTTTAGGTTTTAGGTCTAATTTCAAAGGTTCATTTGCAGAGATGAAGATGAGGCCAGGTAGGTATACTTAATAACATAATTAAATTTTCATTGTGTATAGGGTTTTAAAAGAGAGAGAGATAGTCAGAATGAGCATGTTACATGAATTCATTCATTAGAAGATGTAAAACAAATTTATGAAAATATTATAAAACAAATCACAAAAAGCAAGAATTTTGTTCATAGAATCATAAGAGTTATCATATAGAATCATACCTGTGATTTCATGGAAGAATAAAAATTCATAGTTGATGGTGTTACTAAGGAAAAAAAATGCTAATAATCATACCAGTTGAGTCCCAAAATTATATCTCCAACATGTCTTTGATTTCGCTGAAAAATATTGTACATAAGCTCCACAACTACAATATCAACTATCCAACCTCTAAAATGACTTGAGTTGATGAAATATAGAAAATATAAGAGATTCCACCTCATTTTTTTGAAACCTGATCCAAAATGCATCATAAATTCACCCTATGAGTCATTACCTAGCATTTAGGGAAGTTAGAAATAGTCCCCCCAAATTTAGCTAATAACTAGGAGTCCTTGTCTCCTTGAGTAAATACATGATTCCTCAACAATGAGGGATAAAAAAAAAGTCTCTTATCCTCAAAAAACCTCATAGGATAGCTGAAACCTTGATATTTGGACCATTCTGGCTTGACACCAGTCCAGAAAGAATCCAAGACAGAAGCGTCACACTAGTTACGGAAGCATCGCGCCACTTTAGCAGAAGCATTGCTCCACTTTGAGGGTGATTTTCGTTGACTTTAAAGCATCCTCTTGCAAATATGAAGACTGGTATAGGTAACCCTAGATGTCCTATATCCATCCTAAAATTGAAACTGATAAAATACATCCTGGAAGGCCTTTAAAAATCCATTTTCCCAACCTTACTCTGGAAGCGCCGCACACAGGCAAAAACAATGGGAGAAGCATGAAAAAGAGGTTGTTTTTTCAGTTTTTCTCCAAAAATGGGGGGTGTCATTAAAAAATGAGACCATATATGGAAATTACATGGAAATAGAAATCTAAGCATGTAGAAAAATCCTCATTTGGAGGCTCTGAGAAAAAACATCGTGCCGCTGCACAACGCTTTTGTACAACCGAAATTGCCAAAATTGCCAAGAATCCAAAAATTTCCAAACTTTCATGCCAAAATAGGGCTCAAATATGGATCAATATAGCTCTAAGAATAATGTGTTTTGAAAAAAGGAAAGAGGTTTTTTTTCTTTGGTATGTTATGAAAAATACCTCCTCCAATTTTCAAAACTAATTTCCCATTTGTTCGGAATCCACGTTTGAAGTTGTTGACTAAAATTTACAGAAGTGTAGCGTGTTCTCAGCAGAAGCATACCATGCTCTTTGAGACGGATTTTGGAGGCCTTTATAGAGGATTTTTTGGCTGAACGTGGTATGGATTGATATATTAGGATATATTCTACACAATGGATTTATCAATCACTCCAAACCCTCGCTCCAAACCCCTGGACAATTGACTTGAAGACAACTTATCCAAAAGTGTAGAAAATGACTTGGAGAAAGTGTATTTTGGGAATTTCTCTTAAATGATAACATTTTTGCATAAGCTGAATGATATTTTTTTTATTTGGTCTATGAATGAAAAAAACCTCTTTCAGGTTTTTCAAATTCATCTTCATTACTTCTGAAAGTAAATTTCAAGTAGCATTGTCCCTCTGTGCAATGTAAACCCTAGCAAATTATCACAAAAATATGAAAATTATGTCATGGGTCTATGTTGGGTCAAACCTTTAAATTTCCCTCCTTTTTTGTACTTTTTATTCTCATTGTCAATGGTTTTTTTCAGGAAAAGGAAACCCTAGCTTCATGTGAAGGAAAGTAAGGGTGAAAACTAGGAAAACAGGGGAGAATGATGCAGTGAGTTTAGGGACATAAATGATATGGATTGGAGTTAGGGAAAATTCATAAAAATTGGGGAAGTAGGATGGTTATTTAGAAGAAAAATGAAAGTGAAAATTTTGGAAATGGGTATGGAAAAGAGGGAAAGAAGGTTAAAACACAGAGTTAACCTAGTTTTCTCTGCAAAAGCATAGTGACAGCTAGGGTTTGAGTGAAAATGGTAAAGATGAGAGGTATGAATGATATGTAGTGTTTTTTTAAGGTGAATTTGATATGTTTGAAGGTTATTAGGTGATGAAACTAGTGGTTTTCCAACTGAAGCAAGCCAAACATCAATGAAATTAAAAAATGTAGTGAAGTCCCTAGGAGAGGGTTTCCACCATTTGAGAGATAAATCATTGCATGAGGGTTTGAGGAATGCTTACTTACTTTCTTGGGAGTGTTGGAAACTCTGAAATTATGAAATTAACCCTTGTGATGCTTGATTGGCCTCCAATTTCAAAAGCGCAACAAGTGAGCTAGAAGCATGGGAGAAAATTAGGGTTTTCTATATGTTGAGATGAGGCTTGATAATGGAAGAGACATTAATGAAAGTGGAATGAGAAATTTCAAATTATTTGGATGGTATTATTATTTCTTAAAAGCCAATTTTTTGCTTTGGTCATGGAGTGACATCATATGTACTTTGAGAAAAATATATTTTGAAATATTTGACAATGTAGCATACTTCTTTGTAAAAAGGACAAGTTGTCTTTTAATTTTTTTCCTATATTTTCTGACTCCCAATTGAGGTGATTTAAATAATGAAAATGAATTTATTTTCATTCTTTCATGACATGATTGGACATCATGATGACAAAAAAAAACAAGCCTAGACCATGAACTAAATGAGGGTATGTTGACTGATATATGACCCTAGATGATGATGAATGACATAACCTTGACATTGATAATGACCATGAATATGTGAGGGGAGCAACATCAGACCTAAACAACATTCAGTGATTTTTTTTTTTTGAGAATTTATTTTAAAACATGAAATTTTGACCAAGGACCACTACCAAATAAACCTGAAAGAGTGTATTTGATCCTTGAATTATTTAGACACTAACACATTGAAAGTGGAGAGGGGCCAAATAGTTTGGAGGATGGACTACCAGATGCACAACTATTTTACATTAAATTAGTCGATGACTACTTCACAAATATTATCCACTTTCTAACCACTGGAAGTGCTCCTACGGAGTATACATTTAAGCAGAGGAAATAATTGGCCTTTCACGCAACAAACTTCACTTTAATTGTTGGCCATTTGTATAAGATGGGAGTTGATGAGGTATTGAGGCATTATGTGTCAGAGTTTGAAAGTCAGAGTATCCTAGTAGAAGCACATTTAGGGGTTGCGGAAGGTCACTATTGAGGTAAACCAATTGTGCAAAAAAATTGAGGGCTAGTTTTTGGTGGCCTACGACGCAGAGTGATGCAAAAGAGTATTGTCATGCTTGTGATGTGTGTTAGAGAATGGGGAAAACCTTGCACAAAGATTAACTTCAACTAAAAAAATAATTGATGTTGCAAGCTTTTGATAAATGGTTCACTGACTTTGTAGGACTGATCAACCCTTGTGGGAAGAAGTTTGGTGTGTGCTATATTATTACTGCAACAGATTATTTTACCATATGGGAAGAAGCTAAGCCTGTGAAGGATTGCAATGCAGAGATAGCTGCACACTTCATTTTTAATAATGTCTTAACAAGGTTTGGGTGTCCTAAGATCTTGATGAGTGACCAAGGTACACATTTTGTGAATGAGACCATTCAAGCCATGGAAATGGACTCTAAGATGCATCATAAGAAGAGTACACCATATCATAAACATGCTAATGGTACGGTAGAAGCCTTTAATAATATTTTGGAGAATGCACTCACAAAGGTCTGCAATGCTACTTAGAACAATTGGGATGTACGCGTACCTACGATTCTATGGGTATACAAAACTACATGAAAAAATTTGACATGAAAGGCCCTTTTTAGGTTGGTGTATGGACAGGAAGATGTTATGCCAATGGAGTATATTGTTCCTATTCTACGCATTGTAGTAGTAACTAACATGGTTGATCAAGATATTATGGAAGAGAGACTATCACAGCTAGTTGCACTGGAGGAGGATAGATTCATTGTTGTGTTCAACCAGCAGGTGAAAAAGGCACGTGAAAATTCTTGGCATGACAAGAACATCAGAAAAAATATTTTCAAGGAGGATGATTTGGTTTTTTTATATGAAAATGATTTTTCACGCCACCAAGGAAAGTTCAAAATGCATTTGCTTGGACCTTATATTTTCAAGGAGATCATAGAAGGAGGTGCAGTATGTTTGATTACCTTACTTGGTGAATTCCTTCATGAATACGTGAATGGAAGTCAGTTGAAACCATACAAGGATGATCCCATCCCCATGCACGCCAAATGACTATATGGCGAGAGAAGTGTTTTAATGCTCGGGACAGTTGTGAGAGGGCACAGGACCATAAAGAAGTCTGTCAAGCATTGGAGAAGTATACATGTGCAACGAAAATTGACTCAGAAGTATCCATGCAAGAATACTTTGAAGCCTAAGTCTAGAAGAGGCCAATGGCTGAAGAACCCAAAGTAATCATAGATTAATATATTTTCGAAGAGATCGATCCAATGTCGTGGTTGCCTAAGTATATGGAACCGCGGAAGCCATGTGTGGAAGTCACAAGGGACCTGGATAAGGTAAAATTCCATATCAACACGTCGCTGCTCCCATAGAATGTGTCGTTTGAAGGGGACATGTTTGCAGAGGTGCCTTTACTCAACTTGTAAGACTCGGGCTTGGCTGGTCATGCGAATTTCCCTGAACTTGCGCCATCAGAGTATTTGGAGTAGGTGCACTATGACAAAGGAGTCATAAAAGTCGAATCGAAGACATGGGCATTGGGGTTGCAGTAGTCTTAGTTGTTGAACCTTCTGAACATTCTGCACTTTGGGTAGAGCACCATAAATGACATCTTCCTGTGTGAGTTGTTTGATATGGTGCATGATAATTGCCTATGGCTAGGAGAGCCCATTATGATCGATGACATGATTATTCATCAGATCACCCTATTTCTGTACCAAGGGGAGGATCTGGGGGCGGCCTTCGTAGGGAAGGGACTAGAGAAAAAGGTCTCCGATGAGGTGAACAAGACTTAAGGGGTAAACAGGAACACTAGAGGCTTTGTTGTTGCTGATATCAACTCCATGGAAGTTAAATTTTCCACCCTGATCCTTTCCTACAAAATGATCATATTGTGCCATGCAACGGAGGTACATTCCTATGTGATTAAGATGACTGCAAAGTACCTGAAAGGGGTGCAATATAATTGGGAAAAGTACCCTTTCACTGAATTTTTGGAGAATATTTGTAAGGCGCAAGAAGATGGAATTTTTTTTTACTATGCTTGGGTGCTGATGTTGGTCACGCTGATCGGTTGGAGGCCTTCATCATAGTCCCAATTACCAGATATTGATCCCAATCTCTGTGAAGCTGAAAATTAATTGTAATTATGAAACTTGAAGCTGCCATTAAAGATAACTGAGAATAAAATATTATGGGTGCTATTTGATGCAGAAATATTTCAAGCGGTGCAGTCCAAGCCATGATTGTCTCCTATGATATACGAGCAATACAAGCACATTGTGGACATCAATAAAACATTTCATAATGTGCATGCCTATGCCAAGAGGGATAGGTCAAGCGTCTGGTATGAGCTTCCATACATGGTTATGGAGGATGAAATTACATGCACTATGACCAAGTGGCCCCCATTATGGCTTGAAGCAAGCACAAATGGTGGTACGTCCTCCTTAGTACCACCGAAGACCTAGACGAAGCCACGCATACCGATAGATCATGCAAAGGATGCGCAAAAGGAACAAGAGACAACCACTATGGCAAAGATAGTTTACCTGCATAGTGATGATGAGATGGAAGATAAGGATGGAGAGAGTGTTGATGCACCGGAAGACATGCGGAAAAGAACCAAAATAGGGCCTCAGACCACCCTGGGGTCGTGCACCAAAAGGAAAGCCTCTAAAAAGACAGGGAATGATCCATTAACACTCACAAAGGAGGATTTTGATAAAATTTGTGACACCATCCATGCAATCGTTGAATATATATGGAAAAAGTTTGAGGCACAATATAAATCAGTCCTTGATGACATGAAGAAAGGGCTCCAACAACTTAGAATGCAAGCAAGCACCATACAAGGGAGCATTGGTCAAGTGAGCGCGAGATAAGAAAGCACAAGATAGGTGAGAGATTTGGCCATTCGGCACAAATCCAGCTCCGAAAGCCAAATCTTTCAAGTTTCAAGTGCAACACTTCATATTTCCAGTTTTGAGCTATGCACGATCATTCTTGAAAGCTTTGAGGTTGGGATTGATTTGTTTTTTTCCCTAGCATCAAGCTGCATGCTATACTTATGATGATCATGGAAGAGATGTAGTACAAAGAGTACAAGGATTTCCAGGACACCGCGACATCTCAGTAGCAAGTCGCCACAATGATTAAGGGTTAGAAACTCATAGATGATGTGCACCTCACCGCTGAAAGCCAACACGCCAAGTTGGAAACTCTGTTTGATCAACTGTGCTCAAGTCTCCTCGAAATCATAGTGCCCACGACTGCAGCGCCCACTACCAAATTGATAAGTCTAGTAGCCACATGGAAAGAATCCAGATCAAAAGTAGACACATTGCATGTTGAGCTCGAGTATAATATAGAAGATTTACAGATGAAATTGTAGCCTAAGACGCCCCCCGAAGTTCCAGCACAACATACCAGTGCAGAAATCAACTACTATCATAATGACTGTTGTGGATGCTTGCAACCAATTACTCGAGGAGGCCATAGGAATTTCAACCTTTGTCTAAGATGAGCTTGTTACACATCAGCTAAATATGGATCTACAGACCAAGGATCAACATTTCAATGAGATCTGGGTCGCTGCGCTGACCCTGGCGATAGCCCAAAAATTGGCCCGCTTGCAGGAAAGTTGAGCCATTCAAGAAGATATCGATACGCTATGTTGACAGGAGGAATTTATCGACAACATAATGTAGCCTTGGGCTGAGGAGGCCTTGCAGTTGTCCCAAAACATCGATGGTGCCCTCAGAATTTTGCAACATACCCAACGAAGTATGAACCTATACATTGAAGGACCAACTACAGAGAAATTGGTCAAAGAAGTGCAGAAAGTTGTAGCGCAAAGTACATAAGTCATTCATTGAATTAAAATTTCCATTCAGGAGATGAAGGACAAGATGCAGGAACAAGGACCAAAGTGACTCGAGACGAGTCACTATATTGTGTTGGGGGTCTCTTGGGATCGGGTCCCCTAAGGTAAAATTTTGGTTAATTTTTGTTGAAACGCGTTATGCACAGAATTCAAGGGGATTTGGTTTGGTTCAAAGCTCCTTTTTAATTGTAATGGGTAAAAAGGGAAACCATGAATCTCAAACCATGGTCTGAGACCATGGTATGTGCATGTCAAAGTCATATAAATATGTAAGAAGTTGATTCGAGTAAGGACCATTAAGTTTTAGTCACGTTATGTCTATGTTAATGTTTTGATATAGTTTTTATTTAGTCTGGGTAGAAAGGATCCTGTTGGCTGTGTGCGCAGAGACCTAGTACTGAGTTGTGTGTAAGGACTCTGTTGTTGTTTGCGCAAACATAAGTAATTGTACTTTGTTGAAGAATTATTAATAAAGAAGAATATTTTGAGAACTCCATTGCAATTTCTATGTTTATGCATGACTATGTTAGTTATATGTTGATTTATTTATGTTGAATGTGCATTTATCTGAGTTAATTATCTGTGAAAATATATATGTTTTCGTGTAAGGATTAAATATGCGTTAAGGATTTATTGGAAACTATCTATGTTTTTGCGCGAGAATTTTTTTTTCTTTGATATGCTAGATCTGACTGAAGTATAATAATTTGTTGGCACATATCTGTTAAGGGTTCCATCCGCACTTAGATCTGGTTTTTGTGAAGTTTTTCATAGGAAAATAAGCTTTAGATCCAATAAGTAAGGTTAAAGAAAATATCAAATGACCCCTCAGGGTGTGGAAACCTAGTTCTATCAATCCCCATATTGCTTTGAGTGAGACTCTGGCCTGCACAAGCAGATCACTTCCGAAAGGGCCAGTAGTTGGAGGGTTTTGTTGGTTGTGCATAACACTCTGAACCTAGGTCAGGATCCCTCAAGCCAACAACACTACAACTAAATCACAACCATATGGTTTCTAGTTTTATCCAATCCATGGGAATTATCATAGAAGACTAAATTTTGATAAAAAAATATGATGATGAAATCTCAACCTTTCCTCAGAAGATGGAGGACATACATATCTTCATGGAATGACATCATCAATAATACTTCTTGAAAAAAAAATCTTCTAATTCTTTACAACAAGTTATGCCCAATTTAAATGAGTCAATGCTAGATACGTGATTGCATATTGGTCATGATATCTCTTCCCCTCCCCCTGTTTCTTTGATATTATGTAAGTTAAATAGTAAATTATTCTGGTATTTTTTTGGAGAATTCACACTGATCAACTTCATAGTATAGATACAATATCATGACGGAATTTCGTAATTAGAATTAAGCCAAATTTTCCCTTTTGGATCAATAAGTTAAGTAGCTATCTCCTATATTTTATGTATTTTTCTATAACTAATGTTCCCAAATCATGTATTCTACTTATTATAAATTATTTCTCTAGTAAAAAAAAGTTTTTAGGACAAATCATTTCGATGAACATTAATATATCTATAAATATATAAATAATAACTCCTAATTAAATAGTAATTAGTATAATGAAATGAAATGTCTCAAATCACATGACCATTATGAAATGGAAACCTACTTAGGTATATATATGAGGCCCCATTGTGATATCATATCATATCATAGTTACTCATACATTTATACATATTATTATTTTATCCAAATGGATATTTTTATATTGCAAGTGCTTTGGATAATTTGTTGGTGAGCCATATTTTTTAATTGCAATATCATGTCTGGGGATTGTTTGTAATGTTTTATTATCATTTTTCCTATTGAAATTTCTTGAATGTCAAATGAATATTTATGAGGTTATATTCAAAATGCATTTGTTCTTTAGGGTTCTTCGTCCAATTCATATTTTCTTCTAATCAACTTCCCACTTGATGTCGACATTATTATATTAAGTGTAATTATTTTTTGAAACTCCGACTGAGGAATCTCATGATTCAACAACAACCCCACTTCCTTGAACATCAGCTCGAACTTGAAGTTGACGATGGAAGCCATGATTATTATTATTTATTTCATTTGTTCATGTTACACTCCCAAGTTTATCTTGTGTTTTCAAAAATAGCCTTTAGAATTTTTTGCTGATTGTTTTGCCTCTTGTCCCAATTAATACTTGATGGATGGGTATGCAACGATTGTCTGTATTCAACTATATGAAAGTTCATTTTTGCAATTATAATTTATATAAGAGATATGGAATAGTACACATGAAACCATCTTAAGAGTCATTGTGAAATATTTTTTTTGTTTTGACATCTGATACTCATTATTCTAACGTTATTTCTTGATCTAGTCTTTATTTTTTTCCTCATCACTCACAAATATCTTCCATTATTAACATATATGTATGCATTCCATTATGATGGAAATCGATATATTTTTTACCTTCCAATTTTTTTGATGAAATGATATGATAACGAGGTAAAACAACTTTTTAAGGGAGTTGGGTTATGTTATTGTATGGGTTAGGGGTGGATGGAGTAGGATGGCATGGAAAACTCATAATTGAAAAATATTCTGAAGTCATAATGTGGTTATAATATTATCATAAAATATTTAATATTTGTCTACATAAATAAATCAAATTTTATATTTCAACACACATGGGTGGTTGAGTTTAGAAGAAGGAAATATATGGGAATACAATGGTGAATAGGTAGGATGAATAGTGGATCTCTTAAGAAGACCACATTTGTAACAATGGTATGATGGATATGAGAATGGAGTTTGAATTCTCTTTGATATTTGATCTGAAATGACTGTATTAGTTTTGTTGTGCTAAGTGTATTTTCAGTTTATAAACATGTGCATAAGTGGTTCATTAGTTTGCATAAGGATTGAGTAGTTTGTCCATGAATTGTAGATTATTTTAGTGAATTAGAAGCATGAAATAAGAATAAATAACACTGAAAAGTAGTGTAAAACATAGAAATAAGTCACCACATGAAATTTACATAGCAGGCATGATGAAGCAATTCGCCCCTTCTGGGTTACATCTGCTGGTCCATCTCCAAATGGCATGTCCATCTTTCATTATGCTCAAAATTTTGCTATTACATGTAGTTACAGTGCTATGATGGTTGTTTTATCTGCACTAATGACTCCATAATTATCCAATTAGTCAAAAATGACTCTTCATTCACTCTGAATGGGAGAAAATTGAGTCTCCTACTCTTTGTACCAGTTTCACCTAGAAAAGCTCCACTAAAAGTGGAGAACTCCACTTGATTGGAAATAAAATAGAAAGTTCCACCATTAAAGGCGTGCCTGCCAAAATGTCTATCATTTAAGCCACGTATTAAATGTTAGTGGTTGGGGGTGGCCACATGCGCACCCCCAAAACTGCTTACCTACCCGACGGTTAGGTAGAAATCCACTTACACTATGGTTTATCGAGTTGAAACTCCAGTTGAAGCGGGTGGTTAACGTTAACCACGTGGAGGTTTGTTGGAATTTATCATTTCCATGTGACAACACAAAACCACGGGTGGATGAACTGTCATAGGTTTGCTGACTATGGAGTTTGGTTACATATTTTTTATGCCATGTGAACACCATCGGGGAACCATTGGTGGGTTGGGACCACCGGCGGTTCCCAACCCCCAACCTTGAATACATTACAACTTAAATAAAAGCCACAACCTATGATTTTTAAGTTACAAAGCATAGAGCAGTTGGAAAACTTGTTCGTGTGCTCAGAGAGAGGTCTCAAGGTCAAACCCTGCAGACCTCACCAAATTTTAAACTACTCTTTCAGGACCACGTGGCAGCCTCAGGGTTGGCCACGTGGCACCTTCTCGTTGGTCCTCCAATCTCGTACCACGAATAAAAAAGATACACTTTTTAAAACTTGATTGGCTTGGTGAAAAGGAATATTTAGAGAATATTCCTTTTTTTCTTACAGTACCTCCACCTTGCTGACTGTGCATCCTAGTCAAACCTGGTCAAACTATCGAAAATTTACCTGTTTGGCATTTCCATCAGAACATGATATCTTCCTCATACGACATCAGTTTTTCGAACCATTCACGACGCCAGAATTAGGAAGACGAGATCTACGCAACCATCGTAGTTTCAACCCAATCCTATAATTTTGAATTTTGAGAAAAATTTATGAACTCTTGATGACTCCTCCCCATTGGGAAGCTTTTGGACCCCAAAAAAAATTATTACCTGTTCAGTAGATGAGGGTGCAGCTCCCTTACCTTTCCAACCTCCATAATTTTTTCCTTGCTTGGTTTAGTTCCTTTGAGCCCAACTCGAAGGTAGTCAACACTTCCCCTCTTTGATGCTCTTGTCCTCTTATTAAGAATTGTATCTTCTTTGAGCTCATCTAGAAATTCTAGCGAGAAATATTCAATAGAAGGTAGATGAACATCACTTCCTTGATCATCGATCATAGATGGCTCATACAAACATAAGTTTAGGGGCCGCCCTTATTTCTACTATTAGGGGAAAGTGGAACAGGCCCCTAATGGATTGTTGCTCAACTCAATGGATTACGACAGAAATACCTTAATTTCCCACTTCAAGGTCCGATACGTCTTGCCCTTCATAGGGCAAGGATAGGTGAGTGTAAGAGAACTCGATAGGCCACGTTTCCCTATTGAATTGACTACTTTTACAAGATTTCATGTAGATAAGCAGGCTTGCTTCCTCCTATATTACTATCTCCTCCTTTATAGTAAGGCAAGTCAAGTTGGAATGCATTATTACCAACTTGTTTTATGACCTTGAAAGGACCATAGTGAATGTGTTTGAGCTTTTTACCTTCCCCTTGCATCCTTTCTTTGTTAATGTGCAACCATACCTCATATCCCTCTTGAAACTTGTGAGCAACTCGGTGTTTTTCATGCCTCTCTTTGTATTTTCCTTAACTTTTCTCAAGTTCTTCTTGAACTTTTTGATGTATAATTTTAATTTTGTCAATGAAATTTCGAGCCTTATCAATGTCACTATGGCCATCAATTGCAACATCCTTCCCAAAGATGATGTCTAATGGAAATTTTGGCAAATACCCAAAGCATACTTCAAAAGGTGAGGTTTGTGTAGAAGAGTGCTTTGGCTGGTTGTAAGCGTGCTAAATGTAATGCAGTTTTTCATTCCACAACTTTGGATGTTTGCTGCAATATCCTCTCAATAGATGCACAATTGTTTTGTTCACCACCCTGGTTTATCCATCAGTTTGTGGATGAAAAGCAGTACTCTTTTTCAACTTTGTTTCCATCATTCTCCATATATTTGACCAAAAATTCCCAATGAACCTAGAATCCCTGTCACTAACAATAGAAGTTGGCAATCCAAAATGAACCCAAACATGTTGAAAATAAAGTTTAGCAGTTTATTCAACAGTACTGGTTTTCTAACATGGCATAAGTATACACATTTTATTTAATCTATCCACAACTACATAAAGATAATCATGTTGTTTTCTTGACATAGGTAGACCTCCAAAAAATTCCATGGAGACACTCTCCCATGGACTTGATGGTACTGGTAGTGGCATGTAAAATCCAAGCTTCCTATTACTAGGCTTACTTGTTGCACACATAGAATAACCTCTTATAAAACGTGACACACTATCTGTCATGTGAGGCCAATAGCAATACCTCTGTAGATGCGCCACTATTTTTCTTACCCCAAAGTTTCCAACAATAAGAGAAGAATGAGCTTCTCTCATGACACTTAGCCTCTCTCCTTATGGAATACATATCTTGCCCAAATGAAAGAGAAAATTGTTATGCATGTGATAATATTTTTCTTCAACTTGATTCCCTTCACTCAAAATAGCATACACATCTTGAAAATCAATGTCATGTGCATATTTTTCTATGTAACTATCATGTACAACAATATCATTTTTGAGTAAAGTAGAAGCACTAATGATTGTTATTGAAAGAATATCTGCAAATTTATTGAAAATACCTTTCTTGTACCTTATAACCAAGTGAAACTGTTGAAGAAATCCCATCCACCTAAAATGTCTTAATTGCTGCAATTTTGTTTGTGACTACAAGTACTGTAATGATTGGTGATCAGTATGCATAATAGTATCTTTACCCATTAATTAGTGTTTCCACTTCTTGAGACTTTCTTTTAGTATGAATCTTAATTCTAAGCGTATGAAAAAATACCACTTTAGCTGCACATAACAA
The DNA here is from genome assembly GCA_034641835.2 of Pinus albicaulis. Classification (NCBI taxonomy): domain Eukaryota; kingdom Viridiplantae; phylum Streptophyta; class Pinopsida; order Pinales; family Pinaceae; genus Pinus; species Pinus albicaulis. The sequence goes on along the minus strand of CM076582.1, from coordinate 658,573,795 downwards.
ACAGCCCTAACAACAGAGATGGCTGCTAATATCCTCAGATCTATAGTTAGGTGATCAAAATAAATGTTGAAAAAATCTAGATCTATGCATTAGAAGAAATTAAGTAGTAGAAAAAACAAGATTTAGTCCATGCATCCAATAGACAAGACAATAATATATCAAATTAATTTTGTATTAATGGCACCTGGGAGGAAAACACAAGAGGGTGTTCCCTGTTCTCCTCAATGGGATGGGTTCTTGTAAGTCCTCAACACTTCAGATCTAGAATTCCTCTCTCTTGATGGTGTAGAAAACCTAGAGAAAAAACAGCAGAAAAATATGACTATGATGGTGGATTAATAGTCCGACCAAAAGTATAGATCCAGAGTGATCTTTAGGCAACAAAAGGTGATAAATGAATGGGGAAACCCTTATATTTATAACAAAATATTGAGTTAGTCTAGATATTGGTGCATAGTTAAAATATTATTCACCAAATCAAGATCCAAATTTTATGGAATATTTTATTATATTTGTTGGAGGGAAAAGGAATTTGACTTGGGTAAAATCCCTTTATTTATAAATAATAAATAAATAAATGATTTATTTATCATTTTAAGGATGTGGTTGAGTAATAATCAAATAAATAATGATTTATTTAATTATTTAAGGGTGATTTAGTCATATTAACAAAGAATATTATTTAAATAAGGTTTAAATAATTATTCTTAGAAAATAATAAGATAAATAATGATTTATCTAATTAATTTCCTTGTTTTTGGTTAATTATAACCAGGAATATTAATTAAACTATTGTTTAACTAATTATTCCTTGAGGAAAATCAAACAAATTTATATTTATTTAATATTTCCTCATGGGGTTTCCTGTTTAGACCATAAACAACTTAATAAAGGTGGTTTACTAAGTTATTTTCATAGTGAAAGTAATTTTACTTAGGGTAAAATTGGTCTTACATGGTGTAATTGGGTCCATCTAATGATCATAGGTTAGATGACCAAAAAATGGTGTAACAGATTGCCCCCCAGCGTGTGAGCATTAAGAGCTAATCGTATGACTGAAGTACGTTGTAAGAACTCAATCACTAGACATCGAAGGGGAAGTCAAAGAGAGAGAAGTATAAGGTAGACCAAAGTGATGAAAGAACTAGACCTTGAGGAGGCGAGACTTACAGGTGCGATAAGTCTCTTTTATGAGTAAGTACCTATGCTATAGGCAGCGGGGGAGGCATACCTATGCCCGTCGAGGCAAAGTACAAACAAAAAGGCGTCCAGTAAACCACAGAACAGGCCAATATAATACATTCTAGCATAAACATGAGCTAGATAAACAACACGATAATGAATCCCAAATACATATTGTGCCTGGGATAACATCCAGGACTTGTAAAATGATATATGAGTACATGAAATATAAATGCAACCTAGATGCCCCTGAAAATAGGAAAGGGCTTTGTAAATCTGACTGATATATGCAAACAAAAAGGCGCTGCAAGCGGATGAGGCTGACATCATCAAATTTATGGAGCTGCATCAAAGGTTGTAATGAAGAGGTCATCCAAGTGTGTGGGGGGCTACCTGTAGGGCCACCCCCTCATGAGGGCTGAGACATCTCACACACACTTAGGAATCACCAATTTCAGTTGCTGCATCACTAAACCATCTAGTATACGGATCTCGATCATGCTAAAAGGAGTTGGAGCTGAGAAACAACCAAGTCAAAGGGCAATAAGAAGTCCCTTTGCCTGATCGAAGGCATCGAACAAGAGTGGAAGCTGGAACCAAGGTACACCGCCCTCTAGACCTGTCTTCTAGAATAAATGAGCTTATGTCAAAAAAATGAGGTCAGCCATAGGTGAGGCAATAAGGGATCCTCAACTAAGGCATGAGAGAAAATAGTAGAGCGACTAACAAACTGACACCAATGATGATGATGAAATTGGGGGTACTGAGTAGCAAACGAACATCCCTTGTTAGAGCATAAAGGGCATGGATGACCTAGCAGCGATTGACACAATATCATGAGGGATAAGGGACAGTGGGACTGAAGGCCATAGTGTGCGACACGAGAGAGGGACCAAGAAATGAAGGATGGAGGACTATAGAGGGATTTAAAGGGACTCGGGATAGATTCCATGAATGCAATGATGACTCAACTCGGATGCTCTAAACAAGGGTGACTTGAAGGTGCTGCCACAAAGAAAAGGTCCAATGGGGACCATAAAAACATGAATACAAGATGGTGACTCACGATGAAATTCGACATGAGCGTGGAAACGTATGGAGGAAAAGTGGTGCCCCCAGTATGAGTTTTGCAAGTGAAGAAATTTGATTTCAAGGAGGGGTGAAGTGACGCTTCATGGAAAAAATGTGCCTTGGTGGAGTATCAAGTCACTAAAAAATAATAGATACCCATTTGAGGGCTCGGTGAGAGCTTTCCAATGGTATAGAAATTTCATCAAACTGAGCTACGGTTTGGTCGTAGCAGGTGAAAAAATAAAAAATAAAAAATAAAAAAAATCAGGGGTTTTCCTTTAATAAGGCATTTTCCCTCCAAATTCACTCATTTGCAGGTGGAGCTATGGTGAATGTAGTGAGGAGAGAAGGCCCTAAATATTGTAGTGATCGTAGTAGACAAATCGACCATTGGAATTTGAGATCCATCAGTTGCAGGTAAGAGGCCTAATCCTACTCATTCATTTTAGTGTATTGAAAGTTCAGTTTAGGTACCCATAGCACATGAATAGGCCAGCGCGCACTTTTTGGGGTCTATTATGTAACCTGGGTAGTAGGTATTGGGTAGAAAACTACCACCTATCCCAGGAAATGACCTGAAAAGTGCGACCTGTCAAAGAAAGGGGGTTTCAGTGATGTTTTTGGCTGAGATTTGGGATTTTTATGGTTGAGGGGCATAGGTGCCCCCAAGCATGTTGTGGTCATGCCAAAATGTATTTAGAAAAATGGGAATCTAAACACATTTTAATGATGTGGTGTGCCATTTGTTTTTGTTATGGTTATGCATTTTGAGAAAGGGAATGGAGGATTACCAATCTCTTTTGGTACTACATATATGAATCAAATGGACTTTAAGTTTCCAGATTGGCATACATGGTGCCACTATCCCAAAGAGAGGATTTGGAGATAATGAACCGGTGTTCTCCTAGAAAACTCACAGGTTGGTCAACAACAATGCCGAAGGGACTGTGTTGTTGATGTAAGATGAAGGAATGATGAGGGGTATCATTCCTAGAGTGATCTGCAGTGATATGGGACTCTAGAGGTTCTTCTAAATGGGGAAGCATAATGGTACTAGAGTTAACATGACTAGATACACTAGGAGAGTGGTGGAGAATTACTTCTCCTAGTCTCTAAAATATGGGTGCCCCCTTACCCAAACATTGGGTGTCAATGTAATGTCCACAAGGTTTATGTGGTTTGAATGCATGGGTTCGATGTAAGGGGGAAAAGATAAAGTCAGGGGTGGTAAATGCTTCCATAATTTCATCATCATAATAGAATATGGGGTGACTGATGGAAGAAAGACTACCTGATGGGGCGAAGCTACCTGAATCATTATCATGAGAAGAGAGTTTCACATGCACATCATCACAAGGGGTGATAGAAGAGTAAGCAGATAAAGGATATACCGATGTTGAGCCCAGGGTGATCGCTGGAGGGAGATCAAGCGAAACATTAGGGGAAGTCTCCAAGGGGACTTCCACCAAGGGTCTCATTGATGATGATAGGTAGAAAATGGTGGATGAAGGCTCTATCATCTCGACATCAAGAGGGAGAATTTCAATGGGAGAATTTGTGTCCTATGGTTTTTTCGAAGGAAAATATGCAAATAAGGGAGTGGTGGACTCATTACGCTTGGCCTCGAATTGGCGAACTGCCACTAAAGAGGTGCGGAAGTTCTCAAGGAGGGTATAGAGGTGGGTACAATGGCCATGGAGATCACACAAAGCACAGGGGTGGTTTGTGTGAACAGTATTTGGGTTCTTGGCTGTAGTTGAGGAAGGAACAGAGCTTTCCGGGACCGTAGACTCAGGGGATGCGACATTAACCATGGGCTTGAGGTGAGGCAACTCTGGACAAGTATGGGTCGCATGACCAAAAATATCACACAAAGAAAACTGGATGGTATGCTTTGGAGGCCGAGGAGGGGCAGGGATTTTCGGGGCAGCCTTGTATTTTGATGCATTCTTGCGAGCTTTTCCCTTCTTACTCGAAGTGGTCACACCAGGAGGTGGTTCCTGTTGAGGTGGTTGAGGCACTGTTGCAGCGGGAGAAGTCAGGGGACCAGTTGAATTGGGGTCAAAGCAAGATAAGGTTGGGGTTGACCAGGCGGGGTAGCGGCTAGAGGATCAAGGTACCAAAGAGGAATCCCAAGGGTCAAGTTAGGAAGAGAGAGGGTGGAAATGACAGGTACCGTGTACACTCCCAGGGGAGGAGCTAGGAATGGTATCTGAGCAGAGGGGTGGGATGACTCCTAAATGGTTAAGGCCTGGAGGAACCATTCCAGGAGGGTAAAGAGGCTCATGGATACTAGCTAAAGGGCCAGGAGGAGGAGGTCCAGAAGGCTAAATCGAAGGGCTAGTAGTAGGCTGTGGAGGGCAAGGAATCTGCTGACTAGCCGAGGCGGGTCGCTTGAGGGCGGCCCGAGACGATTCCATCATGCAAACATTTGATGAGCTAGGATCAGAGATAGGAGGGGGAAGTCCAGGGAATGTACCAAGTAATGAGGAATATTTGTAGACTCTGGGTGAGACACTGGTAAAAGGATCAAAAATTTTCTTATTGGCCACCGAAGACATGGTGGACTCAGACGAGGTCTGAGACTTCGGTTCGTAATATGTCAACTGGTCAATGGTGACTATCTTTCCATTATGAGGGAAGAAAATCTTGCGGTGAACCGCAGATGGGAAAACAGACATCGCACAGGTGTAGCTACGACCCAATAGAATGTTGTAATCTAAGGGGGCATCTATGACTTCTACGTCAATGCAAAAATTCTTGCCCGTAAGAGTAATAGGACAATTGCGGAATAAGCCAATGGGCTGGGAGGCCTGGCCATCCCACGCTCGGAGTGTGATCATGGAAGGAGGCAACTCAAGTGATCCGAGTTACTTCCAAACTGAAGCGAACATCACACAGGTGGATGCCCCCTCATCAATAATGCACTGGGAAACGTTAGCATTCCGGATCTTGACTGGGGTTTGGAAGGCGACGGAAGCAGGGAGAGGAGGATGTTAGGACTGGTCAACATCAAAGACAATCAATTGATTGTCAGAAGGATCTACGGCGCCCATGGTAGATAATAGAGCTTTTCGTTGTGAATGGAATGACTGGAGGAGTTCCAGTGTTGAAATGGCGGTAGGAGATTGCACCAAATCATCTACTATGCTATACGAATGTGCAGCTTTTCCAGAAGCAACATTTTTGTGTAGTGGTCCTTTAGGGATCTTGGTATGAACCTCCGCCTTAGGCTGAGGTATCTGCAAGGGACCATTAGGTGTCAAAATAGGCTCTGTAGAGACCAAAGGAGGCGGCTCAGGTACAAACATAATGGGAGGCTTGTTGTACTAACGGGACAGAGTATAAAGATTGATGTCTACGGTTAGAGTGTAATATTCCAAACTTGGAATTTTCTACAGCAATAAGAATACCTTAAGGTATTGAAAAGTTGGATAAAATAAAGTAATCAACTCATGTAATGTGTTTGAACACATAGCCATCATAATAAAAATCACAACAACAAACTATGCATTTATACAGTTCACCGAGTGGGGAAAAGAAAATATTTTTGCCTTAAAAATGCTATTTTCTGAGTATTGAGAAAAAAAGTGGAAAATAACGGTTGTGTCCCTTATAATATGCAATATAGGACATGCATGCAAAATATTTTAAGAAACAAATGTAATTATCCAAGTTAAACATGCCTCCCATGCTCACAACTGCTAAAAATGGGCAAAACCCCAAGACTACAAAATGTCTGAGGAGCTGCACCAGTGACTGCACAGTCAAAGAGAGGTAAAATCAGAAAAATAGAGAAATATATCTGATAATGTTATTATAATACTCAATGAGGTACAAAAACAGAGATCTAATCTCTTTTACACAGATCCAAGAAGACCCGGCAAGGGTTTCTTGTCAGAAAAGATGTACTTGAGAAAGCTGTTGCAAATCTGTGGCTGAATAATGTTGTATGGCTATATATCTACAAAATAATGGCTGAACACACAAAGAAATGGCTATATAATCCTTTTCTAGTTCTCCCAAAGAAAGGCTGATCCTCCTCTTGGGAAACTAGCTCCCCAAAATGGGGTTTCAACCCCTTCCACTGCACACCTTAAGAAATAATGTAGTTTTTTGAAGGGACTACATTGTTGTTGAAGGTAGATGCTTGGCCCAACACCAAGTAGTGGAAAATTTATATCAGAAACCTCCTCTTAGATTTCTTGAACAAGATCTCCAAAGAAGAGTAGGGAATTCCCACCCGGGTAAACCCTTGCACTAAGCAGTGCAGCAACTTAGCTAAACGGCTAAGTATGCAGGAATTATAAGTAGACCTAATGAAAATATAATATCCAATATGTTTATATTCTTTCCATATCCTTCATTATATAATTGATGAGCTTCCTCACCAAGGGTCCCACCCACTATGAGGTTGCTTCCATGCAAAGGCTCCTCCACCAAAACTGCGTTGTCCAACAAGATGGTTCAATGCATCTACACAGTTTTGTTGACTTGGTCAAACTTGACCTTGCCCGCATATTTTAGACCTTGTTCACACATGCGGATGTTTGAACTAGTTATTACATGATCCCCTTTTACACTAGGAGGGATTTTTATTCATACTTGAGCAAATTATGAGCCTCCTTGCTCAATTATTCATGCATCTAGATTCCAAAAGAAAAGCTTAATATTCCTATTAGCTGAAGCTAAATTAGGAATATTATAGTCTCCCCCTCCCAAACATTGCTTGTCCTCAAGCAACTACAAGGGTGCTGCAAAATCTTGTTGGGAAAAATACTGAGACGGGGGGGTGGGGGGTGAAACAGTATTTTGTGCAGACATAAAACTATTTACTTTTTCTTGCTTTTAAACCCATACACTACTTTACTGAACAAAACTCGCGTATATACGCAGATAACTAGAAGGAAACTCATGTATGCACAGAGATCTAATTATGCACTCAATTCTTAACTTAGATCAGTGCTTTATTCATTCATCAGATGTTAAGTAAGAAGTAAACAGGTGCAGTAAGAGCAGAATAAATCATCACACATTATCAACACACATGAACACTAGGATTTAAGGTGGAAACCCAATTCAGGAAAAAACCACTACTGCCGTCATATCAGTCTTCAATATTTATTATATAAAGAAAACTTCTTACAATCATGTACTAGTGCATACTCATACCAGCACGCAGGCACCAACCTGCAGAAGGTTACAACCTTCTCTCGTTTACCAACCTCTCCTGGAAGGTAGCAACAACCCCCTGCTCTCGTTTACCAGCCTCACCTGGAAGGGAGCTACTACCCCCTGATATTAGCACCAGCCTCTACTGGCAAAAAATATTCTACTTATAGACTAAAGGCTTCAACCCTCAGATCCACTGCAAACCACGTTTCATCAATTTTCAAACTGGATCAAATAGCTTCAACACAATCCTTCACTTATTAGAAAACATCCTTTTCCCATTGCATCAAACAGAACAGTGAAACCACTGTAACCTGAATATCAGAGATAGCCCAGAATTCAGAATAGATATGCAGAAACTCAATCAGCTTTGAGCAACCATCAGTTCAGATACCATATGCGCTTTTCTTTAAACAGACCCGCGTATACACGCACTTTTAATGAAGCGAACCTGCGTATACATCTGTGCACTTTTCAGAAAAACCCTAACAGTCCATATGCGCCTTTGTTTAAATAGATCCATGTATACACACGATTTCCATGAAACGATCTTGTGTATAGATCTATAAAATATAAACTTTGTAGAACAGACCATATCTATGAACTTACCCAGATTTCTTCAATTTCTTCAATAGATTTGCGCCAGGTCTTCATTACTTATTTTTAGATCATCCTAGAGATTCATCATTTCCAGATCTAGAGGATTTTAACCTTCATCACATTCATAGGTGCATCATAGATTTAGATCTATCGATTATGAACAGAGTTCAACCATATAGATAAACTTCAGAGTGAAGTATTCATTAAATCCCAGACACTTGCACACCACCTAGCACAATGATCTTCTTCTCCTTATATAGATTATCCTTTTTCAATACCATGAGCCAAAATCACACACCTTCCGATGGTATTTCTGGACAGGATCAAATAGAAAATCCAGTGCTCAATACAATGGGTCGATACCATGGTAAAGTCTCCTGATTTTAAAAATTTAGAGCGCAATTAGGCATACGCGACTTGGCACATACTTTTCCCCATGCATACGCTACTTCGCCTTAACGAACCCGCGTATGCTTTGTGACACACACTTTTCATCTTTGTTCTGACCCTTACTGATATTTCTTTCTCTGGTACTTCTGAGTTGCTTGTAGAACATCATATTTACATCATTAATAAACTCATCAAGCATCAAGGACAACTTCATCAAGTAGGTTGCCATCATCTTCATCAAGTGGGTTTCCATCAAGTTCATCAAGTGGGTTGCCATCAAGGACAACACTTTGCATCATATTGCCAACAATCTCCCCCTTTGGACTTGATGGCAACCACAATGGTGTTTGATCACCACAACAGATAGATACATGATATTCTCCCCCTATTCAAACACCATGTTACTCTCCCCCTTTGACATCAAGGGCAAAGGGCGGATCAAAACCAACACAAGGTTTTCCTCCTCATGTAGAAAGAAGAGCGCTGTAGATCTGATGTGCACTGAAGTTACCATGCTCCCCCTGAGTTCAAGCTGAATCTTCATAAGAAGTACATGACTCTATGACCTTCCTATCACCAAGGACTCATACTTACATCAAAGATCCAACCAAGTGGATTTACATATGTGACTCAAGTACCCAATTAAGTGGGTTTACAAATTTTGACTCAACTATCCAACCAAGTGGATTTACAAAAATTGACCAAGTCCTTACATGACTGAATATTACAATTTTACATCATAGGTCTCAACATGACCTTTACATCAAATTACAAATATGACTTTTATAACCAAAACCAAACAGGACTCCAAGAAAGTGATCATATTTCAGAATCATAATGCCAGCAATGCATAATACTCAGCAAAGCTAATGCTCCCCCTGAACCTGTACATCAGTTTACTCCTTCATCTCCCCCTTAGCTTGTGCATCCTGAACACTTTCAACAACAGATCATCAAGGTATCTTCATCAAATATCAGAGAGTGAAACAAAACTATGAGAACTGAAACATCACCAGATATACCATACATCATTAGAGATATCAAACAACACTACTGATGTGCTGAAAAATGATGACCCCAAACAAAATTTGTCAGTAACCAACCATACATGGCTTTCTGTGTATAAACTCACATATATACGCAACTGTCCTTCAGAAAACCCGCGTATCCATTTTAATCTTCTGAATTTAATCAGATCTGATCTTCTGAGAGGTAGAGACAACACCCAACTTCTGTCTGAGATATTCAAACGCTTCCTTGGGCAAAGGTTTGGTAAATATATCAACAACTTGTTCTTTGGAGGGAACATACTCCAACTTCACCTTCTATTCAAGCACTTGTTCACGGAAGAAGTGATACTTGTTGGGGATGTGCTTGGTCTTTGAATCCATAACAGGATTCTTTCAGATACTAATGGCACTTGTATTATCACACATAATAGAGATAGGAGAAGTACATTTGATTTGAAAATCTTCCAAGGTTTGCATCATCCAAAGGAGTTGAGTGCAACAAGATGCGGCAGCCACATATTCTGCTTCTGCTGTAGATAAGGCAATAGAGCTTTGCTTCTTGCTGAACCAAGATACCAACCGGGGCCCCATATAGAATGCACCACCACTAGTGCTTTTCCGATCATCAAAATTTCCAGCCCAATCTGCATCAGTGTAAGCATGAAGAGTAAGATCAGCATTCTTTGGATACCATAGTCCAAAGTCTTGAGTTCCTTGTAGATATTTGAATATTCTTTTGACAGCCTGAAGGTGAGACTCTTTTGGATTAGCTTGGAATCGTCCAACAATCCCAACTGCATGCATAATGTTCGGTCTAGTCCCAGTGAGATAAAGTAGACTTCCTATCATAGATCTGTATTCTGGTTGATTCACCGTGGGAGAATCATCATGAGAACTGAGATTACATCCGATTATCATTGGTGTACTTACAGGTTTGCATTCTTCCATGCCATACTTCTTCAGAATTTGCTTAAGGTATTTTTCTTGTGATAAGAATATACCATCTGTAGTTTGATGCACTTGCAAGCCAAGAAAGAATGTTAGTTCCCCAAGTAAAGAAATTTCAAACTCTTGATGCATGATAGAAGCAAATTTCTGACTCATAGATTCTTCATTACTTCCAAAAATGATATCATCGACATATACAACCACAATCAATAGTTTATCATTTTCAATTTTTTTGTATAAGTTGCTATCAGCAGACCCCTTTGAAAATCCTTGTTGATGCATATATTTGTCAAGACGATAATACCATGCCCTTGGAGCTTCTTTGAGACCATATAGAGCCTTTTTAAGTCTGCAAACAAGTTTTTCATCATTTCCCAAGATGAATCCTTCTGGTTGTTCTATATAGACTTCTTCTTCTACATCACCATTGAGAAAAGAAGATTTAACATCCATTTGATAAACTTTGATTTGTTGGAAGCTTGAAAAAGCAAGAAACATTCTTATAGCTTCAAGTCTAGCTACAGGAGCAAAAGTTTCTTCAAAGTCTATACCTTATTGTTGAGTATACCCCTTGAAAACAAGTTTAGCTTTGTTTCTTATAACATCCCCATTCTCATTTAACTTGTTTTTGAATATCCATTTAGTTCCAATGACATTTTTATCATGTGGTCTTGGAACTAATTCCCAAGTGTGATTCTTTTCAATTTGATCAAGCTCTTCATTCATGGCTTGAATACAACATTCATCTTTCCTAGCTTGATTGACATTGTGTGGTTCAACAGTGGATAGAAATGCCAGATAGCTAGAAGATCCCACAAGAGTCCTTCTTGTTTGTACACTTGATCCCTTGTCACCCAAAATTTGAGATTCTGGATGGTTCTTTTGAACATATCTGGATGGAGCTCTTTCAGATAAATCATCTCCAGATTCTTCATTGGGTTCACTATCTATATCATTTCTATTTGATGTAGAAGGATATATGTCATCATCACCTTCATCTGTTGTTTGTTTTTCTTCTTTTGGCGCTGCAGGAGACTCATCAATAACAACATCAATACATTCAAAAATCTTTTGAAGTCTTCTATTGTAACATTTATATGCTCTACTTTGAGAGGAATAACCAAGAAGTATTTATTCATCTGCTCTTGGTTCAAACTTTCCAAGGTTTTCATCATTATTTTTGATAAATCATTTGCTCCCAAAAACTATAAAATGCTTCACAGTGGGAGGATTACCATACCAGAGTTCATATGGCGTTTTGTCACTATTTACATGAACATGTGCCTTTTTGAGAATATTTACCGTTGTATGTGCTGCTTCTCCCCAAAATGTGTCAGGTGTTCTGGAATCATCAAGCATGGATCTAGACATTTTTTGAACTGTTCTATTCATTCTTTCTACTACACCATTCTGTTGTGGAGTGCCAGCTACATAAAACTGTCTTTTTATGCCATGTTGTTCACAAAATTCAAGGAATTCATTTGATGTATATTCACCTCCTCAATCAGATCTAAGACATTTTATTTTTAGATCTAATTCATTTTCAACCAGAGCTTTGAATATCTAAAATTTCTCAAATGCTTCATCTTTGTGTTTAAGCAACCCAATCCAACACATTCTAGAGAAATCATCAATAAATAAGATATAGTATTGTTCACCATGTGGTGACTTTTTCCTCACAGGTCCACATATGTCAGTATGAATGAGTTCAAGAGGCTTACTTGATGATCCTTCCTTGGCATTAAATTTCACTCTGGTTTGCTTACTGAATTGGCAAGATTTGCATATGATACTTTTAGGTAGAGTAATATTGGGAAGATCACGAACAACTTTAAGTCTGCTTGATTTGTTGATTTGAGAGAAGCTCAGATGCCCCAACCTTCTATGCCATAGCCAATTTTCTAAAGATTTACTCAAATAACATTGTTCTTTGCAGTTATTTAATACATACAGGTTGCTTGGAGTTCTTTTTCCTTTTATAATTGTTTTACCTGTATCAAGATCACGTACCACACATTCTTTTGAACTAAAGACAACTTCAGTTCCTTGATCACACATTTGACTTACACTTAACAGGTTATGCCTTAGTCCATCCACATACATGACATCATTAGCTTTCACCTTCTCCTTTAGAAACACAGACCCTTTTCCCTTAATTACCGCAGGAGTATCATTTCCAAATGTAACCTTCTTTTCCTTTTCTAGAGCACTATATGCAAGAAGTTTGTTTTTGTCACCTGTCATGTGTCTTGAGCATCCAATATCAATGTACCATTGATTTTCTTCACCTTCTTCAATAACGCTATGCCACAATTTTCAACCTGTAATTCCTTCTTTTTCCATTCTTTGGAGCTTGAAGGAAAATGCTCTTTTGGCTGAACTTTTCTCCTGCATTCAGATTCTCCATGGCCAAAGTTATTGCAATAAGCACATTCAACTTCATTCAGAAGAGGAGAAAAGTTGTTATAGGTATTCTTCTTTGTTTCAATATCAATCCTTTTCTTTCTTGCTTCTCTTGTCACGATGGTTTTATATGCAACACATTGAACAACTTTATGACCAAAATTGTGACATGAGAAACATTGTCCATTGAAGTAGAAATTTCTGCGATCATGAAATCTTCTATTTGAATTTACCTGTTGGTTGGTGTTTCTTTGAAAAGTATTCTTGTTGAAGTTCTTTGACTTGAGCTGATCATGCTTTACCTGTGAAGATTCTTTATCCCCTTGCTGAGTGGCAGAATGTTGTAGACCAGTTGTAGCTGCTTTTAGATAATTTGGTGCTGAAGCCTGAGAAGATTCTCCGGTATATCCAAGACCTGTCTTTACAAGAGGAGAACATTGTACCTTGATAATCTCATCTAATGTTTCATATCCTTTAGCAAATCTAAGATTCAGAGTCTTTACTTTCTCAAGTTCTTTTCTTAGACTTACCACTTCACATTCTAATTTTTCATTGTGCTTCTTGTCTTCTTCAATCTGATTTTTCAGAGTCTCTATGATTATTTTACTTTCTTCTAAGAATATTTTGAGTTGATTGTTTTCATTAAGAAAATCATTGTCCTCTAGAGCATCCATAAAAGTATCCTTTTCTTCTTTAGATTCATTTTCAAATGCCATGAAAAGTCTAAGATCTTGTTCACCTTCTTCCTCACTATCAGATAACCCATCATTGTCTTCATGAGTATAGTAATTTTTTCTAGTGCTAGACCAGTTCTTATTCCTTCTTGCTACTTCCTTCCCTTTTGCAGGAGTTTCTTTATGAGGACATTTAGCAGCATAATGACCAACTCTTCCACAATTAAAACATTTGAAAGGAAGCTTACCTCTGAACCGTCCTGTGCCAAGTTGAAGTTTCTTTACAAAATTTACCTCCTCTTCTTCTGAGATATGTCCTGATCCTTCTGCTTCTTGTACATCTTTCCCTTTTGTAGAAGCTCTAAAGACGGCTTCTTTGACTTCAGATGGTCCTCCTCTTCTCATTTCATATGCAGTTAGTATGCCATGTAGTTGCACCACGGTAAGATTTTGAAGATCTTATTTTTCTTCAAGAGCAGAAACTTTTGACTCAAATTTTTTCGTTAGAGATCTTAAGATTTTCTCAACCAAGGTAGATTCTGCTATTGTTTCTCCCAGATTTCTCATGCGATTTACAATATCATCAAGACGTAAAAATAAACTGGCAATACTCTCATTACTATGCATTCTTAAATTTTCGTATTCAATTCTGTGAGTTTGGAGTTTTGCACTTTTTACCTTTGCATCACCTTCATAACTTAAAATGATTTTGTCCCATATTGCCTTCGTTGTATTCAGCTGCATGAATTTGACAAATTATGATTTAGTTAGACTTCCTAATAGAGCATTGACCGCCTTTGCATTTGTTTCATAATTCTTCTTTTCCATTGGATCTGTTGGTACAGTGGTTGGATATTGATATCCTCCTTCAACAATGGTCCATACATCTGCTCCCAGAGACTAAAGATAGGATCTCATCCTTTTTTTCCAGAAGATTAAATTGTTTCCATTAAAAATCGGAGGCTTGATAGATGTTGTTCCATCCTGATTGCTCATCTTGCTTGATCTTCCTTCTAGCGGTTAAGCTTTTCAGAAGGACCTGCTATGATACCAATTGTTGGGAAAAATACTGAGAGGGGGGGGTAGATACGGTATTTTGTGCGGAATGACTATTTAATTTTTCTTGCTTTTAAACCCATACGCTACTTTAGTGAACCAAACTTGCGTATATACACAGATAACCAGAAGGAAACTCGCGTATGCACAGAGATCTAATTATGCACTCAATTCTTAACTTAGATCAATGCTTTATTCATTCATAAGATGTTAAGTAAGTAGTAAACAGGTGCAGTAAGAGTAGAATAAATCATCACACATCATCAACACACATGAACACCAGGATTTAAGGTGGAAACCCAATTCGGGAAAAAACCACCGTTGTCGTCGTCTCAGTCTTCAATATTTATTATATAAATAAAACTTCTTACAATCATGTACTGGTGCAGACTCATACCAGCACGCAGGCACCAACCTGCAGAAGGTTACAACCTTATCTCGTTTACCAGCCTCTCTAGGAAGGGAGAAACAACCCCCTGCTCTCGTTTACCAGCCTCACCTGGAAGGGAGCTACTACCCCCTGATATTAGCACCAGCCTCTAATGGCAGAAAATCTTCTACTTACATACTAAAGGCTTCAACCCTCAGATCCACTGCAAACCATGTTTCATCAATTTTCAAACTGGATCAAACAACTTCAACAAAATCCTTCACTTATCAACAAACATCCTTTTCCCATTGCATCAAACAGAACAGTGAAACCACTGTAACCTGAATATCAGAGATAGCCCAGACTTCAGAATAGATATGCAGAAACTCAATCAGCTTTGAGCAACCATCAATTCAGATACCATACGTGCTTTTCTTTAAACAGACCCGCGTATACACGCGCTTTTAATGAAGCGAACCTGCGTATACATCAGTGCACTTTTCAGAAAAACCCTAACAGTCCATACGCGCCTTTGTTTAAACAGATCCGCGTATACACGCGCTTTCCATGAAACGAACCTGCGTATAAATCTATAAAAGATAAACTTTTCAGAACTGACCAGATCTATGAACTTACCCAGATTTCTTCAATTTCTTCAATAGATTTGCGCCAGGTCTTCATTACTTCTTTTCAGATCATCCTAGAGATTCATCATTTCTAGATCTAGAGGATTTGAACCTTCATCACATTCATAGGGGCATCATAGATTCAGATCTATCAATTAAGAACAGAGTTCAACCATACAGATAAAATTCAGAGTGAAGTATTCATTAAAGCCCAAACACTTGCACACCACCTAGCACAATTATCTTCTTCTCCTTATATAGATTATCCTTTTTCAATACCATGAGCCAAAACCACACACCTTCCGATGGTATTTCTGGACGGGATCAAATAGACAATCCAACGCTCAATACAATGGGTTGATACCATGGTAAAGTCTCCCGATTTTACAAATTTAGAGCGCAATTAGGCATATGCGACTTGGCACGTACTTTTCCACGTGCATACGCTACTTCGCCTTAACGAACCCGCGTATGCTTTGTGACACACACTTTTCATCTTTGTTCTGACCCTTACTAATATTTCTTTCTCTGGTACTTCTGAGCTTCTTGTAGAACATCAGATTTACATCATTAATAAACTCATCAAGCATCAAGGACAACTTCATCAAGTAGGTTGCCATCATCTTCATCAAGTGGGTTGCCATCAAGTTCATCAAGTGGGTTGCCATCAAGGAAAACACTCTGCATCATATTGCCAATAAATCTTCCATATTCCTCTTGCGGCCCTCTCATCCCATAGTCTCCTCCATTGCTTCAAAATTTCTGCAAAAATTCCATCTCCCAATGGCTCCTCCCAAAGGTGCAAGTTTGCCTTTGGTGAATAAACCCAATGTCTCTCCTCATGAAAGAATGGAAGGTGGTCGTGGGAACCTTCTAGCTGAACCATGGCTTTCTCAAGAAGAAAATGATGACAATCATGGGGAATTTCATCATCAATGGAGGTCTTCCTCCTCCATGCTATCATCTAAATAAAATGAATCACCCTCCAGCTTGGTAATTCATAGAAAAGCTCCTCCCAAGTGCTCATGAGAGGCATGCCCCAAGTGCTCCAACCAAACATATGGTCCACATCATAAAGAAACAAGTAGTATGCAATGGTGGCCATATATTTTCCCATGCTCCCCTTGGAACATGTAGTGCAGAAAAAGTAGGGACTCTCTTCCCCCAAAGACACACCCAACAAATGTGTCTTTCCTCCAACCATGACCCCAACAAAATTAAGAACATCTTCAGCATGTGGGATCATAAGTAAGATCATGCTAGCTGCCATATACAATAAGAGAGAAGGACAATGTTCCATCATATGAAACCAACGCATTTTTCCTCCTAACTACCATAGAATATGATATGACAAGCGTTCTCCCCAACACTTGTTTGCTGCCCCATCCTTCTTGCATGTTTGTAGAAGGTGTATGATGGTTGGTGTTAAGGAACCACACCATGAAGAGTGCATCATCTTTCCAATATCTCCCAAATAATGGCCAACATCACCATTGTTCATGGCCCAAAGTGGCTCATGAAACCCATCAGAAAGGGTGCCCCCTCTTGGAGCTAAGACCTGCACATGAGTGTTAAGAAGATACAAGTATATAATGAATACATCGTGAGTTTCAACAATTCAATGTTTGTTATATACTTGTCTAAAATCAGCAAGGTAGCTCATGGATGAGCTCCCTCCCACACTCAATAAATAAGGAGATGATAATGATAACTCTTCCCAAGAGCTATGTTCCTCCTTAACCAGAAAATTATCCATGCACTTACTCATATGAGAGTGCATCTCCTCTCTAAAATTTTCCCACATGAATCCATATAATATAGTATGACATGTTTTAATTAAACTAGTGGGATTTGAAAGCAAGACCTCATAGATTGTGTTAAGTAGTTTTTCCTTGAGCTTGGAATCTTCAGTTAACTAGATATGATCATGAACATGAATTATTCCATTAACTAATTTATACTTTCCAGCCATTGATTGCCCATCAAGAACCTTACATGTGAATAGGTCCTTGGAATATTCCATCAAGAGTTGGGACTCCCAATAAGGGTCTAGAGTTCCCAACATTGACAGCGTTGTAGAAATATGAAATGATGCATTTGTCGTATGATGGCTCTCCACCTTGACATGCTTGATGTCAAAGTCACATGTTTGATTATTCCCAACCTTATTTTGCTACCCCTCTTTCAACTGATCTTGCTCAAGACAAGATTGGAGTTTAGGAAAGTCACCCTTCCCTTGAAAGGTGCTCTTTCTCAAAAACTTCCACCTCTTTGCTCCTACATGAAAAAATGAAATTATTTCTTTGTTATGTTCATAAATATTCATTATATATTGGAGTATCCTTTTCTGCCCCAAAGTTATGGAATAACCTCTTGATACTATGCTCATATCAACACAAATTTTTGAATTTATCCCCTCCAACGCAAATAGATGAATGGAAGAAAACAAGGTTAACTTCAGAAATTTGCCCAGATTTCCATCAATGGTTTTTAGCGTTGTAGTGGCTCCTTCCAAGGTTCCCTCTCTAAAAAAATATGTTGCTACTGCATATAGTTGAGAGAAAAATTTAGTTTCCCTCCATTCAGGAGGTATTCCTTCTGAAATGCCTCCTTGCAAAGAGGCATCAAGGCATAGAGTAGGATGTGAATGTAGGTGGACATATTTGCCCCTACCTTTGTTGCATGGGTCCTCTTGCCTTCTTTGTTCTTCCAAGCTATGAAATAGAGAAGGGTTCATGCTCTTTATCTCATGATTCCATTCCTCCTCTTTTCCTCCTCCTATCTTCAAGATCGCATCACTTGGCAATGAAATTACATGCTGCTCATGTGTTATGCCAAGAGCTTTATGTGTGAGACCTTTTGGAACTCTTTGCAATAGTGCAAGAGTTTATTTTCTTGGAGCAAGTGCTCCCTCCTCTTCTCCATGAGGTGCTTGAGGTGCCCTTTTCATGACTGCGTTACTCTCCCCTACCTTCCCTCTCTCTTCTTCAATACTTGAAGTTGCCTTATCTTCAACAAGAGACCTCAAATCTTGGTCTTCTTTTGAAGAAGGAATCTTCATGTCTTTCCTTTGAGAAGAAAGCCCTTCATCCAATGGAGATCTTGCCCTTGGAAAATAATCAAACAAGCTCATCTCCCATTCATTGGTTTTTAGAATTGGAGTTGGATTTATATATCCTCCCAACTCATGCAAAATTTTTGTTTGATGTGGTTTGATACTTGCAATAGAAGATGTTTCACATGAAATATCATCAAACCTCTCTACTAATTTTTTAATGAACTTTGCATAAGTATATGTATTTGAATTATTTAAGGAAAATGATTCAAACAATCACCAAGCATAGGCATTACCCTCAAAATGCAGCGATGCTACTTTGATGGCCTCAAATTCTGAAACTTGATGTTGTTGCACAAAGGTGTCTAGCTCCTTCACCCAAGCCCTAGCTGGACATAGAGGTGATCCATCAAATTTGGATAGAAATAATCTACCCTCACCCTGATTCTTTCTCCTTATTCTATTTTCCTCCATCATTTGGAAAAACCCTTGAAAGTTCAAGTGATCTTTGAACTCCTCGGATTGATCTTCGTATTCCTGCAAATAATCACCAAGAGTATCTTTCTTTGGCACATCTCCTTTCTTCCTCTTCATGAAGAAATTGCTGATAGAACGTGGTATATATGATGATATGGCTCAGTGCTCATATCCAAAAGATGATGACTTATAATCTTCCTCCTGTATAGATTTTGTTGAGGGATCTTAATGTGTTTCCCTCCTCATTTCTTTGATGCCCTTGCTTTTGCCCTGCAGATTTGTAAAGAGAAGTTTTGAGAACCTCGTTTCTCTAGAAAATAAGGGTTTGTTCTGATTACTTCTGAAAATATCTTCCTCCCCATGAGAAGACTCCATAATGCTTGGGCTCACAGGCTGAGCCAAGATTGTTGCTTCGATACCACTGTAATATTCCGAACTTGGAATTTTCTACAACAATAAGAATACCTTAAGGTATTCCAAAGTTGGATAACAAAAATTAATCAACTCATGTAATGTGTTTTAACACATATCCATCATAATAATAGCCACAACAACAAACTATGCATTTATACAGTTCACCGAGTGGGGAAAAGCATTTATTTTTGCCTTAAAAATGCTATTTTCTGAGTATTGAGATAAAAAATGGAAAATAATGGTTGTGTCCCTTATAATAGGCAATATAGAACATTAATTAAAAATATTTTCAGAAACAAATGTAATTATCCAAGTTAAACAGGCCTCCCATGCTCACAACTGCTAAAAATGGGCAAAACCCCAAGACTACAAAATGCCAGAGCAGCTGCATCACTGACTGCGCAGTAAAAGAGAGGTAAAATAAGAAAAATAGAGAAAAATATCTGATAATTTTATTATAATACTCAATGAGGTACAAAAAAAGAGATCTAATCTCTTTAACATAGATCCAAGAAGACTCGGCAAGTGTTTCTTGTCAGAAAAGATGTACATGAGAAAGCTGCTGAAAATATGTGGCTGAATAATGATGTATGGATGTAGCTTTGAAAAATAATGGCTAAACACACAAATAAATGGCTGTATACTCCTTTTCTATTTCTCCCAAATAAAGGCTGATCCTCCTCTTGGGAAACTAGCTCCTCAAAATGGGGTTTCAACCCCTTCCACTGCACACCTTAAGAAATAATGCATTTTTACGAAGGGATTGCATTTTTGCTGAAGGTGGATGATTTTCCCAACAAAAAGTAGTGGAAAATTAAGATCAGAAACATCCTCTTAGATTTATTGAAGAAGATCTCCAAAGAAGAGTAGGGAATTCCCACCCGAGTAAACCTTTGCACTAAGCAGTGCAGAAACTTAGCTAAACATCTAGGTATGCAGGAAGTCTAAGCAGACCTCATGAAAATATAATCTCCAATATGTTTATATGCTTGCCTCTCCTTCATTATATAATTTATGAGCTTCCATGCAAAGGCTCCTTCACCAAAACTACGTTGTACAACAAGATGGTTCAATGCATCTAGATAGTTTTTTTGACTTGGTCAAACTTGACCTTGCCCACATATTTTAGACCTTGTTCACACATGTGGATGTTTGAACTAGTTATTACATGATCCCCTTTCACACTAGGAGGGATTTTTATTCATACTTGACCAAATTATGAGCCTCCTTGCTCAATTATTCATGCATCTAGATTCCAAAAGAAAATTTTAATATTCCTATTAGCTGAAGTTAAATTGGGAATATTACATAGAGGTTGAGCAGAGTTCATCATGAGAACCTGGTAATCAGAGGTACTAGATGGAAGAGGTTGAGTGGCCAGCTGTCCCTCTGGTGGTTGGGTAGCCACAGATCCCTGTGGTGCATACACCTGCTCCTGAGGGGGCGGTGGCTACTGTTCGAGGGGTTGAGAAGGCAAGGGAGGCAGAGATGATAATGCTGAAGGCGATAGAGAACCAAGCCACAATTACGGATAATAAGGAGGTTGGGTAACAATGTGGTAAACAAGAGAATGAGAAAAAAGAGGAGGCATGTCATATCCTGGATACGTGCTACCGGGAGGGGGAAAAGTGTAGGAGGTGCTGCTCCCCCCTCCAAGAATACCATGGCCCATGGGAGGTTGAGAATATGAATTAGAGAGAGATCCAATGATACCATTGGCGACATGAGGTGCCCCCAGTGCATTTGCACCACCGGGTCTGGGAAGATCAGGTAGAATAGTATAAACATAACCCGACTAAATGTAGATCAGGTCATATTTTAACGCCATTTGGAGGGAAAATTCTTCGGTTTGAGGAAAATGCGATGTGAAGTCTTTCCCAATAGGAGGCAAGAGAGATCTAAGGAACTATTCCATGTAGACACGGTCTTCGAAGTTAGGGGATTTACATAGGATCTTTCTTCTCTGCCATTCCTGGACATGATCAGATAGGCGGGTCGCAGATGATTGACAAAAAGAAGTCAACAGTTCGATACCAGTGTCATAACGAAGGGGGAGTTGGAACTAAGAAAAAAAAGCCTGGGAAAGAGTCACAAAGGTGGTATGAGAGGAAGTGACCTGATCAACATACCACTTAGAATCTCCACCTGTAAGCATTCGTTGGAACAACCGAAGACAGATGGAGTCATCGGTAATGGAGTTAGATGAACACCACATGTGGAAAGATAAAACATGATTTGAAGGATCTTCTCCAACAAGGCCTTCAAAATTTGGTATGTCGGAAGGGATATTTTTTGGCATATCAGGCCAACTAGCGTCATGGTGTATAGGGTCATTTATCAACTGGTAAAAATCAGGGAGGCTGAGGCCCGCCATGAAGGGGGGAAAAGGTGCAGCTGGGGTAGTGTCTGCTGCGGTCGCACTAGTGGTATTCCTGGCATGAGGGATGGGGTTACCCTTAGCATTAGGTCCTACATCATACATGGTGAAGGTGTCAGGGGGAGAACCAAAGGTGGAATGAGAAGGAGAACCCAAAGGCCCAGAAGAAGAGTTGATGTGCGGACTCGGTGGAGGCCTAACTCGAATCCTATGCGGAGGAGTAAGCCTTCCTACCGGAAATTGAGGATGAAGGCCAAGAAGTCTCTAGGATAAATGCCTTGGTGGCACAATGATGACGTCACAAACAAAACACAAAGGAAAAAGAGACTGACAAGGGCAGGGAGGTGCAGGATCAACTGATTACAATGTCGCAACAAGGGCTTAAAGGTGCAAGATCAATTGATTTCAATGTTTTAGAGTCTTTGCTTGGAGGTGTTAACCAAGCCCTTTTTCACTTAGGGTGTGTGTGAAAAATTGTGTAAATTTTAATTTTTAAACCCAGACGTTTGTAGAGAAAAAGAAAAATTGTGTTGTATGGCTGTAAATAAACCTGCAAATGACAGTATATAGGCCTGCAAAAACAGAAAATAAACAGCTAATAATGCAATAATATAAACCCAAGGAGGCGAGTCTCTCAACAACTATTCTATAGGTGAGTAAAAAACTAAGAAAACACACAAAAAATCCAATATATATAAGGTCAAGAGGGACGGGGATCTAAAAGGGCAAGATCTGTTGGAAAGTGGTGCAGAAAACAACAACAAATCAGAGGAAAAATTGTTGTAAAAGAGGTGGTGAAAGGCTATCTCCTGAAGGGAAACAGAGTGAACCCTAGAGGAAAACCAAAAAAAAGCTAGATGAGGTGATTTGGATGGATAACAAGCCGATTTGAAGGTAAGGTATCAGATCTGAAAAAAAATGGTTGAAGACTTTGAAATTTCAGACAACTTGCAACAGCAAAAACTCTTCCACAAAAAGTGGAGGGTACTGAAGCCTTAGGGGGCTAGGTTCCCACTTATTTGAGCAAAAAAGAACAAGTACAGGTCCAAAACGGGTAGAGACAGAGGTCAGAAAACCCTGAACAGAGGCTCAGACAAACCCAGAAAACATTCAAAAAATTCCCTGCAAAAATTCCAAGTCGCAGTTTCTGACCTGTTTTTAGCATAGGTCACTTCTGGCACTCTCGGCGGTCGGTTTCAAAAAAAATTGTTGTCTCACCTACGGGTGATGTCTGTCACCTACGCAATAGGTTCAAAAACACATGGAAGTTAGAATTTTTATCGTTTCAGGGTTTTATAGGTTAAAAAAAACATCAAGAAAAGAAAAAACAAGGGGCTGAAGAGAAATCCTAGGGTTTGAAGCAACTGGATATGCAAGGATCAGAAAAACAACAACAGTCGTAATCATAAACCCGTGTGGAGTCGCCAGTTGTTAGTATGAATCTTAATTCCAAGAGTACGAAAAAATACCACTTTAGCTGCGCATAACAAACAGCCCTAACAACAAAGATGGCTATTAATATCCTCAGATCTACAGTTAGGTGATCAAGATAAATGCTTCAAAAATCTAGATCTATGCATAAGAAGACATTAAGTAGTAGAAAAACAAGATTTACTCCATATATCCAATAGACAAGACAAGAATATATCGACTGAATTTTGTATTAATGGCACCTGGGAGGAAAACACAAGAGGGTGTTCCCTGTTCTCCTCAATGGGATGGGTTCTTGTAAGTCTTCAACACTTTAGATCTAGAATTCCTCTCTCTTGATGGTGTAGAAAACCCAGACAAAAAACAATAGAAAAATATGACTATGATGGTGGATCAATAGTCAGACCAAAAGTATAGATCCAAAGTGATCTTTAGGCAACAAAAGGTGATAAATGAATGGGAAAACCCTTCTATTTATTACAAAATATTGAGTTAGTCTAGATATTGGTGCATAGTTAAAATATTATTAACCAAATCAAGATCCAACTTTTATGGAATGTTTTATTATATTTGTTGGAGGGAAAAAGAATTTGACTTGGGTCAAATCCCTTTATTTGTAAATAATAAATAAATAAATGATTTATTTATCATTTTAAGGATGTGGTTGAGTAATAATCAAATAAATAATTATTTAAGGGTGATTTAGTCATATTTAACAAAGAATATTATTTAAATAAGGTTTAAATAATTATTCTTATAAAATAATAAGATAAATAATGATTTATCTAATTAATTTCCTTGTTTTGGGTTAAATATAACTAGGAATATTAACTAAACTATTGTTTAACTAATTATTCCTCGAGGAAAATCAAACAAATGTATATTTATTTAATATTTCCTCATGGGGTTTCCTGTTTAGACCATAAACAACTTAATAAAGGTGGTTTACTAAGTTTTTTTCATAGTGAAAGCAATTTTACTTAGGGTAAAATTGGTCTTACATGGTGTAATTGGGTCCATCTAATGATCATAGGTTAGATGACCAAAAAATGGTGTAACACTTTGTACCAACACATATATTTCCTTGTCATATGTAGGATAGTTAGTCACAACACCATTAAAAGTTTCAGAATGAAACACGATAGGCTTACCATGCTCCAAAAGTACTGCGCCGATGGCATAATCACTAGCATCAGCTTGAATCTCGAATGGCTATCTCAAATTTGGCAATGCAAGGAATAGATCTGAACTGATCTTGTCTTTTAAAGCTTTGAAAGCTTGTTGTTTTTTTCCTCCCCATTTGAATCCTTTATTCACACTTGTCACTGTATGCATAGGAGCTGCGATGGAATAAAGTTAGGAATAAACTTTCTCCAATAATGAGTTGCACCTAAGAAAATTCTTATCTCGGTTACTGTTTTGGGTGTGGGCCAATTCACACTGGCTTCCACTTTAGAAGGATCAATCCTCAATTCTCCTCCTCCTACAATATGTCCCAAATATACCAAAGAATTCTTTCCAAACTCACACTTTGACATCTTAAGAAACAATTACTCTACTCACATGCAAGACATGATCTTCTCTTGATTTGCTGAAAATTAAAATGTCATATAAGTAGACAATAAAAAATTCATCAAGGAATGGTCGCAAAACAATATCCATAACACGCATGAAAGTTGTTTGTCCATTACACAAACCAAAAGGCATAACTAGCCACTCAAAGAGTCCCTGTTTAGTTTTGAATGCAGTTTTCCATATATCACTTTTTGCAATTCTTACTTGATGATATCCACTTCGTAAATCTAACTTAGTGAAAAGATTTTCTTCTTTCAACTGATCAATAAAATCATCTATTCTTGGAAGTGGGTAATGATTTTTTACCGTAATCTTGTTCAAAGCTCAAAAATCTAGACACATGTGCCATGTCCCATCTTTCTTTGGTATCAAGACTATGGGTGAACCACATGGTGAGGTGTTTGGCCTTATGATTCCTTTATCCAACATCTCTTTGATTTTCCTCTTTATTTCAGCATGCTCCATTATCAACATGCGATACATACCGATGTTTGGAAGAGGACAATCTTGATGCAACTGAATCTCATGTTAAAACTCCCTTTTTGGAGGCAGTCCTATTGGCTCCTGAAACATCTCATGATGTGCATTAACTACATCATATAAATCTGATTTAAACTTAGGATCACATCCCTCAAATGATTCATGATTAACATCAGCTTTAGGCTTAATCATAAGAAGAAAAAAATATTACTTGAATTTACTAGCCTCTTTACTTGTCTAGAATTTACCATAGCAATGTACGTCTTCTTGCGATGTGCTCTAACAATGAACTCCTTGTCATATTTAAATAAATTATACTTGTTCTCATGGCGATAGAAGATATCTTTCCTGTCATACAAGTAAGGACTCCCTAATACAATACCAAAGATGTCAAGCAAAACCACATCTAATTCAACTGTTTCAACAAAATTTGCAGTGATTTCAAACCACAATATACATTTCTTTGAAACCTATAGATTTGCATCCTTACAAATCCAACCAAGTGGATATGGTTTTGGATCTGCGATGGTCTCAAGGTTAAGTTTCTTGACCAAGTCTTCAAAGATTAAATTTTCTTGTGACCCACTGTTAAAAAATGTGTCAATCTTGGTATGTTTGGAGATGACCCTCACATGAAACAGTTCTATTCTTTCTTCTTCATTTGGAGTATCTATGTGATAGTTTGATGTACTAGTACTGGGTTTATTTTCAATTTCTTTTCCCTTCATGTTCTTCAATCTCATGGTTGTAATCTTAGATTCAACACCTGAATCAGATCCTAAATCATGTTGAGTTGTAGCATCAGTTTTTTGTTTCCGTTTGTTATTGGGTTTCTTTGGCCTCACTTTAGGATGTAATTTCCAACAACGAGTTTCATGATGACCTTATTCGGAAAAATTTTTACAAATCACTTTTTCTCTCTCTTTCTTAAAAAATTAATTATTATTTTTTTTACCTTTTGAGGTCTTCTCCTTGTCTTTACCCTTAAAATGTTTCTTTCTACCCTCTTTAGAATTGTTATTCCCTCTAGCTTCTAGATGTGTGGCCTAAACACATACTTCATCTAGACTGGTGGGGTTAAAAATGAGAATAGTATGTTTTAGGTAGATATGTAAGCCTCCTATGTACTTGAGAAAAGTATCTTGGCTCTGCAAATCCACCCCTAATAAGAGAGCTCTTCTCCTAAATTATTGGGTGTATTCTTGCACATTTTGTCCCTTTAATTGCCTAAATTTTGTAGAAATTATATGCACTACGCATGTATATGTCCAATATTCTCCTGATCACACAATATTTTAACTTCATGCACAATACAAAATCTATTCCACCATTGATCATCACATGCAGAAATAAACACAATTGCAATGCACACATGAAACCATAAAAATTCACACACATTAACACAATTGTTTTCATGGGAAAGCCTGAAGATAAAAACCCCAAATATCTATATATAATATATGTCATAGAGATCATGTAACAATCCTCATACAAAGCTTATCACAAGCTCTCAGTACAATCCAATCGCTACACACTAATCAGGCCATGATCTTGCAAATCCATGCACCGATCTTTGCCACCTGCTAGCATGCCTCTACTGCGCAATCCCTACTGAAGAATGCCCCTGAATGAATTAAAATTGGGCCAGAATTGCTCATGCAATACTCATAGGCATCTCCAAATAATGTGTGGTGCAAAAAATGCAACACTATAGTCACAACTGATAGTCATACTTTCTCTTTCACCTACCTCTTCATTGGTCTCCACTAAAACTGTCCATGCACTGTAGTTAACTGATGTATTCTTCAGTTGATTAATGATTTAATATTTAGTGAATTAATTAATAATTAATTCACACCACTCTCAATCGTGTAACAATCAGTTAGAGTAGATACAACTAGCTCAACTGTGTCTAACTGAGTTAAACTGAACACAACTCCACCAAATACCTCAATAACTCCACCAAACTCTGTCACATGAGTTCTAACTGAAGTCTCTATGAAATAGCTCCAGTAAACCCTTAGGAATAGCGTAATTCCTTCTGTCAGTTGTTGTGCCACATCTGTGCACTTAACTGAAGTGCTCCAAGAGAATAAGATAATGTTTATAGTGCAAATATTATTAAGAGATAATAATATTCAACATATCTATTTTTAGACTGGCAATCTAAAAATAGATTCTGCCCATGAATATGTCTAAAAATAGAAATCCATTTATTTTTCCAACTTTACAAACCATCCACAAATAACATCCTACAAATCATAAAATATGATCAACATGTCTAAAAATAGACTTTGCGACAAAAATCACCTGTGTGGGCCCCACCTAGTTTAGGTGATCACTTTCCAACTAGGATCATGAATGATGTTTCAGGATGCCTCCTTCACTATTTCTTGTTGCAATATTTAACACTCCATCTCAAAAAGAAAGGAATTTCTTTGCATGCGACATGCAACTCCATGCATTCGCCCTGCAACCTTTTCAAGTGCCATGCAACTCCATGCATTTGCTCTGCAACTCTTCTGAAACTGAAAAGCCTCCAAAAAAATCAATCATTCTAATGCATATATCAAAGTCTTCAACTTCTTCTTAGCTACTGCACATGTCTTCAGGAACCACTACACTGCTGAACTCTGCACCCATGCACTCTGCACTTGCTGTCAACTCTGAGTTGTGCTCCAGTATCCGACACTGTTACTTTGATATACCTGCATCAATCCAACTGATCATGCTATTGTTGCTTTGTGGGCACCATGTATCTAGGTTCAATTCATGAGATCCACACCATCTTAATGAATCCTGCCCAGAAATATCCTCTTGGGATTACTCATGCATGTCGCTCCACCTCTCACCTGGTGGTATAGCTACATGCACTCCCTCTGTCCATCTGGCACGAAATTTCTTTGCATGAGTGGTTTCTCCCACTCCATGATCCTCATCTTGTGGCTGTTCCACATCCTGAGGTTCAATATTACCTGCATGTAAAACTTTCTCCCTCTCAAGCATCAATTGCATGGCTTTCCTGCACTTCCCAACAATAGGAAGCTCCGTAGAATTCCAATCTACTTCAAGTCTGTAGAGATTCTTGGCTCAAATCCCAACCTTCTTGACTTGTCCTGTTTCTTTGTACCGAAGGAAAACTTTTCCTTCACTAAAGACAACATCATACCCTTTATCCTCTAACATTGCGACTGAGATTAAATTCTTCTTTAAACCTAGAACATGCACAAGATATTGTAAAAGAATGACTTTACATGACTCCCTCTGAAAGGTAATGGTACCAATGTTGGTCGCATTGTATCATCCATTGTCACCCAACTCAACATGCACCTGGAGATCTTTCCCCACCAAGTCAATGAAAAGGTTCACATCTCCCGTCATGTGGAAGGAAGCGCCACTATCAAAATTCCACCCCTATCCTAATGCACTAGACACCATGCATGCGATTAATGAGAAGTACAGCTCAAATTGCGAGGCAAGAGCCTCACCAGCTGCAGATCTAGCAGCCTACTTTTTCTTCTTCTTCTGTGGACAATTAATGGCGAAATGCCCATTTTCGTGAGAGTGAAAACACTTCAATTTGGACATGTCACGCTCTTTTCCATCCGCACCGGATTGAGAAGGATTTTTCACCCCCTTCCCTTTCCTTGCTTTGGTAGCCAAAGTGCAATCCTCTTCATCATCATTCTTTGATGAGGAGCCATCCCTAGTACTCCGCCTTATATCCTCCTGCACAAGATCCGACCAAAGTCGCTCCCATCCTGGCAGTTTCTCCCGACCATTGACAGAGTCCTCATAGTTATGCCAACTCTTCGGAAGCCCAAGGAAATCCAAGCTCACCAAGTCTTCTTCATCCACACTAACTCCTACACTCCAAAGATCATCCCTTTAGTGGACAAACTTTATCAATTATATCGGAATAGTGTCATTCTTATCCATTTTTATTTTCCTAAGCTTGTCTTTAAGCGCCAACTTCCTCTCGTCACTTCTGATTTGGAACAATTCTGTCAAATACTTCCACATAAAGAATGGAGTGGCTTTAATGTGAATACTAGACACTATGTGATCCTTCACACCTTCCAACAGAATCCTTCGACACCTTGCTACCTTCTTTTTCCATGCATCAAGTGCGGCTGCATTGCTAGAACCCGGTTTAGGAATATCAACATCTATGAACTCCTTCAACCCATTATCCTCCAGCACCACCTCCATCCTGTCCTTCCATGCAATATAATTCAAGATGCTCTGAAGGGAATACTCCAATCGCAATCCGTTGAAAGGAATTTCAATGAATGCTCAACTTCGACACCAAGAAAACACTGCAGCAATTTCGAATTCCGCCAGCACAAAACTCAACTATTTCAATAATTGCAATCTACTCCAATGATCAATGCTTTGATACCATGTATAAATTATATGCACTATGCATGCATATGTCCAAGATTCTCTTGATCACACACTATTTTAACTTCATGTACAATACAGAATCTATTCCACCATTGATCATCACATGCGGAAATAAACACAATTGCAATGCATACATGAAACCATAAAAATTCACACACATTAACACAATTGTTTTCACGGGAAAGACTGAAGCTAAAAACTCCAACTATCTGTATATAATATATGTCATATAGATCATGTAACAATCCTCATACAAATCTTATCACAAGCTCTCAGTATAATCCAATCGCTACACACTAATCAGGCCCTAATCTTGCAAATCCATGCACTGATCTTTACCACCTGCTAGCCTGCCTCTACTGCGCAATCCTTGCTGAAGAATGCCCCTGAATGAATTCAAATTGGGCCAGAATTTCTCACGTAATACTCATAGGCATCTCCAAAGAATGTGTGGTGCAAACAATGTAACAATATAGTCACAAATGATAGTCACACTTTCTCTTTCACCTACCTCTTCACTGGTCTCCGCTGAAACTGTCCATGCACTGTAGTTAACTGATGTATTATTCAGCTGATTAATGAGTTAATATTTAGTGAATTAATTAATAATTAATTCACACCACTCTCACTAGTGTATCAATCAGTTAGAATAGATACAACTAGCTTAATTGTGTCTCACTGAGTTAAACTGAACACAACTCCACCAACTACCTCAATAACTCCACCAAACTCTGTCACATGAGTTCTAACTGAATTCTCCATGCAATAGATCCAGTAAACCCTTATGAATAGCGTAATTCCTTATGTCAGCTACTGTGCCACATCTGTGCACTTAACTGAAGTGCTCCAAGAGAATAAGATAATGTTTATAGTCCAAATATTATTAAGAGCTAATAATATTCGACATATCTATTTTTAGACTGGAAATCTAAAATTAGATTCTTCACAATATATCTAAAAATAGAAATCCATCTATTTTTCCAACTTGACCAACCATCCAAAAATAGCATCCTGCAACTCATAGAATATGATTGACATGTCTAAAGATAGACATAGTCTAAAAATAGACTTTGTGACAAAAATCACCTGTGTGGGCCCCACCTAGTTTAGGTGATCACTTTCCAACTAGGATCAGGAATGATGTTTCAGGATGCCTCCTTCACTGTTTCTTGTTGCAATCTTCAAAAAAGTTCTGCCAGTTCATGATGGCTTTCTGCATATGAGAAAAAGGATAAAACTGTTGTTTAATAGCAGTAATGAAATCTAACCATGATAGAATAATCTTACCATTTTTCTTGATTTCCTCATTTGTCTTGGCTTCCCACCAAAAAAGTGATGAACCTTCCATTCTCAATGAAGCTAATTGAATTTTGGTATCATCATCTTGAAGGTTCTGTATTCTCAAATAGAACTCCAATTGCCTAATCCAATTATCAATATTTTGTGAATTGACTTCACCATTAAACATTAGCTATTCAAACTTAACATCAAGTTTAAAAAAGGACTTTTACTAGTGTTATTTGACTTGCGTGGCTAATTTACTGAAGAAGAAGTAGAGGATGATGATGATGAGGGTGAGGATGATGGCTCTCCATTGCCTCCATTTCCTCCATTTCCCTTCTTTGACTTATCTTAATCATGGTGACCTCCTAAAGAACCTTGTCCTTATTTGTGAAGTTTAGATCCTTCTCCTTCTAGTCTCTCATTCCTTTCTTGATAAAGGATTCTAACCATCTTATTCATGTCAAGAAATTCTTTCCTAAACACTCTTTCTTCCTCTTTAGGGTCAACTTCTTCATGGATTTCTCCTTCCTCATGACGCATGCTTAATGGAGCTTCTACTTCCTTAGGAGGTGATATAGGTGGTGGAGATTGCGGCAACCTTGCTCTCCTTTGCTTTTGCTCTTTTTGAGACCCTTCTGCTTCCACCAATTTGCCTTCTCCTCTCTTGAGCTTGAGACTTGTAAGAATCTAAAACTTGCAAACAGTTAAATAATTCTTTGCAAAAAACAACATCAGAGAATAAACTCTAGCTATGATACCAACCCGATCTGAAAAGACTTTATTAGTTTTGTTGTGCTAAGTGTTGTTTTAGTTTACAAACTTGTGCATAAGTGGTTCATTATTTTTCATAAGGATTGAGTAGTTTATCCATGAATTGTAGATGATTTTAGTGAATTAGAAGCATGAAATAAGCATAAATAACACTGAACAATAGTGTAAATTAGAGAAATAAGTCACCACATGAAATTTACATAGCAGGCATGATGAAGCAGTTCAACCCTTTTGGGCTACATCTGCTGGTCCAGCTCCCAATGGCATGTCCATCTTTCACTATGCTCAAATTTTTTCTATTACATGTAGTTACAATGATCTAATGGTTTTTTTCCCTGTACCAATGGCTCCATAATGCTCTAATTAGTCAAAGATGACTCTTCATTCACTCTGCATGGGTGAAATTGAGTCTCCTACTCCTTTTCCCAGTTTCAACTAGAAAAGCTCCACTAAAATTGGAGAAGTCCACTTAACTGGAAATAAAATAGCAAGTTCCTCCATTAAAGTTGCGCCAACCAAAATTTCTACCATTTAAGCCGCATATTAAATGTTAGTGGTTGGGGGTGGCCACATGAACACCCCCCAAACCGCTTACCTACCAGATGGTTAGGAAAAGCTCCACTTAAGATATGGTTTATCGAGTTGAAACTCTATCTGAAGTGGGTGGTTAACGTTAACCGTGCGGAGGTTTGTTGGCATTTATCGTTGCCATGTGACAACACAAAACTATGGGCGGATTAACTATCAGAGTTTTACTAACCGCAGAGTTTGGTTACATATTTTATATGCCATGTGAACATCATTGGGGAACCACTGGCAGGTTGGGACCGCCAGCGGTTCTCAACCCCCAACCTTGAATACATTACAACTTAAATAAAATCTGTGACCTATGATTTTTAAGTCACAAAGCGTAGAGAAGTTGGCAAACCTATCTGCATGCCCAGAGAGAAGTCTCAGGGTCAAGCCCTACGGACCTCACCAAAATTTTACATTGCCCTTTTAGGGCCACGTGGCGGTCTCAAGGCTGGCCACGTGGCACCTTCTCATTAGTCCTCCAATCCCGTACCATGAATAAAACTAAGACACTGGTCAAACTGTGATTGTCTTGGTGAAAAGGAATATTTTGAGAATATTCCTTTTTTGCTGACTGTACCTCCACCTTGCTGACTATGCATCCCAGTCAAACCTGGTTAAACAATAAAAAATTTACCTGTTTAGCATTTCTATCAGAGCACGATATCTTCCTTATGCGGCATCGGTTTTTCGAACCATTTGCAGTGCCAAAATCAGGAAGACAAAATCTACACAACCATCTTGGTTTCAACCCAATCCTATAAATTTGAATTTTGAGCAAAATTTTTGAACTCCTAATCAATATTTGTCTTCATAGAATTTGTTTGTTCACCTTAATCTCTACTCATCTTGAAAATTTTCAAGGTTTTAGTCTTGTTTCTTAATATATGAAATTTTTCTGTGTCAATATCCAAGGCATCAATGCTATGAACATAGATAATTCAACATGTCATGATGTTAAATGTTCTTGAGTTGTATATTTGGATACCACACCCTTGTTTATAAGTCTTCAAAATTTTACCTTGAAAATTACTCATTCATATTTTGACCTTATGTATCCTTATGGGACCTACAAAAAATTCGTATTTTATCACCATAAATCTTGGGATATTGGAAGAAGAGATGTTTTAGGGATTTCTTCCTCTAAGATATACATAAAATAATCACAAACATAAGAGAGGTGGTTACCTAGACAACCTAATAATTTTCTATTAATAAGACATTTGTTTGATGTCTAATTCAAGTGATACCAAATCCAAATTGAAGCAATTTTAGAGATATATCTCTAGTATAAATAGGTTTTCAAAGTAATTTTCATTTATATGTGAAACATATTGAAGAATATCATACTTCATAAGGTTATTCATGAATCTCGTCTTAGACTAACAATTGGTATTTTAAACCTATATTTTGTCATTCAATGACTGATTAATGTGATTCCACTTAGATGTTGAAGTATATTTATTTAGGTACTGCCGAAATTAACATGTTTTGAGTTGGAATTTAAATCATATACCAAATTTTATGAGGAACATTATGTAAGGAAACATTTTTTATGATTTATAGTTTAGACCTACATTGACCCTTTTGAGTAGACATTCTTCATCCTATGCTAGATTAGAATGAATCCAATGAGAAATTAAAATGAAACTAGGCAGTTATACCTACTACAATCAAGTTTTAAAAATATGATGATTTGGTATATCAAAAGTTCCGAGTAATGGAGTCTACATTTCATATTTCATGACCAATAGTTACTAATTTGGACATAGTTTTTTCGTATGACACCCAAATTAATTGATTAAAATTGGACTAGAAACTATATTTTAAGGGATTTATTTGTTACAAACAAATTTTAATAATATTTCCACTATATCTCTCAAATCATGACTGTCCCAACTCTTTTTTAAGGATATTTTCGCAGTCAATTTTGCTACGAAAATTTAAAAATGGCTATTTTATCCTAAATCTTGATAGAGGTATATGTAATTTTTGGTGAGTGTGTTTATAATTATCTAATAATAAGTCCAAAAATTATGTAATAATTCATCTTGTAAATCTCGTAATATGGCATTTAAAGAACCTATAGTGACTATATTAATTTGTAGCGATTTACGTCCTTTCTTCATTATGAAAAATATTATTGATATGAATTTTCTACAAGAAAAATATTCAACTAAATTTTTTTTGCAATACAAATTCATAATCAAATAAGAAATTCATGGAAGAATGTCACTTGAAAAAAAAATTAATCTTAAATGAAGATTTTTTCACGCAAAACCAAACACATCACTAAAATATGAGTTGTAGAATAAGCAATTCAAATTCAAATTCATGCGATTCCATGACTTTCCCTAAAGTGTTTTACTAAATTTTAATGAATGTTTGTTTTTCCTATTTTTAACTCCTAAAATTATATTTTTTTTCCTCTTTCATATGCATTCCTTCTTCCTGCCAATAGGTCAGTGGATGAAGTGGTTCTTATTGTACCCATAAAATTATCTTGTTATTACTAATTTTATTGATGCATTATTAAACTATTATTATTTAAATTTAGTATAATAGAGACTAAATTACAAAATTTATATAGTGAATGAGCTCAGAGTGACCATCATAGTGTCTCTATAAATAATTTGATGTGCCTCTAAAAAAATATACCACAATTTTTTTAATTTCTTTAGAATTTCTCCAACAATGGCGCCAAAATTTTAGGTAATTTATTTGCATAACTTTTCTAACTTGTTATTATCGATATGGAGTACATAAAATTGTGAAATCCAAACAAAATATGTACATAATTAGATCATATATAGTATGCTCTACTTAAATACTTATGTTTATTCTACTTATGCTTAAACTTGTGAGATCAAGCTACATGAAATAAATGAAGCAAATGACAAATCCATAATTGTATTATCTTACTATATACACAAGTGTTGTAACTCATATTGTATTTATGTATTTAAACTTTAGATCCAAATATTATTACAAAATTAATCCCTTTGTTATATTTTATAATATAATTTGAAGAATATATATTATCCATGAAAATGAAACACATCACACTTCATGAATCAAAATAAAACATAACTATTTAGGGCAATGATTATGTACTTGAACACCAGTCATACTGCTAAGACCTTGTTGTGACCATTTGTCCCTTGAAATGATTTAAGAACTTATTATTTCCATGAATCATTTCTATGAAAATTAAACTAATCTGTGAGATTAAAAAAATCATTGCATAAGGAAATACATTTTCATCAATCTAAATATAGTTACAAAATCTACTTTCATAAAGGAAAATAGAGCAAAATATCATTGTGATCTCATAGAATGAACTCAATCTCCAATGGATCAATGCAATAAATTTTACTACAACATTTTAAAAATAAACAAGATCATACTATGCTAACACTATGTAATGAAAATCTACGTGAAAAAAACCTGAAGGATTTTTCTTATATTCCATCATTAGTTGGACAAAATATGCTAAAAAATTCCTCTTTTAGAATTAATGAAATTTTATTTATGCATAAAATTTATTTAAATTTGTAATCACAAATATTATATGCAAACCCACAAGTTTATAATGTGGTTAACCATTTTCTAATAATTATAAATTCAATAATATCTCCAAGAAGGGGAAAACTTTGAGGATAGAAATTTATCTTAAATTGTAGGAACTTTTGCCAATCTTACTAGTCCTTATTATGCAAACCATAAAATATTTGGTGATATTTTAATTAAAATACTCTAATTTCATATGATTTTATATAACATCTTTAAATTTATAGCAAATTTTAAGGTAAAATAATTTTATTCTTTAAAATTTGGGCAATGATTTTCATAAAATGGAAATTGAAGTTTTTTTTTTTGGAAAAGCATGGAAAATGACCCCAACTACAAAATATAGCCCCTAAAGTTTTCCCTACTCTAAGATATTTAATAAAAATAAAAAATAATCTCATCATAAGCTCCAAGATTCTTTCCATATCCAGGATAATTTATTAAAGATCCCAATTCCATGAAATATCTTTAATTATTCAAAAGAAAATTCAAATTTTGATAAAGTGGTAACAATATGACTTATTACAATATTTGTGTATGCTTATAATACCAACAAACTAACCCAAATTTGAAGGATAAATAACACTATGTTAATTTTCTAATATTTAGTCATAAGTACATCTAAGATACTAAAATAAATGCATTGGAAAATACCTTTGACCTAATCCCACATAAAGAATTAAAATGGACCTAATACAAGGTTACAAGGAAATGAAAAAGGATTAAATTCAAGGGAAATGTTGTAGAAAATATGGCAATAGGATGTGAAAATATGGTAATTTTCACGATTCAACACCCATGTGAGCCATTGCTTCCACCTATTGGCCTAATTGACTATGATTTGCATCTTGTGTTTGACCTCACTATTTTTAGGTCCTTATGTCTTGATTGTGAATCTTTGTTGATGGACTCTGCCAACTATAGTAAGTATCTCGAATTATGTATCAAATATGATCAACTCAAGTCACCCATTTGGGTTGTCAATCCTCCTTTTTCACACAAATTATTAGTTGTTTAATTTTATTTAAATGAGGTTATCCTTGAAGCCATTACTAAGGTTGAAATACCATGAGAAGAAATGCATCATTGCTCATCCTTTATTCCTAAACTAGAGACTTTGGAGGTTGACTATGAAATAAAGCCTTGGCTTAAGCCTCAAAGGGGACCTACTTGGTGCATAAGCTACAAGGTTGCACGAAGATTTGTACTATATTTTACTTTTAAGGTTATTTTCCTTCAAGATTTGTATTCTAGAACATAGGTTTTATTAGAATTTAATATATTGGATTTATTAAATTTTGGATTAGTGTTGGTTATCATGTCTATGACACTTTGGACACATTTTATTTTTTATTTCCAAGTTAATACATTATGAAAAATAAGGTCCTTGAAATTTTCATATAGGTTAGATTCACTACCTTGCATTATGCATTACATGTTCCCTATTATATTTAGATAGGATCAACCCCATCAAGTTGTGACATGAAGCCTTATCACAATTTAAAGGTGTTATAATTCATGTCATAGATCCTACCATTAATGATTACCCTAGTTAGAGCGAAGTTTTACATTTTTTTCACTCAAGCTAAATTTTTCATAGCTTCAAGAACCCTTTTAGTCCCAACATGATTTTGTGTTGAAGCCACATGTGTTTCTCTCAATATTTTCCTAGCCATTATCCATGGGGCTACCAGATTTTTATGTTTTGAGTTGCATTGCTACGTTGCATACCACTACTCGTAGTTTTAATCCTAATTCCCTTTTTAGTTTGGAATCGATTTCCATTGTGTATTTGTTCATGGCTATGATTCGTTTTGACATGGATTCTGTTTTGTATATTTTCATGGCCATGAACACTGCTTCTATATATATTCCATGGATCGAAAATGCACTCCTAACGATGGGTATGTTTTCCTTAGAGAGAGAGTCATCTCATAAACTTGTATTTTGTTGTAAGTACTTTTGATCCAAATTATAGTCCATTCCACTCGGCCCCACTTACTAGCTACCTCTACCATTTTATAATGTATTTTTTCCATTATATCCCCTTCTAAAATCACACATTAATAACATATTTTTCCTCCTTAGTTGCTTGAATACATTTTATTTTCATTCACCCCTTCATATCCAAATTTTCTCTCTAGGGCCTACTTAAAAATCCTTCCTATAAATCCATTTAGATTTTTTGTTCATGATAGGAGTTAGAACTTGCCTATTTTCTTCACCAAAGGTGCATATGTAGTCAAAAACCATTACAAAAATATAAAAATATGAAAATTACACACTCAGCAATAGATTTTATGGTAAACAAATTTTGTAACTCTCTCAATGCCATGGAAAGTGTTTCAACCATATTGGAATGGTATACACAATGCCCTAAGGGAGGAAAAAGGAACATACGGTAAGCGCCATTTCATCAAAGTTATCATATAACCCCAAATATTTTGGGCCATCATTCCCAATGGTTTTTATGAGCACCATCTCCCATAAAATCACATTTTTTTTGCAGTTTCCATCTCCCTTTTCATGTGATTAAGGCCCAATACATATTCTTCTTCCTCTTCCTTGTATGGAGTAAAACAATGGAATCCAAATAATGGTTACAAATGTTGGAAAAAACATAATTAGGTAAACTTATGATATGCTACTATTTATTATGAATACAATGGAGATATATTTTCTTTCTTACCCACCCTCGGTAAAACAAAGGTTATGATCTTCAATGGGGTGAAGATAATGGTTGGAGAAAAATAATTTCTTTTCATTTAATTTGTCTACCCAGGCGTTTCATAAGATTGTGAAGCATACATGCACTGTATGTGCTAGAAATTATCTTTCAGTTTAGATCAATCTAACTACAGAATAACAAAAACCAATTCATGTAATATATGAAATCAAATAATGAAAATGAAATTCAACTAACCTATGAAATCAAGTAACGAAAATAAAGGAAAAAAATTCAAAATAAAATATAGTGCACAAACACACTTGCAGGAATTGAAATTTTAATCTAAGAAAGAATTTCAAAACATGTAAAGGAAAACAACTAATGTATTTTTAGTTACTCCAACATTCAATTATGAAGTGTGATATTCTTGAAATAGTGTTAAGTAACCAATTATACCTAATGAACTAGAAAACAAATTAAAGTATGAAAAAGGTAACTCAATAATTGCACTCATTAAACATTCAACCATTCAGTCCTGAAACATGATTAAATAAATTTCTTTGGAATTATTTTTAGGAATATCAATGATGAAATTAACTGAGGATCTGAAAGAAAAATGTGAAAGCATGTAAAACTCACTGTAAAAAAATAATGTATATTTGACTTTCTGCAACATTCAATGTGAAGTATTACCCTCTTGAGATGCTATGTGAGAAGTCAAATATGACTTAGTCTCTAAATTCCTAGAAAGAAAATAAAAATGTGCAGAGTAAATTCAATCACTGTAAGGATTAGACATTAAACCATTTAGTTTAGGATCATCATCTTAGAATGGATTTTGAAAACATCCATTAACACAGTTAATTGAAAATTCTGTTCTAAAAAAATGAATGACAAAACAGTAAGGAAACTAGGCAACTGTGTATTCTTATTATTTCAATATTAATTCGATTTGAAAATAGAGTTATCTATATTCACGAAATATTTTAGAAGAACAATGATTACACAGTTATTCTAAAACTAATACTAAGAAAGAAAATAAACTTTAATCTATAAAAGCAAGTAAATCTCACACATTTTAGGCAGCTGATCTAAAAGTATGAGAGATGGTAAATCTAGGTGCTCCATATGTATGCAAAACCAAATCAAAATGAAGGAATATTCATGAGTAAGGTGCCACAATCTAATTTTGTATTCAAAGCTTGAGCATAACTCCAATTTTACACACGATTTGATAGGAGAAATCTACCCTTATTTATACAAAAAAATGAGAAGTTATCTCATTAATGAGAGTCCATGAATCTCTCCCTATATATCTAGAGTTACAATCCAATTATGAAGTGATAAGGCACATGTATTCTTAGAGTTATAAAAGAAATAGGAAATGAGACACATATCATGATGATCCCATGATCTTCTCCATCCAAATTCGAATTTGGCCTTAGGAGGCCACATAAGAGTCTTTTGTAAGCTTCTTTTTGACCTACACATGGCAACAAAATCATTCCACTTATTAGGTATAAGTATTTTCATATTATTTTCTAATTTTTAACTACAAATTCACTTAAAAATACTAAGAATTAATAGAGTTTGGAAAAACAGAAATGTAACCCAATAATGGTAGTGGTAAGGTAAAGGTAATGAAATGGAGGTGGAGTGAGGGTGAAAATATGGAAATATAAGTTAAAATGTAATGGAAGTGAATGACAATTTCAAGGCCCAACACACCCCCCAACTGAAGCTATTGCATGTCCTCATGCAATCTATTACATTAATTCTTTTTTATCTTTTCAGCTTTGGCTTAACTTTGCATGATATCATTTGATAACTTCATACTTTTGCAAAGTCTTTTAGTTGAATTGAAACATGGTTGGTTCTTGTGTTTCAACCATATTTTGTTGTTGCATTTAATTTTGATGTTTGAACATTTCATAATGATAATTTGATTATTGTTGTAAAGTATATTTATATTACATTGCATCATGGTTGGTTCTTGTGTGACAAAAATGATTATGTTTACGTCCAATTATCTTTTAAGTACTTTTGAAAAACCATTGTCTTCTCATAATAATAATGTAATAGTTAATATATTTTGAAAGTATGTGGGGTTTTGAATGTCATATGAATGTGGAAAAATATGAATATGAATGTATCCCCCCCCCCCCCCCAATTGATGGTATTGGCAATATTATTATTTGAGGAAAAGAAGTTTTTTTCCAAAAATTATCATTCTATCTTTTCAAGGAATTCTATGGTAAAAAGTTAGAAAATGTCATACCTTAACTTACCCTTTGGAAATGGATGAGTTGCATGTATGATGGCTGCAAAATTTTGATCATAATATTCTTCATGTGGCTATACAAGTTATAGATAAAAAATTCAAGATGAATTTTTATTTCTTCTACTAAAACTGTTGAAATTGCTGCAAAATGGTGCTGATTCTGCAGCTCTCCTCTGATTCTGCAGTTGCAGAATGGTGCTGATATTTTGTGGCTGCATATATTCTTCATTTGATTCAAAATGATGAAATGATATTCCTCATGTCTTCAAAACTCATTGGCATAATTCCTTCTATGTGAATAGATGTTCTGATGTCGAACATAGCAGGAAATTGTTGACTTAGTGACCATTAATGGATGCCACTAGTCAACACGAGAACTCTCACCATTGATGACAATGAGAGTCAAGATGCCCAAACACATATTTCTAGGTATGAATAATTTTGTTGTTTTCAAGTACCTAGAAGATCCGATGAACAAGGGACATTAATGTATTCCCATTGTTGTTACACAACATTTTGTCACCGTCCCTGCAATCCCTCGCCCCGCATATTGGAGGGTCCTTCCCATGACCTGTGAGTAGTGTCATACTCTGCAAACACCTTATTTGCATCATTCTGCATGAGGACATCATTTCTCGTGTTGAACATTTCCTCAAAAATCCCACAAAAACCTATGTTTTGGCCTTGGCACGGGTAGCCAGTTCATCCCTCGCACCAATGTGAAGGATATACACTAGAGCCCACACCACCTGGTGCTATGTCTCTTTGTTGTGCCCACGCCAACCATTTTGGGAATGTTTCTAAAAAAATAGAGGCATAATTTTCCTTTAACAACCTCAGGGATGAGTCACAGGAAGTGGTTAACTTGATGAGCCACGAATCTCCCTCTTTAGGTAGTGTTTTCCTTCTCCGATGGAACACTCCTTGAAGATAGGTCTCCCTTCCATGATTATATGGATCCTAACCTCTCCCTCTCCCTCTATATAAACATGCCTTCTCCATTTATGAAAGCTAGCTAAACATATAGCCAAGAAGATGTACTTGGAGAAGAGATACTATAGCTGAGTAATTGTTATTGAGAAGGTAGAACCAAGGAGAATTTCGTAGAGAGAGCCCCGTCTGAATTACCAACGAGACTTTGTGAGACACACTTTGCTGGAACTTTGTTGGAGGAGACTGCAACGTTGAAGCTTGGTTGTACTCTTCCTTCCTTTCATTAATATACTCGTCTATGGTATTGGTTCGATCATTGTGTTATGTTTATCTGATGCAATTGATTTAGTCTTATTCGACTGACTGATAGTGACGAATGCGAAATAGTATGTTGTATATCGTCTTTGTTTCTTGTGTATGTGTAGGTATCCGAATGTGAAAGCGAGCAGATCGTGGTCTGTCAAACCGAGAGTGAGAGGCAGTCACTATTTCTAATGACAGAAAGAGCGTAGGACCTCCAGTAAGTCATCTATCAAATCTTCATCAATTCCTTAACTAGGAATCGATATTATAGCGTGTCTCGTTTGTGGCTAGACCCATTCTAGGGCTAGTGGGGTCGCCTCTGTCCACATAGGGGATTTACCTCATGAACAAATTGGCGACTCCACTGGGGACTAGTGTGAGTTTGTCTTTCATCCATTAGGTCTTCTTCTTGGTCTTTTCTTGCTTAGCTTGCCTTTTCTGATTATTTTTTGTTGAGTCTAAGACCCCTGTTCAGCCCCAGAGGATTAGATCTGACCTTTGTTTTTCCAAAATTTTTCTTTTAATAGGGTTGGCTTGATTGGTGTGGTTTCCAGTCTGACAGTCGCACCCACTAGCACTTGTTGCGAGTTCAGCACCTGCGCATCCCCTGTTTGGCATTGATTACAGCTAGACAGTCACGCCATTTCCTGTAGGTATTAGGGTTTGCCCTGTTTTGGAATTTTTTGGTCAGTGCTTGTGCTTCTGGGTTATTTTTTGGCATGTTTTGAATGCTTTGGGATTGTTTGTGACTGTGAACAACCTCCTTCCTTCAGTTTTTTGTCCATTTCTTGTCAGCATCATGGCCTTAGGGTTCTCTAGTGCTTTGGTATGTTGAGCCTCCTGTAGGAGCTTTGGTGTTTTGTTTCATGGCCACCTTCGTTCCTTGTTTGATTGCATTCAGCTCTCTTGATTCGTTTGAGTGACTACATTTGGTGGAATGAGTCCTGAATGAGTCTTGCCTCTTTCATTCAGTTGTGCTTCTTGTCACTCCAACCATAGATTACATTGCTTGTATGGGTCTGCTTCAACATATTTCTTCGATTTGAGAGGTTGTGACATTGGTTTGATTTTTTCTTTTGTTTGCTTTTGAGTTAATTGAATTGTTTCGTTTCAACTCTCGCATTGACATTCTCGAACTAGTGTGAAGGTTTGTTTTTCATTTCATTTAGTGCATTGTTTTCTCTATTACATTTAAAAATAAATAAAAAAATTGTGCTTGCATTCTTGTTTGCAGTGTGGAATTGGAAAATATTTCGCATAACTAGCATTGGGAATTCTAGGAAAGATTTCTTGTTTTAATTAGCTTGCATCAGATTCTGTAGTGGATGCTTCTGTGTGTTCTTATTATTTTCTATCACTTGAAAACTCCTAAAATTTCTCGTAGATAGATTTTCATCGAACGAAATGGTATTTTATGGCATGTAGCTTGCATTCAGGGATTTGTGAGATCCAACATTCGGTAGGACCTTGGAATTGAAACATAAATACAAGATCAACTTAAAATTTATTCAATTAACCTAAGGAAACATTGAAACTTAACGAAACATTTAGTGGTATAAGTTAGAGACGTTCTCTGACATCTTTAAACCTAGCAACTGTCGCTCGCCATCTGGCTTCAGACAGTGCTAGTACAGACTTGTGCTCCCCGTACCATCGAGTATATAAAGGGCTACCCCTCTATATTGCAATAATTTTATCCGTAGGAAGCCAATTCTGCCGCCTTGTGACCATGATACACCGAACACAACATTCGGGGAGACTACCTACATGTACGTCAAGTCCTTGGTTAATTCTTCTTTCATTTTATTACCAAGGTGTATATGGTAGTTCACGGGAACCTGGTGCACCATTTTACCTAGACTACCTGAGTAGTCATTTTCGATCTTTACTAAATCCATAAATTTGGAAAGATCATCGAGCACTTGTCCTTTGACGCATGCTTAAAACTAAAAGAGACTAGAGTCATCTTTGACTATTTCTTGACTCTTAAAACATGAAACAACAAATTTTTGGTTTCAATGTGGTAAAATAATCTACCTACGATTACACACCCATTAAAGTTTGATTACTTGGCCTGTCTTTGTTTACCTTGGTTTTTATCCAAGAGTCTTCATTTTCAATCTTTTTCCCTCTTTTGGTGTGCTACAATCATAATGGAAGAACCATTGGTTTCGTCTACTAGTAGTCCTTTCTCGAAAGATTCATCTGAAACTTCGCAAACCTCTAGGTCTGCTGAGCTTCAGCAGCCCGTCATCCCATCAGAGTACCCCTTTGGAGAGCCATTTGAGTTCCATTGGCCTCTTTCAAATTCTTGGTTTGGGTTTGGGGTCGGGGAACATTTTCCCCCTCTTACATCGGGATCACCATTTTTGGCTGCTATCATACCTCCTAGCCCCCGTAGTCTTTTGCAATATCTCATGGTGGATTCAGATATGG
The DNA here is from genome assembly GCA_034641835.2 of Pinus albicaulis. Classification (NCBI taxonomy): domain Eukaryota; kingdom Viridiplantae; phylum Streptophyta; class Pinopsida; order Pinales; family Pinaceae; genus Pinus; species Pinus albicaulis. Next base: position 658,529,258 of record CM076582.1, on the reverse strand, counting down.
AATTGTCTGCTCCTAATGGCAATGAGGGTATTCCAGTTTCTGATGAATAATACCAACTTTTCCTGGAAGACATCCATCAAGAGCCTCCTCAATCTTCACCATCGGTGTCGCTTCTAGCCAGATATAGGTCTTTGGGTTAGATTATAGTCGGTATTTCTTCCATGGAAACATCAACTCCATCAAGGGGGGCGGTTCTCCCATCATTATGGATGTTGCTGATGACACATGTCTCATCAATACATTTTGTTACGTCTGTCCCCACTAGGCCTACTGTCTGCGTGGTTGCATCGGCACCAGTTGTCATCGCTTAGTCATCAGGAGTTTCAACTTCGGTAGAGACTTTGATTGCCATGGCGATCCATAACGGCCTTTCTTTTGAGGAGTATTAGTTGGATGTTCAGCAACAGAGCTCCCAGAATTATCAGTCCCCTCAGGATCCCAATCAGTCTTATTTTTCTCATTATGGTGTGGATGGTACCCCAATTTATTCACTTCCATTTCAATATGATGAGCAAGGCAACCCTATCTACTTGCCTACTCCTGAGGCTTATCAGTTCCTCTTCAGTTTTAGACCTACCTTGCCTGCGCAACCCCCTAACCAACAAGGACAACCCTTTCAGGGACAACCTTCGATTCAACAAGGGTATGCTTATGATCCACAAGGACAATCCTTTTAGGGACAACCTTCGGTACAAAAAAGGTATGCGTATGACCCACAAGGGCAACCCTTATAGGGGCAACCTTCGGTCCAACAAGGATTATTTTACAGCTCGCAAGGGCAATGTTACAATCCTCAAGGTCAACCTTTACAAGCTCAGCCTATGATCCAACCAGGGAAACCTCAAGGACCAGCTGGGCAACCGGTATATCAACCCGGACCTTCATATGGTCCTGGGGATAAAATCCATCCATCACAACCTTTGGTGCAACCACAACAGCCATATCTTCCAATTGGTCCAAATGTTACACAACCAGGACCACCTTATCGTTCTGCTCTAGGTCAACCTGGTTATCATGCACAACCTGGCCCACTGTAGCCATCAGGCCAACCTGCTCCGCAGGGGAAACCTAGTGGCCCTCATCAGTCAAGTCAACCTGCTCAGTCGAGCCAACTTACACATCCCATTCACCCTGCTTAGCCACCGCTCTACTCTATGCCGCAACCAAATCAACCTCTGCACCCGACTTATCCAGCTCAGTAGGGTCCCACTTATCAACAGCCCGTTCAACCCCAAGGTAGTTATTACCCTCAAGGTCAATATCAACTAGTATAAAACCTCCCTCAAGGTCCTACTTATTACCTTCAACCGCTAAGCTATACTTATACTCCGCAGCAAAATCCTTATGCTGCTCAATAAGGACCCTCGTATACTCAAAATCAGTATCCTGGTCTTCAACCCTCGTATCCTAGTCCTCTACTACCATATCAACTAAATTATCCGACTTATACCCCTTATGGTCTGAATCCTCTGAGACAGAAGCAATGGGGGTAGAGTTATACTCAACCAGGATGGAGTATGGGTATGGGTCCTTATCGAGGACCTGCTATGCCTTTTAACCCTAAATCACCTTTTTTTGCCACGTTGGAGTTACTGGATGTGTCCAAATTGACAAATGATCCAATTCTTCATAATCCTTATTGGCCTCCAGTTCCAACGAAGGTTCTAGGTGATTGTCCCAAGTTCGAGGGCAATTCTGGAGAAGACCCACAAGCACACGTCATGACATACCATTTATGGTGTTCTTCCAATTCTTGGGTGGATGATTCTGTTTGACTCCGTCTCTTCTAGCACACTCTCACTGGAGCTGCTGCTAAGTGGTATATCGAACTACTTCGTGGCATATTTTAAGATTTCAAAACTCTTGGTATGGCATTCCTTACTCATTTCCACTTGCCGGTTTGTTTTGAAGTTGGGAACTCCTAAAATCCTTGAAACAGGACCTGGCTACCCATATCTCAGACCGCATTCATGAATGGAGACGGCATCATCACCTGATCAAGTTCGAAATTCCTGATCAGCTTCTTACTCATTGCTTCACTACCTCTTTTTTCAATCAGATTTCGAAGACATCGCCATGGGGGCTTGTGTAACTGAGGAACAAGCCATTGCTCATGCCCAGTACCTTGATTTAGTGTACTCTCAATCGGGAATTTTGTATGACATCTTGACTGAGGCTCCACGACCTGGGACCTCTAAAGCATAGGCTACCCTATCAGTCGATGGTGTTATTGGTTATGTGTCTTAGACTTCACGCAAGTCTTCCAATGGGAAGCAGAAATCAAATTCTTCCAATAATTATGCTCCTCAGGCTACCCCAGATTCTAGTAAAACCTTGGAGGTCAATGCCATTCAGGCCAATCCTACAGACAAGACTTCCAAGGGAAGAAATAATGGCAAAGGCAAGGCCAAAGCCGATGCCCCAAAACCAGAATCATCTAAACCTCGTGCTGATGATGGTTCGCAACGAAAGCCGAAGAATCCCTATCTGATTTGTGATGAGGAACACTACACTAAGGATTGCCCTAGACGATATGAAGTTAGTCAACTGCTCAAAGAACCTTTCCCATCTCAGAAAACCCAGATAGTTTAGCAACCTCCGCCATCTACATCATTTGGCTCTCAAGTATTCATGATGAACGGTTCTGCACCCATTTCCATCGCTAATTGGTCAAAGGATTATGCCGGATCATGCCAGGCAACCAGGAAAGAGGTCATTTATGGTCCTCCTCCCCCACCTCCCTCTGGTCCTCTTAAAATTGAAAGGCCCACTGCTGAACCCGTTGTACGACCACCTTTTAAAGGTGTTTTTTGAAAATCTTCTTATAATCCTAATGCCCGTGCTACTCAGTATTACAGTATTGTTGAGGACTTAGCATAGACACCTTCTGCAATGTCTGCATTAGAGGTGCTTCAAAGTTGTATGTCTCAACAGAAAGCATTATTATCTGTGATCGGCGAGATTGATCCTGCTGATTCTAGCCTTCTCTCTTTCGACTTAGAGAATTTCATCCGCCAACTTCTGCACCAGATTGCACTTGTCATACAAGTCAACATTAACGGTCTCAACATCCATAGAGCCGTTGTGGACAAGGGTGCATCTACCTGCATCATTTCATCTGATTACTGGAAGGCCATTGGCTCTTCAGCCCTAACTTTTGTCACCTAATGCCCTTGAGGCATTTGATGGAAGGGAATTGAAACCCTTGGGTGTTATCGCTAGCTTACCGATCAAGTTGCAAGGAAATATGGTCAACGTTGAGCTAGAAGTCATTGACGCTAAACTCAATTAAAATATTCTTCTCGGTCGCAGTTGGACTCACGCTATGCTATGCGTTCTATCCACCCTTTTTCGACTTCTAAAGTTTCCACACAAGGGAAAAATCATTACTGTCAATCAGTTGTCGTTATTTACCTCATCTTCCGAGAACAACATACCATACGTGGATCAGATTCCTTCTCCCCTTGACATTGTAGGGCCGGGTCTTTTCAAAGATCCCACTCTCATGGGTATCTTTCCCCTTCAACCACCAAATACCATTCAAGTTAATATGGTCTCTCGGTCAAATGACCCATGAATCATCCCTTTACCTGAACAGGTTGATTCATTTGGGGATTCAATGCTGCTTAGTCCAATTGAAATCAATTATTGTGAGCTTACAGTTGCATCTGATTCTCCCCCTTCTGAAGGTGCTCCTTTGAGCATGTCTCTCGACGTTTATTCTCAATCCCCTTGGCTCGGCGATGCGGATTTGCTTGATCCTTTGAAAGAAGTGTTTCCATCCGATGAGGTTATAATGGAAACCATGTCTCTCGAAGATCTACCATGGAGTGATGGGCATCATCGTTCCTCATTTATGCCTGGCCTTGGGGCAATTTCTAACTGTCTTAAGTGTTTTCCATCTCAAGTTCCTTCTCCGCCACTTCAAATGCCTATTTTGACTCATGAAGTCTTCGCTAAAGGTAACTTGGGTAACATTACTCAAACGATTCCTATCGACATTTTCATGAAATCGGGGATTTTTTAGAACATCCATGTGGGTGTCACTTGCTCTTCTGAGGAGGTCCAAGTGTATACTAGCCTCTCTCGCGAATTCCGTGATGTTTTCACCTAGTCTTACGAAGACATGCCTGGAATTGACCCCAGTATTGTGATGCATGAGATTCCCACCTACCCAAGTGCAAAGCCTGTTCGCCAGCGTTTTCGTCTAGTGCATCCTCGAAAAGTCATCACTATAAAGGCTAAAGTTGAAAAAATTCTCAAAGCGGTTTTCATTTATCCGATTCCTCTGACAGAGTGGGTTTCTAACACTGTTCCTATGGATAAGAAGTAGGGAGAAATTCGTGTCTGTGTTGATTATCGCGATATCAATCGAGCATGTCCTAAGGATAATTATCACATCCCTTTCATCAATTAGATCATTAAATATTGTGCGGGGAGTGAGATTTTTTCCCTTATGGACGATTTTTCTGGCTATAATCAGATAAAAATTCTCCCGTCCGATCAGGACAAGATAGCTTTTATCTGTCCCTGGGGAACATTCGTGTATAAGAAAATCCCTTTCATCTTGAATAACACTGGGGCTACGTTCTAGCACGTAATGTCTTATGCCTTTCACAATATTCGTCATATTTTTCAACCATAATTGGATGACCTGCTAGCTCATTCAGCTACACAAAAATACCACCTCGACCATCTCCGCCAAATCTTTCTTCGTTGTAGATGCTACAACATTCAGCTCAATCTGCATAAATGCATCTTCTGCATTGATTCCGGTAGACTTTTAGGGTTTATAGTATCTAAAGACGGAATTTGCCTTTACCTGCTTAAGGTTGAGGCTATTTTTAATCTCCCCTCCGCATCCTCGTTACACCAGCTTCAGAGTCTCCAAGGGAAAGAAAATTTATTACGTCGTTTTATCCCGAACTACGCCGAAGTAGCCAAAGGATTCACACGACTTTTAAAGTAGGACAACCCTTTTTGTTGGGATGAGATTGCTCAGCGATCTTTTGATACACTTAAGACGTTGCTTGTCAACGCTCCTCTATTACATCCTCCGAATTACCATCGTGATTTCACCCTATATCTAGCTATTATCTTCAGTACGATCGCCATGGTTTTGATTCAAGATGATGATGATGGTAACAAGCATGTCATTTACTACTTGTCTTGGAACTTTCTCGACCCTGAAACACGTTATGCACATGTCTATAAGTTAGCACTGGCTACGGTCCAGGTCATCTAGTGTTTTTGTCATGATAACCTTTTACGCACGGTGACCGTGATTTTTGATTGTAACCCCATGACCTATATTCTGTCTCGGCAGTTGCTGGGGGGAAAATACTCGAAGTGGATCATTATCCTCCAAGATTTTGATTTGGAGTTTACTACAACCAAATCCAAGAAATCACTTGTTTTCGCTGATTTGATTTGTTCTCTCCTCGCCGACTCTGTTCCTTCTCATTCCGAGGATCATATTCCAAATGAAACTCTTTTCTTGATTAGCACCCTCAATCCGTGATATTGTGATATCATCGTGTATTTCCAAGCTTCTACTTTTAGGTCTGAGTTAACGAAATATTCCTGACACCGCATTCGACATCAGTCGCAACCTTATCGTATTGTTGGAGATACCCTTTATTGTGTTGTAGTTGATTCTGTACTCCGCCAATGTTTGACCCTCGAGGAAGTTGAGAAAGTTTTAAATGACTGCCACAATGGCGCCTGTGGTGGTCACATGTCTGGTTATGCTACTGCACAGAAGATCCTTCGTGCTGGCTATTTCTGGCCATCCATTTTTAAAGACTGCATTGTTGCAGTACGCAAATGTCATGCATGCCAGATATATCAACGGAAGATGTGTGCACCACCTATTCCTTTACACCATGTCATTACTGTTGGTCCTTTTTCCAAATGGGGCATTTATTTTATGACGTGTAACCCTCGTTTGACCGAGTGGCATGCCTATATTATCATCACCGTCGATTATTTTAGAAAATGGGCTGAAGCAATGCCTACACTGGCTGCGGATAGTAGGATAGCGGCGCAATTAATATTCAATCATGTTATTACTCAGATTGGTGTCCATCAAGCCATTGTTACCGATCATGGTTCTCATTTTCGGGACTATATGATGGTGGAGCTGACGTCTAAGTTGGGTCTACGTCACAACAGCTCAACGCCTTATTACCCTCAAGCTAATGGCCAAGTTGAAGCTATAAACAAAGTCCTTGTTACAATGCTTCAATGAAAAATTTTGATCCATAAATGAAACTAGCATCTCATGTTATTTTCAGCTCTTTGGGCTTACCAAACGTCGATTAAGAATGCGACCAGGTTTACCTTGTTTCAGCTGGTATATGGTTTGGAAGCCACTCTTCTGATTGAATGTGAAATCCCTTCACTCAAACTAGTTGTGGAATTACTGCCTCATACTTTGCCTGAGGAAGAACGTCTCCTCTACTTAGAGAGATTGGATGAAACTCGTCACTTAGTTGCCTTGTTCATCGAAGCATAGAAGAAGTGAGTCAAAGCTCATTTTGACCAAACAGTTTCTCCTCATTCTTTTATCGAAGGCGATCTCGTTCTCCTATACGACCAAGCTCATGACAAGCTGGGGGCAGGTAAATTCCAACCCATGTGGCATGGGCCCTAAATCATCAAACGTATGTTACTGAATGGGGCTTATGAGCTTATTGATTATGAAGGTTATCCCTTAGCATAGTCTAGAAATGGGTTGTACCTGAAAAATTATTATGCTTGAGTCATTCATGCATGATATGTGTACATAGGTGATTTTGTTTCATTTTTGTGCATGCTTTGGTTTGATGTGCTTTGTGAGATTTTTTCTTCTTATTGGGTCTTGTTTTTTATGCAGATGTCTATTTCCCCTTATGTCAGTTTTGTGGATGGTGCTTCCCGCAGTACTAGGAACTTGTCTTCAGCAGCTTGGGTAATTTATGATCCTGTTGGTGAGTTGATTAACTTACAAGGTATTTTTCTAGGACCAACTACAAACAATGCCGCTGAATATAGTTCTATTTTGGAACTATTAACCGAGGCATTTAACCTCGACATATGTGCGTTTCTTGTGAATTTGGATTTGTAGCTTGTTGTTTTTCAACTTAAGCTTGTTGTTTTTCAACTTAACAGTCATTATTCGTTTCGAAACCCATGCATTTTGAGATTGTATTTGTGTATTCATTTACTTGAAAGACATTTTGATTTCATTACATATCAACATATACCAAGACAAATGAATACATTAACTGATGAAATAGCTAACATTATGCTAGATAGACATTTGCGCAATTTATAAAACATCATCATATGTAAATAGACCCATGTAGATAATAGATGTATATATATCGACTGTTTGCAACGTGTGCATCATGAAACCCAAAAAAATATATATGTTTTTCTCAGTTACATCGCGAGACAACATGTCTCTAGAAAATGTGTAGAAATAAAAGCCTAAGTTCCTAATCTGCGTGGTGCTCATGATAGCATGTCACCGCCCGTACCAACTGCCTCAACAAGCAGTGAATATGACTCGACACCCCTACAGTATGCCTCTGATAGGATCAAGGAACATCATTGAAATGAGCATAGTATGGAATCCCACGGTTGATCCCCTCTAGGTTCTGTACTATCTCCTCATCACTTCCCTCACCATGAGGATCGAAATCACAAGGAGTTCGCCTCGCTATCGGAAACATAACTGCAGGATGCTCTGGGCCAACATTTACATACATATAAGAGTAATTGTTAGAACATGCATATATACCAAAAATCATAAACTCGTGAAGATAAAAAATGAGTCTCACCTAGCTCTTCGTCCCAATCCTCTCCCTCCAAGAGCGGGAGGTCGGGATCACCGGTGAAGTCTGTGCCAGCGTAGGGCCAATCCTCCATGACAATAAGTTGTTGTTGGAGCCAATAAAAAAACTCTGGCCTCCAGGACATATTTTGGCCACCCCCTTCTCTAGGCATCAGTGAAGCCCATCGGGCCATCCATGGCTCTCTGGGTGGTGGCATCAGGAAAATAACCTCCTAACATTGGAATATGGGTAGTCGTTCCAAGAAGAACGATACCAGGATCGATCCATACCCAAAATACTTTAGTTTGGTATTCTTGCACTTATTGAGTTTCTGTTTGATGTTGATAGTCAGGGCCTTGGCCCAGTTGAAGAGAGTCAGGTTCATACACTCTGAGGCAAGGAGTAGTTGTACCTTTGTGGCTTCATTTGGTGCTTGTGATCCCACAGCCCGCATGATAGTGTGAAACACTACTCTTAGTGCCAAATTAGGGACAGTTTGGATGTCCACTTTTCCACTCCCTGTTCCTTTTCATGCCCCTCGACACACCTTGTCAATTACCATTGCCATGCTTTCCCCAGAAGAACAGGTACGGGTCAAGATAGGGACTGCACCTCTGTGCGACAATCCAATGATAAAATACACATCAGAGACTTCGAGTTCAAGATCTTTATCTTGAAGCACAAACTTTTCTTGATCTTCATCCCAAATGCTTATCAAATATTGAAGCAATTCGGGTCGAGTCCAGAGGCACGGTGTCAGGAAGAATTTCTTTAGCCCACAATTTCTGAGGGCATTCATGCATTATTCATTCTCCATGGCCTGTTCATCCTCCTCACCGTGTTCTCTCTCTTTCCACTCAATTACCATATTTTCTGCTTGGTACCTACACACATTGTTCATATGAGCATTGTAAGTCTCCTTAGGCATGGAAATTTGTAATCAAATGGTTGCATTTTCTTAAAATTGAGGTGTATTTTGAGTTGCGCGGTTGTCACGATTGTTTTGCTAATAGTTGCACCAATGGGCGCAACCCTTGTTTAAAAAAGGGTCCATTAGTGCGGGTCCGTGCCCGAAACCCACGCCAACCATGATGCCCTAGTTTTAACAAATCCTCCCCTAAGGGATTCAAAATCACAATTAAAGGTAATAAAATTTAGCTCAAAAGATGGCAAATGATGTCGAATATTACCTGAAACTGATAGAATCATGATTGGTTCACTGGATCTCTCACAATCCTCGCCACAAGATCGCAAGGGAAATGGGTCATTGTTGCTCTGCAAAGAGGTAAAAATGAAAATTAAATCATTTTTACCACTTATGGTCTTTTATAACTTTTCAAAATCTTAAATTAGGTTTTAAAACATATTTGTCGATTATTTTATCATATTATTTTCGAGGAATACATTTTACACGCATATTTTTGTGCAACGATAGGTTCTCACATGTTTATGATGAAGAAACGAGTTGTATTTTATACTTTTTCAGATTCGGTAAAAACACGAAAAATTCACCACTGGAGTCACCTTTCAGCTCTTTTCTGACTCTCTAAAACTAAAAAAATTGTTGAGTTTCTTGTCATTTTGAACTCATTAAATTGGCTGCGAAACGATATCTACCCAGTATACGTTTACCCCTTTTTCAGGTTGGGATGAATAATTTACAAAGAAGGAATACCTTAGTCGATTGCGACTAAGAGGTTCTCTCGGACAAAATTTTCTACCTTTTCAGATTTGTGAGACTCCCTATGAAAAGGGACTACTGGAGTTTTATTTTTTACCTTCTTTTAAAATTATCTAAACATGAAAAGATGCTGAGTTCTCCCTTTGTCAGACTCATTAAAACTGATGACATCGGACTCCATCGTCATGACGTTACCCGAGTTCTTCCTTCCTAGGGCTCGTAAAATGTACTAGGTTGGATTTTTCTGAAGGACAAACTTACATCGAAAGCATATGCTATCCCCTTCAAGATTTTTTTTCAAAAATAATTGGGGTACTCGCCAGAAATGGTGGGGGGAAATGGAACCAGATTGTAGTCGTGTTGGCAGTATGTCACTCTTGAACATGGAACTTGTCTGCATTCGTGTTAGGTTGGGACATCTCACTTCGTCATTTGTTTGCCTCCATGGGTTTGGGTAATATATTTTGACTGCTCATCTTCTCTTTTCCACATCACCGTGACCTCAGATCCCTTCATGAAAAATACTGCCAAATCCAGTGTCGTGCGGCCGATATGTTCAAGAGAAGTTTGCCTCTAAATTTTTCAAACTCCCTCTGATTCTCTATTGGTCTTGATTCACAAACATCATATTCCTCTGTCTCATGTCAATGATGTGGGAAACATTATGGCCCACCTTCGATCAAGGTCACTTCCTATCGACTCCAGCTCATTATCCAAGAAGTTGATCTAGAGACTCCATTCAGGTACCTTGTAGCCTGCATGCCTCAATGGTAGGTTCTTCGCATTCGACGAAAGGTCCATGTCATTGGCCTTCGATCGACACTGTTCGACGTCAGATCACTGTTCACATTCCGTGGATTGTCCCTTCGTACCTTCAGAGCCATTTTCATTATTGGTGGTTTCTCTCGCGTCTGTTAATGGCTTTCATCATTGGCTGGTAATCATACGATTTTCTTGCATGTTTGACTTCAGTTCACATATTTTCATGCTTGAATTTTTACTTTGTTCGGGTTGAGATGGAGTGTAAGACCCTGGGTTTTGTCTGATGAAATCCAGGCTGTGGGTTCTTTGTGGATTACTATGACTTATTACATGACTCTTCTGATTGGATGGATGCGACCATACCTGAGTCTATTTGTTGGTCCCTATTGCTATATGGTTGTGTCCATACCTCGGATCTCATTATTTATGTACTCTATTATGGATGGTTGCACCCATGCCACATGTCATGTATAAGATGTATCAGTTTTATTCGTACTTGCAGGTTTTCTAACAGCAGTGTTTGGGTCGAACACGTTCTCATAAAGCATTTCACCCGTCCCTCTCTCTCGGGCCTTATGCTTTAGAGGGAATTTGTTACACATCATTTTCTCACCGCCCCTAGAATCCCTTGCCCCGCATATTGGAGGGTCCTTTCCATGACCTGTGAGTAGTGTCATACTCTGCAAACACCTTCTTTGCATCCTTCTGCATGAGGAAATCATTTCTCTTGTTGAACATTCCCTCAAACAGCCCACAAAAACCTATGTTTTGGCCTTGGTGCGGGTAGCCAGTTCATCTCTAGAGAAAATGCGAAGGTTGTACACTAGAGCTTGCACCACTTGGAGTTCTGTATCTCTTTTGTGCCCACGCCAGCCATTTTGGGAATGTTTTTTAACAAAATAGAGGCGGAATTTTCCTTTAACCACCTCAGGGATGAGTCACAGGAAGTGGTTAACTTGATGAGCAACAGGTCTCTCTCTTTGGGTAGTGGTTTCCTCATCCCATGGAACACTCCTTGAAGATAGGTCTCCCTTCCATGATTATAGGGATCCTAACCTCTCCCTCTCCCTCTATATAAATAGGCCTTCTCCCTTTATGAAAGCTAGCTGAACATATAGCCAAGAAGCTGAACTTGGACAAGAGATACTATAGCTAACTAATTGATATTGAGAAGGTAGAACCAAGGAGAATTCCATAGAGAGAGCCCCGTCTGAATTCCCGACGAGCGTTTGTGAGACATGCTCTGCTGGAACCCTGTTGGAGGAGATTGCAACATCGAAGCTTGGTTTTACTCTTCGTTCCTTTCATTAATATATTTGTCTATGGTATTGGTTCCATCATTGTGTTATGTTTAAATGATGAAATTGATTCAGTCTTCTTCGACTGACTGATAGTTACGAATGCGAAATAGTATGTTGTATATCGTCTTTGTTTCTTGTGTATGTGCAAGTATCCGAACGTGAAAGCAAGCGGATCGTGATCTGTCAAATCGGGAGCGAGAGGCAGTCACTCTTTCTGACAACAACAACAGTGTAGGACCTGTGGTAAGTCATCTATCGAATCTCCATCCATTCATTAACTAGGAATTGATATTATATCGTGTCTCTTTTGTGGCTAGACCCACTCTAAGGCTAGTGGGATCGCCTCTGTCCACAGAGGGGATTTACCTCACCAACAATTTTTTGTTAGCAAGAATACTTGCCATTAAGACATGCAAGCGTCAAGGTACTTTTGTAAGGATTTTACACTCAAAGGACTATGGACTCAATAATTTTCATTGAAGCAAGGTTTTTTTGTGAAATGAAAAGGATAAAAGAAGGAAAATGGAAATGGAAGATGAAAATGAAAAATGAAAAATGAAAATGGGAAATAATCATGTAAGTGAGCTTCTTGCTTTTATTTTTGTGTTAGGAGTAGACAAAGAATAATGGAAATTGAATGTGAATAAAGGAAAATAAACAACTGACTCTTGCTAAGAAAATAACTATGGCTTGCTTTGAATTTCTTGGTTGGATTTATAATTCAAAAGGGAGGAAAATTAATGGTCTTGATGGATCTAGACATAGACTTGTTCGTATGATTCTCATGAAATTGGTCCTTTGAAGACCAATTGTGCCTGACAATTGGTTTCCTTCAATGATCATTCGATCATCCCAAACCTGCAAAAAAACTTGACATAAAGAACATAAGTGTGTTAAAAAAAAATGGTCAATTCCTCTCTGATTCTTAAGCAAAAATTTGAATGCCAAAATAAAACAGATTAAGGAAAATTAAAAGTGTTATATTCAGTCCAATTCATGATATAACAATCCATTTTTAAGAAATAACCATGAAAAATAAATCAACTCCCTATTTTCGGATGAGTTCATGCAATGTGCTCAGTAATATGATTAACATCACAAAGATTTGTTGTGTCCTGCACGTTAAAGCTTCATAGAAAAATACACAGCAATAATATTTTTAGTGCTAAATATTGAGAAATCATCTAAATAATCTTCCAATTGTTTTGCAAGTCATTATTAAATCTGTCAAATTGAATCGTCATCAGTGTTGCAAAATTTATTTTTATTTTTATTATTATTATTTTTAATAGGATAATGTTTTTGAAGATTTCATGATCCAATTAAATCTAAAAAAAATATGTAATGATGCAATTGATGGATGATCTATTATGTTGGAAAAATTCCAAGTGGAATTGAGCATCTGAAATTTGCCACAACTCTCTCAACTGATTTTATTATTATTATTATTATTTTTTTTAAACCATGAGACACATATGTGGCTAAAATAAATTTTATTAAATCAAATTGGACTTTTACATGTGGAGCAGAGTTTGTTATTAACTTGCATTCTTCTGCTTTCAACTTGCCATGTTTAAACAGTTCAAAACAAATTGGTTTTTCCTCACGCAATCTGCAAAATGGAGCTCCAAAAAACCCTGAATTTCTCCCAATGGCTGCGAAATTCAGAAAATTGTTATTTTTTTACCTAATTAACATCGTTCCTAAAAATACCCATGTTTTATTTTTTCCTAGTTCACCTTGGTTTGTTCATAAAATGCGTTTTAAAATCGGATTTTTTTAACAATTACACATTTCTAGCAATTTCACAATTACTTTTGTGAAAAAATAAAATTGTTGTGGCTTGATTTTTTATTTGTAGATTTTGATATGTAATGGCTTGTCTCTCATAGAGAATTTCAAACTGATCACCCTCATTCCAATTACCTTCAATGGAATCCACAATATTTTCTTCATCAACAGTCTGCAATCTTCTCTTCATTAGCAATTTCTTCATGTGATACATTTTCATTATCTGTGTCTGCAATTGAATCTGCAATATTTTCTTCATTTGAAATTTTAAATCTTCTCTTCATCAAAAATTTCTTCATCCAATACACCTTCATTGTTTGTCTCTACAACTTTTAAAATCGATTTCTAATAATTTTTGCTTGAGGAAGACCAGATATGGAAAAGAAAAGGTTCCTTTTTTTTTTTATTACAGTGCGTGGGTCTTTGCGTGGATTGGAGGTTGCACATATGCGTAAGTCCAAGCCAAAGATTGGTCTCACACATACGCGTGGGCATCCTTTCCATGGGCAACTTTTTTTTAAAAAAAAAAATTGTGCACATGCAATTCAATAAATCAGAAAAATATTGAGAGGATGCAAAATATTAAAATTTGCAAAACCGAAAAAAAAGCGATCATGACTCAAATGACGATTTTCAATAGAATTTTAGATCAATTTCTAGCAAAAAATTTAATGAACTTTTGAATTTTAATTTTTAAAATTGATTGATCTGATTTTTTGATCTTCCAGGTTGCAACGAGGTGCGGGAAGAGAGCGTACTAATCAACATCATCAAATAAATTCATATTTTTACACAAATTTTATTTCTGATGGGGATAAAAAAACGAAGTGATTCTGACTACGTCACTGAAATTGATTCAAAATGAATTAATCAACAAAATAAAAAGCAAATAATCTAAAATTCTAGCTAAGTTTGATTTTATTTTTATTTTTCCTATCTATCTAAAAAAAAAAAATTTATTATTTTTTTAATTATATTCATGCTTCCAATGAAGCCATTTACGGATTAAAATCTTTGAAATATTCATATCCAAACTTGAAAAATGTACCTGATTGTTTGTAAGGATATGAAAAATCGTCTTGGTCTTTCAATTTGCCACAAGGATCTCTTTAAGAATTAATGAATGTTGTGGCGCAGTCACTTTTTGATACCATTCCTCAATGTAATCTTTAGGCTGCATTCTAGATCCTTTGTCCATAAATGGTTAGTAAAAAAAACAAAAACAAATAAAATACACTCTAGACTGAAAGCTAGTTCCTATGCACACTTCCCCTGCAATGACGCCAAAATGTTGGGGTAAAATAATTGCTTGTCATTTAATTTGTCAACCCGGGGTTTCATAAGCTTATGGAGCATGCGCGCACTATATGTGCTAGAAATTATCTTTTAGTTTAGATAAATCTAACTACAGAATAACAAAAACCAATTCATCTAATCTATGAAATCAAATAACGAAAATGAAATTCAGCTTACCTATGAAATCAAGTAACAAAAAGAAAGGAAACAAATTCAAAATAAAATATCGCATGCAAACACATTTGCAGGAATTGAAATTTTAATCTAAGAAATCATTTGAAAACATGTAAAGGAAAACAACTAATGTAATTTTAGTTACTCCAACATTCAATTATGAAGTGTGATCTTTTTGAGATAGTGTTAAGTAACCAATTATACCTAATGAACTAGAAAATCAAGTAAAGTATGCAAAAGGTAACTCAGTAATTGCACTCATTAAACATTCAACCATTCAGTCTTGAAACATGATTAAATCAATTTCTTTGGAATGATTTTTAGGAATATCAGTGATGCAATTAAGTGAGGATTTGAAAGAAAAATGTGAAAGCATGTAAAAATCACTGTAAACAACTAATGTATATTTAACTTTCTACAACATTCAATGTGAAGTATTACCCTCTTGAGATGCTATGTGAGAAGTCAATTATGACTTAGTCTCTAAATTCCTAGAAAGCAAATAACAATGTGCAAAGTAAATTCAATCACTGTATGCATTAGACATTCAACCATTTAGTTTAGGATCATCATCTTGGAATGGCTTTTGAAAACATCCATTAACAGAGTTAATTAAAAATTATGTTCTAAGAAAATGAATAAAAAAACAGTAAGGAAACTAGGCAACTGTGTATTCTTATTACTTCAATCTTAATTCGATTTGAAAACAGAGTTATCTATCTTCACGAAATATTTTAGAAAAACAATGATTACACAGTTATTCTAAAACTAATACTAAGTAAGCAAATAAACTTTAATCTATAAAAGCAATTAAATCTTACACATTTTAGGCAACTGATCTAAAAGTATGAGAGATGGTAAATCTAGATGCTCCATATGTATGCAAAACCAAATCAAAATGAAGTAAATTCATGAGTAAGGTGCCACAATCTAATTTTTTATTCAAAGCTTGAGCATAGCTCCAATTTTACACATGATTTGATAGGAGAAATCTACCCCTATTTATACAAAAAAATGAGAAGATATCTCATTAATGAGAGCCCATAAATCTCACCCTACATGTATAGAGTTAAAATATAAATATGAAGTGATAAGGCACATGTCTTCTTAGAGTTATAATAGAAATAGGAAATGAGACACATATCCTTGTGGTCCCATGATCTTCTCCATCCAAATTCGAAATTGGCCTTAGGAGGCAACATAAGAGTCTTTTGGAAGCTTCTTTTTGACCTACACATGGCAAAAAACTCATTTCACTTATTAGGTATAAGTATGCGTATATTATTTTCTAATTTTTAACCACAAATTCACTTAAAAATACTAGGAATTAATAAATTTTGGAAAAACAGAAATGTAACCCAATAATGGTAATGGTAAGGTAAATGTAATGAAATGGAGGTGGAGTGAAGGTGATAATATGGAAATATAAGTGAAAATGTAATGGAAGTGAATAACAATTTCAAGGCCCAACAATAACTTCAAACCTTCACTTCCTATTCATAGGGGTGGAGGTTGGGATCACCAACACATATACTTACTTGGGGATGAAATTCTCAGGTCTTCACTTTAGTTTGCGACCAAAACTTTAACCTTGGATCAACAAAGTATATGGATTGTTAGCCCTTATTAAGAGACAATGCTTTCTACATCACTTCTAGGAAATCTCATCCAAGATGAGCCTCATGGACACCTTGATCTATCCCATTGTTGTATATGGCTCAGAGAATTGGGGTATGTCTGTAATTGAGTCATATTGGGCTTTAACTGAGAGTGTCTAGATTATTATTCTCCGCTACACAATTAGATGCAAATAGATAATACCTCAACACATTATCGTTGGATAATTTGGAGCTTTGTTGTAATATAGCCCTTAGGTCAAGTTTTTTGGTATAATTTTGGTTACAATTTGTCAATATGTGATGTGTAAAGAAGTCAAGGGGAATTGGGGTGAGTTAAATATCCTTTATAATTGTAATGGGTGAAAAGGGAAACCATGAGTCTCAATCCATGGTTTGATACCATGGTATGTGCACATTTGAGTTATATAAATATGTAAGAGTTGAGTCGAGAACATGCATGTCATGATGTTTATGTTTATTCTTTGATCTAAGTTTAGGGTAAGTCTGTGTTCGGACTAGGTAGAAATGCTCTTGCTGGCTGTGTGTGCAGAGACCTAGTGTTGAGATGTGTGAAAGGACTCTACTGTTGTGTGCACATATGTAAAGGATGGTACTGAATTGAAGATCTGTTAATAAAGAATAAGTTTTGGCAAAATTTGTTGCATTATGATTTATGTGTTTATGAATGAATGTGTTGGTTTAATTATCTGTTGATTACTGCAAGTTATAGATTTGTTTTTGTTTGAATGTGCATTTATCTGAGTTAAGTATATGTCAAAGATATATGTGTTCATGCAAGGATTTCATCTGTGTTAAGGTTTTTATAGAAGAAATATCTATGTGATTGCGCAAGTATTATTTATGCTCTGATAAGATAGATCTGATTGAAACATATAATCTATTTTACACATATTTGTTAAGGGTTTTATCTGCAATTATATCTAGCTTTATGTGAGGTCTCGCACATGAATAAGCATTATATTTGATAAGTAGAGTTAAGTACCACATCATACGCTCCCTCATGGTGTGAAAATCTGGTTCCAACAACACCCTATACTACTTCGGGTGAGATTTTGGTCTGTGCAAGCAGATCACTATAGAAAGGGCCAGTAGTTAGAGGGTTCTGTTGGTTGCATAAAACACTCTTAACTTGGGTCAGGACCCCTCAAGCCAAAAAATGGTTTCTTTGTCGGGATCAGGATTTGTATGAGGGAGACGTGAGGTTGTGGCATCTGACGAAGAATGAACTACAAGATTGGCTTGATAAGAAGGTGTGTGAATTTTCAATCCAATAAAACAGAAACCCTAAGTTGTCTGCTGAAGATTGGGAGAAAACATATACCTATATAGAGATCCACAAATTTTTATTTTCTTCCTTTGTGACTCAATTACAAGAGTGGTTATCTAGTTTTGTTGAGTTTCAGACATGTGAAAAGGATGACATGATCACCAGGTGGACTCCTGAGTTGGTTCAGTAGTTGTAGAAATATAGTAATAAAATTACCTACATAGTAGATTATTGGATTGATAGAATTTTGAGTGGGTTTTTGACTGAATTTTCTATTGATAATTTTGTGTCATATTATGAAGTTGGAAGGATATTTTTCAAAGGACCTAGAGGTAAGTTTCTGCTCTCATTGAAATTGTGGATTAAAATTATTTTATCTGAAAAGGGTACTCCGTGCAACAACTTTGAGTGAATGTCCTAAATATGCCTGTCTAGCTCCACATGTAGAGGTCTTGGTAGTACTACGCGCGGCAGGAAAAATTACAGAGTAGACCTAGAAGGAGATGTTATCTACAACCCCCTCAAAGGTAAATCTGACAGTGACGAGGAGTTTGAAACAAGTAGCTCTGGTCAATCTGTGCACTCAGAAGAAGAGAACTTGATCATAGTTCAAATATCATCTACTCCATGACCAAACTCATATCACATTAATAAGGAATCCACTTCACCTCCACCTGCACTACCAAATGTTGATATGGATACTTCCATAAAACTTTAGAATTTCAAGGGTGCTGGAAATGAATATGTTTACCAATTCTGGTTCGTTGCAGATGTTTTGTGGAACACGCAGTAGATCAATAACGATAATGTTAAGAAATTGCAGCTTGCTATTGCATTTTAATAACACACATTGGATTGGTTCTTGAGGTATATTGAAACAAAACCTAAAGCAAAAATTGATGAGATTAAAGCCACACTAAAGGAGAAGTTAAAAAAGCCAAAATAATATGCTGAATGTGTGACTGAATTAAAAGAGATCCACCAAGAAGTGAATGAATCTATATGGGAGGAAGGTCAACGGTTGAAGGGCACCATCAGTGGTGGAGGATTTACTATCGATGATACACAACACAAATAATGGTTAATTTCTATGATGTTTCCCCATCTACGCTAGTTCTTAAACCAGTGGAAGATTGCGACACCGGTTGAAGTTGTGGAGATTGACATGAAGTTAGAACCCTCACCTATACTGTCTACACAAGTTGGGGCTCAACAAATCCAAATCCATTTAGCTGCATTACACTTAGAGATACAAACACGACGAAAATAGAAAGACAAGGATGTCTATGAAAGAGTATGGTGCACACGTTGTAAAACTGAAGGGCATCACAGGGATTACTGTCTTGTATATAATAACTATCTAACAGTTGGAGGACCAAGTTCAATTAAGAATGTAGAAGGGCCTAGTGAAGTTCCCGCACTATGGTGCACAATTTTTCAATAAAATAGACTTCACACGACATACTTCTTCCCTAGGATTGGTAAATATATTCTGGAGCTCAAGCAACCTTACTACACATTTTATCGATCTATGGGGCATGATGAGAAGAAATGTCGCAGCTTTGATCTAATTATTGAGGAGTTTTATTCATATATAGTGCAGGTCAAAGGTAGAGGACAAGATTCACCTGCATCACCATCTGGGCGAGGTGGATTTCAGGGTAGGGGATGAGGAACAGGAGAAGGATCTGGTCTAGGAAGGGGAAAAATTATTTGTTATAACTATCGAGAGGCTCGCTATTATGTGTGCGGATGCTCGAACATAACACAACAATATTGCAAGTATTGGAGACAATTTGCTCATGTTCTTGAATATTTCCCTGTGTGTTTTGCAAAAATTGCATGAAAAGAAACCATAGACACCCACGCGGCATGTTCAAATGATGAGAGTATAACTGCGCGCTGAAGACCCTAGCGTAAATATTGTCTTCGTAAGCGGTATAGCAACTGGTGAAGATAAAGTAGAAGGTAAGAAACCTACTACTGATGTTTGGGTCTGGAAATATCCTGAGAAAATGGAGGGGTTTAACTTAAAAAGGGAGATGGAAACCTTTGTTGAAGCAAAGAAAGACTTTGTGGATCCTGGCACATCAACCTCTGAAGTACCAACCAAGCCTGGCATGGACACTATCGAAGGGGTGAAGCCTATAGTGCTGGAACCATTTTTGTAGGCATTTATCAAGAATTTGTGCAATAAAAAGTCAGTTGAGAATCTTCAAGCTCTGATTGATAGTTATGTAAATAAAGAGAAACCCCAGATGGAGAAAAAGGTTTTCAATAAAATTAACAAGAACAAGAGAAGAAATGGCTGAGAGATGCGCCTAACTGCTCTTATAGGTGAGTTTGAAATGGACCAAGTCATTTTGGATCTGGGGTCTCATGAAAATGTCATACCAAAGAAGACTTGGCAGAAAATGGGAGAACCTAAGCTAGAATGGTCTGCAATATAGTTGTGCATGGAAAATTAGCAGAATATTATCCCAATGGGTAGACTATCTGGGGTGATAGTTGATATCGAAGGAGTTAAGGCATTGGCTGAATTTTAAGTTATTCAAATTTTTTATGATTCAAATTCATACCCTGCATTTTTGGGTCCTGATTGGGCTATTGAAATAGATTCTATAATCAACTTCAATCGTAGAAGTATGGTGTTTGAAAACAATGAAACTAGGGTCATGGCCCCTTTGAACCTTGCAAAAGTAGAAAGATACACAGAACGAGTGCATGCATAAGAGGATGTTGATCACATATACAAACTAACTGTGAGGGATGAAGATTGGTTCAATCCTACAGAAGATGGTAGGATTAACTGGGATAGGTATAGTCCATGCCACTAAAACTCTGATGAGTAGTTAGAGAATTGGAGGAACTGTTTACATGAAGTCTCTACACTGCACTACAATCGAGTAACTAGATCTCTACGATGCATCTCCTCTAAGGTTTGTGAATTACCTTACTATGATGTTGTAGGCAGTGTCAATTTCATTTTAGAAGAACTTGAAAATGTTGTTCCAGAGGCACAACGGTTCCATGTGCTTGAATTAGTTTTGCGCCCAACCCCAACGCGCTGGTGGAAAAAACAGAAGGACAATTTTTTTGATTGAGAAGAATGTACCCACATGATGCAACTGTGAGTCGGACAACCCGATACCTAGTTGGAAGGAACCTGTACAGGAAAATAGTATCTGCTTGCTCATTTATCCAGGTGGAATACAACTTGGGGAGAAGAGCTGAAGCCAGGATGAGTGCATACATTCATTCATATTTTATTAGGATACCCGTGAACAGGTATTTGGAGGTTGATTTGTGACGTGGCATGACAAATTGGGTTGCGCTAAGGGAATTTTTTTTTTAACTTTCAGTTTTGAGAGCATATTCCAATGCATCAATACTGCATTACACACAATTCAAGATGTGGTCTTTGACATGCCAGAGAAATCAGCTGAATGGGCCTTACCAACATGGGATGCACAGATGAAATATATAGCTGAATGTCAGAATGTGACAATTGAAGATAATGAGGAGGACCCAAGAAACATCAATATCCCTGAGTATGAAATTCAACGCACAGTTGTGGGGCCTATGGTTGGATTTCCTGATGTGACTATACCTATGAAGATTAGGCAAGTCAATATTGGAACAAAATAACAACCTGAGATTTCCAAAATATGGGATTATTGGGATGAAGATACAGTGGCTAAGGTTGTGGAGCTTATCATTGAATATCAAGAATTTTTTCCCTCAATTTTTTCAGAATTAAAAGGGATTGTTGGGGATTTTGGTGTGATGAAGATCACTTTGAAACCAGATGCCATGGTTGTCAAGCATCACCCTTACCAGTTGAATCCTAAGTATAAACATAAGTTCAAGGAGAAGCTGGAGAAAATGGTTGTTGTAAGGATCACTGAACTAGTAGAAGAATCATATTTGGTAAGTCCCATGGTGGTCTAGGAAAATAAGATGAAGGGAGAAATCAGGATTTGTGTGGATCTGCACAAGTTGAATGATGCCTGTGTGCATGACCCTTTTCCAACTACGTTTTCTGATGAATTATTGGACAATGTAGGTGGGAGGGAGGTCTACTTATTCACTGATGGATTTTCTGGATACCACCAGATAAGAATCACGTCTGAAGAAAAAAGTAAGACAAACTTTTCAACAAAATGGGGTCATTTCAATACACAGTAATTCCACTATGTTTGAAGAATGCACCTGCAATGTTTTCGTGCATGGTGGTAGCTGATTTTAAGGAGTATATACATAAATTATTAGAATTATATTTTGATGACTGGATTGTAATTCGCTTATAGAAGAAGCATGTTTCAAGTCTGTTCTTGATGCAGGATACTTTTTGGAAGCATCTGATCTCACTGAATTTGAAGAAGTGTATATTTTTTGTCCCTTTCAGGATTTTGCTGGGTCATATTGTCTGTCTATAGGGCTTGATGGTAAATCTATCTAAGATTTTTGTTATTTTTAACTTGGAGGCTCCAACAAATGTGAAGCAGTTTCACTCAGTTATGGGGAATAATGGCTATTAGAGGAAATTTATTCAAGGCTACGTGCTGATTACTGTGTCGATGGGGAAGTTGCTGAAGAAGGATGCTTCTTTTTGCTGGGATGAGGACTACCAGAAGATTTTAGAGATGCTTAAGGAGAATATGGTGACTGTGCCTATATTGGTATTTCCGGACTGGACATAATAATTCCATGTGCACGTTGATGCGTCATGTATCTCTTTAGGATTTTTACTAATGCAATTGTGATTTGGAGATATTGATCACCTAATTGCATTTGTGAGAATAAAATTGTCAAGTGTCGAGTGCAATTAATAGATAATGGAGAGAGAAAGTTTAGTTATGGTCTATGCGCTATAGAAGTTCCTTCACTACTTGTTGGGAGGTCATTTTAAGATGTTCATTGAACACTCTACTTTCAAGTACCTAGTCAACAAGCCTGTGTTGGGGGGGAATATTTGTATATGGATCCTATTTTTTCAAGAGTATGATTTTGAGATGATTGTCAAGCCAGGAAGATTAAACACAGGTCCAAATCATTTGTCACGCATTGAAAGTGGAAATGAGCCAACTATTTTGGAGGAAGGATTACCAGATGCACAACTATTTGACATTAAAATAGTTGATAAACATTTTTCATATATTTTCCACTTCTTTAACACTATAAGTGCACCTACGGAGTATACAATTAAGTAGAAGAAAGATTTGGTCTCGCTTGCAACAGAATTTACTTTTATTGCTGACCAATTATATAAGATGGGAGCTAATGAGGTATTGAGGCTCTATGTGACGGAGTTCAAAAGGCATGACATTTTGACAGAAGCAGATGCAGGGGTTGTAGGAGGTCACTATGTAGGTAAACCAACTACGCAAAATATTTTGAGGGTTGGTTTGTGGTGGCCTATGGTGCACAATGATGCAAAAGAATATTGTTGCACTTGTGATGTGTGTCAGAGAACAGGGAAACCCTCACACAGAAATGAAATTCCACTACAACCACAAGTGAATTTGCAGGATTTTGATCAATGGGCCACTAATTTTGTACGACCGATCAACCCTCCAAGGAAGAAGACTAGTGCACGCTATATCATTAATGTGAAGAACTATTTGACCAGATGGGCAGAGGCTAAGCCTTTGAAGGATTGTAGCGCAGACACAAATGCACACTTAATTTTTGAGAATATCTTGACAATGTTTGGGTGTCCTAAGATTTTTATGAGTGTCCAAGGTACACATTTTGTGAATGAGACCATTCAAGCCTTGACAATGGAGTTTAAGATGCACCATCAGAAGAGTACACCATATCATCCATATGAAAATGGTACGATAGAATCCTTTAATAAGATTTTGGAGAATGCAGTCACAAATATATGGAATGCTAATCTAAATGATTGGGATGTGTGCATACCTACGATTATGTGTGCATACCAGAATACATGCAAGAAAGTGACAAGCCAAACTCCTTTCAGGTTAATGTACGGACAAGAGACTGTTATGTCAATGGAGTATATTGTACCTAGTCTACACATTGCAATAGTAACTAGCATGGCTGATCAAGATATTATGGAAGAGCGACTGTCATAGCTAGTTGCTTTGGAGGAGGAAAATATCATTGCTAGTTTCCATCAGTAGGTGAAAAAGGCATGCAAAAAGTCTTGGCATGATAATCACATCAGGCAAAAATTTTTTAAGGAAGATGATTTGGTGTTTCTATATGACAAAAATTTTGCGTGCCACCCAAGAAAGGTCAAAATGCGTTCGCTTGGACCTTATATTTTAAATGATATCACAGAAGGAGGTGCGATATGTCTGGCTAGTTTAAGTGGCGAAGTCCTTTCGGGGTATGTGAATGGAAGTTGGTTGAAACCATATAGGGATGATCCCATGCTTGTGTGTGCCAAAGGAATATATGGCTGGAGAAGTATCTAAGTACCGTAGAAAGTTATAAGAGGGTGTAGGACTATAAAGAAATTTGCCAAGCATTGGAGAATTTTTTCTATGTGACAAAGACTGAGGAAGCATTGGTATCTACGACAGTCACGCCAGGAGGTTGAAATAGTTGTAGATGCGCCATAATCTAGCCATTGGAATAGTCAATATGGATAAGACAAATTTATTACCGTTTGGAGGAGTGGGTAACCTGCATTTACGAAGGATATTATGCCACATTTGGAGTCGTTTCAACATTTATGAGGCTGCATCAATGAATATCATGTGGTTTAGGTTGCACCATCGCTATAAATATGGCAGGAAGTTTCGCATTAGTTCCCATTACTTTCTAAGAGATTTGTGTCCATTGCTATCATCGTGCTTGTTTGCGTTTATGTCTGAGCACTCAGAATCCTTCTTTGAGATGTTGTGCCAAAGAGGGTTGGGTAATTTAATCCCTACAAGTATGACTACCATAGAGCCTACCCTCTTTATGATGCTTGCTGTTAAGACACCTCCGCCGGAACCTCAACCTCAGAAGGCGAAGAAAGGAAAGAAATAAAATAACCAAAAGTATCCGTGCAATAAGACCTCGAAGCCTAAGTCAACCCAAGAGGAATGACAAAAGATACCAATGGCTGAAGAGCCAGACATAATAATAGAGGAAGATATTGTCGAGGAAATAGACCAAATTTCGTGCTTGCCCAAGTATATGGAGACGTGCAAACCATCTATTGAAGTCATGAGGGACTTGGATAAGGTCAAGTTCCATATCAACACACTGCTACTCCTAGAGAATGTGCCTTTTGAAGGGGAGATGTTCACCAGAGTACCTTTGCTAAAGTTGGAAGACTCGCACCTTGCTAACCGTGCGAATTTCCACGAGATTGCGGCTTCATATAACTTAGAGAAGGTGCCCTATGACAGAGGAGTCATCAAGGTTGAACCTAAGACATGGGAATTGGGATTACAATAGTTCAGGTTGCTAGACCTTCTAAACATTCCGCCCTTTTGGCGCAACAGGGTAAATGATATTTTTGTGCACCAGTTGCTCGCCCTGTTGCATGATAATTATTCGTCGCTAGGAGAGCCCATCCCGATTGATGACATGTTGATTCATCGAATCACCGAGTTTCCTTACGAAGGATAGGATCTAGGGGAGGCCTTCGGAGGGAAGGGGTAGGAGTAAAAGGTTGTTGATGATGTTAAAAATACATATGGGGTGAACAAGAATACCAAAGGATTTGTAATCTAAGATATCAATTCTCTGGCGGTTAAATTTTCTACCCTGATCCTCACATTCAAAATGATGAGGAAGTATTTCACAACAGAAGTACCTGCGTACATGATTAAACTAGTTGGGTAGTGTGTGAAAGGGGTGTAGTACAACTGGGTGAAGTACCTTTGCAATGATTTTTGAATAATATTCATGAAGCGCAAGAGGATGGTAAGAATTTTTATTATGCTTGGTTGTTGCTACTGGTCACTCTAATTGGTTGGAGACCACCGACGTAGTCCCAGTTGCTAGATATTGAGCCATATCTTTACGAATTCACAAAGTATGCATCATTGTGGAACTCGAAGCTTCCTTCCAGGGTGACATAAAATACTATCTTCTGGGTGCTATTTTATACAAAGATATTTCAAGTGGTGCAGTCCAAGCCGTGACTGTCCCCTACACTGTATGAGAAGTATAAAGAGATCGAAAATTTCAAGGTCACCTTTCACAATGTGTACGTCCACACAAAGAGGTACATGGTAGGCGTCTGGTATGAGATTCTATACATGGTTATCGAGGATGAGTGCACTATGCCTAGGTATCCCCCCTTATGGTTAGAAGCAAGTACAGTTGGTGTTACGTCGTCATCATCACCCCCTAAGATTGCTACGACATCACGCATGTCGACTAAACAACCAAAGGAGTCATAGAAATACCAGGAGCCAATCGCTACAGTGGAGAAATTTGACATGTGCAGTGATGCAGATATGGAAGAAAATAATGAAGACAGTGCCGATGCACCATTGATAAAAGGAGAAGCGCGACGAGGCAGAAAGAGAGGGCCTACAACTCCACTGGGGTCACACACCAATAGGAAAGCTTATAAGAAGACCAGGATTGACCCAATGACGTAGACATAGGAATATTTTGACAAAATTGGTGACACAGTTTAGGCAGTGATGGAATATGTCTTGAGAAAAGTAGAGTCACAGTATAAATCGGTCCTTTATGATGTACAAAAATGACTCCAGTAGCTCAGAGTGAAAGTGATCGCGATATAAGTGAGTGTGAAACAAGCGAATGTGGGACAAATGAGCGAGTTTTCCATTCGACATCTATCAAGTTCAGAAAGGCACATGTTTCAAGTTTCTGGTGCAACACTTTAGATCGATAATCTAGAGTTGTGCGTTATATTTCTTGCAGGATTCGAGGTCGAGATTGATTTGGTCATTTTCCTCAGTGGAAAACTACATACAATGCATACCATGATTACAGACGAGATGAAATATAGGGATTACAAGGAGCTATAGGACACCTCTTAGTCTCAATAGCATGTTGAGGCAATGCATAAGATAAAACAACTAGCAGAGGATGCACGTCACACCGTTGAAAGACAACATGCCAATTTGGAATTCATGATTGATCAGCTATGCTTTGGCCTCCCTGGAATCATAGTGCCCACTGTCAAATTGGTAAGTTTGGTAGCCACACTGAAAGCATCAAGATTAGAAGTACCAATAGTCTGTGCAGGGATTGAGAAGAAGATCGCAGATTCTCAGATGAATTTGTAGCCTGAGACACCTCTGGCAGTTCGTATGCGACATGCCAAAGTAGTGTAAGAATCAAATGCTAGAATCACTATTGCTGTGGATGCTTGCAAAAAAAATTTGGAGGAGACCATTGGCATTTGGACCTTCATTTAGGATGACCCCATTGTACAAAAGCTGAAGACATACCTACAAGCTAAGGAGCGGCAACTCAATGAGATCTGGGTCATTGCACCGACCCTAGTTCTAGACAAAAGATTGGCCCTATTGCAGGAAAGCAGATCCATTCAGGAAGAAATCGACACACTATGCCGACGGGAGAATTTTCTCAAAAATAGAATGCAACCCTAAGAAACTTTCCTAGAGCATCGATGGCTCCCTCAGAGGCTTGCATCAAACACAAAGAAGTATCATCATAGCAACCGAGTTGCCAACAACAGACAAAATGGTTGAAGAAGTGCAGAATGCCACAACACAGAGTACCAGTGTCCTTCAACCATTCCAAGCTTCCATTCAGGTGTTGAAAGAAAAGATGTAGGAACTTGGACCAAAGTGTGTCGAGATGAGTCATTAGATTGTGTTGGGGGTTTGTTGGGATAGGGTCCCCTCGGGTCAAGTTTTTGGGTATAATTTTGGTTAAAATTTGTCAATACACGTTGCGTGCAAAAGTCAAGGGGCTTTGGGGCAGGTCAAAGCTTCTTTATAATTGTAATAGGTGAAAAGGGAAACTATGAGTGTCAAACCATGGTTTGAGACCATGGTATGTGCGTACCCAAGTTATATAAATATGTAAGGGTTGAGTCGAGAATAGGAATTTCATGATGTTTATGTTTTTGCTTTGATATAAGTTTTGAGTAAGTTTCTGTTCAGTCTGGCTAGAAAGGCTCCTACTGGGAGTGTGCGCAAAGACATGGTCTTGAGGTGTGTGCAAGGACTCTACTACTGTGTGCACATTCGGAAAGAATTGTATTGAATTGAGGATCTATTAATAAAGAATAAGTTTTGGCGAACTCTGTTGCATTATGATTTCTGCGTTTACGCATGAATGTGTTGGCTTAATTATCTATTTATTACTGCAAGTTATATATCTATTTATGTTTGAATGCACATTTATCTAAGTTAAGTATATGTGAAATATCTCTATGTTTTCACAAGAATTGGATCTGCGTTAAGGTTTTTATAGAAGAATTATCCATGTGATTTTTCAAGTATCATTTTTTCTTTGATAATTTAGATATGATTGAAGCATATAATTTGTTTTACAGATATCTGTTAAGGGTTTTATTGCAATTAGATTTGGGTTTCTGTGAAGTCTCGCACAGGACGATAAGAAATATATTTCATAAGTAGGGTTAAGGACCACATCATACGCTTCGTTATGGTGCAAAAACCTGATCCCAATACCCCCCCATACTTCTTCGGGTGAGACTTTGGTTTGCGCAAGTAGATCACTGCCAAAAGATCCAGTAGTTGGAGGGGTTTTTGGTTGTGCCAAAAAAACCTGGGTCAGGACCCCTCAAGCCAGCAAGCTCAGAAATTTTGGATTGGGACAGTCTTCATATTTTTTTTCATTCTTGCATCTTGTCTGGATCTTTGCAGACTCGATAAAGAGTAGGGATTGATATCATTATTTGGCATATTGCTATTTTGATTCTATTGCTCGTTCTACTCCCTCGATTAAGACCAAATTTTCTTTCATAGGAGTTTCAGATCTCTTAGATTCAATGGGAATTCAGTTGGATCATCTCCCTCTTTTCTAATATTCCTTATATGTTCATGGTCACCTTTTACCTTCTACACATGAGTTGAACATGATCATCATAGAGGACATCTACAGGCAGTTCATCTAGGTCACCTAGGTCAATCCTTTGGGAGGGTTGTGCCCAAATATGGCCCTCATTAGGGGAATTTTGAGGTCTAAAGTGGGCCTCCTAAGAAAAATTCACAACCAAAATAAAATTTGTAAGAACTGATAGGATTCAAGATGATTATTTCAACCATGCGAGACTATTCACCATTTTTAGAGTTAAAAAGTAAAAATATTAAGAAATAATAAAATAATAAAACTACTTTTTCAACTCGTATTTTCAACTTATATCCCTAAGGTTTACTCAAATTTCGAGTGGCAGTACTTGTCAGATGCAAAATTTAATTCCTCTTCCAAGGATTACACATGTTGCATACTTTTGATGGACCCTGCTATATGAAAAATGAGAAATACATGAAAAGGCATGATTGCAATCACATTTTCAATGTATTTCTAATTTTTCCTATAGCACGGTACTTAAAAAGTATGCAACATGGGTACTCCTTGGATGAGGAATCAAATTCTTCATCCAATGAGTGTTTCCACTCAAAACTTGAGTAAGCCCATAGGGAGATAAGTTGAAAATACGAGTTGAAAAAATAGTTTTTTCTTTTTTTCCCTCTAAAATTTGATGATGTAATCTAATATTATTTTATTATTTCCAATATTATTTTATAATTTCCTTAGGAGGCCCATTTTAGACCTCAAAACTCCCGTAATGATTTGCTGAGCACTTCTTGGAGTTGAGTGACAGGCTCATTTTTTGACCCCCATATACATTTCGCCATTGGATGCATGCTCTTTGCATTCCTATAGGCCAGTTTAGAGTAGGTTCTCATATAATTCTGGTAGAGAATGAACACCAGATGGATAGACTAGAAAAAATATGCTAGCTATGTCATTTACAGGAAGTGGAGACCAAGGTGCACTTAATTTTTGGATGCCCTGTATACTACGAGATGAGAGGAAGGTTCCATTTCTTGTTTAGATATGCTTATACCCTCATAGAAATCTTCAGGTTTCTCAACTAGAGATTCTTGGCCCTATATATACAGGAGGATCTCAAGTTCTGAGCACATATTTTTAGTCTCCCATCAAACCAGACCCCACATAGAGGATCACAACAATTTTTAGGGTACTACATTCATAGAGGGGCACCAATAGACAGATTGATACTAGTACATATCCAAACTCTAGATCAGTGAGGATCCATGGTACATCACCCCTCCACAGGAGATCTCAGTAGAAGATCCATCTCATATCCACTCCCAGGAGACGAACTAGGTCCTTCAGAACTCAACAACACGTGAAATCCCCCAACACGTGAACTCCCCTAGGAAATGATTTAGTGGATAGTCTGCACTTTTCACCGTCTCTTCATCGATAAAAAAAAATAAAAATTGTTTAGTTTTCTTCAGTGTTCTTCATTAAACCTTAGATGTTAGGAGATATGGGTCTGATCATCAAACCCATTAGCTCCTAGATATTTTCCTCCAAGGAAATTTATGCATTGTATCTTTTATGCTCATGAATTATATCTGTTATACTTCATGCATTGCATATTTTATATTCATGCATTGTATCTTTTATAAGATACCTTTTGGTTCCCACACATTGTATGGACATCGTTGTATTCAACAATCCCTTTGAACTATTTTGGTCAATAGTTGGACATAAATATAATTATCATATATTATCTTCTATTCTTTCTCTCCCAAGTATCATATCTTACTAGTTATATAACTATCATTAGTATGTTTTTTTAACATATCTTTGATATATTTTAGTATTTAATAACAATTCTAATAATCCTAACTAAAGTTAATTCAAGTCTGTGACAATCCCTACCAATTATTTTCTTCATGGATTTTAAATAATATAAGTATTTAAAAAAAAAGAGGGAAATAGGTCATGAGACACATATTCCAAGAGTGAAGGGGGATTATTGATTGGAGGACGTGTGGTTTTCATGGACCAAAAGAGGCTGAAAAGTGGCATGAAAAGAGAAAATAATCAAGTGGCACAAGATCATTGGTCAACAAAACTCTGGGGGGTGAAAATTCCAACAACCTTAAAAACTAAAAATAAACATCAATGTGGTAAAATATGATTGGTTTAAAAATATTTTTTTCTAGTAAGGCAAAATAAATGTATAAATATCCCATCACGATCAAGAGAAGGAAATTTACCTAGGGGAGAACAACGAAGGTAGGGGGAGAATGGAGGAAAAGATAGAATAAAGAGAGGATACACTCACAAAACAAGAGGCAGTGAGATGTTGTTGGGAGATAGAGTTGTGGGCACAAATCATGTGTTATGTACGATATCAAGATGGACTACCACAACGAGGACAAATTAACATCTGGGTAAATACCACCTTAGTTCACAACTCTTGGTATCATGCTCTTTCGTTGACTATGCATAGTTGAATATAATTGTATTCAATATTGCAATGAGTTTAATATATTTTTAGGGCCATTGTGTCAATAATTTTGTGGTTGGGAAAATCACTGTAAATAATACATTGTAGTTATACATTCTCATGGACACAATTCCAAATTTGTAGCAAAATTTAATTCATTTTTTGTTTGGTATGGACATTGTGTCAATAATTTCATGGTTGGGAAAACCGCTATCAAAATTTTGGATACACATTATCATGGCTTCAATTTATTCTATGCCTACATAAGCCATACAATTTTTGTTGCTAGGTAATATCCAGCCAATAAAACTACATGTTTACTAGTTTTTCAAGTTGAAAACTATATGGTAGTCTCCATGCATGTAATGGATATGGTTTTGTTTTTATGCTTAAAAATAAATGTTGCAAGGTGGTCTCATAGTTGCAATATTATTACATTGAAGATCGGTTGACCTTACTATAAAGAGATAGGCATACCAAGTTAATTGTAACGTGGGATGAATTTTGTGATATGTATACTCATGGAGACAAGTTTCTAAATTCCCAAAAAACAAAAATTTTAACTGAGGCTGGAGGCTCTTACCTTTGGAATCCCTCAATGACTAGTGGGTGGAGGAAGTGGCTGCCCTGGACTAGCATTCCTTGACCAAGGTTATTCAAATTTTAGTAGAGATATCACGACACTATATATAGGGTGGAGGAAGACATTTGGAGCCCCTGAACTACCTGAGGGTGGAGGATTTTCTTATTTTGTTGACTTCCTCTGGAGTCCCTCACTTACTAGTGGGTGGAGGTGACCTACCTTTGGAGTCCCTGAACTAGACCAGATCAAAGTACTAGGAAATGGACAAAAGACTTTAACCTGTATGCTACCTAGGGATATAAATCTTATTATCTTCGATAAGAAATATGAAACTTATGAAAACAAAACTTCTTGTGACCTCTCTGGTGTTGAATAAGTTCTTGCACCTAATTTTTGGTTGGGAAAATTTTGCATGGTGAATAGCTAATTGTTGAAGTGTTGAACCTAACATTTCATTACATTAGTGTATACCTTCATGTAATTATAGTGTACCTATGGGAGATAATATAGAGTACAGAGGGAGGTACCCAAGGGAATAATATGATGCATTAATATAAGAATGATAAATAAATGGGCCATAGTTAACAAATAAAGTGGTTAACCCACAATATGTAAGGGACCACATGTAGAGAGGGAATAAAGTGATAAGCCCATTGTATTGGATGTATGGTATTGAGAGACCCATGGTAACTACTCATAGTATTACATGTATGAAACCTATATAGAGGTTAGAGACTCTCCATTGAGAGATGTCAAGGATTATTGTATGGGTAAGCATATGGCTTGTGGAGTGATCTCCTTCCTTAAGGAGTGAATGTATGGTGTTGCCCTACCTTAAGGGTTTTGATATTCATGAAGATCTGAAGTTTTGTCTTTAATGGTGTTATTTCTTGGGTATATATTCCATTTCTATACGTTTTCTTGTTAGATCTACTACAAGTGGTATCAGAGCACTTTCTTGGGCAGAGTTTGGAGATTTGTTTTTTCATTTTTTGTAGGAAATTTTTGGGCGGCGAGATTGTAGAGCAGATATAGAAAATTTGGTGAAAATTTTTTAGAAATAAATATCATATCTGGATTCCTTATCAAAAAATACCCAATTTCAAAAAAAAAATCAGTCGAATCGGAGTCCGGATGAGGGTGATATCGCTGATTTAAATTCAGCTATGTTGCAGAAATGTTTCTGACGGCAATTTCTGTACGGCGGATCTCCTGACATTTTAGTAGATTATGGTGCAAAATTTCAGACAACCAATTACATATCTGAGCTCCCCTTGAAAAATCACCCGATTTCAAAAAAAAAATCGGTCAAATCGGAGTCCGGATGAGGGAGTTATCACTGCTTTAAAATCAGTCATTTTTTCAGAAATTTTGTGACGGCGGGACAGTTGCAGCGCAAATTTGCGTTTCCAAAGTGCCTAGATCGAGATTTGAATTACATGGTTAGATGCAGAATGGATTTTCCATTTTCAAAAACAGGTTATAATAAGGATTCTGAGTTATATTGACCGAGTAATGTCCATTTTAAATTTTTGCTAAAGTAAGTGATTTTCTTGAAAACCCTTACTTTATTTTATGGATTCTCGCAAGATGAAGTTTACAGGAAAAGATGATGGCCCTAATATTGAAGATTTTTTACAATATCACAAGGCTAAATACCGAAATTTTTGGGTAGGTACCATAGGGCTTGATATGAAAGATGAGGCAAATCAATGGTGGACCTCACTTGACAGCTCAGTGTGGAAACTTCCCGAGAAAAAACTTGAAAAAGTCCTTTTGGACAAGTGGTCTAAAGCCGGAAAGAAGGATAGCAAGAGCCATAAAGACTTATTTTCTACTAATATTTCCATATTACGGGTTCATGGAAGTATTCAGAAAGAGAACATCATAGTGTCTATCATTCCTAGTTGCAAGCATAATTGTATCAATGTGAATTTGGCAAAAAAATTGCAAGTTCCAGCAAAGCATATTGAAAACACACAGGTTGATAATGAAGATGTTCAAATTTATAAATATTTGAAGATTTCTATGGATAAGTATGTGTTGCATTCTGATTTTTATGCTTCAGATATGGATGTTGTGGACGTTGTTTTGGGACACCCTTGGATGGAATCTGTTGGTACTGTCAATTTTAATGTCCAAAATAAATTCATGAAGCTTTGGTATAAAAAGAAGAAATCACATTGCACGATATTTGCATTAGGAACCATGCAGAGATCGAGGAGGAAAAAGAAAAAATATCTAACGACACAGACACATCAGATGATGAGCCTTTGATGGTAGACAACCAAACACAGACATTAAAGCAAGTACCAACAAAAGAACCAGACACCACTCCATTACCAATAATGGAGGAATCAAGGAAAGATATTACATCAGTTAAAGCTTCAACATATCACCACCCACATCACCCAGCAAGACAACAACCAGCAAGGTGGCAACGAATTAGCAACAAGGACAAAAACCCTTGGATGACACATAGAGAGGTGCGACGATCCACTAACAACACATCAACACAAAAGAGCCACCAGAACCTGCTTCCATCTCAAGCGAGCGAGGCACCAACTAGATCGAGTGTTCACCTTTCTCTTGGATGGCTGGATGCACGTGAATGGTATCAATGGAATACTCTTTTGAGTAGATCTTATTATTTGTGTTCTTATGTTTCGGGGACGAAACATGTTTAAGGGGGGTGTAATATAGTGTACTTATGGGAGATAATATAGAGTACAGAGGGAGGTACCCAAGGGAATAATATGATGTATTAATATAAGAATGATAAATAAATGGGCCATAGTTAACAAATAAAGTGGTTAACCCACATTATGTAAGGGACCACATGTAGAGAGGGAATAAAGTGATAAGCCCATTGTATTGGATGTATGGTATTGAGAGACCCATGGTAACTACTCATGGTATTACATGTATGAAACCTATATAGAGGTTAGAGACTCTCCATTGAGAGATGTCAAGGATTATTGTATGGGTAAGCATATGGCTTGTGGAGTGATCTCCTTCCTTAAGGAGTAAATGTATGGTGTTGCCCTACCTTAAGGGTTTTGATATTAATGAAGATCTGAAGTTTTATCTTCTATGGTGTTATTTCTTGGGCATATTTTCCATTTATATACATTTTCTTATCAGATCTATTATAAGTTCTTGCACCTAATTTTTGGTTGGGAAAATTTTGCATGGTGAATAGCTAATTGTTGAAGTGTTGAACCTAACATTTCATTACATTAGTGTATACCTTCATGTAATTGTCCACAGATCCATTAGGTACTCATTTGAAACTACACATACTAATAGAGGCTTTTAAACCTATTATATGTGAAATAACTTAATCCATGAAGCCAACAGACATATCATCTTCACATGCCTATTACAAATTATTTGTTGTTTGGCTACTATTTGTAGGATGAATACATAATTGGAGTAGAATTGAAATATCATATGGTGTTGGGTAACTGATTGCTGGTTATGAAATTTAAGTGCACATGAATTATGGGCATTACTAACCTTAGGAATAAGTATTCCACTAATAATCCACATCACCAAGAATTGAAGTTGGTTCGATCGCATATTTTTTAGTAGCATACCTTCGCCATTAGGTCAACCCAATATTCTTATAGAATTGACCCTTCTTGTGAATATGTACTACATTTACTTGGATTCTCTTCTTAATGGATGTGTTTTAGGAATATTAAATTTTAATTAGTTGACTTGAATATCATTGTACATTAAAAGAGAAGAAAGCTTTATATGTGTGTTGTGCGTGTAAACATAATTATAATGTTGTGTTCACTTGGATTCACTTTCTAACAAATTTTAGCAAGAGGATAGGTCAATTTTATTGAGGATTTCTCTAATGGAAGAGCCTATGATTGAGTATAATTCCATTAGTTTATAAGGTACTCAACAATTGAGTATTGTTGGGATTTGTCAAGGATGTCATTATGAAATGAACGAAATTGTATTAAACTATGTGTAGCAGTAAAATAATATAGAACGACAGAAGTAGTGAGAGGATTCAATTAGTAATCACTACAATAAACTTTATATATGCTACATGTCTCAAGATAATTAAAAGACATGATATTTGGTTTCATATGAATGTTGACTTCAGAGATGGACTCTAGAGTGCTTACAACATAACAGACAATATTAATAGATCTGGGAGAAGGCCACAAAACTTGTCTTTCCTAATGATCTGTCTCTAGAAGTGAATTAGTATGATAACCATAACAGGATTATGGATGACCCATTCATGGATGTTTTTCACATTCTTCTTCTTGCCTAATTACATCTTCAGTGGGTTCTTAAGCCTATCTAGAAAAAGAAATGTATCCTTCTTGATAAGCTCTATCTTGTCTGTACAAGAAATTGATATTGTCTTTGAAGGCTACAACACAAATGGAATTCAACTTATGGATGGATCCATCTGGATGCACCACCCTAGAACTCATTAAACTAAATAAATACTTGTAAATTCATAGCTATTTAGTAACCTGAATATCCAATGAGAACTCAAATCAACTGCTACTACATGAATTACTGAATGGTGTTAATATTCTCAGAATGTTGATAAAAAACTCTCACATTCATAATTACCCTCATCAAAGGCTTTTTCAATTTGAAAGATGGTGTTACACTATACATGATGGTATTTTTCCTTACCATACTATCATCTGAGGCCTTTTGTGCTCTTTGTTGTAGTTGTTATTTGTGATGAAATTACAAAGTATGATTATAGTAGAAGATCTGTATGGTATTTTATGCAATCCAAATGTCAATATATATATATATATATATATATATATATATATATATATATATATATACTTACCCCATTATTGTAACTGTACATGAGATTCAGGTAACCTAAGAACCACCTCCCTTGGGTTGTAATGGTAAGGGGGTGTGTTACAGAGTCTTTATTTCATAATTTATTTATTATTGCTAACTTTTTTTAGGAAGGTTATTTTTTCCATGTGTACAAGCCTACAAGTTCAAGAATGAGCAAAGAGGATTAGAGAGAGAGGAAAATTGATGCAGTTCATCTCTAATTGGTCATTCAACTTGGTGAGTCCCTTTAACGAATTGGTAGTTATTTTGAATTATAGTAAGACATTCAAAGAAAATATTAAAATTTTTATTTATATTTCTGATATGGTATGGTCATAACAAGCCATAGGATAGACTGAATTTATGTGTAATAAGTGAAAAATGCTAAATTATTTTACATGGAGCCTAAATAAACTAATATAAATGAGGAACACAAAGATACACATTTTACATTAAGATATCACTATTGTTAGGGTCCTATGTCTAGGAATCTTGGTCATGTTAGTCTTGCGATGTATCTAAGGTTAAATTTGTAAATATTAGTCATGATGATGTGACTACTATTGTTTAAAGAGGTCTAGGTTTAGGTTAAGTGTCATAGGAAGATATCTATTTTTATAAGAGTTGAATTTTCAAACTCACGAGGTTTTTATATTAAAGGGTAATCATAGGAGATATTTGGTCATCATAGTAAGAGCATAACGGTCATATCATGTTTTACAAATTCTTGGTTATTTTGAATAGTTAACCTAAGTCTAAAGGCTATGTATGCATAAAAATAAATCATGAAATGATCTTGGCACATATTTGGAGGCTCTTTGGTATCAGTTTGAATGTCATTTCAAAAGGAAAACTCACAATCTCAACAAAGAATAATGGTTAGAAGGACCATCCTTCCTTTTCCCAATGCAGTGTGTTTTCAGAAAAGTGTTGTGCATTCATGATTTTCTTTCCAAATCATGATCAACACATTCAATTCCACTCCAAGCCATTCCACGTGATCATTTGAACTTTCATCTTCATCCTATATCATTCATCTCTTCATCATCTGCATCAGAAAATTCGGGTTGCTCATTTCATTAGCTGTGAAAGGGAGGCAAGGGTGCCGCAAGTTCACTTAACGCACAATTATCACATACCCATGGTTAATTCGCCTTCACAAGTGCAAATAAAATTTTATCCTTGTCCCTTAATGTTGAATGAATCCTAAATTTCATGTATTAACCAACAAAAAATCATTGAAAGCCTGCAAGAGAAAAAAAATCATATTCGTCGTGTTTTTGGGTGTGGAAATGAATGTTTGGTATTTTTATGAAGAAAGGTTTAAAAGGGGTATCCAACATGGTTATAATTATTCCAGCATCATGAAAAGGATGCGCATCTTGTTCAAAGACATCATTGTTGATAAAAACCTATAGAGGACAAGTAGCATTGCACTTTCTCACTAGCGCTGCATATTTTATGAAAGTGAAATTTAGAGAGTTGGGGGATTTTTGAGGTAAAATAAGGTTTGAAAGGAGTAAACTGATGTTTTCCATGCCTTTTCACACCTGCTAAAGTCATACAGCAACTCAGGGAGCGACTAAAGGTATCCCAACCATGGAGCGCTATGCTTTTGTGTTGTGTTTTCACAGAATCACTATTTCCACCATATATCTTAGAAATTGTACCCATTATCCATGAAATTCTCACAATATATGTGTGGGGGTAATATGAATAAAATCAGTTAATTTTAGCCCAAAATAATTCATGGTTTTCGAGAAACGAGCTACTATCACCTACAACTATGTTTGGATTTTCTTGAAATTTGTGAGTCAAATTTGGCTCAATTTTGTTTTGAAGATGAATTATGATGATATAAAATTGTAAAAAATTCAGCCTATTCAGATTCACCTTTTGGGACATATTCACAAAATACAAGCTGCTGCTCAAGGCACTGCGAAAGTAGATAGTTGTGTTCCGAAAGTAGGGAACAAGTCAAAGGGATGTCTGCAGGAGTTTTGGATCTTGTGTAGGAGGTTAATAACCATCCAAGCAGTATTTCAGACATACCCATTTGCTTCATTTTGACAGAAAGGCACTGCAGCCATATAGAACATAAAGGTCACTTCAATGCGTTGTGAGTTTGCAAATGCGCTGTGAGTCTGGTCACTCAGCTCTATTTTGCTTCAAAATTCAAATTTTGGCTGCTAGAAGTAATTAGATAATTGTGGAAAGGTGGAATACTATTTTAGGAGATTTTGTTAAGTTTTAATTACAAATATTCGAAGTCAATGATGTATTGGGTAGTGATTGGTAGTACGTGAAACTACCCCTATTTTAAGCATATGCGGTTATTTTTTGTTTGTTTGTTAGAATTTGGTTTCTTTCAATGAATTCGACCACCTAGAGTGGGAAAATGAACCAAATGATGTATATAGAGAGATAAAATATTTTTAAGTGGTTATGTTCGTTGAGTTTACAAAAGAAGACCTTTTTGCACTGTATTTTTGAAAACATTTCTCGAGTGAATGAATGAAATAGAAGGTGATTTGCAGGGATTTTTGAGTGAAACATTTTGTGGTTTTTTTCTCCTTTGATTTGTAAGTTATATTATGTGTTTACATCCTGTTAATGTGCATCTTTATTTCTTGAAAAAAATTCATATGCTTTATTCATAATTCATCGTTAGTGATGCTCTGTTTTAGTTTTCCAAGTTATTAATGTTTTTAGCTTTAAAATAACACTTTAGAATTAATCCATGGTTTGATTCTCTAATGTGTTTGTCTCTCACATTTTCTTCCTTCACCTCCTACAAAATCGTATCTAAAATCACCACCAAATCTTCCTACCTCGCCCCTGTGGAGAAACCCTCTATTTTCCCATCATCTCACTGGTGACAAAATCTGATTTGAACATGACTCTATGCCCAATGGATTTGACCCTTTTATCATCAAAATATATCTAAAATAAAAACTTTTTGAGCTTATTACCTAGCCTAAAATAATATTTTTTGTGTATCCTAAGTGAGAGAGCCCTCTCCAGGCTAGAAGGGTTAGATTCCAACCTAAAGTGGTTTGTGGTTACCTCTAGGATTCCTTTTTCAGCCTAGAGAAATCACAGAGTGCTAACAACTACATAACAACCATTCATCCTCAACAAATTTGAATCCATTAGCTCCTAGTAGAGCTTAATTCTCAAAATATCAAGACTAAGATAAAGGTAACCACTAGCTCCTTTTTATGCAAAAACATTCATCAACTAAACTTTTAATTAGTCCTTAATTGAAGGGATTTTTACTCAATCCTAAAAAATTTAAATAAATTAGCTCCCGATAGAGCTTAATTCCCAATATATCAAGAGTAAGCTACGGCTAACCCATTTTTTTTAATGCAAAAATACTTCATCAAGGCCTACTTTATATTAAGGCCTTCGACGTTGAGAAACTTTGTTATGGTGGGAGAAAGTGCATGAGGTGGTGAAGAATTTATTTGGATTTCATGGAGGAGCGATAATCGGAAATGTAAAATGTATAGGTTCAACTAAATATGTAGATACCTATGTATGAGATTTTACTCACCTCAGATTTGGTTGTGAGTTAGAATGATGAATGAAAATGAATAACCAATGTTGGATATATTTGACATAAAAAAATTTGAGGAAGCTTTTCGTGAAGCTAGGTTAGTTAAACAGAAGACTAATTAAAGGCACCATCAAATTGGATATATTTAACATAAAAACTTTGGAGGAAGCTTTTCATGAAGCTAGGTTAGTTAAACTAAAGACTAATTAAAGACACCATCAAATTGGGTATATTTGACATAAAAAATTTCGAGGAAGCTTTTCGTGAAGCTAGGTTAGTTCAACAGAAGACTAATTAAAGGCACCATCAAATTGGATATGTTTGACATCAAAACTTTCGAGGAAGCTTTTTGTGAAGATAGGTTAGTTCAACAGAAGACTAATTAAAGGCACCATCAAATTGGATTAGATTATGTTTTTCTATAAACGTTAGGAATCATTTGTTTAAAAGAAGGGTTTTATTTTTAGTTAGGGTTTGGAGAGTTGTGAATATATGTATATACTTTTTCTTTTTTCTTTTTTCTCTCTTTTGTTTTTTATTTTTTTACATAAAAGAAAAAACTAAGAAGCTTTTATATTAATAATAGGTAGTATATATGTGATATAATTTTTAGAGAATCACCATTTATAGTACATTACCATGTAACAAAATACGAAATTACATATCCTATATTTTTTAAATTTATCTATGAAGAAATTTTACCAAACGTACACATATAAAACTAACTACAACTCAAAAAGAGTATGAAATTCACTAAATAGAGAAAAATAAAGATCCACATAAGGAAGTATAACATATATGAATAGGATTTTCCCAATATTTTGAAATTTTACATTGCATTAAGCATAATACATGATCTCCCCTAGTTGATATATGTCCCACCTTTGAGAGAGAATAAAAAATAACATTATGCTCCTTGCATATATGGGAAAATGTTGCCCCGCAAAAATGACTAATCAACATCTTGATTCTTTTCATTCATTTAAAGAGCATGGGAGGATAAAAGAAATATTTTTCATTTCCCATTTAGCAACAACTTTTAAATCCTAAAAAACATCTAGTCTTAATAGATAACCATTTTTCACAATATAAGAATCCCTTAAGAGAAATGAACTTAACCTGGGTGTTGGAACCCAAACCAGTATTACAACATAAATGATAATAATGACTTTATTTTATAACAATGTAAGCCTCACTGGCGCATGTGTTTTGATTTGTAGCCTGATAAAAAAAACCCACAAGATATATTCTCCAAATTTTCACAAGATGAATGCATCTCAATGTTCCCTTATTGGCCATACACCCAATCTCATCAAAATAAACACATATATTTATGCAAATTTTGTTGATGTCCAGTGGAATATTATCAAAATTATTTGCATTTTTCTCCTCCAAATGCCTTAGAATATATAAAGTGGAAGAGTTCTAAATTCTTTGAATCCCGACATCTAGTCCTTCAAACATGTTTCTACTGATGATGAATTCCAATCGACGAATATGTTTAAATTATTGAATATTCCAATCCAAATGGAGACCACATAAGGAAACTTGAGAAAAAGGTGAGAAACATACTCATTTTTAGGCTTACACATTACACATCTACCCGAACCAATGAAATCTATACTACATCAATTATCCCATGGTAATATATTATTTTGCGTGATCAACCACCCAAAGAATTTGAGCTTTAGTGGAAATTTCAAATTCTATATTTTTCGAACCGCCATATTTCCTAGTATTACTAGTGTGGAGGTGAAATATACTTGTAAGCCTCCCTACCAATGATCTAACCCTATTTTGCTTTATCATCCCACTTGTAGATGTCTTCCTTTTCCTTCAAATTTATATCAACCAAGTATAAATTGATCACATACCTATCTTAAATCTCTGCCAAATCGCCATATAGACCCAAATATCTAGAACATATCCAAGTAGAATATTGGAAAATGGGATCATATGCAAGCTGAATCTGATTTAAAAATATATACCCAAATTATAGGTGAATCTGATGAGAGGAAAAGGTAGAGTATGGTTACTAGAGAAACCCCTAATAGGGTCTAAACCTATCTCCACAAAAGCACTTAATCCAATCTCTAACCTCATGTTCTTGATCAACCAATGTTTGAATTTCATAAAAACGTTCCATATATAAGAGACTTAGCAAGGAACCCAAGCCCCGTACTTTATCCACTCCATAACATACTACTTTATTAGATAATTTTCCTTTATAATCCTTTACCAAATTCCAGTTCCAAATAGAGCATGCCACAAGATCTTTATCACTAAAGTCCATCCAAATTTCTCAATGTTCTTTAAATTGCATCCTCCATCCTCTTTCCTCATAGAAATTTCGTTCAACTAAACTAGATGAATCTTATTTACATCTTTGTAACCTGACCAGATAAAGTTTGAAATTATGCAATGTATTCATCTGATGATACTTTTGGGCATCAAATAAATATGCATCCAATATACAATAATACTCCGCAAGACCGACTATACCAAAATCAACCTACCCCTAAGTGTTAACTATTTTAGTGTCCAAAATTCCAGTTTGTGTTCAAATTTATCAATCAACCAAATCTAATCTGTAGTAGCATAATTGTTTGGTTTCAGTGGAAACCAAATTATTTGAAACCCCTATCCATCAGAACCACCTCAACAACAAAAATACTATCAATCTCTGAAATAATGACTTGTTAAGGAGATGCTTCAATCAACAAATATTTTTGGCATGTATATTTCCAAAGTTAGTAACATTATGCTTTTGTTGAAAATTTCTGGTAAACCATGTATTTTGTTTGATGATGTTCCTGATGTTTCAGTTGGATACTTCACTGATCTTCAGGGACATGAAGCTTGACTAATGATGGGAAGATTGCTTGACCAAGATATATAGATAATGGAGGAAAATAATTGTTAGGGAAGGTGAGAATAAAGAGAGTGTTGAATAAATAATAAGTTTTTTGACGAAGACTATAGAAAGATAAATGAAATGAAATTTATTAAATATTAGAAGTTATAAAAATAAGTTCAAAATATTTAGAAAAGAATTAAAATTAAAATATTTTAAATATTTTAAAATTTATCTGAAACTCCTATTGCGTAGGATAAAATAGAAGGAGGTGAATAATAAAAAAGTCATACATTTGAATTGGTTAAGAATTTAAATTTAAATTTTGTTTGTTAAGAATTGGTGTGTTTAGATAAATTTATTTATGGATTAATCACATCAGTAGGATTTGGTCGACGTTTCGAACCAAATAATGAGGTTTATCCTCAGGACAAGGTGAAAAGCCAATCAATCTAATTGAATAAATAGTGTGGATGCATCATTTCCCGGTATTAGCCGAAGAAAACTAGCCATTAAAAAATAGTCGTTAATTAATTAGTTAATTAAATTTATTAAGTGATTAATACATATTGACCCAATAAATATTATAATATTAATAATTTTATTATGTAATATTTAATTAAAATTATTTAATTGATTAATAAATATAAAAATAATAGAAAACAAAAGTTAATTTTATAAAGTATTTTGAAGAATTTATTACTAGGGGGTAATATATAAACCTAAAGAATAATTAAGACAAAATCTAGGCAAAAAATAAGACTAGGAGGAATAAGCAAGGGGGAGCAAAAAATATTATGTAATAATTAATTAAAAATATTTAATTGATTAATATTAAAATAATAAAACATTTTAATTTACAAATAATTATGAAGAATTTATTAGTAAGATACATAGGGGATTATACAGAATTAAAAACATAAGGAGTAATATATAAAAAAATAAGCATGAAGAGTATAAAAGACAAAATCTAGGGACAAAGAAGACTAGAAAAAAGAAGATAAAGGGGGGAAAACAAATAAAGGGACATCAGGAAAAATAAGCAAGCCGAGGAAATATTTTTTTTTATCTAGATAGAGCTAGAGTCCAGCTTTTTCTCAGCTTCCAACCATCATCCCTATTGAGAATCTTAGCATGCCGCTCAATCTCAATGGCTTCCCTAAGCTTCCTATGATGGAAGTGGTCAACCTTAGCGATGAATTTGGAGTCTTCAATGCAAGCATGGTGACACGATTTCTACATATGTTCTGGAAGAGCAGATGTGCAAGATCTATTGTGCCTAATGTCTGCAACATGTTCCTAGATTCTTTTTACTGGTGGATCTGCTTGTTTCACCAATGTAGGGTGTGCCACAAGAACAAGGAATCATGTATACACCCTTCATATATTTATGGTCGATAGGGTCCTTGACAGATCCAAGAGAATTTATAATAGTTCAAAGGGGTTTGAAAGCAGAGGAGACATTATTCCTTTTTAGGACATGGGAAATCTTGTCTATGGTTCCTTGGATAAACATGAGGTGAACTTTGGAAATAGGATCCACTCGAGAATATTTTCCTTTTAATCCATTATAGCCTTTTTGAAAGGCCCTATGGACCTCAGATCTATTATACCCATTATTCTCAAATACTTCAAGAAGATGCGATTTCTTTGACTGCAGGTGGTGGTCGTAAGAAATCCTAAGAGCACAAGTAGAAAGGGTGCAAAGAACACCAAATTTTTTTGTAGGAAAATGATGAGACCCAACATGAAGATATTGTTTTGTGTGAGTTTTCTTGTGAAAAAATTGGTGGGAAATGGATCCATCATCCCTTATGGAGAGAAGGATATGGAAATGAAGGGAACCATCAACTTCAACCTCCATGGT
This sequence comes from Pinus albicaulis, assembly GCA_034641835.2. Classification (NCBI taxonomy): domain Eukaryota; kingdom Viridiplantae; phylum Streptophyta; class Pinopsida; order Pinales; family Pinaceae; genus Pinus; species Pinus albicaulis. The sequence goes on along the minus strand of CM076582.1, from coordinate 658,484,374 downwards.
GAATTTGATGGAATCTAACATGGAATTTAGGTGCCCAAGAAACAGATCCAAATTCTCCCTACCATGGGGTGAAATGGCACAAGTGTCATCCATGAATCTCTTTCATTTCCTAGGGTTAAATTGAACTGAGGCGAAGGCCTTATATTCAAAATATTCCATAAGAATGTTAGAAACTATAGGAGAGAGAGGGGATCACATAGCTACACCACAAGTCTACTCATAGAACTCACCTTGAAAACTAAAAAATGTCAAGGTGAGGTAGAGACCTACTAACTTGGAGGTGTCTTTGTCAGATATCCGCTTAACAACATCAACGGATTCCTTGATGGGGATTTTGGTGAATAATGAAACAACATCAAAGATGAATAATAATTCCATAGGTTCAACAAAAGAGGAAGTTAAAATAAATAAAATAAAGGGAGGGTTGAGAAGAAAGAAAGTGATAAGAACAAGAAGGATTAAAATAGGGAAGAGGGAAGAAGGGATTATGAAGGGTTAGAATTTACATTAGAGGGAAAAGGTTTAGATGAAAAAAAATGGATGGTGGGTTTCCGGGAACGAATTACCTAGTAACCATATTCTCGATTAAATTTTTTAGGATGCTTTTCAATTTTTATGGATTCCTTAATGACCATGTTGGAGTGGAAGGGGGAAAAACAAGGATTTTGGTTTTGTTAAAACAAATAAGATGCTTGGTACTATGGGAGTGCGTAGTGAGGGAAAATTTTGCAATGTGCTTATGGTAGGTGTCAGCCATATGTTATTTCAATTGATATTTAAATGATATACCAGTTTTATCTATGTAAGAAATTCCACAGGGGCAAGGGATCTCATAAAATCTGGGAACTAACATAGGATCAGTTTTATCCTTGGCTTATTTGAAGAGTTGGATGAGGGTTTTCTGGGGCTTGCAGAAGATTATGTTTTTCTGATATAAAGACTTGAAGAATCACTAATTGAGGAGATAATTTGGTGTAAATATTTACATTCCATTGAGGAAACCTTTCCAAAAAGTAGTACATCATCCACAAACATAAGGTGTGCTATGGAAATATTTTTTGTGATCTCAATCCCACAAAGGAACCCTTGCTATTTGCCTCAAAAATGATTCTACTCAACCCATCAATAGCCAATAGAAATGATAGGGGGATAAAGAACAACCCTGCCTTAACCCCCTTATGGCCTTAAATAAACTATAAGGTACACCATTTATCAATACAACATAGTTAACCGAGGTGATACAGGCCATAATCCAATCAACAACCTCCATAAAAAGACCAATTTTATGTAAAACCATCCTCAGAAGACATCGGTCTAAATGGTCATATGATTTTATCAAATCCAATTTCAATATCAAATCTTCCTTTTTTTTGTACCTTTATGGAATGCATGCATTCCTGAGTAATTCCAACTGAATCCTATATTTGACGATGTTTTAAGAAACCAATTTTTTTTCTGGGGAAATAAATCTTGATAGTGTGTCTTTCAACCTTGTTGCAATAATATTCAAAATAATTTTATATGAAATATTGCACAAATAAATAGGCCTATAATCCTTGAAATGTGATGCCTTAGAAACTTTCAAAATCAATGCAATAAAGGTAGAATTTAAATTACTAGATATTTTATAAGAAGTCCTCAATTCTTCAACTAAGAGAAGTAGATCTAGTCCCATGATATCCTTGAAATGTAGAAATAATTCCATAGTCCACATATCTAAAACTGATTTTTTTTCATTGTCAAATTAATTTAGAGCATATACTAATTTCATCAAAATTGATTGATTGCCTAATAATTGCATTTTCCTCCTTAGTAAACATTATAGGATATGATTGAGTGACCCCAAATTGAGTATCGATGTCCACCCCATCCCTGGATCTCTATAGATTCCCAAAATAATTAACAACCTCCTTATGAAGATACTTTAGCGTGTAAATACTCCTACCTAATTCATCTTCTAGAAAAAATAATATTTTCTCTCCTCCTTTTGAGAGGCAAAGTTATGGATAATTTGTCTTTTTATCGCCCCTTGCAATCCAAATGGATTGGATTTTGAGCCTCCATTTCTCTTATTTTTTTTTTAGAATCATCCTATTACATGCTTCTAGTTCCAATGTCATTTGTTTTTATGCACCTGAGTAGAAACTAGGATCATATGGGCCAAATATCAACTCTAGCTTTTGGTCTATCTCTATTAATTATTTTTTGTTACTCCTAGATTTTTCTCTTTCCCATCTCCTGACCACCTTATTTAGATCATTTATTTTTCAAAAAAAGTACATCCATCTGGGATGTCTCTTTATGATATACCACCTTTGACTAGGAATCTCTAACCAGATTCTCAAAGTCGCCATATTTGAACCATGTATGGTTAAATTTAAAAGGGAGACCCTTCTATTCACATTCACCACACCATTGTAAAATAATAGGAGAATGATCATACATCATCGATGGGATGACCCATGAATGAATCAAACCAAAATTTTCCATCAAGATATCATGAACCAAGTATCAATCCAATTATTTAACAATCCCATCCAAGCAAGTATGACCATTCCTAAAAGTAGGAATAAGAGGAACCAACATAATATCCACTAAATGGTTCAACCCAAAAATATCCTTAAAATAACCACCCATAGGATCCAATTTACATCTAGACCCCCATATCGTTTCTGTAGAGACAACAAAATTTAGATCCCCAACCACAATAAGGGACACAATCTTTAACAACCGACATATATCCATCCTGTTCTAGAAATCTTGTCTAGAATCATAAGTAGCATATACATCTAAAATGTGAAAATAGAAATTTGATCCCCTAGATAATCCTGTAATTAATATGCTTGAAAAATACTTAAAATATAGAAAATTAATCATACGAGGATCCCACATTACAGCGAGACCACCCAAAATATCGAGGGCATCAATCGAACAAAACTTCCAGCCCAGGCATAATTTCATAAAATATGCCCTAGCCTTTTCCCCTTTCACCATTATCTCCTGAATTAAAATTTTATTGGCCTATGAAACTCAACCAAGTGTCGTAGGGAATTCCACTTTCGGACATTATCCAAGCCGAAAATGTTCAGAGACAAAATATTCATGGAGGATTGTATTTTGACTGGTGATAATACTCTAATATCTCACAAATTAGAAAGCTCAAGGGAAACGGATTTATGAAATTCAAAACAATACAAGAATTTTAATGATAGGCCAGGAGGATTAGGGAAGCTTGGTGAAGCCATTTTCTTCCTAACCCTTCGCTTATTCATAATAGTGAATTTCTTCAATGAATTTGGGATAATGTAGAAGAAATCCGGGGGGAGAATAGACGAGTGAATGGAAAAATCTCAATATCCAATGACGAATTGTGCCTAAGTATTTCAATGTTTCTACCTAAAAAATATGTGGGGGAATATTCCTCGAATAAGAGCCAAAAAAAATCATAGGGGAAATGAGTTCCAGAGGACGAAAAATATCTCGAACCATAGATCATGATGTATACACTTCATCTATTATATATTAATGAAGCGTTTTAACTATCTAATTATTTTGTATCCGTAGATTTATTTTTTAGTTAAGGTTGTTATTTCTATTGAGTAAATTATAACACTCTTTCTGTTAGAAAATAAGAAAGGAAGAAATATTTTCTTATAATTGATAATTAATTGTGAGTTTCTTTTTTTCTTAATAAATTTCATATGTTCTTCTTTTATCTTATTTCATCAAGCAATTACCAAAACAATAGCACGAAGATCAAGGACACTAGATGTAGGCAAATGTCCACGGAAAAACTTGTTAGTGTAAAATATTTGGACAAGTGTGCCAATAATACCTTACTTAAGCCATGAGTGATTAATGGCCCTAACAACAGACATGGGCGTTTAACTCTTCAGGTCTCCGACATAAAGTTAGAAGAAACTTGAAAAATAATAGATCTATGCAACAAAAGATATTAAACAACAAAAATATTTAACTAATGTAAAACCCATAGCATAGAAAAAGATATTTAAAAGAATGAATGATATATTATGATTTTGTTACACCTGGTGAAGGAGACACATATGATGGCTATTGGTCCCCCTCAAATGGGATGGGTCCTTTGTTTGCCCTCTATGCTTCAATATTATGAATCTTTCTATCTCTTTGATATTTGAAATCCAAAATGCTTGTTGAACTCAGATGGGAGCTCAAATGCAAAAATAAGATAATAACAACGATAATAATGATCATGGTAAAGAATGGATGGAAAATTCTCCAATTTATAACAAAATATTGGGTTATTATAGAATAATCGAAAATAATAAAATATTATTAACCATAACATAGGTCTAACTGCTTGAACAAAGAAAAAAACAAAATTGGTTGATACTTCATATAAGGACTATTAGGTAGGAGCCGCGCGCGCGCCCTCATCTCCTGCTGCGATTAGGTCTGAGATAGCTAGTCTGCCGCCGCCATGGATGCGCCTGGGGGCGGGGAGCCCTCTCCCCCCCCTCCTATCTCTTCTACTGTGGCATTTCGGAATCTCCTGTCTCAGAAAGGGAAGAAACACCCTTTACTTGAAGTCCCAAATTTCATTAAAAAATTAGATGAAATACCAGAGATCGCTCTGCCTGAAGAACAACCGATCAAAATAGCTCTCGCCTTAGCTGACAGAGGTTTTTTCGGGCAGTTTATGGGTCGTTGGCCATCAAAAAAAGTGACAGATGAATGGGTCCAACGGAACTGGAGGCCTCTGCTGACAAACAACGTGATCTGTTACGCTGTTGGTCGAGGATTCTTTATTTTCGAATTCACTACCAAGGAAGACCGTGACCTGGTGTTCAGAAATGGTTCGTATTTCATGGGAAACCAAGGCATTTTCCTCAACAAATGGACCCCTGACTTCGACCCTTCTGTCGATGTCCCGAAGGAGGTTCCTATTTGGGTCCGTCTCCCCAATCTGCCGATCCATTGCTGGAGCTACCAATCCCTGCAGAAGATTGGTAACGGGCTGGGTCGATTCATAGACAAAGCTGACAATAGGGGCCAATACACCTGCGCTAGAATCTGCATGGAAGTTGACCTGGATGCTGGTCTGCCGGAAGCCATAAAAATCACAGTTGGAGATTGACATCACTTTCAGAAACTGGATTACGAGCAACTGCCCTTTAAGTGTAGAATCTGTCACAAGCATGGTCACTTCCAACGAAACTGTCCTAAAGCCCCTTCAAGGGACAAGGTGGAAGAAGAAGGATGGAAAGAGATAAAAAAGGGCAAGGCAGTCTCAAAGCCCTCTGAACAGACAAAATCTAGAACTATGGGGAAACCCCAGTCCACTCCTCAGGCCAATCCAATCACAAAAGAAGGCCCCTCATCAGCTGAGAAGGAGAATACCTCAGAGAATCACCAACAAACTGAAGACCAATCGAACAAAATGAAAGAAACCGCCGGACAATCATCTGTTCCCCTAGAAGCTGCTGATCAAAGGGGAATCGAAGGTACTGAGGAGCACATCAGCCTGGCCTCTGACTCAGGGGGCGAGTCAGAAGAGAGAGACACCGATTCAGATGGCTCGCAAATCACCCCTATCAAGTCGACGAGGGGTCGGAAATCTAAGAAAAAACAGAGAGAGGAGAAAACTTATCTGGACGTCCTCCAAGGCTCCCAGAAAACTCTCAAAGGAATGATGAACACCAGATCTGGGTGCAAGCAGAGCAGGGCTCCAAAAGGAGTCACCACCTCCCAAGTCAGTAAATAATGAAGTACGTCTCCTGGAACTACAGAGGGTTAGGCAGCATGCTGAAAGAAGAAGCCCTAAAAGACATTGTTAGATTGCACTCGCCTGAAATCCTTCTCATCCAGGAGACAAAGATGGAGGATAATCTGCTCCTCCAAACTAGTAAGACATTTTGGCGTAAAGGCCCCGGAAGAGCTTTCAGTGCAAGAGGAGCCTCTGGTGGGCTTGCCTCCTTCTGGGACAGCTCCAAATATGAATTGATCCAAGAATAAATCTGCCACCATTGGATTTTCATTCAGCTCCACCACAAAGACTCTGGTCAACAAGTAAGTATGTTCAATCTTTATGCTCCGGTCCTTCCTGCGGAGAAAAAATTTTGCTGGGACTCGCTTCAGTCCTTTCTTTTATTGCACAATCCAGAAAACATCATTATTGCAGGTGATCTGAATGTCACTCTAGCCATCGATGAGAAAAAGGGGGGTTCCCTAGTAAGGGATCCAGCTAGAGAATGGGTGGAAGACATTATGCTAGACTGGGATCTGGAGGACATCAAGCCTTCTGCTGGGAAATATACCTGGACTAACAAAAGAATAGGGCCCAATCACATAGCTGCTCGACTGGACAGCTTCCTTGTCCAATCCTCTTTCCTTACATGTGGACTATTAGCCTCTTCTAAAATCCTCCCAAACGGCACTTCCGATCATAAACCCATCAGCCTTGAGCTCTCCCTTGATGGTAACCTTGGTCCAATTCCCTTTAGATTCAGCCCTTTGTGGATTCAGCAAGAGGGTTTCCAGGAAGTGATTCTAGAAGCCTGGAACTGGCAGATCCTGGGATCCCCATTCTATGTGTGGGAAGAAAAATTGAGGGGCCTTAAAAGAAGACTCAAGGAGTGGGCTAAATCTCTGAAAACACCCACTGCCAAGAGAAAATATTCCCTAGATAACCTTGCTGCCCATCAATCAGCAATGGAAAATGTTGTTGTTACTCAAATTCAGCTACAAAGAGAAGTTGAGTTGCAAAAAAATCTTCATAGAGCTATTAGGGAGGAAGAGGAGTATTGGAGACAAAAATCAAGAAACTTATGGTTACAGGCCGGCGAAAAAAATACCAGATTCTTTCATAAACAAGCCGAAGCTCGCAAGCAATTCAAAGCTATTTCAGAAATCTGCTCCCATGATGCGGTGGTCAAAGATTCTGAAGGCATCAAAAGAGCTGCTTTCACCTATTTCCAAGAGCTTTATACGGCTCCCGAAAACCCTCCTATAGACTCTCATGCCTATCCTCTTGACCAAATTCCTCATTCCGTTCAGGACTCTGTTAACTCCATGCTGACTGCTCCGATTTGCATGGATGAGCTCAAGAAGGCTTTGGATAGCATGGAGCCGGATAAAGCTCCTGGGCTTGATGGGTTCAACGCCAGGTTCTATTAGACTTGCTAGTCTATCATTAACAAAGACCTCTTGAGAATGGTCAGGAAGTCTCAATCATGTTCCAAGATCGGAGGCAGCATCAACTCAGCCTTTCTTGCTCTTATTCCGAAAGAGAAAGGAGATTTTGATTTTGGTAGATTTCGGCCCATTTCACTGTGTAACACAAGTTATAAACTGATTACCAAATCAATAGCCAACCGTCTCAAGAACATTTTGCCAGACATCATTCCGGAAAACCAAGGGGGCTTCATCAAAGGGAGAAAGATTCTGGACAATATTGTGTTGGTGCAAGAAGCAGTTCATTCAAGTTGCCAGCGAAAAGAGAAAGGAATGGTGATAAAGCTCGATTTGGCCAATGCCTTTGACAGGGTGAAACATGATTTCCTCTTCGCTGTTATGAAGAAACTGGGCTTCTCTATAACCTTCATAAACTGGGTGAAAGCTTGTATAGCCTCCCCTTGGATTGCGTCGCTGGTTAATGGCCGATCTACAAAGTTCTTCAATGCCTCTAGGGGCTTAAGACAGGGCTGCCCGCTGTCCCCGCTCCTCTTCGCCATTCAAGCCTCTATGCTTAGCTTCCAACTTGATCGCTGTCAACAAATCCACGCTCTTCCTGGCCTCAAAATTGTTCCTAATGTTAAAGATATTAATCATGCCCAATTTGCCGACGACACGCTTCTGCTTGGAGGAGCGAGCATAAATTCAGCAAGATCCTTTAAGAAAAAGTTGGAAATCTATAAGGAGGTCTTGGGCAGCAAGATAAATTACCTAAAAAGCACTATCTACGGCTGGAACTGCTCGGTCAAGGAGCTGGCTGACATTGCCAGACTCTTAGAGATGAAAGGAATTCATACCTGGGAGTTTTTTAAATATCTCGGGATTCCAATTTTCAAATCCACTACTAAAGTTGCCCACTGGATGCCCCTGCTTGACAAACTAAAAATTAGAATCCAAGCTTGGGGTGCCTCTTGGCTGAACAATGCTGGGAAGGTTATCCTGATGAAAATGTCCTCACAAGTATGCCTCTTTACCAACACTCCATTCTGCTGGCTCCCAAAACCTACCTCAGTAAAATGGATAGTCTGCTGAGAAGATTCCTCTGGGAAGGGGGGAAAAATAATGAAAAAATACTTCATTTAGTTATTTGGGACACTATTAAAAAGCCAACCCTGGAAGGAGGTCTTCAATTAATAGATCTGGGTGCCCAGAATCTCACTCTGGGCTCCAAAATCCTGTGGAGTATAGTTGCTGGAAAGGCTTCCTGTAGTAAGAGAGTTCTGTGGAAGAAATATTTCAAGGGAAAGCGACTAAGGTGTTTGGACTAGCCTCCAAAAAGCATTAAAGGTTCTCCGGTCTTCAAACTCTGTCTTCAAGCTATGGAGCAATTCTGTCACAACCTTTACTGGATTCCAGGTAATGGGAAAAAAATCAGAATCTGGGATGATCGGATCCTTGGTGATCAGCCTCTGAACCACATTGAAGGCCTGGAAAACATTAAAATCTGGCTTCAGTCCAACAATCTGAATACCCTGTGGGACATCTCATCCTGGACGGACGATTCTGGAAGAAATTGGGACAGCTGGTACCTGGGAGAGATCCCCCAATGGCTGCAGGCTAAAGCAACGATTCTTTTAGATATGCTCCAAGGGAAATCTCCAACCAAAGCAACATCTAAGGATAAACGAGGGTGGGGCTCCCTTTCTGGCAATTTCTCAGTCTCTAAATGTTACACAAGTAGGACAACGATTCCTAATGTCCCTCCTGACCCTACTCAATGGAGATTTATTTGGGCCTTTCCTTCGCTCCCCAAAATTGACTTCTTCTGCTGGACTTTAGCTCATAACAGCATTCTCACCAGAGATATTCTGAGAAAACATGGAATGGAAGGGCCCTCTAGATGCCCTCTGTGTGTGTCAGAGGAAGAGTCTGCTAATCATCTGTTGCTGCTCTGCCCCTTTGCCCGTGATGTCTGGCGGGGGGTCCTGAGGTCTGGAGCTGACAAAGTTGAGATCCCTGGTAATATTCCTGACCTGCTTCACACTTGGGCCATCTTATCTCCGTTCTGTCTTGCTAAAAAAAGCCTCCTCAAAACAGCCTGGATGTGGATTCCAAAATTCATCTGCTGGAAGCTGTGGTTGGAGAGGAATAATAGACTGTTCAGGAATGAAATTTGCACACCAGGTAAAATAATCGCTAAAATCCAATCTCTAATGGGCGAGACTTTGGAATCTAAACCTTCATTGAGGAATGAAGCAGCTTTGGACTATGAGGAGGAGCTCTGGCTCAAAGACATTGCTCCAAATCTTGTTTTCATGCCCCTGCCCCCTGCTATTCCCCATGCTATCTGGGAAATCCGCCTTGAAGAACAGGAGTTTATCAAATGGCGCTCTGCACTGGATGAACACTGCCTCTTCTTCGACGGGGCCTCTAAAGGCAACCCCGAAGCTGCAGGTGGAGGTGGGGTTCTTCTGAATCCGGATGGTTCAATTGAATTTCGGTATCAATGGGGGCTGGGCATAGAAACTAATAACAGAGCTGAAGCTCTGGCTCTGTGGCAAGGGCTCAAACAGGCTATAAAAAAGAACATACTGTCTCTGACGGTCTTTGGAGACTCCAGGCCGATCATACAAGCGTTGAATCTCAAGTCAAATCCTACGCAGATCCATCTAATATCCATTCTTAAGAAAATCAGACTTATTCTGGCCCAATTCTGTCATATATCATTTTTCCATATTCTGAGGCAACTAAACAAGCAAGCTGATCTTGAAGCCAATCTGGGCTCTACCCGTTGCAGAAGATCCCTGTTAGTAAATGCTAATGAATCTGAATGCATCATCCCTTAATCCCCTAAGGGTCGACCTGTTCACAAAGTGGAGCTCATATTACAGACCTGCAAGTTCGATCCAAAGCATTCAGTCAAAGAATTTGAATTCGATCCTTTTCTGGATCAACATGCCCACCTGTCTCGTGACCAATTCCGCTCTCTACTGTATCAGTAGCTGGGCAAGCAATAGGCGAATTCTGGGGTTTGGATCTAAGGGCGAAATCAATCTAAATGGGAGGTCCATCAAAATAAAGCAGCAGTCATCATGTTTCAGGATGGGAACCCGATTTACCAGCCGATTCAATCAACTTATGGGCGCTCAAAGTCGTTTCTTCCCGCCAGCGCATAGTCTCCTTGGACAGATTAACAATTCCAGCCTCTGCTCCCAAATATGCAATATGGAAGAGGCAATAGTGCCGATACACTATCAAGATCTCCACTGCAATTGTTGGGTTAATCCAATTCAGGTTTCAGAATTTATGAGGCTAGGCACCATATCTAGCTGCTTCAAAGTTCGTGATACATTAATATGTAACAGAAACTGGTGTAATCCTTTAGTATGCGGCAGAAACTATTGTAATCTTAACTCCAGAAACTGGTGTAATCTCAATCCTAGAAACTGTTGTAACCCTTCAGTATGCGGCAACTGTTTTGCCACCCATTAATACCAATAACCGTTACAGTCTAAAAAAAAACATAGGTCTAACTGCTTGAAATATCTTATTATATGTTTTGTAGAGAAAATATATTTAGGTTGGTTAAATAAATTTATTTAGAAATAATAATAAAATAACTGATTTATTTATTATTTCAAGGAAGTGGTTAAGGAATAATAAACAAATAAATGATTTGTTTAATCATTCCTAAATCATTTTGTCAATTTTGACAAGGAATATTTAACTAAATAATGATTTATTTACTTATTCCCATATAAAATCAAATAAACAACGATTTATTTAACTATTTCTCATGATTGGGTCAAATGTGACAAGGAATAATAACTAAATAATGATTTACTTAATTATTCCTAGAGGGAACTCAAATAAATAATTATTTATTTAATTATTCCTCATGGGTTTCATGTTTTAATTAGAAACAAGTTAATAAAATATGGTTTATCAAGTTATTCTTGTAATGAAAGCAATTTTACTATTGTAAAATTGGTCTTACATGGTGTATTTCGATCGACTTAGTAAGATATGGCTAAGTGATCATTTTTTGGTGATAAAAACCCCACTCTTCCCGAAAACCTAGTAAACAACTCTTCCTTCAATAATTTTCCTAAGAAAATCCAAGAATATTGACTTAGACATGGACTTCCTAAGTAAGCCCTTTCCTTCTTCTGCAGATGATCACTTTCCAGTGTTATCTTCAACCTAGATGCAACAACATCAATAGAAACACTTCCATGCAACATTATCTTTGACCTAGCAACTTTGATCTCAATGCAACAACTTCGATCTTGAAGAAACACTTTGAATTGAAATAACAACAAATGGAGGCAACAAATTCAACCAAGCAACAACAACTTTGACTTGGTAGAAACTAAAAACAATTTCTTTGATGTAGTAGTATAGACATTGATCTCCCCAGAAAAACCACACGTGTGAGAGACAGATTGCCCAAAACTTTGATTAAGATATTTCCTACACTTTTCCTCCTTATTATCCCACATTGCACATTTTTACTGTCTCCTCTTGAAGATCAAACATGTGTGTGAGTGTCTCCTCCAAATGAATAAAATTTCTTCAATATATAGGCTTCTGGTGAGGTCGAATTTCCCTTCTTGAGATAGAATTGATCTCCTTAAGGCCGACTTGGTGTGGAGGTGAAAAATTGCCCGTTTTAATCAATAATAAATCTTTTTACATGATTCAAAAGCCCAAGAAGGGTCTTAATGAATGGAAAATGACTTTAATGACTCTGTATAAATCCTAGAAGTCCTTAATGGGTAATTTTACCAAAAACATGATGAACCAAGCATTAAACCCATGCTTTAATAAGTCATAATAATAATAATAATAAAATTTGATTTTCATTCTTTTTCATAAGTACATTTCATTATGACTCAAATAAAATTATGAGATAGAACCTAGTTACATTCTTCAACACTTTCTCTTAACTAGGGAGGTATTCATCATATATAAGTACAAGGAAGATCTCAAAAGACATGAACCATGAGCATTTTAGGAACCACAATGACATGGAATATATTCCTGACCAGGGAAATATATCCGTGTGGGACTACGATGGACTAAATATTTCAACCTCTATAGGTACCATCAGGCTTACTTACTAACCATCAACCCAAGGATCCAGGTGCATATCCAAGTTTATATCTCTATGGCCAATGCTACCCTCCCTACCAGACATCAATACATAGATGTCCTCCTAGAAAATAAAGCCTCAACACTCTCAATTATTCCAATCGGTAGCAAATCCTCCTAGATCAAACTGATCGAAAACCATCATGGAAAAACCCTAATCTGTAACAAAATTTCAAATGTACATAAGTAAATACAAACCTTCGTGGTCTTTCATACAACTTGATGTTGCTTCTCAATTTATCACAACAACACTTTCAAGAAAATCTTGAGAGAATATTCCTTAGTCATACATCTTCCTTTCCTACTTCACATGCAAAAACATACAGTACTATCATATCTCACTTTCCTTATTTGAGAAGCTGCTAAAAAATGCATTCTCCAATTTCTTGTTTCAAGGTATCCATCATGACCATGACATGCTTGCCCTCTTAACTTAAGGAGATATCTTCTATCCAGGCTCCCTCTCAACTTAGGGAGATTAAATTCTTCTTATGACATTGGAGAATCTTTCATGGTTTCCATCCTTCTCATAAAATTCATGTTGATCATCAAAATTCATATATCTTCCTCCATCATGATTATCACATCAATTTTACTTACGAGTATCTTCACCATCTTGAATACTATTTTCTTGCACAACTTATATAGCAAGTACAACCAAATTTATAGAAGCATGAAGTTAACCATATAAAAATAATACAATGATGGAATCATTAGACTTTGTAAACATAATCAACAAGAGACTTTACTTCTATATTTAAAGTTCTTATCCAAGTTTTGGTACATACCCTAAATCACATCAATAGCTCAATCAATACATCAATCTCATTAAATCTAGAGCCACAATATTTCCTTGAAAGATATAACAAACTCTTCTATGAAATGTTGCAAACCTTCAAAGAAACAAGTACAATTCAACAATGAATCTAACAACTTCAATAATTCATATGTTATAATTTCTACTAGGATTTAGTGCAAAATCCTAGATTTCATACATAAGATTTAACAATAAAAACCAAACACAATTCAATTTAAAGTTTCAATAACATGACTAGATTTTACTAGGGTTTTTTTTAAACCCTAGATTTTCATTTACCAATCTTTAATACACAAAATGATCACAATACAATTTTAGGTTTTATCAACCTTTCATAAATCCCCGATTGTTATATCATATAATAGAGAATTTAACTTCTACTAAGGTTTATCTTCAAAACCATAGAAATAAAAAATAATGTCAAACTTTGACTAGGGATTAATTAAAAACCCTAGGACCTATGACCATCAACAATGAGGTTAGCACATATGCATATATAGGATTTCATCATCATGAATAATAGTATCATATTATATGCCATGCAAACCCAATTACACAAACAAATTAAAGTCATACATATAGTAAAATTGATCAGACGAACAAATATATGCCTAAGGATTCATTCCTAGGTTATAAGGGTCTTTCTCATAAACCCTACCAAACCCTAAATATCTAAGGTTTGAATACATAACATAGAAAACAATAATTTATTAAAACCTAAAAGGTTTGGTATTTCAGACAACACCATCCAACCCTAACAAGTTAGGGTTTCCATAATCATACCAAAACCCCAAACATGGCATCACCATAAACATCAAAATGTTTCTTAGACTTCACCAATAACTCTAAGTAGGCTATGGTTTCACACATTATCATCTACATACCCTTAAGTTAGGGTTTTACAAAGAACATTTTTAGGGTTCCACAAGAATAATCAAATATATGAAGAGTGTATATTTATTTAATGATGAGTCACCCAATCAAGAATATTTATGATTCAAGAGAGCTATACACAATAATGTTAGTAATGTAGAATAGTTTATAAAAAAAAATGAATATAACTTTATCATGAAGAAATAAAAACCTATAGTCTATGGAATACGTTTTGTTTCTTAAGAAACCTTCTAATTCCAATGCGTTGTCTTCTGAGGCCTTCTTCCATAATCCTTGAGTATTCAATAAGAGTTTCCTAAACAAGAAAGATATGAATAGAAATGTGATTAATATTTAATACAAAAAAACTTAGATAAGTAAGGGAAACCAAAAATGAAAAGGTATTACAAGGAGTAAGATACTTATCTTTGGAAGTTGGTGAGGGCTCCCTCCAAACTCAAGGGATACCTATAACCTTATAGAAACAATTCAAAGCTGTTTTTCCAAAAATATGTTAAAACTACAATTACTAGAAATTATAAATACAAAATGAAACAGCTAAAGCTTAGAGAAAAGAACTTAGTAGTGTAAGTCCCTTATATTTGATTCTTTTGATGTATTCTTCTTTGGAGATCATTCTTCGACAACATTAGCTTGATCCATGTTCCTCTTCTTATTCTTCGGATTGTGAGGAAAATCACTTTTATAGTGACCCATTTTATGATATTAGTAGCATTCAATTTTTGGACATGTCTACCTTCCTTCTTGGCCCTTTAGAATTCTTGAAGTTTCCTTTCTTGTGATGAGAGGAGTAGGAATTTGAAACTTTCTCTTCTTCATTGTAGGATACTAAGGTAATTCTCATATCTTCTTGGCTGCAATAATTCCAGAATTATTTGAATGGAGTTTCTTTCCTGATCAGCAATGATCTGAAATGGTCAAGGAGTGATCTGTAGGATCCAAAATATGCTCAAAGTTTCGGAAAATGATCAAAACTCAAAGTTTTCATATGATTTTGAAACTATATCCATTGTGTATATTTCATCATTATGAATCCAACGTAGCTTGAATAGGTTAAATCCAACTTCGTATGAAGAAGTTACACAAAGTCAAAGTTTAGGTCCAAACAAGAAAAAAATTCAAAGTCAAATAGTCATAGTCATAGGGTCAATGCATGGTTCCAAAGGTCAAATTCAATGCATGATTCTAGATCATGGTTCCAAAACTCGGGGTTCTAGGCTGCTATGTGGCATTAACAAACAAAGATAAGTGGTGTATTCTAGTTGGTTGAATTTGGACCAACCACCACATTGCCCTATCAGAGGGTGACATGTGTCCTTTAACATTTGGTCAAAAATTTGTTATGGATAATCTAGTGAAGCCAACAAGATTCAAACCAATGACCTACTCACCATAAATCTTCAGCCTTACCACTCCATTTTCGGTGTTACCTCTTATGTATAACGGAAATGTTTTATTTAAGGTATATTGGCACCATATATGGGGGGAAAGGTTGGTGGAGCCCGCTAGTTTTGGTGGCCCACAAACCTTAGAAATGGTATATGATATTGCGGTGGAATAACATGGAGTGGGCATGGATTTTGGATAGGCCTTAGTCCATAAATCTTTGTTATGTACATTGAATGCAATGTTATATTAATTAATTACCACATATATATACAACCAACCTCCACTGAACCATAATAAATTGATCTCATATCACTCAAACAATTGTGCACAATCAGGTTGAAACTCCAACTTGAATTTATAATGAAACACAGTCAATCATTGAGCCACACACTCATCTGTTGAAAATTTTACAGTTCTATTTCTTTTTAACTTGCGATAGACAGTTTTTTGGCTTATTATGGCCATTTGGAGACCGTTTTGAGCACAGAAAGAATCAAAATAGGGGTTTTGAGGCCTTATTAACACACTGGTCGAATTATTTTGACACTTTGGAGCTTAGATTTTTATTTACAAGAATTTTGAGCATTTTTAATAAAGATGACTTCCCACTGAAAACCAGGACTAGAGATGTTGGCTTGAAGATAGCTAAACTTCGTTATAAACATGATGGTGTCATTGTCTCTTATGTGGTTTTTTGTTAATGTTTATTTACAACAATTTCCTTTCAAGTTTCCTATATATTTTAAATTGAGAAAACATTTTTAAAAATTTAATAAACCAGTATCAATTTCAATCAGTCTTTCAGATCATTTCAAACTGTTGATTCTTGAAGAAAAAGCACTCAAGGTAGGTGGCAATCCCAATAATGTAGTTATCACTAGCTCCTTTTCTGGTACATATCATCAATGGCTTGAAGGTAATCAATAATTCTAGCTATCCTTACAAAGAAGGAATCCATAATGTCATCTTTTGTCATTTTTGTGGTTCTTAGTTCATCCTTTAAACTTGCTATTTTACTAATGTTATTGATAGTGAAAAATTTCGATAAGGCCTCATACATTTCTTAAGCAAGGTATATGTTGGAAATTTATGGGACAAGATTTTCCTTTATACCTTCTATCATTAGTGTCATAGCGAATATTTTTGACTCTCTAAACTTCACTTTATGTGCATCACTATATCCTTCATAATGTTTCTTCACTTTTTTTCTAACAAAATCCAAGACTTTGTTCTTTTCAAGAATGAAATCAATTCTCTTATTCCATGACCTACAATTTGATGCTTCTTATAATTTTTTCTCTCCCTTTATTGTTTTATACATTATCCTTGAATATAGTAAGCTTATTTCCTTATAAGGTCTCCTTCTATGATCCCTTGATCAACTTCTTGAGATTCCTTTCTTTCAATAGATCCTTAAACTACATTTTCCCCCCTTCTTCACCTTAGCTTTGATACCATGTTAGAAAATTAGAAAGGCATAGATATTTTCTTATACTTGATAGTTACTTGTGATATTGTTGTGTTCTTATTAAATTTATTATGTTTTTATTTTATCTTATTTCATCAAGAAATTACCAAAATAATAGCACGAAGATCAAGGACACTAGATGTAGGTGGACAACCAGGGAGAAAACCCACTCTTGGGAAAAAACCAATCAACAAATATTCCTTCAATATTTTTCCTGATATAATCCAATACTCTTTACTTAGACACATACTTCCTCCACACCAAGTCAACACTTTCCTTTTTCTACAGGTGATCACTTTCTAGTTCTATCTTTGATCAAGATCCAACAACAGCAATAGAAACACTTGAATGCAAAAATATATTTGACCTATCAAATTCGATCTCATTGCAAAAAATTTGATCTTGAAGAAACACTTAGACTTGAAGCAAAAACAAATGGTAGCAACAACTTCAACCTAGCAGCAACAACTCTGACTTGGCAGCAAATGGAAGCAATTAGTAGCAACTAATTCGATGTAGCAGTATAGAATTCGATCTTCCTAGAAAAACCACACATGTGAGAGATAGATCGCCCAAAACTTCGATTTAGATATTTCCTGCATTTTTCCTCCTTTTCCCACTTCACACTTTTTACCATCTCCTCTTGAAGATCGAAATTGTGTGTGAGTGTCTCCTCTAAATGAATCAAAATGCTTCAATAAATAGGCTTACGGTGAGGTTGAATTTTCCTTCTTGAGGTTGACTTGATCTCCTTGAGGCTGACTTGGTGTGGAGGTGACAAATGACCCATTTGAATCAATAACAAAAAAATTTACTTGATTCAAAATCCCAAGAAGGGCCTTATTGAATGTACAATGACTTTAATGACTTAGTATAAATCCTAGAAGTCCTCAATGGGGAATTTGACCAAAAAAATGATGACCCTAGCATGAAACCCGTGATTTAATAAGTCAAAATAATAACAATAAAATTTTATTTTCATTATTTTTCACAAGTACATTTCTTCAACACTTTCTTCATGTTGATTTATATAACATAAAAGTATAAATGTTAAATGAGTTAACATATATATTGAAGATAAAGGGGGGAAATTTATCAACGTAGATTTTGTTATAGTAAAATTATTTAATATTTATTCATGAAAAAATACATCCTAAGAAATGTAGCTTGTTGAGATTGAAATACACTTGTTTGATATATTTTCTATTGATTTATCTATTGATTTTCAATAAAGTGAAGTGAATTATTTGTTTATATTTATTATTGTAATTAATTATTTCAAATGAACCCAAAAGCTAAATAATCTAAAAATTATGTGAGGACAGTTTCAAGTGTAATTTCCAAATTTATATTAAATCCAATAATTTTTTTTTCTTAAAAATAAACATGCTCAAAGACTTGCAATTATATCACCAAAAGAAACATTTCTAACTAGAAGCTCAATCAATTGAATTCTATCATACCCACTTCATGTAATTTTTTTTCATGTGATATTTCGTTAAGTAACATTTGTACATACAAAATGCATAGTAGAGAAATGGCATGCCTTTGTATTATAGGGGATAACTTTGTGGCTAAGGGGGTTAGCTTGAGCTTGTGATAGACTTTGATATAGTGGGATATGTATGGAATTGATTCTTGTGTTGAAATTAAATGGAATGTATTTCAAATATAGAGATAAAGATATCTAATGGGTAGATTTTTGAGCTATGGAAGCTCAAAAAGGACTATCTTTTGCTGGAAATATATCAATGGATCATTGTCGATCTGAGTACTGCATCAATAGGGATGTTGATATAAGATTGGATTATGTTGTATCACAAGGAAAATGGCATAATACAATTGTGTCTCTCAAAATAAATATTAATGAATGCCTAAGAAGTTGTAATGAATTCATTGTGGAACAACTTAGGGTATTTTCATTAGTTTAAATCCCCGATGAGCAAATTGTTCCTTTGGAAGAAGCTATATAACATAATGATAAATGATGGAGACCCAATGATAGATCATTTGAATTTTTTCAATACTTTGGTAATTCAGTGATTATCTATTGATATTAATATCTCGAAAGAAAATAACTGTATTAATTTATTTTTTTGTTTACCAAACTCATGGGATAGTCTAGTTGTTTCCATAGATTGTAATGTAACTACTTTCAGTTTTGATGAAATAATCCTTGTTATTGAAGGAGACGAGACAAAAAAAACATGGAAAATCATAATGTAGACGCCTTGTCTATAAGAGGATGCTTTCGTAATAGAAATAAAAATAATTCCACAATTGGGAGATATAAATATATAGGAAGATCTAAATTTTCAGGAAAATTTGTTGTTGAAATTGGAAACAAGAAACAGTTAAAATGGCATCCAGAAATGGCACCCAGAAATGGTACCATAGAGGGCCTCTGATTTAATTTTCCCTTAATTAAATTGGAAGAAAAAATGTAATTTCATCTCATGAAAGACTGAGTTAGCTTAGTAAATTTGAGTTAGAGGTCATATAGGAGGCATGTAGAGTTCTCCCATGATTTTAAGGGTCCATTTATAGTTATTTGTGAGTTTTAATTAGTTAAATCAAGTATTTGAGTTAAAATTAGCTTAACTAGTTCTAACTAAGAGATGAGCTAGTGAGAGGTCCAGTGAATTAAATATCATTTAATTCACAAGTAGTTATAAATTAGCTAACTAATAATTCACTATAAATATTTGTTACATTTCACTTCTATGGAAGGTGCAGTTGAGACAGGGGTTAAAGGGAATATAACTATCACTTGTATAATTATAAAATTGTACAGGTCATGCATGAGGTCATAAAGAAGCCTTAGATGAATTGTGCAATCATCATTTGGTATTTTCCTAATTAATAGCGACTCAATTATCCCAGGAATGAGTAAGGAAGGAAAGTCGGGCCTAGGCAAGAAAGAGGTTAAATATTGGACCAAACTTGCTTATATCAGTGTCAGATTCGAGAAGGATCAGAGTGAGATAGTCAACAGAGTGCATAGGTTTCTTAGTGTGAGGAATAAAATTGTATTGTTTCATGATATTGACCATATGTAATACAAATAATGGGGTTTTGAGCAGTTTCTTTCCCTAGATACATCTTGCATTGTGCAATTTATAATTTCTTTCTCTTACTTGTTATGTGATTATGCAGCCGTATTTGGTTTCCGCAAATTATAGGAAGTATTCAATATTTTTTTTTAGTAAATTACAAGATCAGTTGAATCCATTTTGGTAATTCATACATTTTGAAAGGTATCTTGGAGACATATTAAAGAATGTAATTACAATAATATGGATCTAAAATTCTCGAGAAAGGGAAGGGATATGATGATGATGCTTATATAGAAGAAAAATCCTCCTCAAATGAATGAGGGGATGTGTATTTGGATTGTATAGAGGGAAGTGAGTAAGCCCCCATGTTAACCCTCCTATAGGGGACATGTTTTATGACTACTATATTGTTAATTATTCTATACTATAATTTAAGCTAATATAAAAATAATTTTTCCAACCAAAATGTGTCATCGACATATATCAACTAAAAGATGGGGCTAAACATATGTAGGCTACGTTAGACTCCCTTTAATATAAGGCCTAAGTATACAAATTATACCTAAACAATTTTTATGTGTCTTTCCATGTAGATGGAACTTATAAGGCAATAGTATGACATAATTCCATGAGTAACAACGTTTTTGTAAAATTGCAATAGAAGCTCTTCAAATATCACTCTTGGAACATATACCATCATTAGAGAATGAACTAAAAGGTGATTACCATAAACCTATATCACAATATTTTATTGGGAAACATGATTTTTACATGATTAAAAATATATGTATAAATTAATTTTTTTTTGAAAATTGTAACCAAATACAATTTATGTGAAAAAAATTTATTTTATGAAGCTAAGACTGTTATGGAAAGATTTTTTAAGGTTGTAGAATGTGTGAGGTGATAGGGTCCTAGAGCTATGTCTGATATTACATGGAAATAATTTAAATTGGTTACCAAATGAAAATTTTATCCAATGGATTTCATAAAGGAACAATAAATGCAATCAAAATTTTTAAGGCATATGTTCAACCAAATAATAGATATACAAGAGTTTAGTAAGCTCACCATTTGGTTGCAAGTTAGGACAATGAACCAATGACAATAACCGAGTTTATTGGAATAATTTTTGCACCATTTTAGAAAGACTATTTCTTTTTATCAAAATCTTAGATGATTATTTTGCAACACCAATATCATTGAAGTGAAGAATAGTTAGAGGATGCCATAAAACTATGTTAGCTCAAATTTTGGACAAAATTCAAGAAGTAATTATTTGAAAAATGGATATAGAAATTCCTTTATTAGTACAACCTAATAAAAGTGTAAATTTGAATTCATGGTTGTAGCATTAAAGGAGGTCCATGTGTGTTTGAATCAAAATCCCTTGATTTATTGTTAGGTATGTGTTATATTATTGGCATGAATATCCAGATGCGTGATTCATTATGCTAGGTGTAGTGGGGAGTAGGGAGGGATGGGGTCACAATGGGGATTTTAAGGGTATCACCCCCAAAAAAACTTGGGTGGTTTTTTAGTATGTTTTTATTAATTTTTGGCACACAGTTTTCACTTTTAGTAGTTTCAAATTAAGTGACTACGATTGTATTATAATCTATGGTTAATGGTTATGTGGTTTAAAAATGTCATGGGATACCCATATTGTATTATAACACTACAAATATAGAATATACTAAAAAAAAATTCTAGTTCTCTTAGTTTTTTATTTCTAGGGTAAAGTTTTTGCATTAATATGTGTGTGCACCATTGCATCTTTTCTATTTTTTTTAATGGCCTATTTGAAAAAATTAAATGTATAAGGTTAAAAACTATATTTGGTATTACATTAGTTTGGATTCAATGGGATACCTTTGTGGCTAAGGGGGTTGGATGGAGCTTGTGGTAGAACCTGTTATAGTGGGATATCTGTGTAATTGGTTTTTGTGTCGAAATAAAATGGAAAGTATTTCAAAGATAGAGATCAAGAAATTAAATGGGTATAGTTTTGAGTCGTGGAAGATCAAAATGTGATATATTTTGGTGGACAAATCTCAATGGTTCATTATAGATTTTAATACTACATTGATGGGGATATCGATATAAGACTATGTTAAGTTGTATTGGAAGGAACTTAACACATTATGATTGTGTCTCTCAGATTCAATATTAATGAATGTTTTGGGAGAAAAATGCAGTCATTGTGTAACAAATTAGGGGATTTTAATTATTTTAAAAACTTTGTGAACAAATTGTTCCTTTGGAAGAAGTTATATATCCTAAGGATGAAGAATGGAGACTCAATGTAGAGCATATGAATGTCTTCAATACATTGACAATTCAATAGTTTTATTTTGATTTTAATATTCCAAATGAAGATAAGTGTATTGATTTTTTGTGTTCTTTTTGAGACTCATGGGATATTCTGGTTGTTGCCATAGGTAGTAATGCAACTGCGTTAATTTGTGATGAAATCATCCTTTTAATGGAAGGAGATGAGATAGAAAAAACATGGAAGTACATAATGTAGATATATTTTATATAAGAGGATGATTCCATTATAGAAATGAAAATAAGTCCTCAAGTGGGAGATATAAATCTATAGGAAGAGCTAAATCTCCAAGAAAAATTGTAAAGGTATTTTGGATATGTCGAAAATAAGGGTATTACAAGAAATAATTGGATCCAAAATTCTTGAGAAAGGGAAGGGATATTGTGATGATACTTTTATAGAAACAAAAACCTCCTTAGACAAAGGAGTGTATATGTAATTGTATTCTTCAAGCACTTATGTAGATCACGAGGCATGGTTGGTAAAATTAGGTGCATATTTTCATATGACTCTTCATAGGGAGTGGTTCTGTGAGTATAAAAGGTACGATGGTGGTGATATATTCCTAGGAGATGACTTGATAACAATAATCATATGATGAGGAAAATTTAACTTTAATGAGCATAGATAGAAGGATTAGAAAACTCATTTATTTTTTTCACAGCTTAGGATTGTGATCCAAATTTATACAAGAATGAAATGAAATACAATTTTAAACAAAAACACAATGCTACAATGAAAACTGAACTTCAATTAATTAATAAAAAATACTAAAAATTGTTTACATGCAGAATGGAAACAAACTGGCTTAGGAAATGGTAGCTTATCTCTGAGAAGATATTTTCCGACTACATGGATTCCGAACAATATTATAATTAGGCTCGAAGGAGTTTTTATTATTTAGAAACAATGGAAAACCATAAAAATCCAAAATTATAACCCTAAGAGATGAAGCACCCAAAATTTGTGGGCCTCGTTGGGATTAGTTGGAATGCGAACTTCGCGAGGTTGTAATTTGGGCATATGATATATGTTTGGCACACACAATACCTTGATAGAAATATATATCCAAGGAGTTTTTTTCCCGGAAATTCCTTGCCTTAGCTATCATCTTGGTGCATTTAAAAGTAAAACGCCATATAGGGACTCATAATGACTTCGGATGTTCAGGACCCAAAAAATTCCAAAAATAGAAAGTTGTGCTGGAATTAAATAAACTGAAAGGAAATAGTGTTGGGGGTCCAAGTGGAATAGGCATGTGACCACAAATATCCACCTAGATAATTCCTCCCCCCATTAGGAAGAAATGGTCCCCATTTCATTGAGTTCCTCCATGAGATGGGGAAAATTTTGTTGAAATTGGTCCCTGATGAGCCACTTGAGTTGGTGTAGGAGTTGGCCATATTTTACATCTTGATACAGTTGGATCCTTTTTTGGAAGGTGATAGTTATTTTTGTGTCCATGATTTGATCTATTGTGGCTTGTTCCATGCAGTATGGGTTGATCTCTATTGGTGTCATCTACTCAATAATTTCTAATGTGTCCAAGAATGGTGGAAAGTATGGTAGACGATGATCCACATTGAA
Organism: Pinus albicaulis; assembly: GCA_034641835.2. NCBI lineage: Eukaryota > Viridiplantae > Streptophyta > Pinopsida > Pinales > Pinaceae > Pinus > Pinus albicaulis. The sequence goes on along the minus strand of CM076582.1, from coordinate 658,460,525 downwards.
TAATGGGTGCAAGACAAATAATGGGGGGATATTGAGCTTGAAAAAAATTCCTCCCTCAACCTTAGTGATGGTGTAGGACTCATATAAAAGGGGTTAAAGCTTATGATGGGCTCTGAAATTGCGTTCTTTGTAAAAATTCAACCAAACTTTGTCTCCCACCTGAAACTTATGTGGCACTTGATGTTGATCATGGCATTGTTTGTACTTGTCATTGGCTTTATAAAATATGTTGTGAAGCTAATGGCAGATGTGAAGAATGTGTTCAAAAAACCTAGTGGCTTTATTAAATTCAAAAAAAACATGTTCTGTAATATTCCTAATTAGCTTTTACCTAGTTATAATATTAAAAAAATTTTGTTGTTAATAAGATAGGGGAATAAGAGGGTAGAGGAGCCCATAAATATCTTTAGTAGGAATAAAACCACTTCTACCGTGAAAGTGGGTCAGTGTATCTAGTTTAATAAAGCACTCCTTGGTGTCAATTGGGGTCAATGCATGTGGATAGGGTCAAGATTGACCAAATCAACAATGCAGTCATGGAGGTAGTGGAGAGATATTGGAGGAAAACACAGACACAATTGGAGGAAGTCTCCATGAAAGTACCATCTTTAATGAGTGGGAACAAGGGGGAGGATGAGGCTCAAAAATCATATAAGGAAGGGGATGGCACCCATAGATGGAATTATGAATATTGTTTACGTATGTTCTCTTATGACTTTAAGCATGCTCTAGCTGTTTAGCAGAGTCTATTGTGTTGTTTAGCACAAGGGTGTTTCTGTGCGGAAATCCCACCCTCATCCTCGGGGGACTTTAAGTGCCCACTCAGGAGAGGTTCCTTTGAGCTTCATACCATCATCCAAAATCAGGCCAATCTTGATACACCTTCATCAGCACAGTCTCCTTCAGGAATTGCGTAATCCAGAAGGGCACTTTCAATGGAGGGTTGATGACCTAAGTTTTTGAGCTTGTTTTCTAGTGAGGGGAGAAACCCTTCATTCAGAAAGTCAGTGGGGAGGAGTATCAACCATTTTTACACCAGATCATTCACCTCCCTGTAGTTTCCCAACTCTAGAGTTTAATTCATCCCTAGCGCTGCATTTTTCATATTAGGTATTTCCGGAAACCCTTTCTGGGTTCTCTTGGAATTCTACTAGAAAGCCCGAATCTTTGATCCCAACATTTTCTAAGAATTATATCAACAGATATACAAATTCCTATTTTCCAGCAACACTTATTTCCAACAATATTTCGCAATCGTGGCATCCCAGAAGTTTATGTAGCAGTATTTTTTCATGTATTTATGCATAGGGTCATTTGAGGCTTGTTTTTCCTAGCTTGTTTATTTTCCTCAAGATATTGTACTTAATTTGCTGCTATCATATATAATAAAATGGCTCAATGATATGCTCATGTTTTGATGTGTTTATGTTTACTGCATTTTCCAGTTTTATGTTCAATAATCTTGTTTTTCCTATTTTGGAATATTACAATGGTATCAAAGCATAATCTTGTCTCAGCTTGTGAGGCATCACATCTATGTCCTAAGAGTAAGAATAACCTCTCACAGAAGGGAGAAGAAATACATTAATAAATGTTGAAGGTTTGATTATACAAACAACGAAGAAGACAAAGGAAAGACTCCAATATCAGGAGAAATGGATGAAAATGAGTTTCCAAAGCTTCTTCTCGAAACCATGCAAGACATTTCCAAAGAAATCAAGGAGATGAAGATGGAAAGACAAAAGGAGACCCGAAGAGGGTTTCTACATGGAGAAAGATCCAGCACATCACATCACTAGTGTGAGCAACTAGTTGTGCATCAATTTTCTCAATGCTCCATTATGCCTGCATTCCTAGCAGTAGGAAATGGGGGTGGAGGACCCAAAGAACAAGAGGCTCATGGTGACTAATTTCTAGAATATGAATCTCAATCCAAAATTTTTAAGGAGAATTTGAACTTTCAAGAGTTCCGCCAGATCAAGGATAATATGATACCCTGTAATAACAATAGGAGTGGAGGGTACATGCAGAACAATGATCTACAATTCACTATGGGTAGATTCTTTCTGCCTGATTTTGATTGGTCATCTGAGTGCACAGACAAGGCTTGGGTGGGGAAATTAGACATCTATTTCTAGTTGAACCAAGTACCAGAGATTTAATCTATTAAGATAGCAGCACTGCATCTTGAAGGTGAAGCACATGAATTGTGGTTTCACAGTCTATCTACATTGGGGCATGCTACTGTGACTGCATATGCACAATTCACCCGGAGGTTGGTAGAAATATTTGACCAAAGAGATCTGGAGGCACACTTTGTTGAGCTAGCCAAGCTGAAGTAGTTGGGGAATCCAGAGGTCTATATCTCTGAATTCATCAAAATTTTCATCACGGTGTCAGACTTATCTACAGGTAGGAGAGTATATATGTTCATTGATGGGCTAGTGGAACATTTTCATGGATTGGTTAAGTCCACTAGACGAACTACGGTCTAAGATTCCATTGAGAGGGCTATGGAATTACAGGATGGTTTTCCAAGGGCAAGAGCTCCATTTCAGCAAAATTCCACTTTCCAGTCAAAGGGGAAAGATGTGACGGTTCCTCTCCCAAAGAAGAACTAGAGAAAATGACCTCTTAGTGATGATGTCTAGAGAGATCTAAGGAGGAGGAAGCTTTGCTTCACTTTCCAAGAACCATGAGCACCAAGGCATCGGTGTTGTAGGAAAGGCACACTATATTGAGGTATTCTTGCATAGTAAAGAGGAGGAAGAAGGAGACATCAGTGCTCTAGCACCAAGAGAGGATCCACTGCCACCAGGAGGTGGAAATGGGGCATTTTCTCCAACTAGAGAATTAGGATAATTTTGAAGTCTAAAATGGGCCTCCTAAGGAAATTATAAAATAATAGTGGAAATAATAATATAGGATTTGATTACATCATCAAATTTTAGAGGGAAAAAAGAAAAAACTATTTTTTCAACTCATATTTCCAACTTATCTCCCAAAGGTTTTACTCAAATTTCGAGTGGCAGTACTCGTTGGATGCAAAATTTAATTCCTCGTCCAAGGAGTACCCATGTTTCATACTTTCTATGGATCCTTCTACACGAAAAATGAGAAATACCTGAAAAACGTGATTACAATAACGATTTTTCATGTATTTCTCATTTTTCATGTAGTAGGATCCATCTTAAGTATGCAACATTTGTACTCCATGGATGAGGAATTAAATTTTTCATCCAATGAGAAATTCTGCTCAAAATTTGAGTGAACAAATTGGGAGATAAGTAGGAAATATGAGTTGAAAAAAGTAGTTTTATTATTTTATTATTTTTTAATCTTTTTACCCTATTACTTAAAAAATGGTGAATCATAACCCATGGCTGAAATCATCTTATTAAATCCTATTGGTTCTTATAGATTTTATTTTGGTTGTACATGTTTCTTAGGAGGCCCATTTTAGACCTAAAAAAATCCCCTAATGGGGCCCTTGCATCTTTGTGGGGAGTACCCAAGTATCTGACCTTGAGAGTTTGAGGCACAGTTCAGGGGCAGCGAGTGTCTGTATTGATAGACAGTGGGGCTACCCAAAATTTTATTGATGCTTATATAGTGCAGAAGATAACCATACCCACAGATGATTTCGAAGGATTCTCAATTTTGGTTCTAGGGGCTAGAACCATGAAATGTGTGAAGTATGTTCTAGCATTGTCTATAACCTTGGGGACATACACTTTGATTGATCACTTCTTTGTGGTCAAAATTCCAGATACTAATGTGATATTGGGTGTGTAGTGGTTGATTACACTAGGGAAAATCACCACAGATTGGGAGACCTTGCAGATGGAATGGATAGATAAGAAGAGTGGTAAGAATCAAATGATCAGGGGAATGCACACCTATCCACCTCAGGATGTCTCCTCACATAATATGGAGACTGAATTGGGTAGATGAGGAAAGGAAAAATCAGTCTATTCAGATATGCAGTCTACTATAGACCCTGATTTTACAATATTTGGAGGCATTCCACCAGGAAAGTCCCCGGACCAAAATTTGCTTAAAAAGTTCTCACAACTAGTGGCACCACTACAGATCTGGCTAAGAGGGGAGCCTTTGATGGGACAAAAACTGGACAACAAACCTTTGATTGGCACAAGGAGGAGATGGATGTTTGTCCAGTATTGGTATTACCAGATCTCACCAAGCCCTTTGTGCTAGAATTTAATGCTTCAGGGGTAGGTATTGGCATAGTTTTGGTGCAAGGAGGTCATCCCCTAGCCTTGGAGAATCAGAAGATTCTACTACATAGAAAGGTGTATTCCATTTATAAGAGGAGATTGCTGGCCATCATGCATATATTGGATAAATTCAGGCAATATTGGATGGGAAATAGCTTTCAAGTGAAGATTGGACCTCACAATATTCAATCTTTTCTTGAGCAAAAGAAGCTGCAAGAAAGGCAGAAAAAATGTGTTATCATAATTACGGCATATGGCTATGAAATTAAACATGTCAAAGAGAGAAGAAATCAGGTGACAAATGCCTTATCATAGAGACCATTAACACTGTCTTTTATCACCCTAGTAATTATTAGGTCGTGGGATTTTGGTTTATAGTTAAATAAAACCAGGGGTAACCAAGAACCTCTTTTGAAATATAGGATCTAGCGTTCCTAAATTCCGGAGAAGGATCTCTCCTCAAGATTTAGGGTGATTTTGTTATAAGATTTTAGGCTAGGTATGATTGGACAATTGGTTTGTTTTGAAAGTTTGGTAGGAATAAAAGGTACTTCAAGGTAAACCATAGAGGGATCTACCATACCATTGGGCTATGGAGTCAACTTCTTGGCAAGTAGAACTAAGAAATAAGGTCAAAATAGAAAATGTACTAAGGGCAGGGTAGATGACCTTCAAAGGGTTTGGAATATGCCTTTTGATGAAATGGAAAAATATGAACAAAAGGGAAATTAAGAATCCTTAAGTTACAGAAATCAAGATGAAAGAAAGGGGTCAAATAGGGACTAAGAGCATTCAAGAATTCTTAAGTCCGGTTATCAGCAGAAAACATATCAATAAATAACTAGTAAGAAACAGTGAGCTTTGGACGCTAATTCTATATAAATCCTCCTAGTTAATCATTCAAGACACAAAACATGTAAATGTATGTATGGAACTTAGAAAGATAAACAGTGAAAACAAGAAAATACTTTACTTATCTGATCAGCACAAGAATCCTGAGTTATGATGTCTGTTTGACTTAGTTCCAGTCTACTGCTTTACAAATCGACTCACACAAACTCCTATGTATTCAGCAAAAATGTCTATAGTAATCTTGGAAAATTTTATTCCACACTTAATACTTCAAAAAGAGAAGTATTTATAAAAAAATTATTACAAAATATCTAAGAGACATGTAGGAATATCTCTAGGCAAAAATAAAGTTTATTACATAGAAAGAGGGACAGCTGCAAAACAAACTGGCAAGTTGTTCTCTTATCAATAAAAAATAAGACTAATTATGTTAACTTGTTGCTGGGTTGTAGCTGCTGGAAATGCTTGCTGGCATTTTTGGAAAAATATATTTTGAAGATAACTTGAAAGAAAATATTTCCATTTCACATCCTTTAACCTGTGCTTTATCAATAATACTCTTTACATTGTTTCTTTACTGCTTCACTGTTGTAAAATAAAAAATAATTTGTAATAAAAATGCATTTTGAATGATACTCTTTGACTTTGTTTCTTACCCTGATATACTTTGACTGCAAAACTTTATATCAAATCAGTAAATTCCTGCCATTGTTCTGCACTGGGAATTCTCATACTCTTCAATTTCCTATAACTTTCATCTGCCTCTGTATACTTAGAAAAATTGGGCTTAACAATGAAAATATGTTTGATCTCATTTTGTAGAAAGAACAAGCTCTCAAACTATTCCAAAATAACTTTACCAATTGGAGACCCTTGTGGTAAAGTTTTGCTGACCTGCTCTTTGGCATAAGCCCTGATTTTGTTGTCATAATCCTTCTGTGCCATTAAATTTTCATTCAAAGCATGAATGTCTGGAAGGTCTGCTTGTGTTAGTACTATGTATTTGGCCCAAAATCCTGTGATTTCCAAGTTCATGTCTTTATATTTGTCCTCCAAATTATTCATCATATTTCTTTTATTCAGGACTTTCTTGATTTGTAGTGTGCTTTCAGTTCTATCCTAAATTTTTAGCTCTTCAAGCTCTCCTATGTGTTTGCTATTCAGAAATGTAATAAGCTTCAAGGATTGAGTAGGTTTGTCAGCCAGTTCTTCTTTTGTCTTCTGAATTTCTATTTGTGCTTCTTTGATTAACTCTTTTTGCTCATAAATAATTTGGATTGAGGGCCATTGTAAATGTATGCCTTGAATGATGTTGTTCCAAAGATAATTCTTGATATAAGATACATGTTCAATGATATTAACCTGTTGTTGTAGAATCTTTACCTGTTCCTGCAATCTGTTGGCTCTCTGTTCATGTCCTTTGAATGTAATTAATGCATCTCTGTTAGATGTTTCAAGATTTTGGATGGTGCCTTTCAAGTTGATTATCTCTTTATATTTTAAGGACATGTCTTCCATAGCATTGAGTATGGCAGTTGTTTCACCTGTTTTATTTACCTGTGATGTAGATGATGAAGTGGCAAAGATATCTTTAGAAGTAATTGACACTGCAGTTGCCAATACTCCTTTCGGTGCCAAATTTTCTGCCAATGTAGAGGGAACAATTGTACTTACAGTTCGAATAACTATGGGAATGGATACTTCATGAGCTTTCTTCAATGTTTCATTTTGTTGCATTAGAGATTCTATTTAATTTTCCATCTCTTTAATCTAAGCTGTCATCTTCAAAACCAGTTGCATAGTTTCATCCTTTTCTGTCTTTTCCTGAAGAATTTCTTTTGCCTGAGGGTGCTCACTCTGTGGAAATTTGAGTTGCTTTCACAAGGCAACAATATTCTCATTCTTCTGCCTTATCAATTTCTTAGAAACTTCAGTATTGGAGGGATCTAATCCAGTTTCTATCACCAAATCTTCTAAGGACTTGATCCTCAAATCCTTAGCATGTAGAGATGTTTTATCTAATTTCATTTGAGTTTGCAAATTAGATACAGTCTTTTGAGGCATGGTAGCACTCATAGTTTTTCTTAATACCTTTGAATACAACATCTCTGAAGCACTTCTATGGAACTCTATCTGATCTAGTTCATGTATAGTATCAGCATTCACTTCAAACTCTGTTTTCCTGTAGTCTATGGCTGACTTTGGGTCTGTTACTACTGGTTGGAGAAAAGACATGATCATTTTATTTATTTAGTAATCGAAGGCTGTCACAAGTCCATATTTATCTCCTGGATTTTCCTTCAGAAGTTTAGAATAAACTTCATTCTTGATTTCCTCATTATTTTCCTTGATCTTCTTGAACCTTTTCTAAATATCAAAATCAGTTTCTTCTATTGTTTTAGAGGAAGAGGGAGGTTTTGTATTTATTTCTGCTTTAACCATTTCTTTACCTTTTCCCTGTGCTTGTACCTATTCATTCTGAATTTCCCTGGGTGTTTAATTAACAATCATTGTGGCCTCATCATCTGTTTGATGATGATTATTATCATCTACATCTATGACTCATTTTTCTTCTAGAGTAGTCATTCTGGCCTTCTTGCTGTAGACTGTTTTAAATTTATTTTCAATAATTGTCTCTGCCAAATAGCCTTCTTCTTTTCTAGGCCTTTTATTAGATACCTCTACTTGTTGGTTAACTGTAACCACCTGTGTACTATCCGTCTGATTTTCCTGTAATCTATTTGTTTGCATCTCCTAAATATCATCAATTAAAGTGTTTGCAACCCATTCCATTTGATTAGCATACTTTTAAATTAGTGGCTTTGACTCATGGAGGAATGGAGTTAACTTACATTTTACCCTGAGGTTACTCAAAATACCTTGAGGGTCATAGTTCCAGTAAAAGCTTTCTTGGAACTTGAATGCTGATAATTTGTTGATTACCTCCTTCAAAGTGTCTCTACTGTTGACTATGAAGGAGCCAATTTGACTTTTTAACTTGAATTGTGCTTTATTTTTGGAGGCTATGAAGTTCAATGCATCTGCATTAAAAATCTATCTCAAGTATTTCAAAGAAAAAATCTTGGTAGTTAGAAACTTTGGTAATTTGTAAGGAGCCAGGATTGCACCATACACTCTAATTTCTGTGTGATTTTTATACAAATACCAATCTCCAAATTTACAGTTTTCAGACAACTGTAAAATTCTTTTGATTTCTTCATTGATCCTTGGTGGTTGTGCTTTGTTCAGCAAACTCATGGAAGGTCTAATAAACAAGTCATTGAAATCCCTGTAGCTGTACTCACTGTTGTTTTTCTTGAGAAGAGAAGTCCAGAATATCATTGAAAGAGGTTTAACCTCCATATCCATCTTCTGTAATGCAATTGGAAAATTATCTTTCTGAGAAAATAGGAAGAGATGTAATAGATATGATGTATATATGAACACTCCTTCATCAGGTAATTTTATTAACTGATAATGCATATTATCAACAATGAATTTGGCAAAGTTGAAGACCAATTCTGGCTGTTGTCCTGGAGACAAGGTAGAAAGGAAACCTAGGATGGAGGCATCTATAAACTCATCATTAGCATAGCCTAGAATGAATGACATCATGTAAATAATTTTCTTAGATCCCTCAGGGAAATAAAAATTATCATAAGGTGGATTTACCTTAGGAAGGTTGACATGATTAGGCATGAGGTTTTGAAGGATCTCAAACTTCCTAGGGAAATCCAGGTCTAAATACATTTGAGTCAAATCTTCAATTGACAATGATACTGCTCATGGATCAGGGCTTAGTTGGAGCATATCATTGATGGCTTCAACAATTATGTAAAAGAGAACCTCACTATCTTTGTTTACCATGCATCTCTGGTTAGGAATATAGTTCAACTGACACAACCTAATGAAATATTGAGCTAGATGGGTGATGGGAACCACATATTTAGGCAAGTTGGAGTCCCATACAGGTATATCATTTGCCACATTTTTCTCAAATTTTTCCTGACACCAGCTATGTACTTCAAGTAGATCAAATTCTAAGGTAGCATAAACAATTCTATAGTCTAAGTAAATCAAAGGATTGTTTTCTTCAGAGGTGACAGGTGGTTGCAATGGTCTGACTACTTTAGTAGAATCTGCAGTTAGGACAGGAGTAGGTTTATCAATTTTGGATGGTTTGGGGTTTGGAAGCTTGCTGGAGGCAGGATTCTGTGGTTTGGGACCTATAGTCTTAGAGGTGATCTGCTTTTTAGTCATTTTTAATGAAACTAAGCAAGATTAGACTGTTTACTCAAGTCTTTCTGGAAATAGAAGGTCAATTAAGCTGCTTTTGGGAAAAATTCGGAATCTGGGCGAGGGTTTTATGATGAAAACATAGATTTTGAATATATAGAGGACTGGAAAGGGATTTCAATGGTTTCTTCGGTAATTTAAATGGATTTTCACCTTATGAATAGCTTTTGGATGGTCAAAATTCTTCAGGAAGAAGTGGAAAATTCTGGGAAAATTTTGACAGGGTTTCCCCTGTTTCTTCAAGGTTTGAGTACTCTTAGATGAGTACTTTTGGCTTTTAAATTCAAATTGGTTTAATTTTTTCTTGAAAATTAAGAATTTTTAGGTTTAGATTACTGAAAAATACCTTTGAACAGGTATGGTTGCAGTCGACGAGGGTTGCAAGTGGTACCAGTCTTCAAATTGGTTGCAGCTGTTTGGTAGAAGGCACTGGGAGTCTTCAGAGGTGAAATTAAGAGGGGAAATGGCTTTTAGAATTATGAACTAGTTCGAAAAAATCTATGGAAATAGTGTCTATGAGTGATTTATGAAAGGGTGAAAGCGTAAATGCATGCAAACAATAAAAACTAAGGTTGAAACCTTAAGTTTTATCAATACACATGATATTAATTACAAGTTGGAATTAATGGCGGGAGTGTTTTTTGTGTTTGAAGGCGAAACCATTAGTGGTTATCGCATTGCTCCTGGGCGGTAAATGGTTTTTCGCTTTTGCAATGCGATCCAATGAAAATAAGACACGCAGCGGATGGTGGTTTGCAGAAACAAATTTTATCGCAAATTTTTTTTTCCAACTTCGCCCGATTACTTTTATAATGCGATATTGAATACGCGCCGTCAGATTTGATCGCCCGGTGCGAACGGTCGAGATTTCTCAAGAAGATGCGGGGATATGGAAAGGTGGGACCCAAGTTAAATATTAGCCATCGATATAATAGGGATAATCAATGGTTACAGGCTAATGTGATGGAAACGGTGGGGGCGGGGGAATGATTTATCAGGTTTAGTTTAGACCGTAGGATTAAAGGGATTAGGATGATCAGAGGGTCAGGAACGAATGTGAGGATTCTTCGTTTTTTTTTAATGAAATTTATGTATAAAAGGGGTTTATACATAGAATGGGTGGGTTATTAAAGGTATATCAAACCAGGGTTTAGACTGTGATAAGTGATATGTATCAGGAAAATGGGATAAGGTTAAAGCTTTAACCATGGGTAAAGCTTATGAGGGGAAAGGCGAATAAACTCTTTTTCTTCGCTATTTTACATACAAAATGTGTAAATAAATTGCGCATTTTAAATATTATTTATATTATATAGTTTCAGATTTATCAAAGGTCTAAAAATATAGGGGAGAGGGGATATTTTATTATGGATAAGTTTCATGTCAAAGGGGTAATTTCGGGATGTTTTTCAACATGTGTTTAATATCTTTGACATAAAAAGTATATAATAAGAGGGTTTTGGGGATATTAAATAAAAGGGAGCTATATTAATAGTACTAGGATAATTGATAGGGAGTTAATAAAATATGTTAAGTGTTAATATGAAAAGGGACAATGAATACTGAAAATTCACAAATAAAACTAAGGAAAGTGAAAATTAAAGCAAAGCTTCATTATCATAACTTAATCACTTTTAGTTAGAATATCATGTTTTTGAGGGTTTTATGCTTTGTAAAATGGAGAAAGTTAATCAAATGGGCCTTTATGTAGCATTTACGTAAGAAAAAAGTTCTCACTTATGAATTTAAATGGTGATGAGTGCATGAAGGGGTAAATGATGAAAATTTCTGGGATTAATATAGAAACTTAACATTTTCAACTAATAAGTCATTGAGCCTTGGGTCTGGTCCCAACAGAAGTCAAGGAAATGCCTTGAGCCTCTTTGACTAACATTCTAGAATATCAAATTGCTATGGAGAGGGGAAATTAGTTATTTGTAGCCTGGTGAAATATACTTACAGTGATGTTTCCCACCTTCTTCTACCTACCCAATCATTATCTTCTAACATTTTTTCCTTCTATTTTAATCAGGTGCATTTGAACTAGAAACCTTACAACATTTTATTCTTTTTGAAAGTAGTAAAATATCTAATTCTACACTTATTGCATCCAAGAATCCAGATTAAACTATTGGATTCTTTTATTCTCCACCTAACTAATGAATTGACATGATTAAACTATATGACAATTGTTTATTCTCTATCTACAACATTTGAAATTGAAAAAAGGACGAGTCAAGATTAAATTGTTCAACTCATCATAGATTATGGCATTTATTGACACTCTGCCATAATCAACTACAAAAATTAATAGTAGTGGCATTTATACTTGCACACTTTCATGTTTTATTCATCTTTTTTCTTTTGGGGTATATTATTTTTTCTAAGTCCTTTGATTTTTTATTTAGGACTTTTTACCCTCTTTTTGATTTTTTGATTTTTTATTTTTTACAAAATATTGGAAAATAACTTGCAGAAAGAAAAGTTTGCACATATTTACAAGATAACCATCAGTCAAGTCAAAATTATGAATCCTATATTTATAGGTTACGAAGATTGTCATTGATGAGTGTGGATTCAGATTGGGAGTCCCAAATGTTGGTGGAGTATTCCAAGAACCACTTCACAAGTGAGGTACTTGATGGGCAGGTGACCTATGGGAGGTATAGAGTGATGGATGGGGTCATCTAATACTAGGATCAGATCTTCTTGACTAGAGATTATAATCTCAATGAGAAAATTCTGTATGCAGCATGTGATTTATCCCTCTCCGACCACCAAGGTTTCACTAAGGGGTATCAGGCCATTAGGGAGAGATTCTCATGGGATGATCTCAATGAGGATGTGCTCCAACATATTAGAAGGTGCATAGTTTTCCATAATAATGAAGAAGAAAACAACCATCCTGCAAGGTTGTTACAGTCACTTCCTTTTGCGAGAGGGAGATGGGAGAGCCCTTCTATGAAATTCATCACCAGTTTGCCAAGAGTACATCGTAAGAATTATGTCTTTATGATCATTGGTCAACTAAAAAAGTATTTACATTTCTTTGCCATCTATTCTCAGTGAATTTTTTCACAAGGGGCTAAGCCTCTCCTTGGACTTCGTGGTTTTACTAAGACCATAGTCAATGATGGAGATAGTCACTTCTTGGATCACTTTGGGCAGGAGTTGTTCCGATTAATGTGTACAAAGTTGAGACCAATTACTATTTATTATCCCCAGAAATACAGGTAGACAACGGTAGTAAACAAGTGCCTAGGAAGCTACTTGTAGAACTATGTTTCGGGACAACAAAGAGTATGGTTGCATTGGTTCCATTAGGAGGGATGTTGTTACCATCCGACATTTCATATGGAAATAAATATGTATCTAATTTTAGTTCCATATGGTAATTATGCTCTATCAATTGTTGATGGAATGGTTGGAGCAAGCAACACTCCTAGAGTCCAAGGTTGGATCCAAGTGAATCAGGATATGTTCTGGTCTCTTAAGGACAACACTACTACAGCCCAAGATCAACATACATTATATACATATCATGGGTGGGTAGAGAGATATTTTGGAGTGGATAATTTGGTCTATCACCATATTTGGCCATGAAAACCATATACATTGATGGAAAAGGGGGCTTAGAATCTTACACCCCCTTTCTATGGGACATATAGAATGATTCGTTGTGTTGGGGAAGTAGCATATGGGTTGGAGCTCTCCTTTGGGAGTAATATCCAAAAAAATTGTCATGTCTCATGCCTCAAAAGGACCATGGAACAGCATGGGGTTACCTGTCATGTCTCATGCCTCAAAAGGACCATGGAATAGAATGGGGTTACCACCATGGATCTCCCACTTTTTTATGATGAAGGCCATTTGGTTTTACAATCAAAGGCTCTCTTGGGCACTTGGGAGGGACAACTAAGGAATAAGGTGATTGAAGAATATCTGGTACAATGGAGGAATCTATCAGATAAGGATGCTACATGGGAAGGATAGAATATTTTACAACATCCATAATTTTAGTTTCTTGAGGACAAGAAACATTTGGGAGGGGAGGACTGTAATATTCCTAATTAGCTTTCAGCTAGTTAGAATATTTTTTTTTTTTGTCAATAAGATAGGGGAATAAGGGGGGCATAGGGGCCCATAAATATCTTTAGTAGGAATAACACCACTTCTAGTGTGAAATTGGGTCAGTGTTTCTAGTTGAATAAAGCACTCCTTGGTGTGAATAGGGGTCAATGCATGTGGATAGGGTCAGGATTGACCAAATAAACAACGCAGTCATGAAGGTAGTGGCGAGATATTGGAGGATATCTCAGTCATAATGAGAGGAAGTCTCCATGAGAGTAGAATATTTAATGAGTGGGACCAAGGGGGAGGAGTCTCACAAAGAATATAAGGAAGGGTATGGAAGCCATAGAGGGAATTCTGAATATTGTTTATGTATGGTCTTTTATGAATTTCTACAGGCTTCAACTGTTTAGCGGAGTCTGTTGTGCTACTTATCACAAGGGTGTTTCTGGGTAGAATTCCCACCCTCATCCTTGGGGTACTTTGAGTTCCCACTTAGGATAGATTCATTTGAGATTCATTCCATCATCCGGCATCAGGCCAATATTCATCCGCCTTCAACAGCGCAGTCTCCTTCAGGAATTGCACAATCCAAGAGGGCAGTTTCAATGGAGGGTTGATGACCCAAGTTTTTGAGCTTGGTGTCCAGTGAGGGGAGCAACCCTTCATCCGGAAAGAAATTGGGGAGTAGTATTAGCCATTTTTAAATTAGATCATCCACCTCCTAGCAGTTACCCAGCTATACATTGTAATTAAGCCTTAGGGCTGTAATTTTCATATTGGGTATTTCTGGAAACTCTTTCTGGGTTCTCTTGGAATTTTGCTAGAAAGCCTGAATCTCTGATCGAAACATATTCTGAGGACTATATCAGCAGATCTATGCATTCCTAGTTTCCAACAATAATTATTTATGGCAGGATTGTGCAGTCATAGCCTCCAAATAGTTTATGTAGTAGCAGTTTTTCATGTATTGATTTATAGGGTGATTTGAAGCTTTTTTTGCCTAGATTGAGTGTATTTTCCTCAAGATCTTGTACTTCATTTTATTCTATCATATATAATAAAATGGCTCAATGATTTTCTCATGTTTTGATGTGTTTATGTTTACTGCATTTTCTAGTTTTATGTTCAATATTCTTGTTTTTCCTATTTTGAAATATTTCATGTTCAAAGTATTTCTGTGTACTTTCAAGAGGCAGTACAACATTAATGGGACATAATGGTTGGAATCCCAGACCCAATTGAAAGGAGTTGTGGCTAGTTTCACTATAAAGAGCTCTATTATAACTATATTGCATATAGGGAAGAATATAATCCCATGTTCGTGGATGCTTAGAGTTATATATGTTTATTATATGCACTATCATCATATTGACAACTTCTGTTTGACCATCAGTATGGGGGTGGAATGCAATCAAATTGGTGAGCTTAGTATCCAGCAATGAACAGAGGGTCTACCAAAATGTGCTTAGGAACCTGGTATCCTAATATGATATAATGGTTTGCAGGATCCTAAAATTTACCCACACTCATTTAAAGAAGATTTTGGCACTAGCTTCTATTGTGGAACTCTTCTTATAGATAACCAATATGGCCATCTTAGAAACAAATTCAGCGACCTAAAATAGAGTGTCATTTCCATCCTTCGTAGAAGGAAGGAAATACATATATTGCATGGAGATGGATTCCTAGGGCTAGTTAGGAGTAGGTATAGGATTAATCAGGCCTTAATTTTTAATGATTGGCTTGTTGATGGAACAAAAAGTGCATGATCTGATATCTATTCCAACATCATGTCAGAGATTTTGCCAATAAAAATACTTATGCAGTATTGCGATTGTTATATCTAAACCAAAGTGTCACGCGACCTGACTGTAGTGCACCTCCTAAATAATATTGGCATGCTTTCATGAAGGAACATAAAGGTGTCCTAGGTGGAATAATAGTGTGTCCTAGAGGTGAAATTTTGGAACTTATTTTACATCCATCAACATCTGGTATGTGGTGGAAAATTATGGATCATTTTTTTAAAGTTACAACCATCTAGAAGTATCATGCCCACAATAATCGAGAAAAATGGTTAACACTGCAACTGGAGGCCGATTGAGGAAATTTATAACATTAGTGATGCTTCCCTTCTCGTACTTATTATTCAAATGAAATTTTTTTAGGTATGTGGACCATTTCTCATGGAAGTCATTCTGCAACTTTTCTTGTGTTTGTATAAACTTAAGAGGTTGGTGATTTTTGTGGATGATCATCTCCTTCCCTAGAATATAATGTTTCCACTACCATCAATCCTACACGATGGAATACATATTTTTATCATAGGTGGAGTGTTTTAGAATTGTATCAGAAAGTGTCTCATTGTGATAGGCCACTAGATGCCCTTGCTTGGTGAGAGTTGCACCAATGGTGTACAATTTGAAATGGTTGTTGGAGGTCTAGAAATGTGAGTATTGGTGCAAAGAAAAGGAGGTGCTTTAGCTCAATGAACACCTTCTATTGGGAATCAAACAAAAAAAAATATTTTCTCCACCCTTAGTAACTTGACTCAAAGGCCAAGTGATATGAGAGATTCCCAACATGATCCTTTGATATTAATTAGCAAGGCCCAAAAAGATATGAAGATTTTTTTGAGTAATTTGGGCTGACCAATCCCAAATTAATTATATCTTAGTTGGATCCATGTGCATGCCTTTCTCATCAATGTTGTAACATAGATATTGGACCTGGTTCATGCCAAAGGTGCATTTCTCCAATTTGGCACATAGTTTGTGTTTCCATAGGGTTTGAAGGACCTGCCAAATATATTTCAAGTGTTCTTCCCAAATATTTCTGAAGATGAGAATGTTTTCCATATATACAACCACAAATGAGTTGGTAAAGGGCCGCAACATGTCATCCATCAGCCTCATAAAAGTTACAGGGGATTTTTTCACCTCGAATGGCATTACCAACCACTAAAAAAGACCCTATTTGAATTTTAAGGTGGTATTTCATACATTTTTGGGTTCTATTGGAACTTGGTGATAGCCAGACTTCAAATCAATCTTGTTGAAGTACTCTCCCCCTTGAGCTGGTCAAGAAGGTCATCAATCTGCGCGATTGGATACCTGTTGCTATCCTAAAAATGATTTTATTTCATTCCCAATATTCAATGCAGAGTCTGCAGGTCTCATCCTTCTTATGTAAAAGTAAAATTGGGCTTCCACAAGGTGAGGAAATTATTCACATGTGCCCCTTTTCTAGAAACTCTTGGATCTACCAATTAATTTCTTCATTTTCTATAAGAGAGAGGTAGTGTATCATCTTATTGGATAGAGGTGCTCCAGGATTCAGATTGATCAAATGCTTGAACTGATAGTCCAAAGGTACCTGGTTAGGAGAATATGTCCCTGTATTCTTCCATAACCTTGTCCACCTACTTCTACATTGAGGAGGAACCATTACTAGGCGGCACGGATGTGGCCATGATCTTCCCCTTAATTTGATAGAAAATAAGAAAGAAAACAATTTTCTTGGTCTAGGAGATGATATTACTGCATTTATTAGCAAATATCAAAGAAATGGTGGTAGGCGAGGCTACCTATGGTATGATGTATGGATTACTTCCAAAAATAATAATAGTGTGAGGTGTATAATCGTATGCAAAATGACACTTCCATAAGTATGGTTTTCCTAATAATACATCAAAAAATTAGAGGGGAGAAACATCACGCAATACCTCATCCGTGAAGGGATTTATGTTGTAGGGAAGGCGATACTGTTGGTTGATGAAAATATCTCGCCCATGTTGGAGCCATTTGATGGTACATGGTTGCAGGTTTGGTGTTGTTAGTAGGCCCAAACGATTCACGACCTCAACTGAAATAAGGTTATTTTTACTTCCTCTGTCGACAATCAACTGCAACAACAAACCATTCACCCATATATATGAGTGGAAGAGATGGTCACCCTCATATGGAGCTTCGGGCTAAATATTATTGACCTTGGTGGTGGAAATAGTGGTGTTGGGTTTTGTATCAATTATCTGTTTCCCCTTATCGAGCTCTAGCTCTCAACCAGAACATGCATCTGATTCAGAATATTTTAGGTCAGCCACTAATTACTGATTTGCACGACACTCATTTGTGTTGTGAGTGAGGCTCTTATGGAACTCAAACCACTTTCCTTCATCTTTCTTTGTCTTCCCATTTTTGTTATTTCATTATGGATTTTATGGGTTGTCGTGTGGCATTCTTTCTTGGCTCGGTCATTTCTTTTATGGCTTGGAGGTGCTTTTTCCTTGCTTCAGATTCAATGATAAAAAATCTTGCTTCTTTTGTTTAAATTTCTACTATATCTTGACAACATATTGGTATTCCACACCAAGCGAGAAGATGTCCAGGAACTCCATTTCTTCCTGGATGTATCTGTGCATACAACCATGATATTTGAGTACCAAATTTCACTCAAATTCCTTGATACCTAGCTTCATGTGTAGGGTATGAAAAATATTTGTGAACTCTGACACATCTTGGTCCCTTTCCTATCGTATTGAGATCCATTTTATGTACTTATCTTCATAGACCCTGATATGCTAATATTGTTCCTGGATGAAATATAAGAAATATTTCCAAGTGGGTGTAGCTAAAAATTGTGAGGTTCCTGTTGAGAAGAATACTGAGAGGGGGGGGGGGGGTGAATCAGTATTCAGGGCAGACAATGAAACTTTTCTTTTTCTTTCATAAAACCAATACGCTACTTTCCTGAAAGAAACTAGTGTATATACGCAGATATCCTTTATTGAACTCGTGCATGCTCAGAGATCTAATTATGCATTCAATTCTTAAATCAGATCATTACTTTATTCATTCATCAGATATTTCAGAAAGCAGTAAATAGATACAGAAAGAATAGAATAATCATCACACATAGGCAACACACATGAACACTAGGATTTTTAGGTGGAAACCCAATTCGGGAGAAAACCACCGCTGCCGTCGTCTCAGCCTTCAAAATTTTATTATTAAGAAAACTTCTTACAATATGTACTGGTGCAAACTCATACCAGCACGCAGGCACCCACCTGCAGAAGGCTACAACCTTCAGATCCACTGTAGACCACGTTTCATCAATTTTCAAACTGGATCAAACAGCTCCAACACAACCATTTACTTGTCAATAAACAACCTTTGCCCAAAGCATCAAACAGAACAATGAAACCATTGTAACCAGAATATCAGATATAACCCAGACTTCAGAATAGATATGCAGAAACACATTCAACCTTCAGCAACCATCAGATCAGAAATCATACGCACTTTTATTTAATAAGACCTGCGTATATACACGCCTTTCAGAAGACGAACCTGCGTATACTTCAGTACATTTTCAAAGAAAACCCTAACTGCGCATACACGCTTTTCTTTCCACATACCCGCGTATACACGAGCTTTTCATGAAACGAACCTGCGTATAGATCTATAAAAGATAAAATTTGCAGTACAGACCATATCTATAAACTTACCTAGATTTCTTCAATCTCTTCAACAGGATTGCGCCAAGTCTTCTTCACTGCTTTTTAGATCATCCTTGACATTCACCATTTCTAGATCTAGAGATCTTGAGCCTTCATCATGTTCATAGGAGCATCATAGATTCGGATCTATCAATTAGGAACAGAGTTCACCCATACAAATATACTTCAGAGTGAAGTATTCATCAAAGCCCAGACTCATCCCCACTCCATGCACAATGATTTTCTTCTCCTTATATAGGTTTACCCTTTTTCAATACCATGAGCCAAAACCACATTACTTTCGATGGTATTCCTGGGCAGGGTCACATAGATGAATCATTACTCAATACAATGGGTCAATACCATGGTGGTTACCCCTGGTTTTACATATTTAGAGCGCTTTTTCCCATACGCGACTTGGCACGTTATTTCCTACGTGCATACGCTACTTTGTATAGACAAATCCGCGTATGCATTGAGACATACTCTTTTCATCATGTTCTAGCACATACCGACATTCCTTCCATCATTACCTTCTGTACTCATTGTATATACATCAGATTTACAACATTTAACAAGTTCAGCAAGACATATTCCATCAGGGACAACTTCATCAAGTAGGTTGCCATCATCTTCATCAAGTGGGTTGCCATCAAGGACAACACTCAGCATCATATTGCCAACAATCTCCCCCTTTGGACTTGATGGCAACCACGATGGTGTTTGATCATCACAACAGATAGATACATTGATTATAATCATTACACAATAACCATGTTACTCTCCCCTTATTCAAACACCATGTCACTCTCCCCCTTTGACATCAAGGGCAAAGGGCGGATCAAAACCAACACAAGGTTTTTCTCCTCATGTAGATGGAAACGCTCGGCAGATCTGATGTGCACTGAAGTTGCCATGCTCCCCCTGAGTTCATGCTGAATTTTCAAACATATTATTCAATGAAGTACATGACTCTATGACCTTCCTATCACCAATGACTCATACTTACATCAAATATCCAACCAAGTGGATTTACATATGAGACTCAAATACCCAACCAAGTGGGTTTACATATTTTGACTCAGCTACCCAACCAAGTGGGTTTACAAATTTGAATAAGTCCTTACATGACTGAATATTACAAAATGTCATCATAGGTCTCAACATGACCTTTTTCATCAAATTACAAATATGACCTTTTATGACCACTATCAGAAAGACCTCAAGAGAGATCATATTTCAGAATCATAAGCCAACAATGCATAATACCCAGCAAGGCTATTGCTCCCCCTAAACTTGTACATCAGTTTACTCCTTCATCTCCCCCTTAGCTTGTGCATCCTGAACACTTTTCAACAGAAGATCATCAAGGCATCTTTACCCAATATCAAAGAATGAGACAGAAATATAAGAGATAAAACTTCACCAGAGATACCATACAGCATCAGAGATATCAAACAGTGCTGCAGATGCTGTAAAATGCTGACCCCAACCAAAAATTGTCAGCAACTGACCATACGCGGCTTTCTATGGATAAACTCGCGTATACACACGATTGTCTTTCAGGAAACCCGCGTATCCAATTTGATCTTCTAAATTTAATCAGTTCTAATTTTCTTCACAGCAGATACTACTCCCAGCTTCTGTTTGAGATATTTGAACGCTTCCCTGGGCAGAGGTTTGGTAAATATATCAGCAACTTGTTCTTTGGAGGGAACATACTCCAACTTCACCTTTTGTTCAAGCACTTGTTCACGTAAGAAGTGATACTTGATGGGAATGTGCTTGGTCTTTGAATGCATAACGGGATTCTTTGAGATACTGATGGCACTTGTATTATCACACATAATGGAGATAGGAGGTGTACATTTGATTTGAAAATCTTGCAAGGTTTGCATCATCCAAAGGAGTTGAGTGCAACAAGACGCAACAACCACATATTCTGCTTCTGCTGTAGATAAGGCAATAGAATTTTGCTTCTTGCTGAACCAAGATACCAACCACGACCCCATATAGAATGCACCACCACTAGTGCTTTTCCGATCATCAACATTTCTAGCCCAATCTACATCCATGTAAGCATGAAGATTAAGATCAGCATTCTTTGGATACCATAGTCCAAAGTCTTGAGTTCCTTGTAGATATTTGAATATTATTTTGACAGCCTGAAGGTGAGACTCTTTTGGATTAGCTTGGAATCGTCCAACAATCCCAACTGCATGCATAATGTCTGGTCTATTCCCAGTGAGATAAAGTAGGCTTCATATCATTGATTTGTATTCTGGTTGATTCACTGCGGGAGAATCATCATGAGAACTGAGGTTACATCCGGTTATCATTGGTGTACTTACAGGTTTGCATTATTCTTTGCCATACTTCTTCAAAATTTGCTTAAGATAATTTGCTTGTGATAAGAATATTCCATCTGCAGTTTGATGCACTTGCAACCCAAGAAAGAATGTTAGTTCTCCAAGTAAGGACATTTCAAATTCCTGTTGCATGACAGAAGCAAATTTCTTACTCATAGATTCTTCATTACTCCCAAAAATGATGTCATCAACATATACAACCACAATCAATAGTTTATCTTTTTCAACCTTTGTGTATAAGTTGCTATCAGTGGACCCTTTTGAAAATCCTTGTTGATGAAGATATTTGTCAAGACGATCATACCATGCCCTTGGAGCTTGTTTGAGACCATATAGAGACTTTTTAAGTCTACAAACAAGATTTTCATCATTTCCCAAAATGAATCCTTCTGGTTGTTCTATATAAACTTCTTCTTCTAGATCACCATTGAGAAATGCAGATTTAACATCCATTTGATGGACTTTGATTTGTTGAGAACTTGAAAAAGCAAGAAACATTCTTATGGCTTCAAGTCTAGCTACATGAGCAAAATTTTCTTCAAAGTCTATACCTTCTTGTTGAGTGCACCCTTTGCTTTGATCTTCTAAATTTAAGCAGTTCTGATTTTCTTCCTAGAAGAGACTACTCCCAGCTTCTGTCTGAGATATTCGAATGCTTCCCTGGGCAGAGGTTTGGTAAATATATCAACAACTTGTTCTTTGGAGGGAACATACTCCAACTTCACCTTTTGTTCAAGCACTTGTTCACGTAAGAAGTGATACTTGATGGGAATGTGCTTGGTCTTAGAATGCATAACAGGATTCTTTGAAATACTGATGGCACTTGTATTGTCACACTTAATGGGGACAGGAGGTGTACATTTGATTTGAAAATCTTGTAAGGTTTGCATGATCCAAAGAAGTTGAGTGCAACAAGATGCGGCAGCCACATATTCTGCTTCTGCTGTAGATAAGGCAATAGAATTTTGCTTCTTGCTGAACCAAGATACTAACCGGGGTCCCATATATAATGCACCACCACTAGTGCTTTTCCGATCATCAACACTTCCAGCCCAATCTGCATCAGTGTAAGCATGAAGAGTAAGATCAGCATTCTTTGGATACCATAGACCAAAGTCTTGAGTTCCTTGTAGATATTTGAATATTCTTTTAACAGCCTGAAGGTGAGACTCTTTTGGATTAGCTTGGAATCGCCCAACAATCCCAACTGCATGCATAATGTCTGGTCTAGTCCCAGTGAGATAGAGTAAACTTCCAATCATAGATCTGTATTCTGGTTGATTCACCGTGGGAGAATCATCATGAGAACTGAGATTACATCCGGTTATCATTGGTGTACTTACAGGTTTGCACTCTTCCATGCCATACTTCTTCAGAATTTGCTTAAGATATTTTTCTTGTGATAAGAATATTCCATCTGTTGCTTGTTGCACTTGCAAGCCAAGAAAGAATGTTAGTTCCCCAAGTAAAGACATTTCAAATTCTTGCTGCATAACAGAAGCAAATTTCTGACTCATAGACTCTTCATTACTTCCAAAAATGATATCATCAACATATACAACCAAAATCAATAGTTTATCATTTTCAGTTTTTGTGTATAAATTGCTATCAGCAGACCCCTTTGAAAATCCTTGTTGATGAAGATATTTGTCAAGACGATAATACCATGCCCTTGGAGCTTGTTTGAGACCATATAGAGCCTTTTTAAGTCTACAAACAAGATTTTCATCATTTCCTAAAATGAATCCTTCTGGTTGTTCTATATAAACTTCTTCTTCTAGATCACCATTGAGAAATGTAGATTTAACATCCATTTGATAGACTTTGATTTGTTGAGAACTTGAAAAAGCAAGAAACATTCTTATGGCTTCAAGTCTAGCTACAGGAGCAAAAGTTTCTTCAAAGTCTATACCTTCTTGTTGAGTGTATCCTTTGCAAACAAGTCTAGCTTTGTTCCTTATAACATCCCCATTTTCATTTAACTTGTTTTTGAATATCCATTTAGTTCCAATAACATTTTTGTTATGAGGCCTTGGAACTAATTCCCAAGTGTGATTCTTTTCAATTTGATCAAGTTCTTCATTCATGGCTTGTATCCAACATTCATCTTTGCTAGCTTGATTGACATTGTGTGGTTCAATAGTGGACAGAAATGCCAGATAGCTAGAAGATCCCACAAGATTCCTTCTTGTTTGTACACCAGATCCTTTGTCACCCAAAATTTGAGATTCTGGATGGTTCTTTTGAACATATCTAGATGGAGCTTTTCCAGATAAATCATCTCCAGATTATTCATTGGGTTCACTGTCTGTATTATTTCTATTTGATGTAGAAGGATATACGTCATCATCACGTTCATCTGTTGCTTGTTTTTCTTCTTTTGAAGCTGCAGGAGACTCATCAATACATTCAACAATATTTCGAAGTCTTCTATTGTAACATTTGTATGCTTTACTTTGAGAAGAATAGCCAAGGAGTATACCTTCATCTGCTCTTGGTTCAAACTTGCCAAGATTTTCATCATTATTTTTGATAAATAATTTGCTCCCAAAAATTTTAAAATGCTTCACAGAGGGAGGATTACCATACCAGAGTTCATATGGCGTTTTGTCACTATTTACACGTACATGTGCCTTGTTGAGAATATTTACCGCTGTGTGAGCTGCTTCCCCCCAAAATGTGTCAGGTGTTCCGGAATCATCAAGCATGGCTCTAGCCATTTGTTGAACTGTTCTATTCATTCTTTCTGCTACACCATTCTGTTGAGGAGTGCCTACTACCGAAAACTGTCTTTTTATGCCATGTTGTTCACAAAATTCAAGGAATTCATTTGATGTATATTCACCTCCTCGATCAGATCTAAGACATTTGATTTTTAGATCTAATTCATTTTCAACCAAAGCTTTGAATATTTGGAATTTCTCAAATGCTTCATCCTTGTGTTTAAGCAACCCAATCCAACACATTCTAGAGAAGTCATCAATAAATAAGATATAATATTCTTCACCACGTGGTGACTTTTTTCTCATAGGTCCACATATATCTGTATGAATAAGTTCAAGGGGCCCATTTGATGATCCTTCCTTGGCATTAAATTGTACTCTGGTCTGCTTACCGAATTGGCAAGATTTACATATGATATTTTCAGGAAGAGTAATATTGGGAAGACCACGAACAGCTTTAAGTCTGCTTGATTTGTTGATTTGAGAGAAGCTCAAATGCCCCAGCCGTCTATGCCACAACCAATTTTCTGATGATTTGCTCAAGTAACATTTATCTTTGCAGTTCTTCAATACATACAGGTTGTTTGGAGTCCTTTTTCCTTTTATAATTGTTTTACCTGTATCGAGATCACGTAACACACATTCTTTTGAGCTAAAGACAACCTCAGTTCCTTGATCACACATTTGACTTACGCTTAACAGGTTATGTCTCAATCCATCCACATACATGACATTGTTAGCTTTCACCTTTTCTTTTAGAAAAACAGATCCTTTTCTTTTAATGACAGCGGGTGTATCATTTCCAAAAGTAACATTCTTTTCCTTTTCTAGGGCATTATAAGCATGGAGTTTGTCTTTGTCACCTGTCATATGTTTTGAGCATCCACTATCAATGTACCATTGATTTTCTTCTCCTTCTGCAAATAAAGCTATACCAAAATTCTCAACCTGTACATCCTTCTTTTTCCATACTTTGGTGTTGGAAGGAACATGTTCTTTTGGCTGGACTTTGCTCCTGCATTCAGATTCTTCATGGCCAAATTTATTGCAATAAGTACATTCAACTTCATTTTGAAGAGGAGAAAAGTTGTTATAGGTATTCTTCTTTGTTCCAATATCAATCCTTTTCTTTCTTGCTTCTCTTGTCATGATAGTTTTATATGCAACACATTGAACAGCTTTATGACCAAAATTGTGACACGAGAAACATTGTCCATTGAAGTAGAAATTTCTGCGATCATGAAATCTTCTATTTGAATTTACCTGTTGATTGGTGTTCTTTTGAAAAGTATTCGTGTTGAATTTTCTTGACTTGAACTGCTCATGCTTTACCTGTGAAGAATCTTTATCCCCTTTTTGAGGGGCAGAATGTTGTAGACCAGTTGTAGCTGCTTTTAGATAATTTGGTGTTGAAGCTTGAGAAGATTCTCCGGTATATCCAAGACCTGTCTTTATAAGAGGAGAACGTTGTACCTTGATAATCTCATCTAAGGTTTCAGATCCTTTAGCAAATCTAAGATTCAGATTCTTTACTTTCTCAAGTTCTTTTCTTAGACTTACCACTTCACATTCTAATTTTTCATTGTGCTTCTTCTCTTCTTCAATCTGATTTTTTAGAGTCTCTATAATTATTTTACTTTCCTCTAAGCATATTTTGAGTTGATTGTTTTCATTAAGAAAATCATTGTCCTCTAGGGCATCCATAAAAGTATCCTTATCTTCTTTAGAATCATTTTCAAAATCCATAAGAAGTCTAAGATTTTGTTCACCTTCTTCCTCACTATCAGATAACCCATCACTGTCTTCATGAGTATAGTAACTTTTTCTAGTGCTAGACTGGTTCTTATTTCTTCTTGCTACTTCCTTTCCTTTTGCAAAAGTTTCTTTATGAGGACATTTAGCAGCATAATGACCAACTCTTCCACAATTAAAACATTTGAAAGGAATTTTACCTCTGAATCGTCCTGTGCCAAGTTGAAGTTTCTTTACAAAATTTACCTCCTCTTCTTTTGAGACATGTCCTGATCCTTCTGCTTCTTGTACATCTTTCCCTTTTGTAGAAGCTCTAAATATGGCTTCTTTGACATTCGATGATCCTCCCCTTCTCATTTCATAAGCAGTTAGTATCCCATGAAGTTGCACCACAGTAAGGTTTTGGAGATCCTGTTTTTCTTCAAGTGCAGAAACTTTTGACTCAAATTTTGCCGTTAGTGATCTTAAGATTTTCTCAACCAAAGTAGATTCAGCTATTGTTTCTCCCAGATTTCTCATATGATTTACAATGTCATCAAGACGTAAAAAGAAACTAGCAATACTCTCATCACTATGCATTTTTAACTTTTCATATTCTATTATGAGAGTTTGGAGTTTTGCACTTTTTACCTTTGCATCACCTTCATAACTTAGAATGATTTTGTCCCATATTTCCTTTGCTGTATTCAACTGCATGACCTTGACAAATTCTGATTCAGTTAGACTCCCCAATAGAGCATTGACCGCCTTTGCATTAGTTTCATAATTCTTCTTTTCTGTCGCATCTGTTGGTACCGAGGCTGGATATTGATACCCTTGTTCAACAATGGCCCATATATCTGCTCCCATAGACTGAAGATAGGATCTCATCCTTATTTTCTAGAAGATTAAATTGCTTCCATTGAAGAGTGGAGGCTTGATAGACGTTGTTCCCTCAAGATTGTTCATCTTGCTTGATCTTCCTTCTAGCGGTTAAGCCTTTTCAGAAGGACCCCCTCTGATACCAATTGTTGAGAAGATTACTGAGAGGGGGGGGTGAATCAGTATTCAGGGCAGACAATGAAACTTTTCTTTTTCTTTCATAAAACCAATACGCTACTTTCCTGAAGGAAACTAGCGTATATACGCGGATATCCGTTATTGAACTCGTGTATGCTCAGAGATCTAATTATGCATTCAATTATTAACTCAGATCATTAATTTATTCATTCATCGGATATTTCAGAAAGGAGGAAACAGATAGAGAAAGAACAGAATAATCATCACACATAGGCAACACACATGAACACCAGGAATTTTAGGTGGAAACCCAATTCGGGAGAAAACCACCGCTGTCGTTGTCTCAGCCTTCAAAATTTTATTATTAAGAAAACTTCTTACAACATGTACTGGTGCAGACTCATACCAAGACACAGTGCACTCCACCTGCAGAAGGCTACAACCTTCAAATCCACTCGCACCACGTTTCATCAATTTTCAAACTAGATCAAACAGCTCCAACACAACCCTTTACTTGTCAATAAACAACCTTTGCCCAAAGCATCAAACAAAACAGTGAAACCACCGTAACCGTAATATCGTATATAACCCGCACTTTCGAATAGATATGCGTAAACACATTCAACCTTTAGCAAATATCGTATCGAAATCATACGCGCTTTTATTTAATAAGACCCCGCGTATATACGCGCTCTTTCGTAAGATTGACCCACATATACTTTCATTACATATTCCAAATAAAACCCTAACCGTGCATACGCACTTTTCTTTCCACATACCCGCGTATACACGTGCTTTTTCATGAAACGAACTCACGTATAGATCTATAAAAGATAAACTCAATAGTACGTACCGTATTTATAAACTTACCCGTATTTTCTTCAATCTTTTTCAACGAGATTGCGCCGTGTCTTCTTCACTTCTTTTCAGATCATCCTTGACATTCACCATTTCTAGATTTAGAGATCTTGAGCCTTCATCATGTTCATAGGAGCATCATAGATTCAGATCTATCAATTAGGAACAGTAGTTCACCCATACAAATACACTTCGTAGTGAAGTTTTAATCAAAGCTCTGTACTCATGCACACCATGCACAATTATTTTCTTCTCCTTATATAGGTTTACCCCTTTTTTCAATACCATGAGCCAAAACCACATTACTTTTGATGGTATTCCCTCAGGGCGGGGGTCACATAGACGAATCATTACTCAATACAATGGGTCAATACCATGGTGGTTACCCCCTGGTTTTGCATATTTAGAGCGCTTTTTCCCATACGCGACTTGGCACGTTATTTTCGCATGCATACGCTACTTTGTATAGACAAATCCGCAGTATGCATTGAGACATACTCTTTTCCATCATGTTCTAGCTCATACCGACATTCCTTCCATCATTACCTTCGTACTCATTGTATATACATCATATTTACATCATTTAACAAGTTCATCAAGTCATATTACATCAGTGAAAACTTCATCAAGTATGTTGCCATCATCTTCATCAAGTGGGTTGCCATCAAGGACAACACTCAAGCATCATATTGCCAACACTTCCACTCATCGCACCCAGACAACACCGCACAATCTCCTGAAAAGTCTGGCCGATGAAGATAGATGAAGCTTGGCTCTGAAAGCCCGATGTGTAATTATGAATGAAAACTCTCCCAATGATGCTCCTCAAAGGAAAGAGGTGGGATTCCCACCGGAACACCCAGCTGTTAAACAACACCGCAACTTCGAAGCAGATAAGCAAAGAACAAGTCTTTAGCGACAAGAATAATAGACTAAGACATGTAGAATAATGCTACCATACTCTTCATTATATAATACATGAGTTTGCTTGCCCTTAGCCCCACTCAATTAGGTTACTTCTAACCCAAGTTACATCTCCCTCCAAAATTGCATTATTCATCCTTGGATTCCTCCTCCACTAAAAACTGCGTTGTTGACTTAGTCAAAGTAGCTTGAATTTAACCCCTGTTCACACATGGAGGTGTCTTATTGAGCTAGAAAGAGTGTCCCCTTTCACATTTGGAGTATTTTATTCCTCCTTAGGAGACTTATGGGCTTTCCTTCCCATTTATTCACCAACCGTAGTCGTTGCTAACTCTAATGTTCCATTTAGCTTGGAGGCTAAAATTTTGGAACATTAAGTCCTCCCTTCCAAAATATTTTCTTGCCCTCAAGAAAATGCATAAGGAGAAAAAAATATCTCCCCTCTTCCTCATTTGGCCTCCATCAATAGCCTCCATCACTTCATCTGCAAATATTCTCGTCATCCAATGATTCCTCCCAAGTGTGCAAAACCAAAGTGTCCGCATCAATCAAAGGTGGAAAGTGTGAATGGAAACCTCGGTAGCTCTCCCATGGCCTCCACAAAGTAGGCGTGATGATCATCATGGTGAATGAGTGCCTCCCTCACCCATGCTATCATCCAAATGAAGTGAGTCACCGTCCAACATGGTAACTCATGAAAAGTCTCCTCCACCTTGTGCTCTTGAAATGTAGGTGGGTTGAATGAATGTACATGATAGGCAAGAGGGCCTATCCCATGTTGTGCTCTTCTCCACTCATGATAAGTGTAGAGGGCATACCGATCTTGGGCTGAAACATGATGGCCCCCCCACCTGGCAAGAATAAGATTGAGCCTCCAAGGACCCTTCCTCCAAAATCATGAGACATGCCAACCCAAACCATTCCATTCAAGATGAATGGAACATCATCACCACATGGCATCCAAATCAGAAAATGGCTGAAGGTTATGTGGAAGTTTGGATGAAACATATGGTCTCTCTCGTGGATACAACGTATTTCTTTTAACCGCTAATGTAGAGCATCATGTGGCAAGTTTTCCTTCCAAGAATTTGCAGCTATGTATGTTAGCTCATATACTATGAAGTAGTAGGGGCACAATATATACTAGATGTGCACAATCAAAGCAATATAACACTTGCCCAAAGTCATGTAAATATGGGTCGTCAACATCACAATGTTTGGCCCTAAAGTGACCATGAGACCCATAAATAATCTTTCTCTCATGTGGAGCAACACACTATTTACATATGGTGAGAAAGTACAAATACTCAATAGAGTAATCAAGAAGCACATCAATGTCTTTCTTACCATGAATCATGTGGGAGTTGAAAGTGGGGTCCATGTATAAGTTCCCCCATGTGGATTCCCTCACAAAAATCTGCAAGAAGAAGGGACACACATACTCTTTGGAACACTCCATCAATAATAACACACTCCCATGTTACAAAGATCGTAGGCCTTAGGAATAAGGCTCCATGACTTCTCCCTTTTACATTCCTCATGCCAAAGCCATCCACCATCATGCTACTATGTGAGAAGATCATATTCCGACATGGAAGTCTCTCATGATCCTCCAACACCGAAGGGTAGCCTCCTTGCACCATGAATGTGCCTTTATTCTCTTTAGAAACATCATGAAAATTATGGGAAGAATTTTTTCCCATACTCTCCCTAAGTGCAACCATAGCAACAACAACTTTTGTTGTTGCCTCATCTCTCCCTCATACAAGCCATAGAGTAAGGTCCTCGAAGGTCAACTTGTATGATGACCCATACCAACAAGTATTCTCGCTGCTCTATCATATGGGTGCTATGCCATCCAATTGGTTCTTCTCTCCATACAAAGCTTCCCTTGAGAAAAAACACATCAGTAAATACATGGAAGCAAGATACAATGAAAACAAGTTGCCAAGTGAAAACCGGAGAGTGAATCATGGTCCCTCTCATGGAACCAACACAAAGTGCATCCTTGGCCCGCATCAAAATAAGAAATAACAAGTGTTGTTCCGACCACTTTTTTGCTACCACAGTCATCTCATAAGATGAAAATTACATGAAAGTTACAATATGGTGTTATTGGTGCACACCAAGAGACATATGGCTTCCCCCCACATCTCATCAAAAATATAGTCAAGATCAATGCTACAAGTAGCTACAAGTACATCATCATACAATATGCAAGAAGAAGCAACTCCTCTTGATACATCATGCTGCTTAAATAAGGAAAAAAAGTACAATACAAACTGTAAAATGATACCTCCTCCATCATGTACTTGAGGTCTTGAGCTGAAATGGCTCCACCGGAAATTCTCCCTCACTCCCAATGAGTAGGAAGGTGGTTGTGACATCCTCTATATCACCATTCGGGCTATGCATCTCTCCATATGCTAATATATGTCCCACTGGATGCCCTCCCAAGTTAACTCCTCCATCAAATGGAAATATGCATCAAAGTGCATATAAGATAAGTCCTCATGTGCTCGCATGTAGCAACTTCTCCTTGAGACTAGAAGATCTAGTGAGGAAGATCCCCGCCATAGGAATATATGACCACATCATCCACCATGTATCTGTCATCTACATCCGGGTCATAAAGAATCATGCATGCACTAAGATCCTTGAGTACTCCACCAAAACATGAGACCTCCAATAAGGATCAATCCTCCTCAAATACAAATGATGTTGATCCGGCATGTGAAGCTCTCCTCATGTTGCTACTTGCTACTTTGACATCCCTCATGCCAAAGTCTTCCCCCAAAGTCTTCACCTCTCCAAAATTCAAGAGTGGTGAACCCAAAGACAAGATATCTCTCATCAAATGTAGATCAAGTGGCCTCCTGTGGAATGCCTCCATGTAGTGAGACATCAATGTCAAGAGTAGACAACTCATGTGGTTGGGAAACCTTTCCCTTGCTCTCATAACGTAATACAGTACCGCCTCCTCTTTGCACTAGCTTTCTGAAATAGAGAAGGGTGTGTGCTCCTCATCAACCGATGCCGCTCTTCCCCCCTACCTCCTCCTTCCAACTAGCAATGTTGCACAATCATGTCGCTCACCGATTGTGCTTGGACCTATATGTATGAGATCCTAGGGAAATCCTTGTAAGGATACAAGAATCCCTCCTATTGGAGCATGTGTTCCTCCCTCCTTTGCATGACGCATTGGATGTGCTCTAGAGGTGACATCGTTTTTGTCCTCTTCTTCATCCATGTGTGTAGGCAACATCTCAACAATTGGATCCCTTTGTGAAAAAGTGATCCCCATGCCCTTTTGTTCAAGAATATGAACTCAAGGTTTTGCTTCGGGAAATGTGTAATGCAAGACATCAGCTCCTCCCATGGTTTTCTCGAAATGGAGTTCCCTCCATCACATGCAAGGGTTTTGTTTTCTCAAGTTTTCCTTGCTCATGTGTCTTAAGAAATTGTTCACCAAACCTCTCCATCAATGTTTTTTATGAATCTTGTATAAGAGAAAGTGTTGGAATTCTTTAAGGAATAAGATTCAAAAATACACCATGCATCATGAGCCTTACCTCCGAAAATGCAACACTACAACTCGATGGCTTCATCTTCGGAAATGTGGTGCAACCGCAAATAGGAATCCAACTCCTTCACCCAAGCTCCAGTGGAATATGTAGGTGATCCAGCAAAAGTAGATAGTAGAAATATATCCGTATCCTCGCTCGCTTGCTCTTATCCACCTCGGATCTGCAAAACTCCTAAAAATGAATATGATCTCTAAACCTCTCTGTTTGAGATTCATACTCTCGCAAACGAAATCACTAAGAGTCCTCCTCTTAGGCATTTTTTCCTCCTCCCATCCATCTCAAGATAGCTCCGGGCACTTGACCGTGCTATGCATTATGGTGTGTAGCTACATGCTCACTCTCGCCATGTGAAAAATCTAGATTCAACTCTAGATTCAACCTCCTTTGGAGATCCCATCTCCAATCTCATTTTCTTCTGCCTCTCCTTGAAAGCCCCGCATAGATTTTGGAAGAAGATTTGTGAGCTTGTATTCCTTTATTTCTTGACACACTAAAGCTTCCGGGCTTCTTTCCATCTCTCCTTCCTCCGATAGTTGGATCTCATAGGCTTAGCCATGAATCATGCTCGATACCATTGTAATGTTCCACAATCGAGAATGCTCATTAATCATGATTTAAAAAAATGAATTTCCAGCAACATATACAATAAAACAAAGGAAATTATCACTTGGATCCCATATATACATCCATATAGCATCTAAATACAAGAGGAGATCGGAAATAAATGAAACTAGGTGGGTTAAACGACCTCCCACACTAGTGTAGCTGAAAATGACTAAAAACCCCCAAAACCGCACTTTACCGAAGTTGATGTATAAAGTGGTTGCGCAAATGATTATGAGGGTTACAGCTCAGAATATAAAATTACAAATAGATCTACTCATATATTAATGAATAATACTCGAAGAACGAGAGATCTAGTCTCCTCGTAGAAAATACAAAAGAAACCTGTAAGTGTTTCTTCTCAAACACTCTACATACAAGAATGTGATATTCGTAATTTCATCGAATCACCACCGCAACACTAAAGCACATGAATGTAAAAGGCTTAAAATATGTCTGATATGATGTAGATCCCTCAAAGGCTTCCTCCCATGAAAGGATGAACCTCTCAATCACAAGGAAACTCAACAACGGAGCCACCAAACCATGCACTAAGCACCGCCTCCAAAAATAATGCATTCCTTGCGTAAACAACACCGGGAATGTATGGGAAATGTGTGTTCTGATACCACGATCAGAAATAAGCTCCGGATCCTCCCAAATATATCTCTCATGTGAAGGAAAGCTTTCCTCCAATGAGAAACTAGCTCGTAAGCTAGGATTCCAATCCCTTCCACTACCGCACCCAACAACACCGCACAATATCCATCAAAGCCGTGATGATGAAGATGGATGAAGCTTGGCTTGAAAACCTGATGTGGAATGATGAATTAAAACTCGCAATGAGGCTCCTCAAAGGAAAGAGGTGGGATTCCCGCTCGGAACACCCTGACCCTATACAAAGACCGCAACTTTGTGAAGCTGTAAACAAGTCTTGGCAAACAATAATAATAGACTAAGACATGTAGAATAATGTCGCCATCCTCTTCCTTATATAATACATGATTTTTCTTGCCCTTGGCCCCACTCAATTAGGTTACTTCTAACCTAAGTTATATCTCCCTCCAAAATTGCGTTATTCATCCTTGGATTCCTCCTCCACTAAAATTGTGTTGTTGACTTAGTCAAAGCAACTTGAAGTTAACCCCCTGTTCACACATGGAGGTGTCTTATTGAGCTAGAGAGAGTGTCCCCTTTCAAATTTGAAGTATTTTATTCCTCCTTATGAGACTTATGGGCTTTCCTTCCCATTTATTCACCGACTGTAATCGGCTGCTAACTCTAATGTTCCATTTAGCTTGGAGGCTAAAATTTTGGAACATTACACTTATACTTAACCACATTTGATGATCTTTATGTCGATTTTGGTCCTCTCCAAAAGAGAAATTCATTGCTACAATTATCTTCCCCAAAGGAGTTGTACTAAAGTGAAATTTGGCCCTAGTTGCGAATTTTAACATATGGCCTTAACTACACCTATTGGACGAGATCACCATTTTCTTTTTCAAAGGGCTCATGTCTTGCTATGGTCATTTGGTTGATGGATTTCCTCCCTCTTTTCAGGTATAATTTGGATATTCTTGGACATATTTTGTTAAATAGAGATGTTATGAACACATTCATCATAGATGAAATATACAAGTAATATATCTAGGTCTCTTGGCTTGACCCACAAGGATGATTGAAGCCTAAGATGGTGTTCGATGAATTTCTTAGAGACATGTTCTCTTTGTCTGTCTCCCCTTATTGCAGGCACTAGATGCATGCACTCTAAGATATCTCTAGGCTAGTTTTGAGTGGGGTTACATAGGCTTTGGTGGAGGCTAAACAATAGATTCCTCAAGAGAATAGGCTTTTCCAATTTATATATAGAAGATATTGATATGGAACATTTTGTTTTTTGTTTTCTTATATACTATCACATATAGGAATGGCTATGTCACCTTTTTAGTTAATATCAAAACCCTCTCTCCATGTTTTTTTGGCACCTAGATAAACAAAGTGCTTAGCATTGTTCATGAGGAAGGCATTGGTCCTCCAATCTTCCAAAGATCACCGCTTTATCGGACATTACTTGGACAACTACATCATTTTATTCGGTGTTCTTAGTAGACAAAGGCTCCGAGAAACAAAGCCACAATATCCACTAGCAAGTGTAGAAATTCTTGTGTGTCCTCGTAGCTTCGACTAGGTTTTAGTTTGTTTTACACATCATGTTTAATGCCCACATCCTGTGGTTAATTGCTGATATAACATGAACATAAAATTCAAAAGAAACATTGCTAGGCTACCACTACTCTTTAGTCATACACATAAATTTTTTGAACTATAGTTTTTTTATTGATATCAAACCTTGGAAAAAAACCCAAAAGGGGAAAGCCGACTTTGAGGGACAGCTTTATTTTTCTTTTCTCGGAGAATTAATTACAACATTACTTACATCATACAATGTACTTATATCTCCCTATTGATTTCTAGGAAATCATGCCATTGTCCTTGAAACTCGTCTCATCGTCCCACAATCACTACTTTGGAATGTGTGCCATTAACGGATTTTCTCTCGCTCAGTAAAAATCATCATCTGTCCTTGAAAGAAAGACCATGAATTTCATGCCACTAAAAGAAAATCATGCATTGAAATTAATGCAACTCGCTCATAATTTCTTTCCTTGAAATATGTGCCACTAACCCGGAAATTTCTCCTTGAAATTCATGCTCGATAGAACTGATTTTATTCCTTGAAAAATGGGCTATCGTACTAGGATTTAATGTTTGGAAATGCGTGCAACCGCACCAGCTTATTCATCCTAGAAATCGTGATGGAAACCTCTACACGTTCCTTCTCGGACTTTGTGCTTCTATTCCAAACACGAAAGTTATTTGGCTTTCAAAGGTCTCATGTTTTGCTATGGTCATTTGGTCGATGGATTGCCTCCCTATTTTTCAAGTATACTTTGGATATTCTTGGACATGTTTTGTTGAATAAACATGTTATGAACATGTTGATCATAGATGACATATACAAGTAATATATCTAGGTATCTTTGCTTGACCCACTAGGATTATTGAAGCCTAAGATGACATTCTATGCACTTCATACGGACATGTCCTCTTTATTTGATCCCCCGACACTAGATGCATGCACTCTACGATATCTCTAGGCTAGTTTTTGAGTGGGGTTACATAGTCTTTGGTGGAGGCTAAACAATAGATTCCTTAAGAGAATAGGCTTTTCTAATTGTCATATAGAAGAGGTTGAGATGGAACATTTTATTTTCTATTGTCTTATATACTGCAAGATATAGGGATGGTTATCTTTCCTTTTCAAAGAATATCAAAAACCCTCTTTGTTGAAATTTGGTTACCGGAGGACAGGTGGTTCCCTAAGGGTTTGATCTTTGGCCTAGGGAAAAGTGTCCAAAAGAATCTAATTTAAAAGTGACTTTAAGTGATAAAGTTACTAAAGTCTAATTTTAAAGTGACTTTAATAAAGTCAATGTAAAATTAGAAAGGAAAAGTGACTTTGGAAATAAATGACTAAGTGGGTCTTTATTAAAGTGGGGTGAATTAAAAAATAGAAAGTGAGATTTAAATGAGCATTTAATCTCAGACTCTAGATCTCAATCTATTTCAGCCATTGGATTTAGGGATTCCCCACAAGTCACTTAGGGTTAGGTTAAAGGAGGAAAAGGAGGAAAAGATCATTCATTCTTTCATGAGCAAGATTGAGAGAAGGAGAGCAAGAGAGCAAGGGAGATTTCGGGTAGTGAGGAGAAGAAGGCAAAGAAACTTGGCACACTTTCCAAGGCAAAGATTTCAGCAAGACCCAGTACACTGAGTTAGCACAAATGAAAGGCAGAATTTTTGGGCATCGCTTAGAAAAGGAGGTCAGACAAAGAAGGTCGCACAAGAGGGTCGTACAAGCAAGATTGGGCACGAAATCGAGGCAACAGAGGGCCGTTCCGTACAAAAGTTCTCACTGTGCTTTTTGGTACGAAAAATCGAGATTTTGGACAAAGCAGATTTATTGCCGTTTTGCATAGATTTTGAGGAGGCCATAAAGCCGCATTTATTACGTATTTCGGGCACGAAAATCGAGGAGAACGTACAACATTTATTGTCGTTCGCTTTTTTCTATTTGCACATTTTCCGAGGCAGTGGTTAAGCATGGAAAACGAGATAAGTTGTAAAAGTTTGTTTGCTGATTTTTTTGCTGAATATTTCTCTCATCGTAAAAATCATTTTCCGTAAATAAGAAGGAGCTTTCGAACCCTGGTTTTCCCCAAGAGTTGTAGGGGGTTTTTCCAAGGTCATGTTGACCAAAAATATATGTGTCAAAATGTGTGAATGACTATTTTTATGTGTGTCGATATTTATTTCTCGCATTTCCAACATTCTGTAATTTTTCCGAATTTGTGTTTTCAGCAAAATTTATTTTCCAGACCTTGTTAAATGTATGGATGTGGGAAAGGGAATTTAACTATTTTGGAGTAATAAGGTGAAACTAAAAAACCGGGTGGGAAAATAGAAATTTCTACACTCTCTCCATATTTTTTTGTTACTCCGAATCAACAATGCTTAGAATTATTCATGAGGAAGGCATTGGTGCTCCAATCCTCCGTATGCCACCGCTTTATCGTACATTAATTGGACAACCGCATCCTTTTATTCGATGTTCTTAGTAGACAAAGGCTCGAGTAGCAGAGCCACAAGATGCACTAGCGAGTGTAGAAAATTCTTGTGTGTCCCTGTAGCCCAACCCGGTTTTATTTTATTTTCCACATCATGTTTAATGCCTACATCCTCATGGTTAATTGCTAATACACATGAATATACAATTCAAAAGAAACATTGCTAGGCTACCACAATCTTTTACTTATACACACAAATTTTTGGACTCTATTTTTTGGTCAATCTCGTACTCGAAAAACCCAAAAAGGGAAAGCCAGCTTGAAGGAGGATTTTATTTTTATTTTCTTAGAGAATTAATTACATCACATAGGTTAATTATCTCTCCTCGTTTTTTTTCTATGAAATCATGCCATTGTCCTTGAAACTCGTTCACTTTCCAATGAAAACTACTTTGAATGTGTGCCCTCGATGCATTCTCCTCTCGCTCGTAAAATCGTCATCGTCCTTGAAACCAACACCACGAATTCCATGCCATCGACAAACCACTATCCTTTGAAATTCATGCCACTACTCGAATTTCCTTCCTCAAAATCATGACCACTGATCGCAAATTTCTCCTTGAAATTCATGTTGACATAACCTCCTTTTTTTTCCTTGAAAAAATGGGATTATCGACCAAGGAATAAATGTTTGGAAATGCATGCAACCATACCACCTTTTTTAGCCTAGAAATCAGTGTCTGAAAACCTCTACTCGTTCCTTATCAAATATTTTGTTTCTCTTTTTAGCACGATTTTTTTTTGGTTTTTCGCAGGTCTCATGTCTTGTTATGGTTGTTTTACTCGATCGATTTCTCCTCTTTTCGTGTATAGCTTTGATATTCTTGGACATATTTTGTTGAATAAACGTGTTATGAACACGTTCATCATAGATAAAATATACAAGTAATATATCTAGGTCTCCTGGGCTTGACCCTTTAGGATGATTGAAGTCTAAGATGACCTTCTATGCATTTCTTAGAGACATGTCCTCTTTGTTTGATCCTCTGTTGTGACACTCATATTCATGCACTCTAAGATATATTTGGGCTAGTATTTAAATTTTCAGAGGAGGGAATTTCTAAGCCCATCCTGTTTTGGAGTTTTTATTTGAATTTCGCACTCTACGTTCTCTTGTGATGGTCAAGTCTCTTTAATTGAACTCCCCAATACTTTGCAGCCCATTGACTTAGGCCTTTTCCCGTGACTTCTGCACAATCGATTCTTGTTCGGCCACCATTGTGACCTCTATTAAACCGTCAACAACAAAATCCCTTTCTTTGAATGGTGACTCGCTTTCGATTTGGTGAGAGTATCAATAGTTCATCTTAGAAGATGGTGATTAAGAGTATGACATGCTAGCGATTGGTACATTTCTAAGCTTCGTGTACAAGAAAAGTACACCTTTTAAACTCGGACTTGCAAAGATGCTCCTACACCAATCAAGATCATTGTCTTTATTTCTTTTAATTTTATTGCAAGGTTAGGTCGTGGATCCCACCAAATCCATCCGTTAAAAACAATGTTTGTAAAAATGACCATGAAGGGGGAAGTTTCAAAAAACCATCTTGCCCACCTGAGCAAGACCAACCAGAGACTTTTGATTGGATATTAGGATACTAGGAAGGATGGAATAATCCTGCAGTCAATCCAACCAAGATATTCTGCAGGGTCGATATTCTCAACGAAGATATTATGTAGGGGTTTTTGATATTCTCACTGCTCGTGAAGGATAAGTACATGAACCTACACTACAAGGACTCAAATCCACAAACACATTTTAATGCAGTATAGTAACTAGATCTTAACCATGGACCTCGCAATTTTCATTGCTGAGGCTTGGAAAGGGATACTATCAATCCAAAATGCATCTCATGGAAAAAAGTGACTCGAGGAAACTTCAATAATATTCCACTTATGATATATTATTGGAGAGCTTTGATATATTGTTTTAAGAGCATAAATCCTAAAGCGTAGCAACACCATATGTTACACCACCAAAGACCGCATTTGATTCTCTTGTTTGATATTCTATATTTAAAATAACCAATTTCTCGCTCTCAGCTTTTTCTCACCCTCACAATTTTCCTCTAATTATTTTTTTTAATGTTTTAGTCGATACCGCATCTCTAATATGTGGTTTTTTTATTAACATTGCTTCACTCTTAGTAGACAAGGGCTCGAGCAAAGATAACCATAGTACCCACTAGTGAGTGTAGAAAATTATTGTGTGTCATGTAGCTCTCCACCAAGGTTTAGTTTGTTTTAAAAATAATATTTAATGCCCACATCCCATGGTTAGTTGTTGATATACATGAATATAAAAATCAAAAGAAAAACTACTAGGCTACCACTACTTCTTTTACTTTTACACACAAATTTTTGGACTCTATCTTTTGTTCAATTTAAGAACCTTGAAAAAACCCCCAAAGGGGAAACCCAAATTTGAGGGAGGATTTTATTTTTTCTTTTCTTAGAGAATTAATTACAACATTAATTTCATCACATAAGGTACTTATATCTCCCCGTTGATGTCTATCCAATTGTGCCATTGTCCTTGAAACTCGCTTTCACTCGTCCAACAATCACTACTTTTGAATATATGCCAACGACATACTTTCTCTCGCTCAGTAAAACATCACTGCTATTGAAACCAACACCAAGAATTTCATGCCACTACTCATAATTTCCTTCCTCAAAATATGTGCCACTTACTCGTAAATTTCTCCTTGAAATTCAAGTCGACAAAACTTCTTTGTTCCTTGAAAAATAGGCTATCAAACTAGGGTTAAATTTATGGAAATGCGTGCAACCTCACTCACCTTTTCAGCCCTAGAAATCTGGTCAATGGAAACTTCTACCTATTCCTTAAAAAAATTTCTTCTCTTCCAACTCTGAAATGTTTAAAATATCACCGCCAAAGCCTTCTTCCATCGCCAAAAGTATCACCACCAAATACGAATTTACACTAGCATATTACAATGGCAGCGTATAGCACATCAATCCAACCTACGTAAAGGAAGACAATGACTGAAGAATTAATCATCATGGTACTTTTCTCCCCTTCTTTTAAAGAGCTTTCTACATGGTCTATTGGGTTTTTCCTTCACATTAATTCAATTTTCAAAGTTAATAGTGTTCCTCCTTTTTATAGTCTATCTTACTAATGACTTTCTAATAAAATGTTATAGAGAATACTTTTAGAAAGCTATGGATTCATATTTTATTCAAATAAATAACAATAAAAGATTAGCAAAAGTCTATGTCTCTTAGATTGGAGTGTTCTTCTATATGGCCCCTTTTGGAAATTTTCAATCTTGCCAAGTATCTTCATACTATAGGGTGTATCTCATTTAGTGGTTGAGTTGTGGAGATATGGTGTCCATATCCCTTGTAAAGTGGAGCACCGCCTATTCTTGGCTTCTTGTGACTCCTTTCCACATGTAATCCTTACAACATCCATGCCCACACTTAGAATGATTTTTTCTTCCTAAAATATGCTCTAATAACTTCATTTGACCCTTGGCTGGGTTCTCTCCAAATGTTGGGTGTGGAGCTCGATTTTCGTCCCGATTCAGTAGATCCTTTTTTTCAACCTAATGTATACCCGAGGAAAACCGTACACCCCTATAGCGGGGGAGTGCATAGGGGACTTGTCCCCCCCTGCGAGGTTCGAGGGGGGCTTCCCCCTGGGCCGGGGGTCTAGGGGCCGCGCGGTCCTCCCGAGCGGTTTTCGAGACATCGCCCTCAAAGCTAAAAATGGATGTAAAATTGCCTTGTAAAAGTATAGTACTTCTAGCAAATCTAGGTCGTTCATTAGGCGATGATCCGACTACAGAGAAGTTATGCTTTAGTTTAGGGTTTTTCTCCCCTAGCAGGAAACCCTCTGCTTGCGTAGAGGGTGCATTGTTATGGATGTGTACGTGTGTGTATTCTCGCAGCGAGAAACAGAGATAGGGAGACTATGAGAGAGAATAGGAGGATATTAAAGTGGATCTGCTGTAGTTTGTGTCTCTTCATTTTGTTGGATAATATAAAGGTAGGACAAGCCGTTCGGGGTGGATGTAGTCCAAACTAGGTGAACCACGTATATCTGTGCTCTCTCGGTTTCATGTGTTTTGTGTGCTTACATTTTCCGC
The DNA here is from genome assembly GCA_034641835.2 of Pinus albicaulis. NCBI lineage: Eukaryota > Viridiplantae > Streptophyta > Pinopsida > Pinales > Pinaceae > Pinus > Pinus albicaulis. The sequence goes on along the minus strand of CM076582.1, from coordinate 658,418,941 downwards.
ATATTTTATGTGTTTCATTGCTCCGTAATATATAATTTTCTAATAGCAAAGTGGATTCATTTTCTAACAAATAAATATTTAAAGCATCCAAATCTCCCTTGGAAGGCAACACTACTCTATGAATGTGAAATAATTTATCAAGTAAAGGTTTTGGAATGCCATGTGTTAAATTCCTACGAAGGGTGCATCAAGAAACTTTGTTATGTAAAAGGGTATTCAATCAACTAGTAAAAGAGAAAACCAAACATGGAGTGATTATGCAAAAATTTTTGGATGTACATGAGTAGTCAATCACCTAGTAAAATACCATAGTTACTAACAACCTCCTTCGACAAACCTAGGGATGAGGCATCTTCAAATACCGTGACTCCACTAGCTTATAATTTTTTTTCCTATTAAGTAGCATCTAGCTACTTAATCCATATACCACACACTTCACGATACTGTGTTGGAATTATACAAAGTTTTGTTTTTTGAAGAAACAATAACCACACTAAATATGAATCTCCCTTTCCTTCAAAAGGCTCCTATCTACAATGTGAATGAAATCAACTACCAAATAACAAGGAGAACAACTTTAGAGTACAACACTTCTTGACAAGTACTACAGGTTGTGATTGCAACCATTAATTGACTAGTTGAGCAAATAAGGGGTCATATAATGCATGCCAACCCCTACCAAATAATACATCAAAAAATTCTTAAAGCATATTGTCTAGGAAGCTCTTGCCTTTTCACCTATTGAATGTTTTGGAAAATAATCTTAAAATGTTTGTATCTCCTTCTTCCTTTTTCGAATGGTTAGTGTTATTCCCAACCCTTGAGCTTTTGTTGCTACCCCTTATTTTAGCAGACCATAGTGTCATTTGTTGTAACTAAAGCACTCGTAAGCATGCTCACATTAATATCGCAACCTTTTCCTGGTTTCAATATTCTCTCGCAAGGAATACAACAAAATATTACCATTCAAACCTCCTCAAAAAACCCTATATTAAAGATAGAAATAGGATGTTGATATTCCCTTTCTACTCCGAGAAAAATCATGAAATATTATAGAAAAAGACTACATTAATGCTCTCAATCAACTAGCTCCATGATACAAGTCAACGATAACATGATAATGGAGTTGGTTTTGAAAAAAATCCTCCAAAAATAGCACCATGAAGTATGGTTCCTCCTCCAAGTCATTGACCATGTATCTACCTTCACGAACAATGAATGAATCCTCCTTAGAAGCATGTGTGGCCTCCTCCAAAGTGGATTCCTTATTCAGAAATTTGAGTGAATGCACAAAGACCATGCAAAACCTCCAATAAAGTGGCACTTATGGCATCATGAGTAGAACTTTCCATCAATATTCAATGCAAAAGGGTCCATTTGGAAAAACACATGGTAGAAGTACACCCTACAAAATGAGAAGACGGAGTAATTATCAATGAGTGGACATATTCAACATAATAGCTTGGAAATGTGTGCAAGGTGACTTTGCTCTCATATAAGGTGTCCTCCGCATTGACTAACAAATTCCTCAAAGGTGTAATGACCCTAAAATATTTATTGAAATTGTGAATGCCTTTTCATATTCATATGTTTGGCTAACATATCAATTGTTTTCCTTGATGAAAAAATCTGAAAAAGGTGTTTGAATTATCACTAGAGATGCAAGTGATACTTGAACACACTCTGAAGTAGATCTAAGAGAAAGTCATATATTCTTCTACATATGTAGAAAATTGATCACTCAACACTCTGAATGCATGTGCGACTACTAATATATTTCATGTTACCTTATTTTTTTCTAAATGATGAGTATATTTTGTTGGCAATTATCAACTATTCACTAGTGGCTTGGCCTCTTCATGTGTAAAAAACATCAAACCGTTCGAAATATTTGCTATAGGTTATACAAATTTGTTAATTTGTAATAAATGATGTGTTGAGATAGAAACAACCCCCATACTCTATTTTAATTTCCACATCCGATGAAGTCAAAGTAGCATGTGGCTTCTTCATGTTGTTTTGGATTTCTCGAGCCTACATGAACTTTGGCTTGCTTTTTATTTTTTTTGCTTCAAATTTTTTTATGAATTTTGCTTTAGTTCTTTTTGTCGAACTCATTAGGCTCTATAAGATTTGCATCAATATTCTTCGGCCATGCCCGAGAGTTAGTTTTGTCTCATAGAAAATTTCCAAAATTTGTCCAAAATTCTCTTTTCAAAGCGCACATTGAAACTTACTTATCTAGTCCATTCAAAGCCGATGACTTACTTTTCTAGTGGACCATTCTATGTTAGTGGGTGAATGAGTCACACTTCTCAATTTTGAGAGAGATTCATTTTACACCTGAAACTAGAAATGCTTCCTTAGAAGCCAAAGTTGGTCATGAATTTCTATTCCAGAAAATGGAGTTTATGTAATTGATCACGCGGCATACTTATTATCCGTTGCATCATTTTATGCAACTAACCATCTTCACGCTTTCTACTGATTTGTCTATAAAATGATTTTACATGTCCTTTACATAAATTTTATACTCTCAAACACCTTTCGTGACCTTTCCTACTTTCTCCAAGTCGCTAGACAAAGCGTGGGTATTCTAATTGATGTTACGAGAAAGGTACATCTAGCAACCATTTTTCCTCTTCGATGTTGAAATTGTTGAATAGATGCCTTTGTCAGAAACAAGGCTTCAAGTAGAAGGCCTTATTAGCTCATCTTTCATGTATGCATCTATCTGCACTTTACTTTCCTAAGGAGACCATGACATTACAAAGGCCTTGTTTTGAATTTATACATTTAGCATCATCATCACCTGGATACGAGAAATAATTCCTATAAAGAATCTTGTACATTAAATGGACCACTATTTATAATTTGGACCATGGGTTCTTTCCTTCATACTTTATATTCCATATGCCCTAGATGCATTTTTTGAATGTACAACTAAAGAGTTTCTCAATGCTAAGTGTGTTTTCTCGTACATTTCAAAATACAAGAATCGCGAGAAATATTTGTGAAATAAACAATTTTGTCAATTTTAAAACTTCCATGGTTGTTTTCCGATATTGACATCCAATATGATATCATCAAGAAGAAAAAGTGCAGTAGTTATGAGTATGTAGCCCAAGGTATAGGATCAAAGCAATGAGTGAAAACATTTTTGATGTTTTGGACTTAGCACCGCAAGATTAGATTGTCGATGTCCAAGATGAAGATGTTGCATCCATGCCAATTCTTGCATTCAATTCTAGGTATGGTGTTATTAAAACCATGTGTAGAAGATTGGAGGTCTTTGGCTGAAGACAAATCTAACAAATTTCGTGAAATTTTAGCTCATGATATTGGAGACAATTGCATGTTTATCTCGCTACTCCTTTAGCAACCAATTATGTAACTGCTTTTCTTTGTCAAATCCAAAAAAATGTTGGTTTGAAAGTGAATTTGGGAAACATAGATGTTCTTATATCTCGGGATTCTTTTGTCTTAATGTGATAAACAAATTTCAGCTTTTTATTGAGGGAAAAGTGACCTCAGATGTAACTTTATATCAAATATAAAGGAAATACATGCTTAATAACACAACTATTAGATTTTTTCTTTCGCATTTTTCAGTTTCTCTTTTCTCGACTTATTTTTAGTGAATCATTAGAGAAAGTTCGTGTTTTCATCATGTGGAAATAATTTCTCATATTCTATGCCATGCAATCAAAAGTGGTCGTCGGGAACAAAACCTTTGTGGATGAAAAATGCCCGGATATACTTCCACTTTATGAGAATACAGGCTGCGAGGAGATAAAAAAAATTTAAATGCATTACTTCATTGAAAAACAATGTAACAGATATTTTGTTTGAAGACAATGATGCATGAAACAAAATGAAAGAACAAAAATATGCTTGGAATATTGAACCATGCTTTGGAAGCCAATGAGGCTCCGTATGTATTTGAGATTTTGTTGGAAACAAGAGAAGAAATTATATAAAATGGCTGATGTCCATGAATATTTGTTTTTTTTTCTCATTTGCTTTATTTATTGATCGCATACAATTCAAATAGTTTGGTAAAAGAGAAAACTTCTAGGTTAATATATAACCGCTAGTTTTAAAAAATAAGATAGGAATCGTATCAATCCTTTTCAAGTTTGGTGGAATTAGAGATCAGCCATTTGAATACTTGAAAGAAAGGCTTGTCACGCACCTAGTTATGAGAATTTAATTTGCGTAGAGGTACTGGCATACCAAGTAGATCTTATTGATGAGGAGACGATCCCTATGGTTCTTCCAAAGATTTTAGGTTTACAACGAAAGATAATTTCCATGCATTAGCTCCTTTACATGAAATTTCTGCAAGTTTTGTCATCGAATGGTGTCGCTAGTTGCTCTACCATTTGTGTTTCTTTACTTAGATAGAAAGGGAACTAGTTACTATAATGAAATTTTATAAATACTAGACAACATCTAATACTAGATATATTTTTACTAAAGTGTTGCCAATTCTGCTGAGGAGTTTGTACATTTCCCTTTGAGGGATTCACACAAGTGACAATACCGATGAAAGGCTATCAAAGGTTCGAGATATGATTTAAGAGGTGGCTAGTCTTGTCACCGGATCACATGATCTTCTAGGACTTTTAAGGAATTACCTGGGTTTCAATTTTTCTAATTTAGGGGAACAATTCCTTGTAAGCAAGGAGGAAGGGATGAGAGTAATACTAGGTGACAAGTGGCAAGTGAGAATGTATCACGGTGTATTTGTAAAAATATAATTTGAACTCTCGTGTTTAGGATACAAACAATCACCAATAACCCCATTTATTTCTCCATCAATTAATCCATTAATTAACCTCATTATATTTTGGATTTTATGTAACAACAATAGTATCCTGCATTTTGTGGCATTCTCTCTTGTAGGGCTTCTATTTTATTTTTTAAATTCCACTTATATTACTTCAAGGAAAATGAGAAATTAGGAAAAAGGATAAATTATTTACACTTGTTATCATCATCTTATTTTTCATAAATATTATCGTATTTGTTTGTAAGAACATATAAGATATTGGGAAAAATCTTAAGTATCTTCTAGTAACATTCTAACATATTTTCTCAGTGATTAGCACAAGATAACTGTGCATCTTTGGCCCATCCAAGCTAATGTGAGTTGATGAGTTGAGTTTCGTAACTTGAGTTCCCTTTTTCAAATTGAAGCAACAAGGTTATTTTGGTTTCCATTATCAATAACCATATATTCTAGTTTCTCGCTTAATTCTGGCAGTTCTATGTACAAAGAGCTTCCTTGTTGCTAGCAAGGCTATCTTTGGGCACTAGCATCAAGTGTGGATCAATGGAAGCTTGTAATTTTAATATTAACCTCTAAGTCTCCAAACTCTCAATAGTTCTTATAAAGGAAGTGAACATTGCATTTAGGGTTGAGTTCATCCTTACTCATTATCGGGGTCAAGTTCATCTCAAGGAAGAACAAGTTTAGTATTGTGAAAGAGGATTAAATCCTCTTCTTTCATGGGTCAAGTCCAATTTTTCAAGCTGTACCAGTTCTCCACTCAAGATGTCCGTATTCACTCTTACACTATAGCCGGCCTAATTTCAGTCAACAAAGATAGTATAATAACCTAAATCACAAGGGAGCCCAAATAGGGTCTTTTTCTCTTGTGGGAATGTTTTCGGTAGGTAGGATTGATATTTTTTCTCATTTGTTGAAGTTAGTACTCTCCTTAGAGTGACATTGTGTTGAACGATGAGTTTCTAGACAAATTTTCATTTCTTGTTGTATCACTATTATGGGTTGATTTAACCTCTTGGCTGCTCCTCAAAATATTTGTGCGTAGCTATGAGATTCCTTAATTACATGTGTGCAAAGTGTGTCACCTAGGAGAAAAAAATGGAGCCACAAATGCTATTGAGTTTGTAGAATGAGTAAGAGTTGTTCGTACTACGTAAATTTTTGGTCAAGTTCACCTCAAGGAAGAACAAGTTTAGTATTGTGAAAAGGGGATGAAATCCTTTGTTCCATGGGTCAAGTTCATTTTTTACAAGGGGTCGAGTTCTCCACCAAGAGGGTTGTATTCACTCTTACACTCACATGGCCCAGTTTCTGTAACAAAGGAAGTACAATAACCACCATAAGTGAGCTAAATTCGATCTTTGTCTTTTTGGCGTGTTTCCGAAGGTAGTGATTGATATTTTTTCTCATTTTCTAAATTCACGTACCTCCCGAGAGTGACATTGTGTCAAGGATGAGTTGCTAGAAAAAATTTCTTGCTTGTTGTAGCATTATTTTCGAAGTTGATTTAACCCTCTTTTAATGTTATCACAATCGTCCGTGTGTGGGTTATGAAGATGCCTTAATTACATGTGTGTAGGGAGTGTCACTTAGGAGAGAAAGAGATCCATAAGTGTTTTTTAGTTTGTACAATGAGGAATATTTGGTCGCACTCCGAAATTAAGCCTCATAATTCAAGGAGTCGACACTCAGTCCATTTCGCTTCACCCGATATTTGTCACTTATTTATAAGCCTCCAAACCGAGTTCGTTGTACTTATTCACTCATTGTATAAAGTTTATTTCAAGCTAAGAAATGGATTTTTTATGACATGAGCATCGTATTCACATCGCATTATATCAGCGAGTGCATAAAACTTATGGGTTTAATATTTGTTTGTGGGTTGAGAAATAAATGTCTATGGATGATTAATTTTTATGGCTCTCTTATCAGTCGATAAATTTTGTAACATGATGATGTGTAACTCCAAATTAATTTCATTAGTGAAAAGGAGTCGGTTTGCTATTATATAGTGCATATCATTGGTGTATCCCTTGCCGAGTTTAATTTAAGTATGATATAATGTTGTCTAGAAGTGTTTTTGGGCATTTTTTCTAGCATCGTGTTGTTTGTCTAAAATTAAATTGAAGAAGGTCCACCTACGGTAGTTCTACTCTCAAATTGTTAAACAAATCCTCTCGCTAAAGAAAAACCTGAACTCGAGAAAAACCAAATTTCCATTTGGAAGAAATTTGAGAGAGAATATGCAATGACAATTTTGAAGCACATTTGTCGACTTTTGGCATTGCCAAGTGTATCATGTCCACAAAAACCCACACCTTTATCTATGTTATGGGTGTTATCGGGCTTTATATTGACCTTGAATATGCAAGGATGTCTAGGCTTAATGAGAAGTATGATGTGTGCAACTATGACATTGTTCTTTTAGAGCTACCTCACGGGGGAGGAAAGTTATGGATAATGAATCTAATTTGATTTAGTTGGTAAGACGATAATGACCTAAATTTTCTTCATGGGAATTGTATTTTTGTTAATTGTGAAGCTTTTTTGTCTTGGGATATTGCATTGGACAAGATAATAAATAAATAATCTCTTTGTCTATCCTAGCTTTGAATTATCACTTTCTTCAAAGTGTCACTACCCTAGGAAAGTTGTGGATGGCATGACAACAATTATATATGACAACCATAAGCAAATATGCAACAAAACAAGTGGTGAATTGTTTCTATGCTCATGGCATGATTAAAAGTGTTTTTACTACTTTTGAAGAAACAAGTCTATTTACATGGATAGTACCATTTATTTCCCATCAAGTAATGGAAATAAAAAATGACAAAGGCATTGAAAATGACAAGTTAGAGCATGTACCTTGGTTGTTAGAGGCATTACAAATATATTATAGGCTTTTCGAGGTACCCTATGTATTCTTCTTCATTGTTAATTGTGCCTCTCCGCATCATGCTTAGTGAAACCATTTGATGGAGGTTGTGTCACTATTCCAAGGGATCCAAAGGTTTTTTTCACACTCTACCAACTCACTTTCTCAATGTTTTTCTACCTATCTAGAGAAATCCAATTTTTGTCATTGTAGTCCATCTTTGATTACCTTTGTTATTTATATTATTACCCATGTATACACTACCATAGGTGATGTAATTGGAATAAATGAGTGGTTTCTTTTTATTACATCTTGTTTCTCTCTTTTTTCCGGACCCTTGTGGCCAAAATTTATGCTTGAAGTGGTTCCATAAAATGGGTGGGACGTGTGGTATAAGAACTATGCAAAATTTTCATTTCCTATTCATTCCAAAATGGCCTCTTAGCTCGTGAATCAATGGAACCCTTGAAATAGCTATCCATATGGCAAAGGATATAACAAATCATGGGTGAATACCAATATTGACCTTCAAAATTTTATACATACATGTAGAATCAAGACAAGCCTAATAAAGCTTTTATTAATGAATGTGCAAAACACAATGGGTTTATCCAATGCAACTAGTGGACAAATTTTTGTTACTATTCCACTAGATCACATTGGTCCAATACTCCAGAGAATGATCCGAAAAATGACACCAACATATTCTTTGTGGGAGAATGTTGGGTATACATGATGGAATGTGGTATGGGGTGTTGATCTTCCTCGATTGTTGGTATTTCTGTAGTCTTACCTATGGTGCTTAACTGTAGCACTATCTCGGTGGGTATGAGTATTATGATGACCATGGTGAATGGTTTTTCAAAGATCTGAAGGTGTGCAACTAATTTTTCTTAAAACTACTATTGAGGCTACTTTTTGTCTTTTATTCTCATACCTTATTTGCCTATTTTTGGCTCAGCTTTTGACACATATATACTTCCTTTTTTCCTCCTTTATCCCTAATATGGCCATAATTTCATCAATTATTGTTAAAGGTAAAAAGGTAGTACAAGTATAATTGTTTCTACTATTCTATAGCTAGTTTAGGCATTTTTTAGTAGCATGCTTATTTGTTAACTTACTATTATGGGTAGAATGATGGATTTCTTGTAGGACCCGTTTGTTGGCTCTTTTGACTTGAAGGAAAAATATGTTCCTTCAACTATCATTTAGTTGATAATCCAACATACCTCAAGATAGAAGCTTCGACCACAATAATTTTCGATGCTCCTCCGAAAGACTTCAACAAATTCAAGGATCAGCAGGACCAAACTGCCACTATCCGTATAATGGAGTTCATTTGACAAGAATTAGGAACCTTTTTCCTATAATAGCATGTGGTTTTTATAAGGAATTGATAGCGAAATTTAGGACGATTAGTACCTGATTTCAAGGACTACCATGCATCCATGGTTTCCAACGTCTCGCTTCGTAATACACTGCTACTAATTATGTAAGTAATGATGCCTATAAAGTCAAATACATCCGTTGATGAGGAGGTTAATGTATTTTCGTTTTCAGCTATCAATACTAAACCTGTGATTTCATGTTCTATTGGTGAAAGCCGAATTGTAATTATTATGATGCGTTCTCGATTAGTTGTGGAATGATGTGGATTTATTGAACTTCGAGATAAATTTCTATAGGTGTAGTTAGGACTACAATCCAATGCTTTTCCCGAGGTGGCAAGGGCCCACCACAACTCGTTCAGCTCCGTAGACATAGCTAGAGGTAATTCGTAAGTATAGTTTGATTCAATTCCTGATTGCATAATGAAAGTCGATTTCGTTTTCTTGCATTTGATTCATGTTGCTATAATAGAGGAATTCGTAAGTATAGTTTTATTGAATTTCTTGATTGCATAATTAATTGCTTTTGAAAATCAATTTCGTTTCTAGCATTTGATTTATGTTGTTGTAGTAGGTAATTTCATATATCAAGGATCAATTTGGAGAATTTTATGTGAAAAGTTCTGTGCAATTGTAGGCTATAGTGTGCCTCGGTTCTTTTTGTAAGGATTTCTTTCCATTTTTTTCCCCATACACATCATTCGAATTGAATTTTTGCTTTCGAGGAAACAGTAGTTAAGCATATACTCTTTCACCTTTCCGGATAAATGATTTTCATCTGAATGTGTTCTGTGTGAATGGACAAAGCATGGTTATATGTATTTAACTAAATATTTTGTGAGATAAGTATATAGGACTAGAGTACTTGTGGAATTTCTAGATCAATTTCAATAGGAGAGCATAGCTCAAATTTGAAAACATTTAATGATTAATTGGTTTTGTGTGTTAATTGAGTTCTGTGTTAAGATAATCTGCATCTCTATTTCATGTGTGTGTAGCTTAGATTTGAGAACATAGCTCAATTTCTTATAGAATATGCATGTCAATTTTAGATTGTAACAATTTCTGTTTTAATTCCCTGCGTTTGGTTTGAAGAAGCAAATTTTCGTTTCTTGAATTGGATTTTTGGCTTGACATTTATCATTGTTTAAGGTATAATAGGAGTGTGAAGTTTTGTTCATTGAAGAGTTACGGATATAGGTTCTTTACGGTCTTAGTTGGAAAGTCACTAGGAGACTCGTGTGCTGACCATGTAGGAGAAAGTAGATGATTCATAGAATAGTTTTTAGCAAGTTTTCTTCATTATTTTGGTTTGATTAAGTAGAATTTTATAGTTCTTGTTTCATTTTTCATAAGATTAGGATTTGAGTGGGAGGAAATTTACAAATATTGTTGTAGCATTTAGGTCGAGTTGAATTGGCAAGATTATTTTGGGTGAGTGCATAGTCCCTTAAGGACAGAACGATCATAACAGAATCTTAAGTAACGTTCCTTTCTGGATTGATTCTTTGAAATTGTAGTGTTAGGCTTTATATTTTGGTGCAAGTCTCACAATTCCACTCCATGAGAATAATAGTGATGAAGTGATTTAACCCCCTTTGCAACTTGGTTCGGAAGAAATTATTCATTAAAGATTGAAATATTTTATTGCAAAGTTTGCAGGATTATTAGATCACCCTGCTAATGGTAATTTATGTGGAACTTGTCAACTTTTAGTTTCGAGATTTAATTCATTTATATTTGTGTATTAATGCGTTGTGTGTTGATTTAATTGATAGCATTATCTTATTGCAAAAAACCAGAGTGTCGATCGCTCTATAAGTTTGAGTAACTTTTCCAAAGTGTGGTTGGAAGTTTGATGAAAGACAATCGTAATTAAAAGCTAATCTCCAGTACAGGTTGCATTTTTGATATCTAGAGTTTATTTCTGGCTTTGGCTTGAAAAGTAGAAGTTGGAGGATTAAAATTGTCTAAAGTAGGTAATACATATACGGTTGGGTTGGCTAGGTATGAAAGATCAATGGCTATCACTGCTCAAGTCGTATCGGGTAAAATCGATATTCAAACCAATGTATAGTGACCTTTTTTCTCTGACACCGAAAGATAGTTAAAATTGGCATGAAGTGTTGTCATCGGAGTTAATTAGGGATACCATTAGTAATTGTGAGTTTCATTTGTGAGTGTGGAATCAACTTATAGTTTACTTTCATTAGGTAATTCCTTTTAAGTGTGACCTCCAAATATTAGAATTAGGTTTTTAAGTTTTTTTACAAGCAATGAGTTATTGAATAAAAGTCGTTGTTGATTTGGTAATGGTTTTGATTTCAGATTTAATTTTTGAGATAAATTGAATAAGGATTTCTAGTGTTCAAACCGAGTAGTTTGCTGATTGTTCCTATTTTTATGATGAGATGAATTGATTTCTTTCGACAATGTGTGTTTATAAATGTTTATGTGTGCCTCAATTCTTGAATCAAATATCATAAAGGAATAATATAAACTTTCGACTCTAAAAAGCTGAACCTTGAGAGCACAAAGATGCGCTCATGTTTACTAGCTCGCATTGATATACTAATATTGGTGAATTAATTCGACGCTTATTTCACACAACAACTATGCATCTAGGAATGGTTAGTACTTTATGGTGAAATAACAACTGCGCATGATTTTATGACATAAAAATGTTTTCTATTATTGTTATTCACTTTTTGATTAATAAAAATTCTAATGATACTAAAAATTACTTCCACTTTTTAGTATAATACTTTTCCGATAAAAAGTTATGACTTCTCTATGTTGTCAACATTGGTGGAAGAGATCTTGGTGGGAATAAGAGAAAATGAGGAGAAGCCCTTTGACCAAAATTTCAATAAATCTAATGAAGCATTGCAAGTTATTTGTAAGATGTGTTATCCACTTTGTGTTGTCGTGCTTGTTTGGCTCCACTGATGATGTCAATTAGAGTTTAATTTAATGTCAACCCGGGAAGGTAAACTTAGAAGTGCTTATCTAAAAATATATAGATCTAGAAAGATTCCTAATTTGTCCGATCTTAAAGTCCCCTTACAAGAACATATTCATTAAGATCTCTTTCAATAACTAATCAAACCTAGATCTAACAATTGTTTGAGATCTATAGTTCTCTTACAAGAACATATTCTACAAGATCTCTTCCAACATTAGAACATCTAATAAGAACTTAAAAGCTGAAATGAAATAAACCTAGATCTAATAATTGTATGAGGTCTTACAATTTCTCTTACAAGAACACTTTCAAATAAGATCCTTCCAATATTAGTTCATTTAACAAAGCTTAAAAACTGAAATAAAAAAAACCTAAATCTAATAATTGTATGAGATCTTATGGTTCTCTTACAAAACACTTTCAAATAAGATCCTTCCAATATTAGATCATTTAACAAAGCTTAAAAACTGAAATGAAACAAAAACATAAATAAATTATACCTAAATTAAGCAAATAAGCATGCAAGTGAGGCCATGGGGGCCCTCCATAACTCCACAAGCACACCACTTCAATGGAGACTCGGATGTAGAGCAAAATCGAAGTATGAATCATTTATTTTAATATCTCCATTACAAGCCAACTCTAAGGTTACAACTCTAAGCTTCTAAGATTACATACTCCAAAAATTCTAAGATTACAAAAACTTCAAGATTACAAAAAACTAAGATTACATATGGAGGAGATTGTACTCCTATTTATACAATGAGATGAGTAAAAAACTCATAATGATCATCCACTAATCTCTCTTTAGTTCCATACATCTCCCAACCATCTAGACACATAATCCCTTTTGTCCTTGATCTTCTCCATGAGATCATAATCTTCTCCATGAGGTTTATCTTCTCAAATTCGAATTTGATCATCCAAGGCCACATAAAGGTGTCTTGGAAGCTTCTCGGCACCTACATATGTCACAAAAATAACCCACTTTCCATATATAATGTAAAAATATATTATTTTTCTAATATTTAATCAAGAATTTCTCTCAAAAATGCTTAAAAAATAAATAATATTTGGAAAATATAAATTAGACCCATTAATGGTGAATAATAGGGAAAAATGAAGTGACATGGTGGTGTATAATGGGTGATAAAAATGGAAGCATAGGTGAAAAATGTATGGTAATGAGTGACATTTTGAAACCCAAACAAGAGTCTTTTTCAATTTTGTTAGCTTGCAACTATGACAAAGCAAGATATCTACATGTGTGCTTTAACTTATCAACTAGCCTTAGGCTAAAAATTCTTTCATTATGTGGCTAACATAGTTCTAATTTGGATGTCTTCAAGTTTGCTTTGGTCTCACAAGAGAAGCATTCATCTTATGCACTGTAAAGTGGTGTTAGGTATGATGGTGCATGTATAGTAATAGAATTGAAAATTTTGCATGCATAAGAAAGAAATTCGGAGTCATGATTATTAGCTAAATGGGAACCTTTGATTGAGTTGTTTTTTCCAACTTTTTATTATTACGAGATCTTTTCCTTTTTTCATAGGTTTTATGTTTGAAATAATATAGCTTAATTTCTTGATTTATGTCTAGTTCCATGTGGAATCAGAATTTTGGCTTGTATAGGATTTGGTATCATGTGCTTAGTTGTGGTTCTAAATATGGTATTCATGTTGAAATATTTTGTATACAAATGTCTTTTCATAACTTCAACATATTATGTCGAGCTTTTCTTGATTTGACCTTGGGTTTTGCATATTATGTCAAGCATTTTTTGTTTGATTGCATGTCATATCATTATTGAAATTTACATTAATTTGTCATTGTTCGACAATGATCTCTAAAAAATTCATATTCATGGAAGCATTCTAGAGGAATTTGGCAATATGACGAGCCTTATCAAGATGGACTTGTATAGCAACAACATTATCGTTGAAATCATGGAAAAATTTAGGGGTTAATATTCGCAGTGGGCTAATTTTCCATGATTTTTCCAAAAAAGAGATTCGCCAATTTCATTTTTTTCTAAGAATGATTCACCCAAATTTTACAATATAAAATATTTTACCTTAAAAATCGGCAAAATTATATAGTTACTACATATAAAATAATTAAAAATTTGAATAATTTTACAAATATATTAATAAATATATTATAATTGACATATAAGAGACTAGTGAAATTAGCCAATGTTTTAAACTTCAATATAATTTTCCATCCTTAAAATTTTCCGGATGAAATTTCTCGATCACCGGGGAATTTGTGTGCACTTGCATTTTGTAAATTTTCTTTCTGCGTATGTCTAAATGGTCTTATGGAAACACTTTCAAAATTGGGATTATATGTTTTAGAGATAATGTCTTTGATAACAACCCGAGGTGCTCCGAGTCTCTTTTCATTTTTCACATGTCATACGATTTCTTACCGATGCTTTGTATGATAATCACCGAATGAATTGTTGGAAATACTAAGAGGTGAATCAAACGGTATTCCTTTCAATTAGAGCATTAGTTAATCTTCAATTTATTCATCGTTGTTTTTACGATGACAACAACAAACAAGAGGAACAAAAATGCACACAGCTTTTAAAGGTGAAACCCACTCCCGGGACAAAAAACCACCTAATGCTTTTCTAGTAATTCTTTAATATTCAACTCTCAATTGAAAATAAAGCTCCAACTTTCTAGAATCTAGAAAAGCATTCTTCTCCGACTCCCAACGGATGGATGCTCCAACGCCCGAGATTCTTCGATGAGTCAGCTGAACGGATGCCCCAACACAAAATGAGCTACAACTCACCCTAGCACCACCCTACCAACCTATAGAAGAATAAAATAAGAATGGGCTCTCATACCAGGGAAAATGGTCCACTTTTGACAATGATATAGAATGATGCGATAAGAAGAAGATATACTAGACCATAACCCTCAACTTTGACACAACCACCTAATGATGATCCTAGACCTCCCAACATCGCTGCTTCAACCCCTTGGCGGGATAGACACTAGTACAATTTGTACAATAATGTATTTACAATGACTAAGTACAATGATACCTTTATAATTGATTGTATGCGATGTCTTGCCACTTGAAGACTTCATATGATGAACTTCTTGTGCTGTTATGCAGCTTGTGTTGCTTCTCTTGTCATGCTACCCTGCTCTGCACCTTTCTTTGCTTTGTTGCTATAGAAATTCTAGTCCCTTTGCAACCCTTGACAACACATGATCTAGCTTTTTCTTGCCTTCTAGGAGCTCGATATTGAATTTGGTGTATCTCTATTATTTCAGATCCTCAAATATCTGATTTTAGGTCTTGTAGTAGTCCTGCGAGTCATCTTTTCCAATGCCACGAGGTCTGACCCAATTTGGATTCTTCAAGAGAGTTATACGCAATCTCTCACAATTCCCTAATTATGGATTGTTTCGAGCAGAGTGCACTTGTACTGTATGCGTGCCACGTGTCATTGTTTCTTTATTTGGCTCTAAAATTGATAGAGAAAAAATTAAGACTGTGCACATATCTGAAATTTTTCATGGAATTCCAATCCGATACTCGATAGAGAGATTTATGATGAATTTACCAAGGTCGCTACTTTCGAGATGAAATTTTAGTGAGCCTACAAAAACCCGACTTCCACAGATCATATCTCCAACAAATATTACGCACCTTGATCTGAAAGTTTTCTATAGAAGATTCCTCGAGTATTTCAGCTTTTGCCTCATAAGCATTTTCAGCTTTCTGAACCTTCGTAGAAAAAAATTTAGAGCCCAAATTCAACATGACATGTTTATGGGATAACGAAATCCCTCGCATAAGGAGGAAATGAGGATCACAATTTATATAAATGCTTAGGTTGAGAGGGGGCTTCAACAAGTGAACGTGGGAGGGATTTTAGGAGCTTAAAAAAATATTAATTATGACTTTTCAATGACCCATGACCCCAACCCATGGGGTTTTAGCCCACTAATTTGGGCGTACAAACTTCAAACATGAATATCTCTCAAATCGTGAAAGAAATTACATGGCGTGCCATGTATCAACGGAAATATATCGACAAGTAGAAACCATCAAAAGCCATTATTGACTCAGAATATATTAATTTGGTAGGTAAAGAATTCCCATGCAAATATTGAGTTAGCCCACAGTGCTGCTTGGGTTGACATCAATGACAATCGTTGATCAACAATCTCTCCCCTTTGGCATTGAGTGAAACACAGTACTCCCCCATCCGTGATCATGACACCTCTTCCCACAACATTATCTTCCCCTTTGACATCAATGGAAAAGGGCACGAAAACACAACCATCCTTTGGACCCGTGCACTACCTCTGCTCCCACCGACACACAACCGTCCTATGTACACGCATCTAATGAGAACTTGGGATAATCCCTGCAAATTTGACGGAAAGATATTCCAAATGATTCACGAGGTAAAGGTTTAGTGAAGATACTCTAAATTTTTTCTTTTGTACAAACATACTCATGTTTGATATTCTTTTCCGATGACTTGCTCTCTAACAAAATGATATTTGATCGAATGTGTTTTGTTTTTTGAATGCATGACAGATATTCTTGGAGATGCCGATGGCACTAGTGTTGTCACATAATATGGGAATAGGCTCAATGAATTGTACTTGAATATCTTTAGCAAAAAAAATTTCATCCAAAGGACTTGAGTACAACATGATGTTGTCAGCAATGTATTCTACTTCCGTGCAGATAACAAGATTCAAGTTTCTCTTTTTTCTCAACCATGATACTAGACAAACCACTCCAGATAGAATGCTACTCCACTAGTACTCTTACGATCATCAATGCTTTCCCGCCTCAATCGCATCCGTAAAGGGCGCTGAATAATGAGATTTTTACCCTTGGGATACCACAAGCCATATTCTTCTCCGTGCCCTTTAGATATTGAAGAATTATTTTGACGACAATAATATGTGCATTCTTTTGGTGTCGTGCTTTGGAATCTTGCTACTTTTCCAACTTCTTGCATAACATCTCTGCCAAGAGGCTATTACATAGAAGAATACCAATCATAGATCTATACAACCTTCGATCCACATCCTTAGATGAGTCATCTAGTGCTCAATTTGCAACTGTTACCATGGGAGTAAGGACGGGTTTGCAATCTTCCATTTTGAATTTCTTGAGCATTTCCTTGATGTACTTGCTTGACATATAAATATTCCTTTCTCTTGTTGAGATATTTGAAGCCCTAAGAAGTATGTCAGCTCACCAAGTAAAGACATTTCAAACTCACTTTGCATCTTTGTAGAAAAAATTCCTACTTAGTCGATCATCATTGCTACCAAATCTTATATCATCCACATATACCTCAACGATTGTTAAATTATCTTTATCTATTTGTACATAAATATTTCTATCAACAGTGACCTTTCTTGAACCCTTGTTGACGTATATATCCATCAAGACGAGCATACCACGCCTGCCCAGCCTACTTGAGAACATATAGAGCCTTCTTTAATCTACATCATAGTCTTTTTTTCGATAGTAGAAAACCTTCGGAGTTGTTCTGCTGTAAACTTCTTCTTCTAATTTCATTTAGAAATGATGACTTAACATCCATTTAGTAAACTTTGAATCTCTTGAACATGGATAGGCAAGAAACATTCGGATGGCTTCCATTCTAGCAACTGGTGCAAATGTTTCCTTTCAAAATCAATTCCTTCCACTTGTGCATAGCCTTTGCAAACCAATCTTGCTTTGTTTTTCAGTAACATGCCCATATTCTTTCAATTTGTTCCCGAACACCCGTTTAGTCCCAATGACATTTATATCTTTTGGTCGTGAATTAATTCCCAGGTGTTATTCTTCTCAATTTGATCCAATTCTTCATTCATATTCGCTACCCAATGTTCATTTTGGTCAAGCTTCCCTCAAAACTACTAGGCTCAAAGGTTGCTAGAGAAAATAAAAGTGAGTTTGTTGTGATGAATGAAGTCGTCGACCTCTGATTTATGTCACCAATGATTTGATTTGATGGATGGTTCTTTTGAATCCACTCTTTTTTTCTCTTGGACAAGCTTCTTGTTGTTGTTCGGTATATCTTGATGATCATTGTTTACTTCTTCCTGTCTTCCTACATATTTTACCATACCGCCTCTTTCCTGATTTCACATTTCGTGGAGTTGAATAGCATTATGTGACCTTGATCACTACATTTGTCCAACACTAAGAGCATATTGTGATTCATGTTTTTCAACCAATAGAACATTCTTGACTATGACATCTTTACTTACGATGTGACTGATACATCGATCCTATAAACATTTGAAGATCCATCATTTCCAAAGGATATGGTTCCATCCTTCTTCTCTTTGAGAGATACTAATTTCTTTCTATTCAGTCATATGTGTTGAGAGCAACCACTGTCAACATGACTTACACATATTTATTTCTTTTTGAGCTCTTGAGAGCGAGATCACAATTTATCGTCTCTTCTTCTTCTTCCATGTTCTGTTCATTACTATGGCTTCGAAAGATTCTTTCTGGAGAATTTTCAAGTACATTGTCTCTGCTATGTGTCCAAAGTTTCTGAAACTTGTAACATTCCATATTATTTCTTAAATGTTCGAATCTATTTATGTTTTGTCTGAGCTCACGGAGGTTCATATTTGAAGAATCTCATTTGAATTTTATTGGTTCCTAGGGTATGTGCGACATTCTACTGTGCTTTATGACCAAATTTTCCACATGAATAACAATAGCCATGAAAAAATATGTTGGTACTTGGATGAAAATATTTGTCGAGAATTGTCTTCCAAGGGCATGTGCTTGTGAATCTTGTCCAATGAAGTCTACATGTATGTTAGGTCTCATAGGTTCATTGTATTTTTTTGTAAAAGGTCCTTACTTCTTCTTCTTTGTAACTCGATGCCGAGTATGTATGTTGTAATATCGTTTATTGTTGATGAGTTCTTTCCAATGCCCTTGAGATATTGGCATATTTTTTGGATAGTTTTTCCCTTTCTTCACTTCCTTATGCGGCAAGACTACTTCAGCTTCTAATGCTTCCCTTTCTTGGTTTGCTTTCTTCCCACTTCTTTTGAAGTGACTCTTCAATACATTTGTGTTCTTCAACTTCAATTTTGAGACCTTGAACTTGTTCTTCAATAGTATTGGAACAAATTCTTCTCAACATTGAGCTCTTTTTATAAGCTTGATTGCCTCCTCATAAAATTCTTCTATGGTCAACCCTTCTTCTTCATTGTTTGATACTTCTTATTTATTGTGCTTGGCCATAAACAATAATCTCTCATTGGCTTCTTCTTTCCTCGTCACTTTTCTTCATTGAATGATGAGCTATCTTCTTTAGAGAGAAATTTCCTTTTGGATCCTCCTTGCTTGTTGAATTTCTTAAAGCCTTTCTTTCCTTTTGAGTTTCCATCACTTTTGTTCGGACATTTTGCTATGCGAAAATTCCCAACCTCACCACAACCAAAAGATATCAATGGAAGTTTACCTTTTGAATTTTCCCTTGCCAGTGTTTTAGTTTTTTCTCTTAAAGTAAGCATATTCTTCATCTCGAAAGACCTTCTCCATCATCTCCTTTTCTTCACACTTGTAGGTGCATGTCATTTCAATTGAAGGTTGTTTGTCCTTATTGGTTTTCTTAGATGCAATGAACGCAGTTCTAGATGTTTGAATTACCCTTTTCTTCTTCGAGTTTCATTTCATATTCTATGAGAACTCCATGTAATTCCTTTCCTTTGCAGAGTTTGTCTAGATTTGCACTATATTCTAAGACCGATACCTTTGGGTTTAATCTCTCAGTAACGTTTCTAAGAATATTTCAAATAATAGTCTTCTCGTCAAGCTAGTCTCTCCCAATCCTTTCCGGAGTATTGGGTTTATTTTCATCAACGTATTGGAAGTATGCAACAATGTTGTAATCTTCTTTCATTTTGAGTTGCTCATTTTTCTCTATATATTTGAAGCTTTTCTTCTTTGACATTTGAGTCACCCATATATATTCCCAAGCTTGTCCCATACATTTTTGGAGTGTTTTACAACCCAACACCTTATGATAAGCGATTCAATAAGTCATCGATAATAATATTCTTTGATTGCATCATTTACCAAATTCTTCTTACCTTGTTCATCCGTGAAGTTGATGTAAATCCATTTTGAACAGTGTCCCATACTTTGTAATCCCTATGCGCGAGAGGATTAGACCTCCATTATTCCTTTCCAGTGCATAATTATTTTCATTGAATATAGATACACCATTCTTGGTATGCTCCATGACCTCCTTCCATCTATGTTATAGCATCATTTTTCACCTTCATATGATTCATGATTGCTTTTATGGCTTTGGGCACCCATTCCTACGGACTTGAACAAAATTCACTAAAAAATGAGTAAGTTAAAATCCCCAGTACGCCGATATGCTCCGCACTTTTCCGTACATGCGTGAGTCCACATGTACTTTTCATATGCCATTAAAATCATTAAAAAATATATATAAAAATCCCTATTTTTCCAGGCTGGGTTGATGGTTACTCGGTAGTTCAACTACCCCAACACGTAGCCAAATAAACTGTTTCCAAACCCGACCGAAACTACTTTGAGGAAGTATAAAAACCCTTCTACGTGCATGGCCTAAGGGAGAGAGAAATTTTATATACATTATATCTGTTGGAATCCAAGTTCAAAGTCCGATTTCTGCCTCCCACACTTTCCCGCATTTATATCGAGAAACCCTTGTTTCTCGGAGATGTTCATCCATTTATATGCCATCTCGAGTGCACAAGTCTTGGAAGAATCTTAGCGAGTAAGGGCGGGCGACGAATCCGGACGATTTGATCCGCTCGAAGATCATGGAAGGATTCGGTGTGATCTCCTCCGCTTTACTATTGTACATGCTCTTCGTGATAATGAAGAACCATCTTGTTCCTGAACTCGCGTGTTAATGTTTATTTATATGTGTGAAAAGATTATCATTTAAGCATTTATTATGATTTATATAATATTTCACATGAATTGCACTAACGTTTAGGAGAAGTATATGTTGTACAACTAGGTTTCCGTGCACGTTCTTTCTTGTTATCCAAAGTTGAAGGAGGAAAGAGAGTCGCTAGTTTGGACCCCGCGGATCTACATCGAACGTAGGACTTCGAGTGAGTCCTGCGCTATCGTTGTTAACTAGTCTTTTGCATTCAAGTATGGTTGTGTGTGAGTCCTCTCAATAGCATGCTCTGGTCTGTGGAGGTTTAGAACCAACAAACCTCTAGGGTGATTTTCCTCGAAACAGAATCGAGCGACTCCACCGACCACATCCTTGTGATTCCCCTCTCGTTGGGTGGTTTCTGTACAGCTTGATAGGTTTCCAACAGCTTTAACTTTATTTCCGAGTCCCGCTTACTCTTTTCCTCGCCGGACCGAAGTCTCGGTTTCTTATCCGAGGCTTTGATCTTTTTTGTTTTTTTCATTATTTATCTTTATATACGCGGGTTAGTCCGCATACGTACACGTATACACGCATTTTTTGTTTAAGGGAGTCACGTATACTCTGGGTTTCTTTAGCATGATCGCGTATGCACGCTTGTTATCAAATTGTCAAGTCGCGTATACATAGGTCAATTTTGAAATTTTAGGTTTTTTGGCCTTTTAGCCTTGTTCTTCCTATGGAGACCGTTTCTTTCTATGGTGTCTTTGTATCCTCTGATTGTGTAGAAAGCGGTCTCTGGTATTTTCTCTCTTTGGTTTGGTTGAAAACTAGTTTTTTGGCAAATCTTGTTTCTTCACTGGCATTTCTGGTTTGAGTACCAAGATCTCTTCCGGGATTCTTGGTCGTTATGCTTCATCGTACGAGCTTCTGCTCATTTACTCTCTTTCCTACCTTGTGTCTTGCTTGCACCACGTATTTTTGCCCATTTCTTGGTTGGTTTTCTTGAGTTCACTTGACTAGCTCCTTGTTGCAATTTTTGAAGAGTGCTTTCTAGGTTCTTTGAAGTGCCATGTTGTACTATTCTTCTAGTCGAGTGTTTGAGTTTCTTGTCTTCTTTTTGCTCATATAGATCTTTGCTACTAGCTAGCCCTATAAGGTTTTGAGCATTTTTTGAAGTTTTTGTTGAAATTCGCAGTTGTTTGGCTTGGAATTTGGTAGTCTTCTTTGTCTTGTCGAGCTCTTCCTTTTTATAAAACTCAAAAGCTCAAAAACATTTTATTTTGTCCTTTGCTTTTTGTTTCGCATTTTTGTTTTTCATTTTGTTATATCTATTGAAGCTTTGGTGGAGTTTTTCTTGCTTTTTGGTTTTCAACTTGATTTTTGGAAAGGAATTGTCATTGGCTTCTTCCTCTTGTTTCAAGCGTTTTTTGGTGTCTTTATATTGAGAGTTTCGATTTAGGAACTAGCTTTACGTGGACAGCAAAAAAGAGATAAAACTAAAGGATCTTTGGGAAATTTCGTCTGCTGCTTTAGTAGATTTTTGCATCTTAGAATTTGCATGCTTTGAGTGATTTGCATCGGTGCACTTAAGCATTTAGTAATTTTCATGTTTTTGTGAGTGTGTGTTTGTTATTTTAAAAGAAAAATATAATAATCTCGTAGAACCCGTATAGAAGTTTTCTTTTTCATCGAAAGACAATAAATCGTATTTGCATGTAGTTTTGTTTTTATTAATTTCTTTTTCCGCGTCAAAACACCACAAGTTTCATTTCCGTATCCCTTTGACTTAACATAACGGCCAATTAAAATAAGCGATATACTTTTAAAAGCCAACTAGCAAGTTTTTTAAGTCATACACCAACTAGCTAGGTTGTAGGGCCTTGGATTAGGTGAGTGGAGAGTTAACTCTCCAAGGCCGCTCAAACAAAAACATGAGTTGATTAATTGAGCGTATATCCAGCTCCGTTAGTGGATCGGAAAGCTCTCCTCCGCAGAGTCAAGCACGAAGTGAAGGCTAAGAAGAGAGATACTCTCCGATTTGCTCGAATCCGACAACACCGTTCCGCCCGGCTCGACACGGATTGGTGCCCATAGTTTCCACTCCCTAGTTCCACATAGGTCACTACGGGGGGATCACCCGTGGTACACGAGGCAAACGTCGCATCACTTTCGCAAGACTCTCCGGGGTGCCTGCGAAGCTTGGGTACTTGAGCCGGCAAAGGTCGTCGTTAGAGGTCGCCGTAGCCGTTTTCGACACCGCGATAGTAGGGCTCAGATCGTAATTATCCCGTACTATTTTCGGGGAGGTCCTATATTTCGCTTTTTTATTTTGGTGTCTCAGTCCCAATCACCCCAGAGCGGAAATACTGAAGCCTTTGTTTGCTTGATCATATCTCGGTGACTTTTTTTAGTGAGTTCTCTTTGCTCTTAGCTTGCCTAGCTTTATATTTTTTTGAGTCTAATTAAAATTTGTTCAAGTGGTTGATCAAGCGCCTCGTCGATCAAGGAGAATCCGGAGGTTATCTCCCGAGAGTTCTGAGCCTTATTCGAGAAGGCGTAGGGAGTGATTTCGAGCGGTGGGTACCACCGTGACATCCGACATGGTGGGAGAGAGATCCTCCACAAGGGTCCGAAGGTTTTGTAGCCGATTCGGTGTCGTTTCCGAGGAGCGTTCGCGCTCACCTCGCGAGTTTTACTTCTCAGGAAGAAGAAGTTCAAATAGTAGGAAGTACCCAACCATCAGACATCACTTCCATCTCCTCTTCCTCTTGATTATCCGTTTGTTGTTGAACACATCGGACCGAGTCGAGAGACCCCGAAGATCCTCCGTATTATACATACCTCTTCGATGGCCACGGCCCGGGGAACGCGACTTCCGTCGTGAGTGTTACGAGCATTCGACTCGTTCGTTGAAGGAGGGGGCACTGTTGCTATATCTTCGACTACCTCTAGTGCTGCTATGTTTGGCTCCGGTTTCACCCAAGCACATGCTTCTCAATCGGTCCCTTCAGCTTTGGAATGCCCACTAGTGGGATTCTTCTTTTTTCCTTTTCCGCCATCGCAACGTGGATCTACACCCATGTCTTCCATGGCTAGTGGATCACCTTCTTTTCGTGGGTTCCCCTTTGGAACTCGGGCATATTCCTAGTTCCAATCCTTCTTTAGGTCCCTTTCCTGTTTACTTTCGGACTCGTAGTTTCAACCCCTAGTTCCGGAGGTCGAATTCGACTACTTTTGCGTGTTTGAACTCCGTATTCACTCACGGCGGGCGAGTGGAATCGCCTTTACGCTAGTCACCAAGGGAATGTTTCTTTCCCTTCGCTTGAGGCCATCACTGTCTCTATTCTACGTCTGGAAACCCTTACTGTGGGATTTCCTCTTCATTTAATACTTCAGGTGGGGGAACTGGTCCGGTCTTTGGTAACTCGGCGTGGGGAGGAGGTTCTTCTCCTTTTGCTACGAGTTCTTTCTGGCAACCTGGTGCCTCATCAAATCCAGGGTATTCTTTTCAGAATGTTGGGAATTCATCCTATTAAGGATGGAATCCTCAGGCTCTGCCTCGTTTACCTTTTCTGGCAACGTTAAACTTGCCAGATCTGTCGAAATTGACGAATGATCCAATTCGATACAGCCGGGGTGGCCTCCGGTCCCGACCAAACTACCTTCAAACATTCCAAAGTTTGAAGGGAAGAATGGAGAGGATCCGGCTGACCACATCACCACTTTCCATTTATGGTGTTCTTCTAACTCCCTGATCGACGATTCGATTAGGTTGAGATTGTTTCAACACACCCTAACTGGAAACGCTGCCAAATGGTATATTGAGCTAACTGGGGGCAGTTTTTCTACATTTGGAGAACTGGTTGTTACATTTCTAAACCATTTTCAGTTGCCTGTCCGATATGATGCTGGGACTGAACTCCTAGCTAATTTTAAGCAGGATGACGCAACCCACATTTCTGATCACATTCAGGAATGGAGGAGAAGGAAGAGGCTTATTAAAGCTCATATTCCAGGAGAATTCCTTTTGGAATGGTTTCTGAAATCTCTGCAGTCAGACATTTCTAAAGATGTATCCCTGTCGGGGGTATTTTCTGAGGAGCAGGCCATTTTTAGGGCCCAACAGCTGGAACTGATCTATTCTCAGTCTGGGGTCCTCCATAAATATTTGCCCAATGCTCCTTGCTCCAAATTAAATTTATCCAAAACTAAGCCTGGGCCTCATGGTGATGGGCTTATCGGGTCGATCAATAGTGGTGCAGCCAGCCTGCTTACTCAATTGCAACAGTTGTCTTTGCAATCTGCTCCTTCTGGTCAAGTTGTGCCTGCTGAGTCACCGCCTTCCCAATATTTGTCCATAAATGTTGTCCAAGCTTTTGATCCCAAAGGAAATCAACAATCCGAAGGGAAGAAGAAGGGATGAAATAATAAGAAGAAGGGAAAGAACAGGAAGGATAATGCAAATAAAGCCAACGAGCATGTTGGTGAGGGTCCAAAGGAGAAAAAGAAAGTGAAGTTTCCATGCAAGCTGTGTGCTGGAGACCATCTTACACACCTTTGCCCTAAAATTCAGGATGCGCAGCGCCTCTTAGCTCAACAGGGTTCTTCTAGTTCCCAGGCTGTGTTAACAAACCCTTTTCCCCAAGGGAAACAACTAGTTGTTGGCGCGAATCAAAATCCTGGGGCTTCCTCTGGGGGCACCCAGGAAGGGGAAATTCCATCAAACATATTCATGATGAGTGCTCACGTGGATGTCGCTACGAGATCCCGTGATTATGGCGGAGAAGAGTCTTCGAAGGCTAAGGATGCTCCTGATGCTACTGAGCCGCTTCACATTACAAGGCCTACTGTTGAGCCTATACCTCGGATGCCCAAAGCATCTACCAAGCGGTCGACGATTAATCCAAATGCTAGGGCTGCCCATAACTACTCTATTGTGGAAGATCTAGCGTAGAGTCCTTGTGCCATGTCGGCTTTAGAGGTGCTCCAGTCTTGTCTGGCTCAGCGCAGTGCTTTGCTCACTGCCATTAGGGCTATTGATCTGAAAAATTCTCTTCTGATTACATTTGATATGACTAATTTTAAGAA
Source organism: Pinus albicaulis (assembly GCA_034641835.2). NCBI lineage: Eukaryota > Viridiplantae > Streptophyta > Pinopsida > Pinales > Pinaceae > Pinus > Pinus albicaulis. Next base: position 658,392,895 of record CM076582.1, on the reverse strand, counting down.
GAGACTCCCCCATCATATGGCTTTTCATATTAAATCATCGTATCGGAAGTGCAATATCTTTCGAACAGTTGTTGATGAGGGTGCTTCCACATGCGTGATGTCTCTCACATGTTGGAAGACGATTGGATCTCCCAAAGCTGTTCCATCTACCACTCTTCTGACTGCGTTTGATGGTCATTCTCACAGACCCCATGGTATTGTCCCAGCTTTGCCTATCTGTGTTGGGGGCAAAACTGTGAATATAGAGGTTGAGGTAGTAGATGCAAGCTTGGACTACAACCTTCTGTTGGGGAGAAACTGGATTTATGAGATGGATGCCATTGCATCCTCATTATTTCGCATTATATGTTTCCCCCACGAAGGGAGGATTGTTACAGTGGATCAACTGGACTGTCCTCCTGTAGACCCGAATGCGTCTACTGACTCATCTATTCCTAAGTTGGATAATACTAAGGCGCCTGTTGAGAATTTAGGAGTTGGAATGTATTCTTCCTTGATGGGTACTTTCGATATTCCTCCTCCTACGGTGCATATAAATGCAATTTCATCCTCCAAGGCTCCTCTTCGAAGAGATTTCTTCAGAACTCATTATTTTTCGGACCCTTGGACCTTGCCTTCCCCTACCGCCACATTAGCGGAAGGTCAAGTGGGTGGAATGGCATTCCTGATGTCTGCAGCTGAGATTGCTTATCAGTCTATTGTTGACTCTGCAGAATCCATCCTAGCTCCTATTTCCTCAGAAGAGTTGGATGGAGATGTGGCTTCGGCTTGGAAACTTAGTTCTTCTTCTGCCCAGGATTGCCTTGATACCACTCTTCCATCTGAAGAGGTCATCCTGGAAGCTATGACTGGTATAGATAGACCGTGGGATGACTTGCATCATCGGTCTTACTTTTTACCTGATTTGAGCGAAGTTGAAACAAGTTTTCCAAGTCCTCAGTCTCCTGGTCCTGTTCACCCAGTCCTGAACCCTTTAGCACCAACACAGGTTTATGCTGAAGGGAACATGGCTTTGATTTCTCCTACTATCCCGGTGAACATTTCCAGGGATCCCAATATTATTGAGAATGTCTTCATCGGAGCTGAATGTTCCCGTGAAGAGATTCAAATTTACACCGAGCTCTTTAAAGAGTATAGGGATGTATTCGCTTGGTCTTATGAGGAAATGCCTGGTATAGATCCATCTATTGTCCAACATGAGATCAAGACTTATGAAAATGCTAAGCCGGTGAGGCAAAAACTTCGTCCAGTCAATCCTAGGAAGGCAGCAGCTATCAAAGTTGAGGTTGAGAATCTGCTTAAGGCGGGATTCATTTTCCCTGTTCCTTTGACTGAATGGGTTTCAAATCCCGTTCCTGTAGATAAAAAGCAAGGAACGATTCGAGTTTGCATCGATTTCAGAGACCTAAATAAAGCATGTCCTAAAGATAATTACCCCACACCATTTATCGATCAGATCATTGACAAGTGTGCCGGTGATGAGATTTTCTCCTTCATGGACGGTTTCTCCGGATATAATCAGATTACTATCCGTCCTGAAGATCAGCATAAGACTGCCTTTATTTGTCCCTGGGGTACTTTTGCATACAAGAAGATGCCTTTTGGTCTTAAAAATGTTGGGGCTACGTTTCAGCGGGCCATGTCATATGCCTTCCACAACATCAAAAATATTATCGAGGCGTATTTGGATGATTTAGCTGCTCATTCTCGAAAGAGGATGGATCATCCTGCTCACCTCCGTCAAATATTTGAACGATGTTGTTTCTATAAGATTAGGTTGAATCCGAACAAGTGCGTTTTCGCGGTTACATCCGGTCGGTTATTGGGATTCATTGTGTCTAGAGAAGGGATTAGGATAGATCCCTTCAAGGTTGAGGCAATACTTCGGTTGCCTCCCCCGTCCTCTGTTCGTCAACTTCAAAGTCTACAAGGAAAGTCTAATTTTCTTCGGAGATTTATCGTAAATTATGCTGAAATTACCAAGGGATTTATGAGATTGTTGAAGAAGGGAGTTCCATTTCTTTGGGATGACTTCGCTCAACGCTCATTCGATGCTTTGAAAAAAGCATTGACCTCTGCTCCTTTGTTGAGTCCACCTGATTATAGTCGGGATTTCCTTTTGTATCTAGCAACAGCAGAATCTACTATTGGTATGGTTCTGGTTCAGGAAGATGATGCTCTTGCAGAGCATGTTATATACTATCTTAGTCGAGGATTGGTAGGACCTGAACTCCGGTACACTCCGATAGAAAAGTTAGCTTTAGCAGCAGTTCATGCTGTGCAGCGACTCTGGCATTACATTATTCTACGAAAAACTTATGTTTTGGTAGCAGCCAATCCATTTCAGTTTGTCCTCAGTAGGCAAGTGATTGGGGGCAAATACAATAGATGGATTGTGATTTTGCAGGAATTTGATCTTGAGTTTATGTCTGCCAAGTCCAAGAAATCATTGGTTTTTGCGGAATTGATCTCCGAGTTGCCCTGTGGGGATGAGATTGTCTATGATGAATCCTTCCCGGATGACCATTTGTTTCTTATCTCTCCACAGGATCCTTGGTATGGAGATATCATTGTGTATATCCAGACTGCGAAGTTTCCCTCTACTTTTTCGAAAGATGAGCATCGTAAGTTGCGTCACTTGGCTAAGAATTACTTGATTATTGGTGATGCTTTATACCGTCGAGGGGTTGATTCAATCCTGAGACGCTGCTTAACTCTCGAAGAAGCTGAGGCTGTGCTGAATGATTCCCACAGTGGAGCTTGTGGTGGTCATTTATCTGGGCTTGCTACAGCCCAAAATATTTTGCGTGTTGGGTACTTTTGGCCTTCGATTTTCAAAGATTGTATGGAGTCGGTCAAAAAGTGTCATCCGTGTCAAGTCTATACTCGAAAAATGTGCGCTCATCCAGCTCCGCTTTTTCCAGTCATTACTGTTGGTCCCTTTACAAAGTGGGGTATTGATTATACTACTTGTAACCCGCCTTCGGCTAAAGGTCACAAGTACATTATTGTAGCAGTAGACTACTTTACAAAGTGGGTCGAGGCTATGCCTACTTTTGGGAATGATGGTGAGACTGCAGCTCTTTTTCTTTTCAACCAGGTTATTGCTCGTTTTGGTATTCCTAGAGAGATTGTCACTGATCATGGCAGTAATTTTCAGAATAGCATGATGGCTGAGTTGGCTCTAAAATTGGGTTTCTGGCAGGAGCATTCATCTCCATATTATCCTCAAGACAATGGGCAAGTGGAAGCCGTGAATAAATCCTTGAAGACAATTCTTCAAAGGACAATTGATAAAGCTCGTTCCAACTGGCATATTATGCTATATCCTGCACTTTGGGCATATAGGACGTCAATGAAAACTGCAACTGGCTTTACTCCATTTCAGCTAGTGCACGGGTTGGAATCTATATTTCCCATTGAATGTGAGATTCCTTCTCTTAAATTAGCTGTTGAACTTCTTCCTGACACTTCTAGTCTTGAAGAATGGCTCCTTCATCTGGAACATCTCGATGAGCAGCGTCGGGATGCCGCCACGATGAATGAAGCGCATAAAAACCGAGTTAAAGCTCAGTACGATAAGGCGGTCAAGCCTAGGGTTTTTTCGGAAGGTGACCTTGTTTTGGTCTATGCCCAAGAAAAAGATGCCCTGGGGGCAGGAAAATTTAAGTCTATGTGGTATGGCCCCTTCATCGTTAAAAAATTCCTTAAGAAAGGAGCGTATACCTTGGTTGATTTCGAAGGGAACGAGTTGCCGGAGCCTCGAAATGGGCTCTATTTGAAGAAGTATTATGCCTAGGCTTCGGCCTGGCATGTTGCTTTTGTATATAGTAGTTTTTGCTTTGTACATATCTGGTTGATTTTCGATCTTTGATGAGTTGGTGATGTTTTTGATCTGCTTTGGCAGGTTGTGTTGGATGTCATGAGTCATTTCGGTTTCGCCGATGGTGCTAGTAGACACACCCGGAACTTAGCTTCCGCGGCTTGGGTGCTTCATTATCCATCCAGTCAGCTGTTAGTATCAAGAGGGGTCTGCATTGGTCCTGCTTCCAATAATATAGCAGAATACACTGCAGTTGTTTATCTACTCTCGGAGGCAATATCTTTGGGTGTTGATTCGTTGGTAGTTTTCTTGGACTCTCAGCTGGTGGTGTTGCAGTTGAACAATACTTATCGGGTTCGAGATCCATTTTTACTCTGGTTGTTCTTGAGGGTACGTTTGTTACAAATATCATTTCAATTTTTAACTTTCATTCATATTCCTCGAGCTGACAATTGGTTGGCAGACTCATTAGCTAATCAAGCAATTGATTGGCACATTAATCATTCCATATAATAAAACTTAATCAAAAACATCATATATTTTGATACATTTATCACATCACATAAAACATCGTTGTATATATATCATCAGAGTGTTCAAAAACTTTACAAAAATTTGGATCCATAAATTCATACAAAAATTGGGCTTATGCCCGATCATGTTCAGTCTCAAATAATATACAGTCATCTGATACATCATATCTATCTACTCCTGAGGTCCCTGCCCAGAAGTTGTGATCCTATAGAACACGACCGTGGTGGCAACTCGGCGGAATAACCGTACCCAATCTCGGGGCACTCCTACCACCCGTCTCTAGATGGCTTCCGGCAGATCTTCCACTACAGCCATAGGTACTTGGCGGGTTAATCCCTCCAAATTCCTCTGTACAGCCTGGAGGGTCCTGTCTGAATCCACTGTATCTGCTTCGCCTTAGCGACGCTTATGTCGTGGGAAACCCTCAGGTCGAACTGGTCCAATATCTGTATCATGATCATTTTTAAAGTCATTATGAATCCAATCAAAAACATGTTTGTTTTTCATTTTTTCATACATATTTGAAAAAATCCAAAAAATTATATAAGTCAAAAAATTGCAAACTTACCGACTGTGCCCCATGCTGTGCCTGGTGGAAGAACAAGATCTGGATCTCCACGAAAGTCCATCCCGACATAGGGATAGTCGTCCACAGCGATGATTTGTTCTCCCCACCAAAGGAAGAACTCATCATCCCAAGTGGTCTGGGGAACTTCACTTCCCCCTAATCTCTTCATCATGTCTGCCCAACGGGCAATTCTTGGGTCTCTCGGGCTGCTGATGGTAGAGATAACTCTGGGTCTCAATGTTGGTATCTTCTCAAAGAAGAATGTCATCAAAATTGTACCGTATCCAAAGTGTTTTGTCTTTGCTTGGCGGATTGAGGTCAATTGTTGCTTCATGTTCAGTAATAGGGCTGTGCACCAATCATATACATGAGTTAAGCATTCTACTGCTATGCTCATTTGCGTCCTGGACGCCTGGTGTAGGGAGGCAGATCCTGCCACTCTGCCAATGGTGAAAAGGAGGATTTTCATGTGCAAATCCCTTAAATCTTTGATTGCAATTTGAGTTCCAACTTTCTTGGAACCCTGTACGCAGTACACGTGGACGTAATCTTCCATGGTGAGCCCTCCCAAAGGCTTACCATGCAAGTCTACTGGCTCCCCCCTCCGGGAGAGTCCAGTGATAAAATATATGTCTTCCACTTCAATGCGTACAGGCATCTGATCTATCATAAAGCAGTCCTCTTCCGGTTCCCAATAGTTCACAAGCATTTCAAGCAACCGGACATTGCTCTTCATATTTGGCATTTTGAAAAACTTGAGTAATCCACAATTCCGAAGAATATTTAGTGATGCTTGGTCCTGCATGACTTCTTGATCAATTGCACTGTGTTCACGCTCTCTCCATGATATGGTCATCCTGCAAAGTTTCAATAATTCCTTCATTAGCTACGTTTTTTTTTTCATTTGGGCCTGCGCATACGCGACTTTATTTGTGCACAGTTGCGTATATACGCGACTTCGTCATTACCAACCCGCGTATGCGCAAACCCGTGATTTTTAGCAAGAGATTCTATGGTGAAAAATTCCTAAATTTTAATTTATGAATGGACAAAATGAATAGCAGGATGAATTAAGAGCTAACCTGAGAAATTCGGTGGAATTCGACGGTCGGTTGCTCCTCTTTTGACGAAGGAAGATTTTTTCTCTAGAGCACTTTTTGCCAAATCAGCAATGTAATAATGAACCAAATATGAGGTAATTTGTCTATTTATGCCCAAAAAGTTGAAAATTTTCGCAAAAATTTGTTATGCTTATTTTTTCGATCTATCTTAAGCTGCATAACCCGGATGCTTGGAAGTGCCCAGTTTGGTATGTTTTCAGGTACATTTTGATGATTTTGAGATTTTTCCCGGTTTTTGATCCATGATTACCGACTCGTCACGGCAGGTATATGATCTTCACTAGCATATAGGTTAGGGAAATCACTTTCCATTGCATCTTGCATACTAGCCTCCATACTGATCACTTGCCATAGGGTCGATCCCATCAGGTCATGACTATTACACCCATTTCACTCGCCGATTATTTAATCATGACTTGGTGGTAGAGCCTTCCTTTACATGGGCTTCCTAGTTAGTTCCTCGCTATCATTTGTTGCCCATGCTGCGTTTTATGTAGGCTCGGGAGTCCTCTTTAGTCCCACCATGACTTATGTGTTGAAGCTTCATTCTTCTTCTTCTTCACTATCATTTTTCTGGCTATTACCCTAGAGGCTCCCTGGTGTTGTTGAGTTGTATTACTGCATTGCATATTGGCTACTTGTTTATCCTGGCCTTTAGCCGGCTTCATTTGGACTCAATGTTTAAGCCAACTTTTGACCTTGTTTATCTGTACAAGTTAAACCATTGCATGCACTTAGCTATCGCGACTTGACACCCTTTTACCCATGGATGGAACATTCCTCTGAGTATCGCTTACCAGTTTTCGTCACCTTGCATTGAGCATAGGATCGTTCCAATCCCAGGAACTAGTGCATCTGTTTCTTGATACTCGTTCTATCCATTGTACCATAGCATTCTTTTATTCTTTTTCAGGCTTATTATATGAAAAATACAAAAAAATCAAATATAACAAAAAGAGCGGGAACGGGATGTAACTTCGTAATTTGATGGCAGTACAGTGTCAGTTTGTCGCCCTTGAACAAAGCATATACACTTATATATCTTTCCTCCATTTGGGATGGTTTTAGTTTTTGACCTAGGTTCAGCCTTTACCTTGTTTCACTTGTCAGTTCTCCCCCAGTTGGTTATCTCTTCCAATCATATGGAGAGTTTTTTCTGCCTCCTAAATAACAGACTTATACAGTGTCACTTTTACTGCCATGGTCATCACGAGTCATGCTTTTGTTCAAGGGAAGTTTAACCATAGTCGGCCATTCTGCAGTGTCTCTTGACTTATTATTCAGTCGGCCTTCCCGGTCTTGTCAGTATCTTGTTCTATCACATCAGATGTTTTGGTCCTCTGCTCGTGCTGGTTTGAGAAGGTCTCCATTGACTCCTTGCTGGCGGGTTTGTCTCTTATCGACTACGACACATTGCTCTGAGAGCAAACCTAGAGCCGCACCCTGGCCCTATTTCCATCATTGATAGGTGACCTTGTGCTCAGCATTTGATCATCATTATGGGTCTTTGACTGAGTGGTTTCCCCTGTGTTCGACGTTAGCACACATTATCACACTTGGGATTCGTGCAGTACCTTGATTTCCATTTGACCCTATCGGTGGATATCTCGCCTCTGTGTCAGCTTTCATTATTGGTTGGTTCAGAGGGTTTCTTCCGTGCACTAGCTTCATCTTGTGCATGTCGGAAACATACTTCGGTTTGGTTCCATCACTCTACTTCGTCCGATTCCTTCCAAATCTTGGCCTGCAGGTTACACTCGCGCTGGACTGATGTGGGATGCCTTAATGCCTTCCTTCCAGCAGATCTTTTCCCATCGACTCCGACTCATTGCTCTAGGAATAAGGTCTAGAGTATTTTTGTCAGTACCTTAGGGTTTGCAGTCATCAGTGGCAGACTCTTCGCTATCGACAGTGGGGATTCATCATTGCCTCCTGATTGGTAGATTCTTTCAAGTGTTCGACTTCAACTCATTCATTCGCACTTGTCAGATTGTACTGGGGCACCTTGACACTCATTTTCATTATTGGTGGGTTGTCTCGCATTGGTTAATGGTATACATCATTGACCGGTAATCCAACGATTTCTCACATGGTCGACTTTAGCTCATTTATTCCCATTGTGTAGAATTGTGCCATAGTGATCGGTGAAGACCTCGGGTTGCATCAGCATTTCTCGGTTCACTTTTGACAGTCCATTCAGTTTCTGCCAGTGATGTCGTTCACCCTTATATGTTGCAGTGTCAGTACAACAGCATCCTATATGTTGGCTCCCGAGTTGCGTGATTGTACCGTTTATTCCACCCCTTATGATTTGGTACTTGGAGATTCAGTTACTTATATGATCAGACATCCAGTTTTAGCATCATTGATTAGCTTTCTATATGTGATACTTGGACATTGATTCAGACTTATACTTCCGGGCCATGCTCAGATGATTCATTGTGTACTTTCAGTTCAGATATACTTGTATACATGTTGGATCTATTCAGTACTTTCTATATGATGTATTTTTGACTGAGCATGGGTATGCCCGCCTCAGCATGAGTTGACTCTCTGTTTTCTTTCATTGGTTTTTGGCAGGCTGAAATCTGGTGAAGTCTTCTCTTGTCCTTGCGAAGTTCTTTCTATGTGCATAATACATTTCGGCCATCATGTACCCCTTCTGACCTCATATATTAGGGGGCATTTGTTATAGCATCATTTTTCACCTTCATATGATTCATGATTGCTTTTATGGCTTTGGGCACCCATTCCTACAGACTTGAACAAAATTCACTAAAAAACAGTGTTAAAATCCCCATACGCGGATATGCCCAGACTTTTCCGCGTGTATACACGAGTCCATATGTACTTTTCCGTGTATGCCATTAAAATCATTAAAATATATATATATAAAATCCCTATTTTCGGGCTGGGTTGATGGTTACTCTGGTAGTTCAACCACCCCAGCAAGTGGCCAACTGTTTCCAACTGATTGAAACTACTTTGAGGAAGTATAAAAGCCCCTCATATGCATGGCCTAAGGGAGAGAGAAATTTTATAGACATTATACTCTGTTGGAATCCCAGTTCAAGTCTGATTCCCCATGCCTCCTGCACTTTCCCAGATTTATATCAGGAAACCCTTGTTTCCTGGAGATGTTCATCCATTTATATGCCATCTCGAGTGCACAAGTCTTGGAAGAATCTTAGCGAGGCAAGGGCGGGACGAATCCGGACAACGGTCTGCTCGAAGATCGTGGAAGGATTCAGGTGATCTCTCCACTTTTACTACTGTACATGCTGTTCGTAATAATGAAGAACCATCTTGTTCCTGAACTCGTGTGTTAATGTTTACTTATATGTGTGAAAAGATTATCATTTAAGCATTTATTATGGTTTATATAATATTTCACATGGATTTCACTAACGTTTAGGAGAAATATATGCTATACAACTAGGTTTCCGTGCATGTTCTTTCTTGTTTTCCAGGTTGAATGCGGAAGGAGAGTTGCTGGGGGTTTTGACCCCGCGGGATCTACATCGAACGTAGGACTTCGGGTGAGTTCTGCTATCGTTGTTAACTAGTTTTTTGCATTCAAGTATGGTTGTGTGTGAGTCCTTTTGAATAGCATGCCCTGCTCTGTGGAGGTTTAGACCCAACAAACCTCTAGGGTGATTTTCCCCGAAACAAGAGCTATTAAATTGTTATTCAAGGAACGAAGTTCTGATACAAATTGTTGGAAATAATGAGAGGGGGGGTGAATCAGTATTCCTTTCAATTAGAGCATTAGTTAATCTTCAATTTATTATCATTTTTTGGATAATGATAGCAGCAAACAAGAGAAACACAAATGCACACAGTTTTTAAGGTGGAAACACACTCCGGGACAAAAACCACCTAATTCTTTTCTAATAATTCTTTAATATTCAACTCCAATTGAAAATAAAGCTCCAACTTCCTAGAATCTAGAAAAGCATTCTTGTCCATCTCTCACTGGATGGACGCTCCAACGTCTGAGATTCTTCAATAATAAACTGAATGAATGCCCCAACTCCCAATGAGCTACAACTCACCCTAGCACCACCCTACCACCCTATAGAAGAATAAAAGAAAAATGGACTCTCGTACCAGGGAAAATGCTCCACTTTACAATGATATAGAATGATGCAAAAGAAGAAGATATACTAGACCATAACCCCAAATTTGACACAACCACCTAATGATGATCCTAGACTTCCCAACACTACCTCTTCAACCCTTGGAAGATAGACACTAGTACAATTTGTACAATAATGTATTTACAATGACTAAGTACAATGATTGTATGCAGTGCTACCCACTTGAATACTTCATATGATGAACTTCTTGCTGCTATTATGCACCTTGGTTGCTTATATTTTCATGCTACTCTCTGCTGCACCTTGCTTTGCTTTGCTACCACAGAAAGTCTGGTCCTTTGCAACCCTTGAAAACACATGATCTAGCTTTTTCTTTCCTTCTAGGAGATCGATATTGAATCTAGTGTATCTATATTATTTCAAATCCTCAATATCTGATTTTCAGTCATGTAGTAGTCCTCTGAGTCATCTTTCTAATTCCACAGGTCTAGCCCAATTTGGATTCTTCAAGAGAGAGTTATACCCAATCTCTCACAATGCCCTAATTATGTATTGTTTCAGCAGAGCGCACTTGTATGACATACCATGTGTCATTGTTTCTTCAGTTGGATCAGAAATTGATAAAGCAACAATTACAGACTATGTTTTATCCAATAATTTTTATGGAATTCCAATCTGATACTCAGAGAGAGAGTTCTGACGAATTTACCAAGGTCACTTCTTTGAGATGAAATTTAGGAGCCTCCAAAAATCCTGACTTCCACAGATCATATCTCCAAAAATATTGCGCACCTTGATCTGAAATTTTTATAAAAGCTTCCTCAGGAATTTGGCTTCACCTCATAAAAATTTCAGCTTCTAAACCTTCGTATAAAGAAATTTAGAGCGCAAATTCCACGTTGACCTGTTTTAGATAGCGAAATCCCTTGCATAAGGAGGAAATGAGGATCAAAATTTATATAAATGCTTAGGTTGATAGGGGCTTCAACAAGTGACCATGGGAGGGATTTAAGGAGCTTAAAAAATATTAATTATGACTTTTAAATGACCCATGCCCCAATCCCATGGTGTTTTATCTCACTAAATAGGGGTACAAACTTCAAACATGAATATCTCTCAAACCATGAAGAATTACATGGCATGCCATATATCAATGGAAACATCTCGAAAAGTAGAAACCATCAAAAGCATTATTGCCCCAAAATATATTAATTTGGTAGGTAAAAATTCCCATGCAATATTGGGTTAGCCCCTAGTGCTGCTTGGGTTGACATCAATGACAACTGCTAATCAACATGAACAACCGTCTCAATAATACTTCATTAACTAGACAAATTCCCAAGGAAATTAATAAAATTTCAAACCTTAAAGTCATGTAAGTTGATTTCTTGTACATAATCTCTATTATTATTATTATTATTATTATTTACATGTAACAGCTGAATATAAATTACTCCAACTCTGAATGATTTATTGTTATGATTTGATTTTCACTTGCATGGATGTCTCCAATAATAATTTTTGTGGGACTATTCCAACAACTGGACCATTTGAATGCTTTCTAATGAAAAAGTGACGATATTTCTCTTAACATTTTTTCTACCATGATTTTGGAATTTTTTTTTACAAGAGTGTTTGCATTTTAATGTTTATGGTATCCATTTGGTCATGTCTCCAAGATTACTTCTCTTTGTGGAATTTTTGGCTCTATGCTTTGCTACCACCATATGCATTTGCGTTGCAATTATTTAAGAATTCTGCATGCAAAATACAGTGACATTGCAACATATATTTTCATTTTGAAATTTTATATTATACTATATTATAGAATTTGTACCCTAAGGAGATGATTTTTGTTGAAATCCAACTAATATAATCATCATTTCAAAGAAACTTGTATTAGAACTAAATTTAGCTTTGAATTAGAAAAATGGAATATATTCTGAAAAATATGTTTTCTGATTAAATATAGGCATGTTTCCTTATCACTAAAAAAAACAGTCATGACAATAATCAATGATTTTGGACATGATGAATCACAGAACTCTCCAACTCAAAAACATGTTATCATATTGAGTTTTGTCTGAATTAGAGAAAAATGAATGAGTAACATTAAGTTTGCTTTGAATATTTTCATAATCATTTCAGAGATTCTAAATGGAAATTGCATGCACTAATCTTGCTCAATTAATTACAAGGAAAAAAAGGGGCATACATAATTTGTTGGTTTATGGGAATTGGATCGTTTTTCCCCTGGAATAGTATGTTAACAATTGAATATTATGATATTAAAGTTATATTCTCGATTAGTATCACAATTTAAAAAGTCATATCTTATTATTTTTTAGTTTCTTGCTGTAATCTTGTGTCAACAATACTTTTCTCCACCCATTCGATCTCTACTAACTATTTTTATTGTCGAAGTGTCACTTCTTCTTAGAGATAACTACAGGAAAAAATACACCTACAAAAGTGGAGCATGAGACATTCTTAGTATAAATTTTTTGCTATGTTGTGTTTATTTGTGACATTTTATTTTCTTTGTTTATACAGGTCATCTGGCCACATAGTGACCACTATTGCCCAACTGAATAAAACTTGTTTGAGTTTCTTTCTTTTATGGGGAAAAATGACATTAAAAATATTGGTGATGTTGAGGTATATATTATATAAATCCTTTATAGTCTACTTTAGTTTATATTCTTGTTTTCATCAACTTTCATGTCTTATAATTTTTTTTGGTGTCAGAAAATGAACTCAATATTGATGGTAGAAGCAGGGATTGAAGAAAGAGGATAACAATAACACTATAGCAACAAAATTCAAATTAAAGAGAGAGAATAGAATTGGTGTAGTGGTACTCGTAGATCCAATATCTCACATAAGACACAAACATGGAGATTGATGGTCAAGTTTTCAGAGTTGGTGAATTCATCTGCTATGACTTGGCAACATAATGATAATGTTTTGAAGTAATGAAACAATACTTCATGTGAAAATTGTATTCTAACTAATATTAATTTGGAAACTCATATTGTAATATTTGACATTTTATATAATATAATTTATGTGGTTGAAATTATTTATAGTTTCACTTCATATTGTTTAGTATTGTAATTAACATATGCAACTTTGTGTTTTCACATTAGATGAACATGCACATTGTATGATATTTTTTAAATCATAGAAATTAAATTATGTTGATTAATAATGAACAAAAAATCAATTTAAAACTACTAAATTAGTAGTTTATATTGATTAATGATGCACACAAATAAAATAAATATATGACTAAATTAGTCATTTATAATAATTATTAATGAAAGTAAATGAAATGAATATAAACTACTAAATTAGTAATTTATATAATGAATATGAAACTACCAAAAAAAGATAAATGACTACTGCAAATGATAAATTTGTGATTACAAATGATGACTATATTTTTCATATATATGACTATTAGTAGCTAATTTATAGTATCTTATAACACGACCAAAATTTAGTCATATTTCTTTGGTCATTAATTGGTTTCAAACAATGACTAAAATTTGCATATATATGAATATTAGTAGCTAATTTACAGTATCTTATAACACAACAAACATTTTAGTCACATTTCTTTGGTCATTAATTGGTTTTATCGGGTTATCATATAGTAATATATTTTTTTGTATATTTGGTCATTAATTGTGACAATTAATGACCAAATCAGTGACTAAATTAATGACCAAATATACTACTAGACAACAATACTTAGATAACTAATTAATGAGTAAGATAAAAATGACTAAAATTTGGTCACATTATAAGATACTGTAAATTAGCTACTATTGGTCACCAACTGAAAAATATTCGTTTATATGCAAATTTTAGTCATTTGTTTAGTAACTAATTAGTCGTTTTGTACTAGTGCATCCTTAGAAACTCCACACTCCAACACAAAGTGTTGTGTGCAGCTCAAAAATGTCAAACTGGGATAGATATACATCTTCTCCTTCAACTAGTCAAGGGTCCTCTATGTAGTGATAGTCTGTTGCTCCAAATCAGCAATGTGCTATAACCCTTGGCCATTCAACTTCCTTGATGGCATGACCCCAAAAATCTCGATTTGATGTGCTCAAATAATATGGGGTGGAAATATTTTCGTACCTTGGATCAGATGATGTTGGGGAACATCTCGCAAAGCTACAGGAGTTTCTCCAACCGGTGCAATCATTTCTCCAACTACTAGTGATGGTGATGGCTACTCCTCTACTATTGCACCAACACTGGTATCTACTTCTTCTTCCTCATGCACCTCCTGAATTATGACTGGGACTCTCAATGTCGAATTCTCAGGACCATCTTGAAAATATGCAAGTGCTCCTCCCACTGATGCAAGTACCTCTTCTGCATCTGGTGGTGGTGGTATTTTCTCTTCTCCCAGAGTATCAATGTCAACATCTTCCTTTTGCTCCTCATATACTTCCTTATCAATGTCGAAAAATATCTCAATGGAAATTTCTTCTGGTTTTCTTCTATCAAACCTTTTTACCAACCTTTGAGTGAACTCTGCATATGCAGTCACTCTTGCATGTTTCAATATGTTGAACCACCAGTACTTTTCTTCACCCTAAAGGTGTATGTTGCAATATGAATAGCCTCTCCTTCCGCTGTTGGGTGTAGCTAGAAGAAATAATATAACTTCTGCATCTAATCCTTTGTCGTGCTTTTGGATGACCCATCGAATGTAGGTAGAAAGAATATATTCTACACATTTCCTTTTCTTCTATTTCTGCTCCAGGGTCTCTTGTTCTCTTTAATCTGAAAAAAACCATTAGAAAATCAGATTCTCTTTGAATGCTCTAGATTGAGATTTGTACTCTGAAAAATAATCACTTAAAGTCTCATCCTCCAGATATCCTCCATATTTGTGCCATTCATTTCCTTCTGCAAGGAAAGTGGGAATAGTAGGGCATTATGGAACTTTCTGCACCGTTGGTTGCTTATACTACTGATAGGAAGTGCTTAGACCTTCTCCATTATGAAACCCTCTTTAGGTTTCCTTTTTATTTTCCCTTTTCATTTCTTTGATCTCCAACGTGAGTTCTTGCATAGATCTGAAGAGAAGTGTTGAAAAACTTAATCCTTGCAACATTGTAGACTTCTTCTTTTTCTTCTTCTTCTCCTTATTCCTTTGATGTCATGAAATGGACACAATATCAGCCAAAGATCATGCTCTGATACCAATGTAATATCCCAAAATAGGAAATACAAGAATATAGAACATTTATAACATTTCAATCAAGGCAATAACCAGAATGTAAGCACAAAACTATAAAATGATAGAAATGTTGGAATATAACATCAAGACATTAAAATATTAGCAGAAATATCTGAGTCATATCATTATGTATCAACAAAAATGTAAGTACACATTGCTCCAAAAGGAATGCACTCAAGCCACAAGATGGCTGAAATACACTAATTAAACATAACACTGCAAATTATAAATTGTTGCCCTTGGAAACCACTGATGCTAGGAAGAATATCTATGTGTGAGAGGATTTTCGAATTCTCAGAAATATTTTCAATTTTAACCATGGATTCTATTCTAAAAACCTAGAAAAACCCAGAAATTTTTTGGCGAGATTTTGAGTTTAGAATTTCCACCCTTTTCGGGTTGCACACTACACCCCTGTTGGCTGAGTTACGCACTGCCTGGAGAAAAATGCTGATATTGGGCTAAAATAATGATCTATCAGCTAAAATAGAACCCACTCATCTCACTAACTAAAGGGCTGGTCCCTTCTCCCGATTCCCAAACTCAAAACTTGAGATCTAGCTCCTCCACTGAATATGCAGTTGCTGCATGCACAACTGTTGGGAAATAATGTGCTATCTAGGAGGGATGATGATGTATCCTACTGATAGATGATATAATTCTTATCCTAGGTTGTTGAAGTGATCCTCGGAGTGAAGGATTAATCTCTCATGGGATTCCAAGCTGAGTTTCTTGGAACTTCCTCTTCTCCTCAAACCCTCATTGCAAAATTACGCAATTCCTGCAGGAAATGTTGCTGCATAGGAGAATAGATGGATGGCATAATGTTGGATATGAAAATGAAACTCCCAGAAGATTTCAATGGATCCATAGTGTGAAGGGTTGATCCCTCCATAGGTTTCTCATCTGAAGTACTGAGAACAAAATTCCAACTCTCAAGCTCTAATTCACGAATGCATAATTCCTGTAGTTGGAAGTGCAGATGAGAGTGGCTAAAAGTGGCATTGGTTTCCAGATGATGAATGCTACCTAAGAAAACCTTCCCACAGTAGGCACTCAAAGTCTGCAGTGGGTAAGGGTGGGATTCCCACTCAAGAACACGCAGTGCTAAACAACACAGCAGACTTAGCTAAACAACTAAAGCGTGCAAAGAAATTATTACGACACTCGACAATAAAAATCTAGACTCCACTCCTTTGATGTCCTCATCTTCCTTTTATGGTTGTGAGCCTTCCCTAGCCTTGGCCCACTTCATAACTACACTGCACATGTGGCCACTAGCCTCCATAAAGACTACGTTTTCCTCCATGATCTCCATCACTGCTACAATGAATCTCCACTTCCTCCCTCATGTGTGCATTTAATGCACAACTTCATCCATCATCTTTGTAATTGCTTCTCCATTATCTCCATCATCTTGCATTTATTCCTCCACTATCTCCATCATATTCATCATTAATTCTCTATGACCTCCACTCTTTCTTCATTAATATGTTGCTCAACTACTCCATAATGCTACTCCACTACTCAATTGACCCACATTCAAACTATAGAAGTGGCTTTTATTCATCTACTGGGTTTATGGGTCCCTCCACCCTTTTATTTACTTAACTAAATAAGAAAAGTAAGAACTCTAATATTCCAATTAGCTGATGGAAAATTTGGAATATTACTGTCTGAGAGTGTCTCATTGTGATATGCCACTCAATGCCCCTGTTGAGTAAGAACTGCCCCAAAAGCATAGTCTGAGGCATTTGTCTCGATCTCAAATGGTTATTGCAAGTCTGGTAATGTGACCACTAGAGCAGAGTAGAGGTGATTTTTCAACTCTATGAATAGTTTTTATTGAGATTCAGAATAAAATAATTTTTCTTTAACTGCTCCCTTAGTGACTTGGCTCAAGGACCAAGTGAAATGAGAGAATCCCAACACGAACTTGTGGTAGAAAATAGCAAGAACCAAAAAGTTGTGGAGCTCTGTTAGAGTGGTTGGGGCTAGAAAATCCCGAATGACTTGGATCTAGGATAGATCCACATGTACCCCCACTCATCAATAATGTATCTCAGATATCGAACCTGCATCATTCTAGAAGTTCGCTTCTCCAAATTGGCACACAACTTGTGTTGTCGCAGTGTTTGGAGGACCTATTGGATGTGGTGGAGGTGCTCTTTCCAAGTCTAGTTGATGATCAAGATGTTATTCAAGTACAATAATGAAACTGAATTGGTGAATGGTCGCAAGATGTCATCCATCATCCTCATGAAGGTTTTTGAAGCATTCATGAACTTGAGAGGCATGACCAGCCATTCGAAAAGGCCCTCCTTGGATTTGAAGGAATTCATCCACACATCGGAGGGTTCGATTGGTACCTGGTGATATTCAGACTTCAATTCGATCTTACTGAAATATTTTTCCCCCTTAAGTTGGTCTACAAGGTCATCAATCCATGGGGTTGGGTACCTATTCCATACATTGATCTTGTTCAAGGCCTGATTGTCAATACAGAGTCTCCAAGTCCCATCCAACTTCTATGCCAACATGATCGGGCTCACACAGGGTGATGAAATTGACTGAATGTGACCTTTCTACAAGAGCTCCTCAATCTTCCTCTTTATTTCATCATTCTCCATAATAGAGGGGAGATATATTGGTCCATTGGGTAGCGACACACCACGAGTCAGATCGATGGGGCGCTTAACCTAAGAGTGTAGAGGCACCCTTACGGGTGAGGTGAAGATATCCCTGTACTCCTCCACGACCTTTTCCATCTGTTGTTATCATGCAAAGGATCTTTGTCTAGAGGTCATGGCCATAGTCTTCTACTTACCTTGAGGGTGTATTATCAGGAAAAAAAAGAATTCTAGTTTTGGAAATGAGCTTACTACATTGTTTTGTTGTAAACAAAGAGATGGCAGTAGGCGATGCTACCTCCGATATCTTGTACAACTTATTGCCCAAAGTAAACATAACAGCGTGAGGCCATGATTTATACACATCATGTGGATTCTAATAGTATAGTTGGCCTAATAATACATAAGAAACATCGAGAGGAGAAATGTCACATAATACCTCATCCGTGAAGGACTTGATGTTGTAGGGAAGGTGACAGTGCTAGCTAACGCAGAGATGTCATCCTTGGTGAAGCCACCCGATGGTGTATGGTTATGTGTGCATTGTGGTCAGTAGGCCCAACCACTTCATGACCTCTGCTGAAATGAGGTTATTTTTTCTCTCACCGTCGACAATGAACTAGAGCGAGGAACCCTTTACGCACATCTGGGAATGGAAGAGGTGCTCCCCCTTCTCTAGATCTTATGGTTCCTCCTTCTAGATCCTCATAGTGTCAAAAGTGGCGGTTTTCTCTACATATATAATATTCTTCCCTTTATCATTCCCATTGTCATCTTCTTATTCAAATTCGGAGCATGCATTCAATTGAGAAGCCTTCATCTTGGCCACCACTGACTGCTTGGCCCAAAACTCACTTGTGTTCTGAGTGGAGCTCATATGGAGCTCACACCACTTTCATGTGTCCTTCTTTAGCTTCAAAGTGTTTTTATTTTCTTGCGGCTTTGGCAGGTTATCCTTTTTCTCACAGTAGGTTTCCCACCAGTCCTTGACATGGTGGGAGGCTTTGAGGAGTGCAACAGTAATATTTTCCTAGTTGGAAAAGACATGAACAGAGAAATACCATTCTAAAATATTCAACCATCTATCTACAACATCTGAATCTATTTGGGCCTCAAATATGGGAATGTCAAAGTTTACTTTTACCTTAAACATAGTTTCACCTCTAGAGTGGTTATTGGATGCAAATGCGCCACCAATGGGAAGTCATCAAAGGATCTAATCAAAGTTATCCATCATCTTTTTCTTTTGTTTCTTGAGGGTCTCCTCGAGAAATATTTCTTCTCATGCCCCATGGGTGATCGTCGGGGTTTGTGAGGTTGATCTTGCAAAGGTTCAACCAGATCAAGCCCTAACTCCTTATACCCCAACCTCACTGGGGATATGCAAAAAAGGATCGAGAAATAGTAGACCACCCTGATACCACTAATCTCGACTTATACATGAAAACAATAAAATGATGGAATGCACATAATATCTCAGATTCAATGGAAACAAGAATTCATTTCATTAATATCACATAATTGAAATATGCTTACAAACAGAATCGAAATAAACTAGCTAGGGCCCTAGTAGCTTATCTCTGATAAGAGATGTGGTGGCTACAAGCCTTTGAACTATGTTACAATGAGGATGGAATTCCTATTTATTATTGAGAAATAATTTAAAACCCTAAACATCCAAAAACATAACCCTAGGAGATGAAGCGTCAAAACTATGGGCCTCGTTTGGGTAAATTGATACATCAACTTCCTGGGCATGTAACTTTGGCATACGATCTCTGATTGGCGCACAAAATACCTCATTATAAATATATATCTAAGAACTACAAATTTTTTGTGAGAAAAATAAATGAATGACCCTTGTTATCCTTATTTTTTGCAAAAAAACATCATTTAGGGCCTCAAAACGGCTCCGGAAGTTCAACACTCAATTTTTTTTTAAAAATAGTAAATTGTGCTACAATTAAGGAAACTAAAGAACTGAAAGAAAAAATGGTGGGGGTCCAAGTGGAATAGGCGGCTGGCCACCAATATCCACCTGGATCATTCCTCCCCCCTTAGGAAGCAATGGTCCCCAATGCATTGAGTTCCTCCATGAGATGAGGAAACTTTTGCTAAACTTGGTCCTTGGTGAGCCACTTGCCCTAGTGAAGGAGTTGGCCTATTTAGAAAACTCGATATAGTTGGATCCTTTTTTTCTGGTGTTCTTGATCTTTGTAACCATGGTCAGATCAGTGGTGGCATGTTACATTCAGTCTGGGTTTAACATTGTTGGTGTGAGTTGTTTTTCCATATTGGATGTGTCCAATAGAGGTGGAAAGTAGGGCCAAAGGTGGTCCACATTTAACATAGGGTGCATACCAATGAATGGTGGAATATAGAGCTTGAAGACAATGTTCCATATAGCCTTGGTGATGGTGTATGGCCCATAACGAAGCAGGTGAAGCTTGCGGTGGGGTCCAAAAAGGCACTCCTTCTGTAAATGTAGCCACACTTTTTTGTCGGCCACGTGGATGTTCTGTGGCACCCGATGTTGATCATGTCATTTCTTGTACTTGGAATTGGCTCTACCTAATATCTCATGAACATGTTGGAAGATGTGCTAAATGCACTCAATTAATTTGTTCTGTGTCAGCTTCTATGGGACATGAGCCGAATCGGCCTGAGTAGCCCCAAATGGCATGGCTACGTCAATGGGACATAGTGGCTAGATTCCCAAGCCCACTTGAAAGGGGTTGTGGTATGTTGAGCTGCGGAGAGCCCAGTTATAGCTGTGTTGTACATAGGAGAGGCTCTCATCCCATGTGTGTGGATGCTTTGAGTTGTACATGCGTAGAATGTGTACCCTCATCCTATTGACGACCTCTATCTGGCCATCATTTTGATGATAGAAAGTTGTGGACTTAGTGAGCTTGGTGTCTAGCATTGACCAGAGGCTAGACCAAAATGTACTAAGGAACCTATTATCCCGATCTAAGATGATATTCTCTTAGATCCCAAAGTGTGGCCACATTTTATCAAAGAAGAGTTTAGAAGTGGTTTTTTATATGATAGTCTTCATGTCAGCCGCAATAACGACCATCTTCAAGAATCTGTCGACGACCAAAGAAACACAGTCATTTCCATGCTTAGTAGAAGGAAGGCCTAACATGTAATCCATGGAGATGGATTTCAAAGGTCAACTAGGGGTAGGCAGCGAAGTATAGAGACACCGCTTCTTGATGGCTAGTTTGGCAATGGGGAATGTAGTGCAAGATCTGATGTTCTTCCTGACATCCATTGGAAGGTTTGGCTAGTAGATATACTTCTCCAATACAACCACTATTTTCTCGAACCTGAAATTCCCAGCGACACAAATTTAGTGCGATTCACAAATTATCTTGTCACACTCGCTTGAAGGAACACAAAGGTGTCCCAGGTGACATATAAGTGCATCCTGGAGGTGAAATTTTTGTGCTTTCTTACCCTCCAAGAGTGTCTTGTATGTGTGGCTAAATTTTGGATCCCTCTTGTAGAGAATCGGTTAATCAGAAGTCTCATGCCCACAAGAGTTAAACACGGTGGTTAGTGACACGATCGGCGATCGTTTGAGGCAGTCTGCAACATTATTGGTGCTTCCCTTCTTGTACTTGATGTTCAAATGAAATTGTTGTAGATATCTAGACAATTATGATGGTAACCGTTATGTAGCTTTCCTTGTGTCTATATGAACTAAAGGGGTCGATGGTCTGTGTGGATGACCATTTCCTTCCCCAAAATTTAATTCTTCCATTTTCAGTAAGCTTGCACAATGGAATACATATCTTTATCATAAGTGGGATACTTCCATATTATGTCAAATAGTGTCTTACTATGATATGTTATTGGATGCCCCTGTTGAGTAAGAACTACCCCAATAGCATATTTTGAGGCATTTTTCTTGACCTCTAATGGTTGTTGCAAGTCTGGTAATGTGAGAATTGGGGAAGAGCAAAGTTGACGTTTCAACTCTACGAATGCCTTCTGTTGAGATTCAAACAAAAATAATATGTCTTTCACTCCTCCCTTGGTGACTTGTCTCAAGGACCAAGTGATATGAGAGAGTCCCAATGTGAACTTCCAGTGGAAACTGGCAAGACCTAGAAAGATACGAAGCTATTTTAGAGTGGTTGGTGCTAGCTAATCCAAAATGACTTGGATATTGGCTGGATCCACATTCATCCAATGCTCATCAATAATGTATCCCATATATTGAACCTGGGTCATGCCAAAAATGCACTTCTCCAAATTCGCACACAACTTGTGTTTCCTTTAGAAGACATGTCGAATGTGGTGGAGGTGTTATTCCCAAGTATGGCTAAAGATGAAGATGTCATCCTAATACACTGCTACAAATGAATTAGTGAATGACTGCAATATGTCTTCTATCAGCCTCATGAAGTTTGCGGGAGCATTCATCAGCCCCAAAGGCATGACCAACAATTCGAAAATTCCCTCCTTGGCTTTGAAGGTAGTATTCCACACTTTAGAGGGTTCGATTGGTACCTAGTGATATCTGGACTTCAATTCTATCTTGCTGAAATAATTTCCCCCCTAATTTGGTCCAAAAGTCATTAATATGTGGGATCAAGTACCTATTTCAGACAGTGTTCTTGTTCAGAGCCTGATAATAAATATAGAGTCTCCAAGTCCCATCCTTAATAAGCACCAACACGATTGGGCTCCCACAAGGTGAACCGAATGAGATGTGACCTTTTTTCAGCAACTCTTGAATCTGCCTCTTGATTTCTTCATTCTCTAGAATAGAGCACTGATAGATTGGTTCGTTGGGAAGAGGTGCACCTCGGGTCAGATCGATGGGGTGCTTGACCTGACAATGCAGAGGCTCCCTTACGTGTGAGGTGAAGATTTCCCCTTACTCCTCCATGATGTTGTCTGTATTTTGTTTTCATGTGAAGGAGCTTTGTCTGGAGGTTGTGGCCACATTATTCTTCTTTCCCTGAGGGCAGATTATCAGGAAAAAATAATTCCTTGTTTTGCAAAATGATCTTACTACATTGTTTTTCAGTAACGAAAGAGATGCCAATAATCGATGCTACCCCTAGTATCCTGTAAAACTTATTTCCCAAAGTAACAATAATAGCGCAAGGTTGAGACTCATGCACAACATGTCACTTCCACAAGTATGGTTTTCCTAATAATACATCACAAACATCAAGAGGAGAAATGTCACATAATACCTCATCTATGAAGGGATTAATATTGTAGGGAAGGTGACACTACTCGTTGACGCAAAGATCTCGTCCTTGGTGAAGCCACCTGATGGTGTACGACTATGGGTGTGTTATGGTCGGCAAGCCCAACCAGTTCATGACCTCTACTCAAATGAGGTTATTTTGGCTCTTGCTGTCAACAATGAACTCCAGTGGGGAACCCTTTACCCAAATCTAGGAATGGAAGAGGTGCTCCCCCTCCTATTAATATTATTCTTCCTCTTTTTGGATCTTCATGGTGGAAATAGTGGCATTGGGCTTTACATCGATAATCTGCTTCCCTTTATCATTCCCATTGTTAGGTTCTGATTCAAATTCTGAGCATGCATCCAATTGAGAAGCCTTTAGCTCAGACACTAGTGGTTGTTTGGCCTGGAACTGACTTATGTTGTGAGTGGAGCTCTTATGGAACTCACACAACTTTCCTGTGTCCTTCTTTGGCTTCGTAGTGTGGTTATTTTCTTGCGGCTTTGGTGGGTTATCCTGGGTCGCCCCTCCTTGGATTTTACCTTTTTTTTGTAGTTTGGGAGCACCTTTCCCTTGCTTCTGATTCACAGATCAAAAGTATCACTTCTTCTATTTGAACTTCTGCTCAATCTTGGAAGCATACCAATATGGTGCGCTAAGAGAGGAGATGTTGAGGAACCCCATTTCCTCTTGAATTTATTTTTGCAGACAACTACAGTACTTCAGCACCAATTTTTTCTCGGAATCTTTGATACCCAATTTTTTGTGCAGTGTATGGAATAGATTCTTTAACTCATACACATCTTGCTCCCTTTTTTTCCGCATCGTAGCCCATTATATGTACTTTTCCTCATAACTCCCCATAGGATAATATTTTTCCTTGATGGTGTCTCAAAGAGAATTCCAACGAGGTGCAACCAAAAATAGATAGGGTTCCCTCTCAGCCTTTTGCTAATAGTAGCTTTCCCACCAGTCCTTGACATGGGGGCGGCTTTAAGTAGTGAAAAAATAATCTTTTCTCGGTTGTAAAAATAATGAATATATAAATATCATTCTAATAGATTCAACCATATATCTACAATGTATTCATCTATTTAGCCCTCAAATATGGGAATTGAAAAGTTTACTTGTACCTTAAATGGATTTGCACCTCCATAGTGGCTGTTGGATACAAATGCACCGCCAGTGGGAAGTCGTTGAAGGATATGGAAAAATTTATCCATCATCGCATTCCTTTGTTTCTCGAGGGCCTCCTTGAGAAATATTTTAATAGGATATCCTGCTCCCTCCTCTTTCTTTTTATCCCCCATGGGTAGTCGTCGGGGTTTCTGAGGCTGATCTTGAAAAGGTTCAACCATATCGATCCCTAACTCCTTATACCACGACCTCATTGGGTACATGCAAAGAAGGATCGAGAAACATCAGATTGATTTGATACCACTAATAGGGACTTATACAGGAATGAAAAAAATTAAAAAAATAAACATAAACTCAGAGATGCAGCATAAATAAGACTTCATTTCATTAATATTACATAATTTAAATATGCTTACAGATAGAATGGAAATAAACTAGCTAGGGCATTGGTAGCTCATCTCTTAGAAGAGATGTGCCAGCTACCGACCTTTAAATTGTGTTACAATGAGGCTCAAAGACCAATTTATTATTGAGAAACAATGGAAAACCCTAAAAATCCAGAAACCTAACCCTAGGAGATGAAGTGCCAAAAATATGGGCCCCATTTGTGTAAATTGGTACATCAACTTCCCAGGGACGTAACTTTGGCATATGATCTATGTTTGACATGCGCAATACCTCGTTAGAAATATCTATTTGAGAACTACAAATTTTGAGTGAGAAAAGTTAATGATAAACACATTTTTCTACTATTTTTCCCAAGAAACATCCTTTACGGCCTCAAAATGGCTCTGAAAGTTTAGGACCCAAAAAACTGCAAAAAATAGTAAAATATGCTACAATTAAGGAAACTTAAAAACTGAAAGAAAAAATGGTGGGGGTCTAAGTGGAATAGGTGGGTGGCCACCAATATTCACCTGAATCATATTCGAAGCAGGATATTATGACTTTTGAAGTGGATGGTATGTGTATTATACAATCTCTTCATCCATATCAACATCTGAGATTTACCAAACCTGTGGATGATGTTGAATCCCCTATTTTAGTGGACCAGTTATATAAATTCATTGTTGGGAAGTGAGAAGATTACATTAACCCCATATTAGCTAGATATATCTATTGGAAGACTATCCAAAATACTAAAGTTGGCTCGGAATCTGTAATGAAATATTTGCAACAAGGTTCTCATCAACTGTACTCTCGACATTGTGCTATTGTTTGATGTATCTTCTCGATTGGTACTAAGGTATGCAACTATCCTATTTTTAATGTTACTAATATTTTTGTAAACTTTATTACACAATCGATTCTTTCATATAAGAATATTAGAATATCCATGTAATGAGTGTTTCTTTGCAAGAAACTCCCGCTAGGTGGTGGGCAACACACAGAGATCAACTGGAAAAATGGAGCACCCTTAAGGTTCTTTTGTTATATCATTTTTCTCCATCGAACAAGCTTTTAAGAAACATTCCTATTTATAATGGCCATACTTCTCTAAAAGACCATGTTGCGCATTGTACTTATGTATGGAAGTCTGATGGTCTGGCCATTGAAATGTGGTGGCATCTATTTATTCATTATTTTGGAAATAATCTACAAGACAGGTATTTGTAGGAGGAGCTAAAATTCCACACAACATATTTGGATGTATTGAAATCTTAGTTTTGAAGAGACTTTTATTTTTCTAATGCTGATGAGAAGATGGCATAGGTTCTTATAGTTATTATAGGTGTCTTGTTTCTGGGTGAGGATGCGCTAGCAGAATGCAGCATGTATGGACACTTTTCGCACCAGTATGACTTAGAGTTTCATGAAGTTGTGTTCGTCGTAAAGTCAACAAAGACCCAAATCATGATTAAGAGGAGTTAAGTCACCTATCATTCAAAGCGACTGAAGGGGAAGGGAAAATTAAAGAGGACATTATATGAGATGCCTCACATCTGCAACCGCTTAAGTTGAAGAAGATTAATATTAGGACCAAAGAGAAATCAAAGCTTGATTCTATTGGGGATTACTGGGATGAAAAAACCATGTAGGAAATATTTGACCTACTCAAAGAGTATGATGATTTTTTCCCCTATTCTATCTCAGAATTGAAGGGAATTCAATGCGATCTCGGAGAAATTAAAATCTCACTGAAGCGAGAGGTGAAACCCGTTAAGCACCATCTGTGCAGGCTGAATCCGTGAGTCAAGAAAATAACTGAGAAGGAAATTGATAAAATTTTAACCTCCGATCTCATATTCCCTATTGATAAAAATTAATGGATAAGTTGCATTTTCATCTAGGATAATACGGATTCATATGAAATATGGGTTTATGTTGATTATTGTAGTCTCAATAATTCATGTGTGCATGATCCATTTCCAACCCCTTTCAATGATTAAGTCTTAGATAATGTTGGGGGAAATGAATCATATTCCTTTACTGATGGCTTCTTGGGATATCATCAAGTACACATTGTGGAATAAGATAAGAAGAAATTCACGTCCACCATTGAATGGGGGTTTATGCATATAATGTTATTCCCTTTGGGTTGCAGAATTCCCCATTTGTTTTCTCACGTACTGTTATTTATGATTTTCATTAATATATAAAAAATTTCTTGGAAGTTTACATGGATGATTGGATTGTTTGCAGTTTACTCAATAATCACCCTAGCTTGTTAAGGATAATGTTTGACAAGTGCTTGCAACTTCAAATATCATTGACCCTAAAGAAATCCATTTGTATTGTGCCTTTTGGAAAATTAATGGGACATATTGTGATCCATGTGGATATTGGTGGCCACCCACCTATTCCACTTGGACCCCCAAAATTGTTTCTTTCATTTTTTCAGTTTCCTTAATTATAGCACAATTTACTATTTTTGGTATTTTTTTGGGTCCTAAACTTCCGGGGTTGTTTTGAGGGACTAAAAGACATTTTTAGGGAAAAAGGGAGAGACTGGAAATGTCCCAAAACAATTTATTCACATGTTTTTAACCTCCTCTTTGAGGTATTTAAAAAGAGGTAATATCATATGCAATCAGAGATCATATGCCAAAGTTATGACCCTGGTAACTGAAGTTCCAAATTTTACCCCAACGGGCCCACAAGCTCTTGGTGCTTCATCCCCTAGTGTTAGGTTTTGGGATGTTTAGAGTTTCTCATTGTTTTCTCAATGATAAAAATGCCATCGAACCTCATTGTAACATAGTTAAGAGGCATGTAGCCACCACATCTCTTCTTATAGATAAGCTACCATCGCTTGACCTAGTTTATTTCCATTCTATCTGTAACCATATTTCAATTCTTTGATATTAATGAAATGAAGTGTTATTTTTGCTGCATTATTGTATTTATGGTTATATTTGTATTTCATTGCATTCTTTTCTAATTTCGTATTAGTGGTGTCACAATAGTCTTCTCTTTCTCTTTTTTTCTTTGCATGTCCTGAACAAGGTGAGGGTATAAGGAGTTAGGGATCAAACTGGTTGAACCTTTGCAAGACCAGCCTCACAAACCCTGATGACCTCCCATGGCGGAAGAAAATAAAGATGAGGAAGTAGGACATCCTCTCAAAGTATTTCTCGGAGAATTCCTCGAGCGACAAAGAAACGAGATGATGGCAAATAGTGCCCAGATCCTTCAAAATATGCCCATAGGTGATGCATCTTCATCCGACAGTCACTCTAGAGGCACCACTCCCTTCAAGATACAAGTCAATTTTGACATTCCTATGTTTGAAGGCCATATAGATGCATACGTCGTAGATATATGGTTAACTTTTTTGGAGGGATATTTTTTAGTTCTTGATTCTTCTAATAGGGAAAATATTTCTTTTGCGCTCCATAGAGTTTCACCCCATGTCAATGAATGGTGGGAAACCTATTGCGAACAGAGGGACGATATAAAACCCTCACTGATTTCAGCAAAACACACTTGGAATTCTTTCCAATATGCCATCAAGGAATAATATTACCTTGTGGGGAACTATGAGGATAAGGAGATACAGTGGAATATGTTGTGAAAACAAAGGGATCAAGATGTGATTGAGCTAATGAATATATTCCATACCCTAGACACAAAGTTGGGTATCAGAGATTTGGAGAAACATCTGGTGCTTAAGTATCATATCTGTTTGCATAGATACATTCAGGAGGAAATGGAGTTCCTTGACATCCCCTTGCTTGGTGGAGCATACCGATATGCTGCCAAGATTGAGAAAAAAAAAAAAACCGAAGAAGTGAGACTTTGGATCTTGGAATTTGAAGAAAGGGAAAGGCACCCCCAAACCATGGAACAAAGGAAAAATCCAAGGTGGAGTGACCTAGGACAACTCGAAAAGCTAGAAGAAAAGAAAAACACCACAAAGACAAATAAGGGCATGAGAAAGTGGTGTGATTTCCATAAGATCCCCACTCACAACACGAGTGAGTGTCTGGAAAATTAGTCACTAGTGGCCAAGCTAAAGGCTTCAGAAATTGATGCATTATCCTACTCTAAGTCAGAACCTAGCAAGGAGAATGACCAAGGGAAGTATATTATTTAAACAAAGCCCAGTGCAACCATTACCACCACCAATATTCAAATGGATGAGACTGAAGATCCAGAAGAGGGGGAGCCTCTTCCACTCCCAAATGTGGGTGAAGGACTCTCCACTGCAGTTCATTCTCGACGGTGGAAGCCAAAATAACATCATTTTAGAAGAGGCCATAAAGAGACTGGGCCTACCAACCACAACACACCCATATTTTTACACCATTGGGTGGCTTCACCAAGAATGAGATCTTCATGTCATCCAACAGTGTTGCCTTCCCTACGACATCAATCCCTTCACATATGAGGCACTGTGCGATGTTTCTCCTATTGAATTTTTTGATGTATTACTATCCCAACTATACTTGTGGAAGTGGGCATGTTGTGTATCAGTCTAGGTCACACACTGTTATTATTACTTTGGGAAAAATATATATACAACATACTGGAGGTAGCACTACCTACCGCCATCTATTTGATCACTACGAAGCAATGCAGTTAGATGATTTTGCAGACCAAGAAACTTGTTTTTCTTATGATTCGCCCTTAGGGAAAAAAGAATATTGTGGTTATTTCCTCTATATAGGGCTCCTCTGCATGTTAGTAGTAGATGGACAAGGCCATGGAGCAGTACAGGTACATCTTCACCTCACTCACAGGGGTACCTCTACACTGTCCGGTCAAGCACCCCATTAATCTAACCCCAGGTGTGTGGCTTCCCAATGGCCTGATCTATCAATGCTCTGTTTTGGAACACGATGAAAGCAAGAGACAGATCCAGTATTTTTTGGATAAAGGGTGCATTAGACCAAGTTCACCATCCTGTGGGAGCTTAATCACGTTGGTATAGAAGAAGGACAAGACCTTGAGAATTTTTATTGACTATCAGGAGGTAAAAAATACCACTATCTAGGATAGGTATCTAATTCAATATATTGATTAGGGACACATTAAAGGGGGCCAAATATTTCAGTAAAATAAACTTGAAGTCTGGGGATGAGAAGGTACCAATTGAACCCTTCTATGTGTGGAATACTGCCTTCAAATCCAAGAAGGTCCTTTTCGAATGGTTGGTCATGCCTTATGGGTTGACGAATTCCCACAAAACCTTCACGAGGTTAATAGAATACATCTTGTGGCCCTTCACCAACTCATTCGTGGTGGTGTATTTGGATGACATCTTGATATTTAGCCATAGTTGGGAAGATCACCTCCTCCATATTCGACAAGTCCTAGAAACTCTGCAAAAACACAAGTTGTCTACCAATTTGGAGAAATTCCATTTTTGTATGACTTAGGTTAAATATCTAGGGTACATCATTAATGAGAAGGGTGTGCATGTGGACCCAGCCAAGATATAAGTAATTCAGGATTAGAAACCACCAACCATGCTAATAGAGCTCCACAAATTTTAATTGGGTCTTTCCAATTTCTACCGTAGGTTTGTGTCGGAGTTCTTTCATATCAGTTAGCCTTTGATCCAAGCCATAAAGGGTGGAGTGAACGAAAATTGATTTTGGTATGAATAAAAAAAAAAACTCATTTTCTGAGTTAAAGCATCGCCTCTTCTCTGCACCACTGCTCACATTACTAGACCTGCAACAACCATTTGAGATCGAGATAGATTCTTTCAACTATGTTATTGATCCAGTTCTTACTCAACAGGGGCATCTAGTGGAATATCATAGTGAGACACTTTCAGACATATTTCGGAAGTATTTCACCTATGACAAAGAGATGTATTCCATTTTGCACGCATGTCAAAAATGGAAGCATTACATTCTGGGGAAGGAAACAATCATCCATACCAACTGTTAGAGTCAGTTTATTAATGATCAAAGATAGCTCTTTTGAGATTTTTCCATCAGGTCATTAGTCAAATTTTTTTCTTTTTCTATTACTCTTTAGCAACATTTTTGGTCACTAAACAATTCCTATCATGATATGCTTCTCCTTCACATCATTTCATCACCATTTATAGGACCTCTAAAATCATGTCACACCATCTCATATAGGTGAAGTTAGGGTCAAAATTACTCATAAAAATCTTTAATATTTCACCAATAATAAGGTAGCGAAACCTCCATTCCATTCATAAAATTCTTGTTGAAGGAGAAAATCGGTTTCACAATTCAAAGTAATTTATGTATGTCATAAGGATTCCATATTTTTTTATGTATTTGAAGAGAAATGAAGAGCTTTGTAGAAGAAATTTATTTTCAAAATCACATCTTATGAAAGTTTTATATTTAATATTTTGAAAAATCATTATAGAAACCATAGGATTTAATCCTATGTGTTATCTCCCACTACCCATTCGATACATTTCATTCCCTAACCCATCAATTATACATGTCACTTCACTTTCATTACACCCCCACCGCACA
The DNA here is from genome assembly GCA_034641835.2 of Pinus albicaulis. Classification (NCBI taxonomy): domain Eukaryota; kingdom Viridiplantae; phylum Streptophyta; class Pinopsida; order Pinales; family Pinaceae; genus Pinus; species Pinus albicaulis. The sequence continues at coordinate 658,361,586 of CM076582.1, read as the reverse complement.
TTTCATTTAAATCCGTCGTATGCTAACTTCTTCCCCCATCGCATCCCGATCACATCCGACGGCCCGTAAGAGACTTCAGCCCCCCCTCATCATCGAAAACTTAACGTCGGGTGGGGGGTGGTGATCCAAAAATGGTGGTTTCAAAACTTGGCCCCACTGCTACGTGTCAAAAGTAGAATATTTCACACCCCTCGCATGAAACCACTTAACACAAAGCTACCCCTCTAAAGTCCCACTTACCCATTGGTTGAAACCACTGCTCCACCCATCATTCATGCTATGCTAACATGGAATTTTGACTGTCCAATCAAAGTAATTATTGTCTTTCCATAAGCATTAGCAAATTAACTCAATCCTAACCGTTAGGCTAATGTACTCGCACCCTTTTCAAACAGGAATTAAACCAATTTCCCACAAATTAACCTTTAAACACCACTTTTAAAATTGTATTCTTCTATTTACTCTTCTCTGCACAGGATTACAAATTCACAGTTATTGAACAGAACTCCAAAGATCAACCTTGCCATTGTTTAAAGCCTTCTTTTGCAGTTTTCGATAGTCCTTCAAATTTGCAGAGCTTCTCCTCAGTCTCAGCCTCTGTTTTTCATCATAAATTATCGTTTCTACCATTCCAACAAACCAAATCATTCCCCCAAAGAATAAAGGACCAAAAGAACCAATAATTCTATTATTACACCCTCTGGTTGAATTTCATCACATACCATTAGTAGTCAGAGACCATAAAATCCATGAAACGTTTTGTGACCTTGAGCTATTCAAATTATACTGTTGGTTAGAAGATAAATCTTTAGATAAATCTGATGAGATATGACTATGGGATTCTAACCTTCCACATTTTATCTTTCCTTACACTCATAGTGCTCCAAAATTTGTTAGAATGTGCCAAGATTCATATATTCCCAACCAGAGAGCTCTTATTTCTCCTACAGGAGAGATTTTAGTGACCATCACTGCCCAAACCATTGAACAAATGATGCAAACCTGAACCACTAATAATTCCACACCATTTTCCCAAGAAGCCTTGATTGAAATATATCAAAATTTATACTTCGCAAATAGATTTAAAACTCTTGAGTTTCTTATGACTGAAAATGATCCATTACCCAAGAAAAACCCTCCAATTCCATTATTAATTTTCCCTGAAAGATCCAAAAAAATCATCACTGTCATTTCCTACCTTCTTGGTTATTATTCATACCAATGGGTAGATGAAGCCATCATAGGATTCATGTCCATTTTCTCCAAAAATTCTAAACCCTCCATCATTTTCAACGTCAGACAATTTATTGCAGATTCTATCCATGAGTAGTTGGTTAAATTTTTAACTAAAGAGATTTTCATGTATGCCTCTATGTTAGTTTACTTGTTCTTATTTTCCCATGGAGAAAAATTTAAGTTTTACTTATATGAATTGGATGAAGAAGGAAATAAATAGTCAATCATTCCTTGGACTTCAGTAGTCATGAATTAACAAAAAGAGTATTCATATAAGCAATTTGTATAATTGTTTCTTCATCCAACACTCAGTTTATTGAATAGAACTACAAAACCCAGGATCAGTGAAGAAATTAAAAAGGTATTGCATCTCTCAGATCAATCCAGAACAGGGGATTGGTATCTTTATCAAAACTACATAGAACCTAGATTTTATGGTTGTGAACTCCCCCCTTAAAAGCTACCAAAATTCCTCCCCATTAGGATCTTTGCATTAGAGTACATTAGACAAATGATTAATGCTGATGAAGTGCATTTTGTCTCTTCCAAAAATAAATCACAGTTAAAAATCAAAACACATATAGCACCTTTTATCTGTAATAGCAGGATAGCAGAGGAGGAAGTAGATAAATTGTTGAAAAATATGTAGTTTAATCTCAGTTTCACTTGGTCTTATGATCCAGTTGGTTTCATTTCTATACTAAGGGTAGAAAACAAATCTACACCTTATTTCCATACACCTAGACAAGAGATTGAAAAATATATGAATCAAATTGAATGGACTGAAGGTACTTTACAGGAGGCTGAAGAACAAAAATTGTCTAAATCAGCATTACAAACTCCTATTGCCTTGGAAAGAGTGGGAAAAATGGTTAGAGAATATCAGTCATCTCCAATGACTGATTCATCTAATAAAGAGTTTAAAATACACTAGAGGAAGAAGACAAAGATTAACCCAAAGGTCAACACTAGTGTTAGCCACCTATAAAATTTGTTATATCAAAACGTAGCTAAATCATTTTTGGAGCCTTCAAGAAATAAGTTTTATTGCTAAAAAATGTTATCTCTTAAAGACTCATGAAGACATCATGCCCTTTGTTCAAATCTTCACTGTTGTTTCCATTTTAAACTCTGAAATTCTGCTAATTCCATAGAGAAAATAATGTTGCAAAACACCATTTTTTCCCTTCCTTCCACCTCAAAACTAACCTTCATTTTTGACCCCTTCTTTTCCCATGAAATTCCCCTATTTTTCATTTTTCCCCATTTCCCCTTCATAAGATCCTTTTTACAAAGTTTAAAACTCACTTTTGAACTTTGCCAAAACCCCCAAATCCATCAAAAACTGTGAAAATTTTCATAAATAATAAGTTTTTAAACTACTAGCTTAAGCCCCTTTGGGCTAAGTCCTAACCACTTCCCCACACATGCCTTGGTGCTGGAACTGAGCACTAATGGTCCCAAGCGCTTGATTACATCGGAACAAAACACAACACGCAAGTCTTTTCGCTTTATTAAGACCTCCGATGCAATTGGCCCCTTATTACATAGCCCCAGTCCAATCACCGCTCCATATAAACCCTTGGGCCGGAATATGGTGCTAAAACATTGTATAAACTCATCTCTGATGCATATTTTCCTTTTTTTATTCAATAAACCCACTTTTCCTAAGTTTCGATTTAAAATCGCCAAAGCAATATTTTGTAACGAAAATTTGGTAGATTGAAAAGCCTCGCATCATTTTTCTGATGCGATTGGGTCCCATTGTACAAACCCTTGCCCTCCACTTCTCTCCATATAAATCGATGCCTGGGACCAAGATTTAAAGTCCCGAAGCGTTAATCGCATCGGAGAATTTAAATGGGTAGATTGAAAGACCAACACCGATGTTCCGATGCGATTGGCTCTTCTACATATTAAGCCCTGGGCCTATTTATTTTCATATAGACCAACGGCCCCGCAGACGGGCGCCCAACCATTTCATATATATATTACCCGCCCGATACATAAAACCTTTTCATTTCATAAAATTTATGGTTTTCATAAGTATTTAAGGGTTTCCACTGGTGCGTGTTTTGAGTCAATATCCACCTTTGATCTAAAGCCAATCAACGGTTAGCGCAATATCGCATCGCAAGTTTTATCGGGCGCGTTTTATTCCTCCCCCCGATTGGTGATCCTCTGAATTTTTCCCCACCATCGATATGATCCTCAGATCGACGACCAACGCTCAATCGCATCGATGCCATTCAAATCCTCCCCCCACCGATCACATGTTTCGATTGCATCTGGACCATCCACGTGTCTAGAATGAATGGTCTAGGTTGCGTCTCCCGACTTTGGTTAAAATTTATGAGCCCCGATTCATAATGTTTTTGGCCAAATCTCGGCCATTGATCTATGTAGATCAACGGCCCCTATTCACCCTTCCTCCGCTTAGTTTATGTTTTCATTTTTCCCTAGATATAATCTGAGCCGTCCATATCTTGAACTAATGGCTCAGATTGAAACTTCCCATCCCGCTTCTGCCCACGCATCTAACCAATTTCGCGCTCACTCTCCACCGTTTTATCTGAGGGCCCAGATCTGACGTCCGACGTGGAGTTTCGTGCAACTTTCAGCATGGAGGTTAATTTCCAAAATTTACACGATATAAGTTGTTTTCTGATGCCACATGTTGGGCGGGAATGCATATCATGTTCAAAAAGGCAATACCGCCTACCCACCTTTTTCTCATGAGAAAACAGTTGTTTTTCCATCCGAAACAACTTATCCCCTTTTGCACTATATTATATCGCGTTCCTCCTCGATTGTTGATCTCTGCAGATCAACGGTCTTAGATCACTCTTGATTTATACTATTGCCCTCTGCCTTTACCAGAGGTTTTCAATGAGTGATCTCCACCATTGATCGCCTGGGCCGATCTCATCCGATGGCCCACGATCCTCCCGAAACCAAAAATTCAACTTTTAACCATGTTTCATTCGATAAAGGTTTTTAACCTTATTTCTTTACATTTCCACCATTTCTCTATAAAGTGACCCCTTTGCTTTATTTCCTCCTGACTTATTTCGACCGTTGATCTCTGTAAGATCAATGGCCCGGGCCTAATCTTCTACACCATTTCATCAAACACTCTCCTTTTGACCAACTACGCGCAAATCTCCACCATTGGATGTTGCCATCCAACGACCATGCTCCTCCCCACAACCTCTAAAACATTTTTACCCAATAAATGCAGGATTTCTTAAATTCCTTTTGTATTTTGCAGGTTTTTATGGTTTTTCCATTATATCAAAGGAAAACCAAAGGCCAAGGATGATGATCCCCACATCTTTGTTCACAAAAGAGAAGCCATCCACAGGATTAAAAATTCACATTTCGTCAATGCTTCATGGGCATTGATGCCATATGAGCCCTTTGCGGCCCTGCACATCAACAAGACACAAACAATTAAATCAAAACAAAAGGGTATCAGTGTTGAAAAAAAAAACACATCAGAATAGAGGATTGAATATTTTTTTCATAGTTTTGGAGGATTACGGCTAAGATCGAAAATTAAAAGTGTAATCCTCCGAATTAAAACAAAATTAAAGAAAATCATCAATATCTATCAGATAGAGGATGCCTCCACTGCCACATAAGAGGAAAATTGATTCCTCTCAGCTACCTAATGCCACCTGTAGCCTCAAGGCATTCAACAGAGGCCGAGATATGATCAGAAAGGAATATATTCACCTCAGCACAGTTGAATAGTTAATTCTACCAAAATAAATTAATGCAAAAAATATCAGCAAATTTATTACAACATGAAACAGAGCCTTAAAGTCAACAAAAGCTCTAACCAAGCTTAATTCTTAAATGTAAGACAATTAATACAGACAGAACATCTGTAAAATTCTCCATCGAGCCCCTCAAAGGCCAAGAAGTCTTAAATCTGCACTAATTTAACCTTGGAGATCTTTGATCAAATCCGACCTCCTCATTGCTTCTATAAATACTCATGTAGAAGATGAGAAAATGTTGGTTGGTAAACTTTGAGATATACTTCTGCTCGAATTTTCTACTTGTAAATAGTGTCCAAAGGCTCTTGAAGCTCTGTTTGTGATAGAATAGTTAGGTTGAGAATTGAAGATGATTGTTGAACTGAAACATTGGACTTAAAGTTGTAACTGGTTTGAAGCATCAATACAAGCTGATTTATGGGATCATGTTCTATGTCAACGGTGATGTTATTTCTTATTGTAAATTGTTATTTTATTTCTGTTTTCACTTTGTCCATATTCTTTGATAAAGAACAACAAGCATAGAGTTAGGATTTACTGTATATCAGTACCCTTCTCTGACTGAAAAGCTTTATCTGAATGTTTTCTTCCAATTTGTGTTGTTTGGGAAAGATTTAATTCAGCTTGAGCAGTTAGGAATGCTTGCATTCCCTCGTCCTACTGTCTAGGCTAATTGTTATTCCTGAATGTTATTTTTAGTTCATGTTAAGTAGATATGAACTAAGGAAGTTATGGTAAGCCCTGTCCTTTAGTTTTATTCCCACAGACTGTCTGAAGGTTTCCCTAAGAATGTGTTGAAAGCAGGCTAGGTTAAAAGTCCTTACCTCATGTTAGACTATTCTTCATTATCATATGTGTTTCCATTTGTGTTTAAAATGTTTTTCTATTGAAAGTTCATCAAAATTTGGCTAGTTTCAAAGTGCTTACCAGATCTTAGATTACTTTTATTTCTTTCTTAAGTGTATGTCAAAAGCAGGATAGTTTCAAATTACTTACCTGATCTTAGGTAGCTCTTTGTTCTTCATTTGTTTAATTCCCCTTCTTGTTGTATCATTTCATTCCATAAAATAAACTTTAAAGAGATCCTTAGACATATATGACTTGCCCCATGGACCACTCTTGGACCTTTTTGTTTCAATTAAATCCGATTATGACTCCATAGCCCAATGGACTAAAAACCATCGTTATGTCTATCTTATTAGCCAAAGCTTGTTATGATTGCTTGCAACTTCTCACCTTTGAAACTCTTTCCATTTTAGAAATTTCTACTCAAATAATAATCATGCTCAACCATCCAAAACAAACAAAAACCCTCAGACTTCATAACTAGCCTAATATCATTACCCAAAATCTTTAAAGATAAATCCATCTTTGCACTTATTGGAGAGATCCTTCTCTGGATCCAGGAGGGCTAGATCCTAGAATCCCAAAGTGGTTGAAATAGTGTTCTCCCTACAATTCGACTTTTCCAATCTTGCTAATTACAAAGAGCTAACATTTCTGGCGACTCCACTGGGGACCTAAGTTATTTTCTTGTCGGATACTTTAAATGTCTCAGAAACCCCTTTACTCACTAAACATTTGGCATATTGGCTAGCTAAGCCACTAGTAGCAACATCTTTTGGCGACTCCGCTGGGAAATCTTTTCAGTGTTTTTTCGGCCTACCTACCTTTAAGACCTCAAGAAATCCTTGATTCAAGAACATTGTGTAGTGAGTGAAAGAAACCCTTTTCAGGCATTACCAAACACATGGTAATCATGGTAAAACTTGTTTGAATTAGTGACAAACTAGGTAAACCCTAGGATTCTCATAAGAGTTTATATAACCTTGAAAGATCAGCTAGCTTAGCCATAAGAGTAGATTGTCTTTGTCTCATAATCGTATCTAAGTTTTGAAACAGATCTAGGACACTCTTAACAACCAATAGGACTAGAAAATAGCTCATAAAACCCAAAAATATTTCATATTGGTATTCAATAAACATGGTGGTGGACCATAAAACCTTTTACCTCCAAAAGAGCTAAAAACTTCCACTTGGCGACTCCACAATCCTAAATAGACCTTAAGACTCCACTGGGAAGAACCATTAACATTATAACATCATTTAAACTCAATTAGAGGACTGTAGGATTAAAATTTGTGTGAAAAAGATTATTTAAACCTCTTAAATATTGTCATATTTGGTTGAACTTTTCTTGTTTATTTCAATCTAAAAACATAGCATAGTGGCTCCTAGAAAGATTCATACTAGAGCCTATCCTGACCCAAACCCACCTAAGATAGTTGATAACCCTGAAAGTATCCTTAGGGAGTCTCCTAAGATAAAATTATCAACTGTTTTCAGATCACCCTTGAGAGCTAATTCAGTTCCTGAAAAACTTTTAGTTGTACAACAATCACAAGTTGACTTAGTAAATCCATTTAGAACTAGGTCACTTGGTGATATGATTCAGCTAAATTCTGAGTCTTCACTTTCATCTCTGGAAACAAGTGAACATCCTGGTAGTAGAGAAACAAAACCACCTGATTTACACTTCCTTCACAATTTAGGTGTCTTTCATCCAAGATCAGCTCAGCAATCTACCGATGTTCCATCCACATCTGTTCACGAAACATCCACTGTCCAAACCACTCCACTTCAACCCACTTTCCCTCTTGTTAATCCGCCTCTTGTAAATCCACCCCCACCACATATCATGGAAACATGGTATGATCCCTTAGTCCTTCCTGTTCCCTTAGTCAATATTCCACAGGACTATCAGTCCAAAATACCATTGTATGATGCCAGTAATGCTACAAATGCATCACAACATGTGGATAAGATGAATGACTACTTTTACAAAAATGAAATTGATGATGAATCTGTCAAACTAAGACTATTTGCTTAGAGTCTGGGGGGAGAAGTAAGAAAATGGTTTAAAGGCTTAACCCCCCACAGTATCAATGATCTCCAAGACTTCCATCAGAAATTCTTAAACAAATGGGAAGTAAAGAAGAATCCTCTCCAAATACTATCTAATTACAAAAATCTCCACAGAAACACTGGGGAAAGTGTACAAGCTTATTGCACCAGATTCAACAGTGTGTATAATGCACTTCCTCCATATCTAAAACCTCCACAAGGCTCAGCTCTAAACAAGCTTCCTGAAGGGGTTGACCTTGAAATGGCTTATCAGCTGAGAGAAAGAGATCCTCTAACCCTTGAAGATATGCAAAAAGGGGCTCTTGTTGTGGAAGTTAACTTGATGGAGAAAAGAGCAATAATGAAGAATGAGAAGAGAGTGTCCTTTAGAGAGGAATCCACACCTTCTACTTCCAGATCAAAGATGGAAATAATGATGGAGGAGATGATGAAGAAAATGAGCATTCTTGAGACATCACAAGCAAGTCAAAACCAAACTACTCCTCAAAGTAGAAACCAGAACCAGAATTAGAATTTTAGAAGAAATCAACCTCCAAAAAGACCTAGGGAAGATGATCAATAGATCACTCCTCCCTTTCATCAAAACTATGTAAGTGAGGTTGAGGAAACATATGAGAAAATAAAGGAAGATGATATCAACATGCTGGGAGTAGATAATGATGACTTTGAGGTTCATTATGATAGAAAACAAGGTCTATATACACCCTATGATGACAAAAGAGATGATGAAAACTATTATCAAGACATGGATAATGTCATCATAGAGTCTCAAAGAGAGTATGACCTTCAAAGAAAAACCAATCAACAAACTTCCAACACCAAAACCTCAAACAAATATTCACAAAACAACACTGTAAAAAAACCAAAAAATTGTAAAACAAAAAGACAAAGCAGTGGCTGGAAATTGTGATAAAGGTAAAGAGAAAGGCACTCAAAACAATAAAAAACAGAGTGCAAATCTTAGCAGTACTAACACTTCAGCTAGTACTCCTATTAAAACCATTTTGTCAAATGTAAATAGAGCAAGTCAGCAAATAGATTTTGCTGATAGAGTGGCAGTTAACAGGGCTGAAACAAGCACTTCAAAGAGTCAAATTCCTTTCAGTTTGGAGCAAGAAATTTCCAAAATTAAAATCTCTATTCCTCTCTCTGAACTAGCTGCCCAAAATATATATAGGACCCAAATTTTGAAGGCTTTAAACATAGAGGATAATAATGACATAGTCAATCTTAGCGATGACCAGCCAAAGCTTATTTTTGGTCATAATATTGAAGGTAGATAGCAAGAGGGACCTGTTCCTCCATTTTATGTAAGTTTAAACATTCATGACAAGATTTTGCACAGTGCTATGCATGATTCTAGGGCCTCTCATAATTTAATCCATAAAGCCGTAATGGAGAGCCTAGGTCTAGAAATCACCAGAACTTATAAAGACCTGTACTCCTTCAACTCAAGCAGAGTAAAATGTTTAGGATTAATCAAAGACCTCTGCGTTAACTTAGCCTAGATTCCAGCCAAATGTTTGGTCATGGATATTTTTGTGGCTGATGTGCCCCCAAATTATGGAAGGTTTTTATCTAGGTCTTGGAGGGCTAAGTTACAAGGGACTATGCAGATGGAAATGACCTATGCGACCATTCCTGTGTTTAATCAGACAAGAAAACTTTACAGGGAGTCCCATATGCAGTATATGGTGACTAGTCAAGACAAAACCCAAAACTCTCCTCTGTATTCTGTAAATACAGGCCTCGATTCTTTTATCTTGTTTAACGATGAAACATTTAGTGAAAAAGTCACTTTGAATGAATTAATGGCCGATAGAGAGGAAGAGGAAAACATCATAGAAGTATCTAAAAAATTTGCTATATTTGAAAACTCTAGCGAACCAAACACAGGTCTTGAACTACAAATCCTACGTCCATCATTTTTTAAACTTAAGATTCAAGAAAGAAACCCTCAACACATTGAAAAACCTGAGGAGTTAAAACAAACTCAACAGAGCGTTGATACTCATGAACAATCAGAAAGCACGTTAGTGTAAGAGGACAGTAATCAAACGAAGGGACCTGAGACTAGTCTGTTATGGAGTATGTACTTTGATGGGTCCTGCACTAGAAGCAACGCTGGTGTAGGTGTCTAGATTCGTAACACTGAGAAAAACCACACAGAGAACATTTCCTATAGATTAAACTTCTAGTGTTCGAATAACGTAGCGGAATACAAATCCCTGCTCTTAGGCTTACATTTGTTGAAAAAATTAGGAGCCAAAATAATTAAAGTGCACTGGGATTCAGAATTAATCATTAGGCAAGTCAATGGGGAATACAACATGAACCACCTCAAACTTAGGGCCTACTGAAACGATGTTGTGGATCTATTAAAAAATTTTGAGGAGTCCCAATTACTTTTTGTCCCGAGAAAAAGAAATAACGCGGCCCACAGCTTAGCTTTTGCAGCTAGAACATGCTTAACGCCATATGAAACCAAATAATGTACAACTCAGATTAAATTCAGACCAGTTGTTCCTGATAACAAAAAATATTGGCAAGTGTTTGATGGAGACAAACAAATAGAAGACTTCATGCAATTCATAAATGAATTTGAACTACATAGTTTGGATCCAGATTATGAAACAGACTGCAATAGTGAAGAAAATTTTCTTGGTGAAGAAGAATAGTCTCCTGAGGTTGCCAATATAAATCTATTGTCTAGCAAACTTGGAAATAAAACAGAATTGACTGAAGAATTAGAAACAGAGGAGTTAGAAACCCTGCAGTCTAAAGATCGAAATTTTTCGAAGGGTCTGGCCCCTTTAGAAGAGTTGTTTGATTTTAATGATGTGGCCAAGAGGCCAAAACTAGAGCCTATAGAGACTAAAGTTGAGGAGTGCAATATAGGCAACAAACTAAAACCAGTGATAATCAAAATTTCTAAAACTTTACCACCTCACATTAAACTCAATTACATAGATCTGTTCAAATAATTTTCTATGTTTTTGCATGGAGTTACGAAGATCTTAAATCCTATGACACTGAAATAATATAGCACAAAATCCCTCTCAAGGAAAACCAAAAACCATTCAAACAAAAGTTGCGTAGAATAAACCCTGTTCAGCTGCCTTTGGTTGAGAAAGAAATCAAGAAAATGTATGAAGCTGGTATTATTGTCCCTATTAGATATTCTGAGTGGGTGTCTACTCTGGTGTCAGTTAGGAAGAAAAAATAAGAGATTAGGCTTTGTATAGACTTTAGAGACTTAAACAAAGCTACATTGAAAGACAACTACCCTTTACCTAAGATGGACCATATTTTACAAAGGGTAGTTGGTTCCAAAAGAATTTCTTTGCTGGATTTCTATTCGAGGTAAAATCAGATCAACTAAAGACAACATTTACTACACCTTGGGGCACTTTCATGTATGTTAAAATTCCCTTTGGTCTAATAAATGATGGAGCAACTTTTCAAAGAGCCATGGACATAGCATTCTCGGAAGAGCTGGGCTACTTCATCATTATTTACCTTGTTGATGTTACTTTGTTTTCAAAGACAGATGAAGAGCACTTAGAACATTTGAGAAAAGTTTTTTAGAAATGCAAAAAGTTTGGGATATCTTTAAACCCTAAGAAAACATTATTCGGTCTTCAAGAAGGTAAGCTTCTTGGGCACATTATTTATGAGGAGGGTATAAGGATAGATCCAGAGAGGATTGAGGCCATATTGCAAATCTCTCATCCTCGAAACATCAAGGAGTTACAATATTTCATTGGAAAGATTAACTTTTTGAGAAGGTTCATACCCGACTTGGCTGAGCTCCCTAGGAATATAACAAACATGTTGAAGAAGGAGCAGGGTTTAAATGGACCTTGGAAGCAAATAATTCCTTTGAGCTGGTGAAACAAGCATTAACCAAAACCCCGGTTCTAATAAGTACTGAATTTTCGAAAGGTTTTTATATTTTTTCATTTGCATTAGAACATACAATAGCTGTTGTCCTTTTACAGAAAAATCCACAAGGACAAGAGCAGCCTATTTCATTCTTTAGCAAGGCTTTGAGGGATGCCCCTCTAAAGTTAAAAGCTGTAAACTACTACATTATTGATAAAAGTCTTTATTGGAAAAATGTAAGTGGTATATTGCTTAAATTTTTCCCTGAGTTTGATGCAGAGAAGGTTAAGAATGATTTCCACGAAGGAGAATGTGGAGGCCACCTATACTGGAAGACAACAGCCAACAAAATCCTAAGGGCTGGTTACTATTGGCCCACTCACTTTCCAGATGTACACAAGATGATCATTTCCTATCATAAATGCCAACTTTTTGAAGGAAAAAGGAAGCTGCTACCCTTACCTCTGCATCCAATCACCGTTGAAGCCCCTTTTCAACAGTGGGGACTTGACTTCATAGGAGAAATTCATCCACCATCTTCTACCCAACATAGATGGATTCTCATTGCCACAGACTACTTCACCAAATTGATAGAAGCCATCCCTTGTAGGCAAGCCAATGATTCTATCATTATAAAATTCATAGAGACTAATATTCTCTATATATTTTGTTTTCCTACCAAGATCATCACTGATAATGCATCAACATTTGGATCAAAGAAAATGGTTGAATTTTGCCACAAATATCAGATAACATTGGGTCATTCCACAGCCTATTACCCTCAAGGTAATTGTTAGGTCACTATATCACTAGTATAGTCCCTTATTATTGTTAGTGTAAACCCCTTATTGTTATTATTGTACCCTTGTAACCCCCATTTTGTTATTACTGTGCCCTTAAATTATTATTGTTAGGTTGGCTAGGATTACATTGTGGCCCACTAGGATTACATTATGGCCCCATGGACTCCTATATATAGAAAGGAGGTTTTGTGAATTGTATCATCCAAGAATTGTTTATTTATGTAATTTATTGGAGGTTTCCCCCTCGAAGTGGCTCATTCCTAAGGCGTTGATATCTCTTTTCTTCTCTTTTTGGAGCTAGTTACACAACATTTGGTATCAGAGCTTTGGATTCTAGGGTTTCGCTGCTCCAAATAGGTCATCATGGCATTTTTGCTATAACTATTTTTATACGAAGGTTCAGAAGCTGAAATTTTTAGGGTGCGAAGCCGAAATCCTGAGGACGATTTTCTAAAAAGTTCAGAGCTTGGTTCGCAATATTTTCAGAGATATGATCTATGGAAGTTAGGTATTTTTTCAGGCTCCTAAACCATTCATCGTGGAATTTTCACTATAACTGTTTTTCTACTGAGGTTCAAAATCTGAAATTGTTATGGTGCGAAGCTGAAATCCTAAAGAAACGCGTCAAAAAATTTCAGAGCTTGGTTCACAATATTTTTGGAGATATGATCTGTGGAAGTTAGTGCTTTTTCAGGCTCCTGAATTTCATCTAAAAAAGGTGATCGTGGGAAAATTTCAATAACTCTCTCTCTGAGCATCAGATTGGAGTGCCGTAAAACGTGGTTGCAATTGCACGGACTATAGTTTCATATATATCGATTTCAGAGGTGAAGGAAAAAACAGTAACACGTGGCAAGTCATACAAGTTTGCTATATTGAACCAATCCATAATTAGGTCATTGTGGGAGATTGGACATAACTTTGTCTTAGAGAATCCAAATCAAGTCAGGCCTGTGGAATTTAAAAGAGAATTCATAGGGCTACTTTAGTGCTAAATTTCAGATATTGGAGGGCCACAATCACAGAGATAATACAATTTCAATATCGAGCTCCTCAAAAGCAAGTAAAAGGTGTGTGTTTTTTTTCCGAATTGCAGAAGTCTTGTTTGAAGAATCAAGTTGAATTTATTGCAAGGGCATATTGTAGAATAGATATCAGTATTGGATTATAAAATGGCCCCTAAAAATAATTCAACACCCATTAAGTCTTTGGAAAGCTCTACTATGACTCATGAAGACGAAGAATTGCAACATGATCTATCAAAATTACAAGAGCAAGTGCAACAAATTTCACTCTCGCAAAGAGCAACAAAAAATGAAATGGAAGTTTTGAAGAAAGGAATGGAAGCTAAGATGGATGGCATGCAAGCTAATATGGATGGTGTGGAAGCTAATATGGATGGAATGGAGGCTGGCATGGAATCTAAGATGGATGACATGGAAGCTAAGATCGATGAGAAAATGGAAAACATGAAGAATTATCTAAAAACAGACATCGAAGGTTTGACAAAGTTGATACAAGAACGGTTTCCTAATGGTGAAAAGATAGTAGAGAACCTCATGATGAGAACAAAATCAATGTTAATTGTGATTTGATAAACTCTAATGTTGGCGGGAAGAACCACCATATTCCAAAAATGGATATAAGGAAGTTTGATGGAAAGGATCCTGTAACATGGATACTACAGATGGAGCAATATTTTGATCTCCATAATGTACAAAACACACAAAAGGTACGCATTGCAACTTTACATTTAGAACAAAATACATTTGTATGGTATCAATGGCTTTGCTCCCGTAAAAAAATTGTCACTTGGTCAATTTTACGGAGGAAATGATAGCACATTATGAGGATACAAAGAGCAACACCTTCTTTAGCCAATTGATAAATCTCAAACAAAAGGGTTTAGTGGGGCAGCACATTGAGGACTTCCAAAATTGAATATAAGGGTAACTGATATTCCAGAGGAACACAGGATTGATCTCTTCATAGGTACTCTAAAGGATAACATCCAACATGAAGTTCGTGTTTTGGAACCTGATTCATTGGAGAAGGCATTCAGGTTGGCAAGAAAAGTTGAATGTAAAATTATGGCGACAAGGAAGCCTACCACTCAATTCTATAAATAAGGAAGTGTTGATGTGCCTAGATTTCCACAACCTACAAGGTTGACACCACAAAAATTGGAAGAAAAAAGAAAAAAAGGGCTTTGCTACAGTTTTGATCGCAAATACACTAAAGGTAATAAGTGTGCTGAAAAGAGATTATTTTACATAGATTGTGAAGAAGAAGAAGAAAATGAACAAGAAGAGGATATACACCAGGAACTAGCCATAGAAGAGGAAGAAATGAATCTGACCATATCATGTAATGCACTAGCAGGAATTACCACTCCTCAAAATCTCAAGATAGAAGGACATATCAAGAAGAAAAGGTAATAGTGTTGATTGATTCAGGTAGCACCCATAATTTTATTCATTGTAAGGTAGCCAAGGAATTAAATTGTTTCTTATACCCAGCACCAAAATGCCAAGTGATGGTTGCAAATGGAGGAACTATAAATTTCTCTGGGAAATGCCATAATATCAAGCTAACCATGGGGGAATATGTATTGACTAGTCCAATTCTTTCCATTCCTATGGGAGGTGCTGATGTTGTACAAGGAGTACAATGGTTACAATCTTTGGGGATAGTAGCTTTTAATTTTCAATAAATTTTCTTTAAATTTTTTTTAGAAGTAAAGGAAGTTGAATTACAAGGTATTACAGGGAAGCCAGGAAGGATAATAAGCTCTAATGTCATGACAAAGCTTCTAAATAAAGAACAACGAGGCGTAATTGCACAATTATGCTTAATAGAAGTTCCAACATCGAAATCATCTATTCCTGCAGATCTCCAACAAGTATTGAACAATCATTCCAAGGTGTTTGAAACTCCCAAAGGACTCCCTCCTATTCGTGATCATGATCATGTTATTCATTTGATTCCAGGAAGTGTTCCTCCAAACATCAGGCCTTATAGATATCCTTACGTCTAAAAGAGTGAAATTGAATGTATGATTGCAGAAATGTTAGAGGCAGGTATAATTCAACCTAGTCAAAGTTCTTTCTCTGCTTCTGTAGTGTTGGTACACAAGAAGGATGGATCATGGCGAATGTGTCCGGATTATAGGGAGCTCAATAAGCTCACCATTAAAGATAAATTTCCCATCCCTATGATTGATGAATTATTGGATGAATTACATGGAGAAATTTATTTTACCAAGTTGGATCTTCGTTTAGGATATCATAAAATTAGATTGAAGACTGAAGATATTCCAAAAACAGCATTTCGAACTCATGAGGGTCATTATGAATTTTTGGTCATTCCTTTTGGCCTTACCAATGCACCTTCTACATTTCAAGGGTTGATGAATTCCATTTTCAAACCCTTCCTTAGAAAATTTTGGCTAGTATTTTTTGATGATATACTAATCTACAGCAGGTCTTGGAAGGATCATGTTGAACATGTTGAAAGGGTGCTCAAACTATTGCAGGAGAAACAATTATATGCAAAAACATACAAATGTTTCTTTGGAGTACAAGAGGTGGAATATCTAGGTCATATTGTATCTCACGAGGGTGTTATAGTATACCCTAACAAAATTAAAGCCATTAAGGAATGGAAAGTCCCCACAACCATAAAGAAGTTGCGATGATTTCTTGGGTTAACAGGGTATTATCACAAGTTTGCTAAGAATTATGGGAGAATAGCAGCACCTCTAACAACATTATTGAAGAAAGATGAATTTTCATGGACTCCTGAAGCAATTAAGGCCTTTGAACATCTTAAAGAGGCAATATACCTAGCGCCTGTCTTAGCTATGCCAGACTTCACAAAAACCTTTATTTTGGAATGTGATACCTCAGGAAATGGAATTGGTGTTGTTTTAATGCAGGAAGGAAGACCCATTGCTTTTGAAAGTCGTCCAATCAAAGGAAATTATTTATAGAAACCTATTGATGAGAAGGAAATGTTAGCAATACTACATGAACTAAATAAATGGCGAACTTACCTAATGGGAAGACACTTCAAGGTAAAAAATGATCATGATAGTCTTAAACACTTTTTGGAACAAAGACTATCTTCAGAAGAGCAACAAAAATGGGTCACAAAGATGTTGGGTTATGACTTTGAAATAATCTACAAAAAGGAAAGCTTAATGTTGTTACAGATGCACTCTCAAGAAAGAATGAAGAGGTGGAAGCATTGCTTTGTGCCATTTCTATTATCCAACCAGATTGGATAACTGAAGCAAGAGATGAATGGAAGAAGGACAAAGATGTATGGATACTCATTCAAAATTTGCGGCAAGATCCTAGTACATCTGATACATTTAGTTGGAAAAATGATTCCTTATGGTACAAAGATCGCTTATATCTTTGTAAGAATTCCCAACTAAAACAAAAGATTCTTCTGGAATTGCACACTTCTCCTTTAGGAGGACACTAAGGATTTTTAAAAACTTACCACGGGGTGAAGAAATAATTTTTTTGGGATGGCCTTAAATCTGATATTCAAAAGTTTGTGACGGAATGTTTGGTTTGCCAGCAGAATAAAGTTGAGACAATTAAGACCCCGGGACTTCTACAACCTTTATCCATTCCAAGTCAACGTTGGGAGGAGATTTCAATGGATTTTATCACAGGTTTACCTAAGTCCAAAGGAAAGAATGTCATCATGGTGGTAGTTGATAGAATTACCAAGTATGCACACTTTTGTGCATTATCTCATCCATTTAAAGCAAGTATAGTTGCTACTACATTTATGGACAGAATTCAAAAGCTACATGGAAGCCCAAGGGTTATTGTGAGCAACGGAGATCCCATTTTTACTGGAAATTTTTGGATGGAGTTATTTTCTTGTTTGGGTACTCAATTAGCTCATAGCTCATCTTATCATCCTCAATCTAATGGTCAAAGTGAGATAGTAAATAAATGTTTGGAAGGATATCTTCGTTGTTTTGTATCTGATAAACAAACACAATGGGTCAAGTGGTTACCTCTCGCTGAATGGTGGTATAACACTTCCTTCCATACTGCAGCAAAAATGACCCCTTTTATGGCACTTTATGGATATCATCCACCATCGATCACATCATCTTTAAGGGAAAATTCGAAGGTTCAAGCAGTGGAAGATCACATCGAGCATCAGCAAGAATTTATCCAACTCTTAAAGGATAACCTGAATTTGGCACAAAATCGAATGAAACAACAGGCAGATCAACATCGCAGCGAGAGAAGTTTTGATGTAGGAGATTGGGTATTTTACGGCTACAACCATACAAACAAATGTCCCTCAAGCAAGCTAAGAAGGATAATAAATTATCGCCAAAGTACTATGGTCCTTACAAGGTGTTACAAAAGATTGGTACTATGGCATACAAATTGGAGCTTCCTGCTTCTTCACGACTGCATCCAGTTTCCCATGTTTCATGCTTAAAGAAGGTTATAGGTGAAAATCTTCCAGTTCAAACAATATTGCTAGAACTTGATGAGGAAGGAAAAATCATATTGGAACCTGAAGCGATCATGGAAACAAGAACTCGACAGCTACGGAATCGATCAATTTCAGAGTATCTCATCAAGTGGAAGAACTTACCCACTGAAGATTCTACATGGGAGGATGAGAATTTTATACAGAAGCACCCAGAGCTACTCAAGTGTTGAGGACAACACTTTTTCGAAGGAGAGGGGCATGTTAGGTCCCTATATTACTAGTATAGTCCCTTATTGTTGTTAGTGTAACCCCCTTATTGTTATTATTGTACCCTTGTAACCCCCCATTTTGTTATTATTGTGCCCTTAAATTATTATTGTTAGGTCGGCTAGGATTACATTGTGGCCCACTAGGATTACATTATGGCCCCATGGACTCCTATATATAGAAAGGAGGTTTTGTGAATTGCATCATCCAAGAATTGTTCATTTATGTAATGTATTGGAGGTTGCCCCCTTGAAGTGGCTCATTTCTAAGGCGTTGATATCTCTTTTCTTCTCTTTTTGTAGCTGGTTACACAACAGTAATGGACTTGCAGAATCCTCAAACAAGAGTTTGGTGAACATAATCAAGAAACTATTGGAGGACAACAAGAAGTCTTGGCACACAAAGCTTGTTCATGCACTTTTGGCTGACAGATTGACATTGAAGAAATCTATTGGCATGTCACCCTACCAGCTTGTGTATGGTACAGATGCAATTTTTCCTACCATCCTTGGTGTACCAGTTATGAAGTTAATTCAAGAGTTGCAAACTGAAGACGATGATATGATCAGAAGGATAAATCAGGCTATTCATCTTTAGAAAACCAGGGAGGAGGTTTATAACAAAGCATCACAAAGGCAGGACAACATCAAAAATATTTTTGACAGAAGAACAAAAGCAAGCAATTTTAATATTGGGGAAATTTTTTTAAAGTGGGATTCAAGGAGAGAAGACAAGGGCAAGCATGGGAAATTTGACAACTTATGGCTTGGCCTTACTTCATTCATTCAACTATTGGTAATAATGCCCTTTTCTTACAATATTTTAATGGAGTTGAATTGTTTGGGGGTCCTGTCAATGACAGGATGCTCAAACATTACTTCTCTTAAATCCATCATGTTTCGAAAACCTTTTTATATTTTTCTCGTTGTAAATATTTCATCCATCATTGCATTCAAAGTTAGAAAAATCAAAAATACAAAAACAGTGAAAGAAAGAAAAGAGGGCAGATTGTAAAAACAATAAAGGTACCACCCCATACCAACAAAAAGAGACAATTCTGAAAGTGTGCAAGCTTAAATTCCACTCCTGGAGACACACTTCTAATTAGTCATACAGCCTAATCATGACTAATTAGTCTTAAATTGATGCTGATAGGTTAGTGAATTCGATTTTCCATGCAGCTTAATCATGGCTTATCAGTAGGTAGATTAGGATAGAAATTAAAGGTTCAGACAAGCTCAAAATCTGAACCTAAGTTTCCAAACAAGAATTACTTTAATCTGTTTCAAATTTTGAGTAAAAAAAGAGACAAAACTGGTTCTAATCAGCTCAAAATATGAACCATATTTTAAGGAAAGAACAACTCAAACAAAAGTCAAAACATAGCTGAAAAAAGATGAAGTTCTTTGAAAATTTAGATCTTATGCCTTCCATTTTCATTTAATTTTCTGTGAACTAATATCTATGTGAAACTTGTTTTTTATGCCATAGATCAGCATCAAGTTAGACTGTTCAATCCTGACTTGTATGCTTTTAAATTTCTATTTTAGAAATTAGAGAATAAAAATCGGTTAGACTGTTTAATCCTAACAGATTAGTAGATTAGGTAGAGAAGCATATGAACTCAATAGTTTAATCTGAGTTCATGGAGAAATAAGGAGTAGAATTAGATTAGTTTTATGCTTTCAAAAGAATAAAATGTTGTAAAAGAGTTTTCCAATCCAAGTGCACTCTAAAGAAGAAAAAATGTTAGATCAGTACGATTGGGTAGGTAGAAAGCTTGTATTGATGAAAATCCGTCATTTTTCACGGCTATTAATATTTTCAGAGCAAAAGGAGATCATTCAAATGAAGGAAAGTCAGCCCAATGAATAAGGCACTAATCAGCCTCCAGAGAATGCAAGTCTAAAGTTCTTGATGCCTTTAAGAAGGCGCCATCCCCAAGTGGAGCCACTGTTAGCCACCTATAAAAATTTTTATATCAAAAGGTGGCTAAATCATTTTTGGAGCCTTCAAGAAACAAGTTATATTGCTAAAAAATGTTATCTCTTGAAGGCTCATGAAGACATCATGCCCTTTGTTCAAATCTTCACTGTTGTTTCCATTTTAAACTTTGAAATTCTTCTAATTCCATAGAGAAAAGAATGTTGCAAAACACCATTTTTTCCCTTCCTTCCACCTCAAAACTAACCTTCATTTTTTACCCCTTCATTTCCCATGAAATTCCCCTATTTTCCATTTTTCCCCATTTCCCCTTCATAAGATCCTTTTTACAAAGTTTAAAACTCACTTTTGAACTTTTCCAAAACCCCCAAATCCATCAAAAAGTGTGAAAATTTTCATAAAAAATAAGTTTTAAAACTGTTGTCTTAAGCCCCTTTGGACTAAGTCCTAACCACTTCCCCACATATGCCTCAGTGTTGGAACCGAGCGCTAATGGTCCCAAGCGCTTAATCGCATCGGAACAAAACACAGCGCGCAAGTCTTTTTTCTTTATTAAGACCTCCAATGCGATTGGCCCCTTATTACATAGCCCCGGTCCAATCACCACTTCATATAAACCCATCTCCGATGCATATTTTCCTTTCTTTATTCAATAAACCCACTTTTCCTAAGTTTCGGTTTAAACCTACTAGAGAAATATTTTGTAACGAAAATGGGTAGATTGAAAATCCCTGCATCATTTTTCCAATTTGATTGGGTCCCATTGTACAAACCCCTTCCCTCCGCTTCTCTCCATATAAACTGACGCTCGAGACCAAGAGTTAAAGTCCCAAAGCGTTAATCCCATCAGAGAATTTAAATGGGTAGATTGAAAGACCAGCACCGACGTTCCGATGTGATTGTCCCTTGTACATATTAAGCCCTGGGCCTATTTCTTTTCATATATACCAACGGCCCTGCAGACAGGCGCCCAACCATTTTATATATATATATTATCTTCCCGATACATAAAACCTTTGCATTTCAAAAAATTTTCAGTTTTCATAAGTATTTAAGGGTTTCTGCTGGTGCGTGTTTTGAGTCAATATCCACCATTGATCTAAAGCCAACCAACGGTCGGCGCAATATCGCATCACAAGTTTTATTCCTCCCCCGATTGGCGATCCTCCGAATTTTTTCCCACTGTCGATCTAATCCTCAGATCAATGGCCAGCGCTCAATTTCATCGGCGCCATTCAAATCCCCCCCCCCCTCGCCGATCACATGCTCCGATTGCATCTGGACCGTCCACGTGTCCAAATTAGATGGTCCAGGTCACATCTCCTGACTATGGTTAAAATTTATGTGCCCCGCTTCATAATGTTTTTTGCCAAATCCTGTATGTTGATCTCTATGGATCAACGGCCCCTATTCACCCTACCTCCACTTAGTTTCTGTTTTCATTTTTCCCCAGATACAATATGAG
This sequence comes from Pinus albicaulis, assembly GCA_034641835.2. Taxonomy (NCBI): domain Eukaryota; kingdom Viridiplantae; phylum Streptophyta; class Pinopsida; order Pinales; family Pinaceae; genus Pinus; species Pinus albicaulis. The sequence continues at coordinate 658,339,798 of CM076582.1, read as the reverse complement.
CCATCCAAATCTTGATCTAACGGCTCAGATTGAAACCGCCCATCCCGCTTCTACCCGCGCATCTAACCAATTTCGTGCTCACTCTCCACCGTTCGATATGAGGGCCCAGATCTGATGGCCGACATAGAGTTTCGTACAACTTTCAGCATGGAGGTTAATTTCCAAAATTTATGCGATATAAGCTGTTTTCTGATGCCACGTGTCGGGCGAGAACGCATATCGCGTTCGAAAAGGAAATACTGCCTACCCACCTTTTTCTTGCGTGAAAAAAGTTGTTTTTCCCTCCGAAACCACTTATCCCCTTTTGCACTATATTATATCATGTTCCTCCTTGATCGTTGATCTCTATAGATCAATGGTCCCAGATCATTCTCAATTTATACTATCGCCCTCCACCTTTACCAAAGGTTTTCAATGAGTGATCTCCACTATTGATCGCCCGGGCCGATCTCATCCGACGGCCCACGATCCTCCTGAAACCCCAAATACAATTTTTAACCATGTTTCCTCCGATAAAGGTTTTTAACCTTATTTCTTTACATTTCCACCATTTCTCTATAAATCTCCACTGTTGGATGTTGCCATCCAACGACCATGCTCCTCCCCACAACCTCTGAAGCAATTTTACCCAATAAATGCTGGATTTCTTAAATTGTTTTTGTATTTTGCAAGTTTTTATGGATTTTCCATTATAACAAAGGAAAACCAAAGGTCGAGGATGATGATCCTTGCACCTTTGTTCACAAAAGAGAAGCCATCCACAGGGTTCAAACTTCACGTTTCGTCAATGCTTCATGGGCATTGATGCCATATGAGCCCTTTGCAGCCCTGCACATCAACAAGACATAGACAATTAAATTAAAACAAAAGAGTATCAGTGTTGAAAAACAAAACACAATAGAACAGAGGATTGAATATTGTTTTCACATTTTTGGAGGATTACGGCTAAGATCGAAAATTAAAAGCCTAATCCTCCGAATTAAAACACAATTAAAGAAAATCATCAACATTTATCAGACAGAGGATGCCTCCACTGCCACATAAGAGGCAAATTGATTCCTCTCAGCTACCTAATGCCACCTGTAGCCTCAAGGCATTCAACAGAGGCCGAGTTATGATCAGAAAGGAATATATTTGCCTCAGCATAGCTGAATAGTTAATTCTGCCAAAATAAATTAATGCAAAAAATATTAGCAGAGTTATTACAACATGAAACAGAACCTTAAAGTCAACAAAATCTCTCAACGAGATTAATTCTTAAATGTAAGACAATTAATATAGACAGAACATTTTTAAACTTCTCCATCGAGCCCCTCAAAGGTTGAGAAGTCTTAAATCTACATTAATTTAACCTTGGAGATCTTTTATCAGATCCCACCTCCTCATTTCATCTATAAATACTCCTATATAAGATGAGAAAATGTTGGTTGCTGAAATTTGAGATATACTTGTAAATAGTGTTCAAAGGCTCTTGAAGCTCTGTTTGTGATAGAATAGTTAGGTTGAGAAGTGAAGATGATTTCCAAACTGAAACATTGGACTTAAAGCTGTAACTGGTTTGAAGCATCAATACAAGCTGATTTATGGAATCCTGGTCTATGTCATTGGTGATGTTGTTTCTTATTGTAAATTGTTATTTTATTTCTGTTTTCAATTTTTCCATCTTCTCTGATAAATAACAGCAAGCATAGAGTCAGGATTTATTGTATATTATTACCCTTCTCTGACTGATAATCTTTATCTGAATGTTTTCTTCCTAGTTGTGTTTTTCGGGAATGATTTAATTCAGTTTGAGCAGTTAGGAATGCTGGCGTTCCCTCGTCCTACTATCTAGGCTAATTTTTATTCCTAAATGTTATTTTCAGCTCATGTTAAGTAGAGATGAACTAAGGAATTTATGGTAAGCCCTTTCCTTTAGTTTTATCCCCAAAGACTGTCTGAAGGTTTCCCTAAGAATGTGTTGAAAGCGGGCTAGGTTAAAATTCCTTACCTAATCTTAGACTATTCTTCGTTATCATATGTGTTTCCCTTTGTGTTTAAAATTTTTTTCTATTGAAAGTGCATCAAAAGCTGGCTATTTTCAAAGTACTTACCAGATCTTAGATTACTTTTATGTCTTTCTTAAGTGCATGTCAAAATCAGGATAGTTTCAAAGTACTTACCTGATCTTAGGCAGCTCTTTGTTCTTCATTTGTTTAATTCCCCTTCTTGTTGTATCATTTCATTCCATAAAATCAACTTTAAAGAGATCCTTAAACATAGATGACTTGCCCCATGGACCACTCTTGGACCTTTTTGTTTCAATTAATTCCTATTATGACTCCATAGCTCAATGGACTAAAATCTAGCATTATGTCTATCTTAATAGCCAAAGCTTGTTCTGATTGCTTGCAACTTCTCACCTTTGAAACTTTTTCCATTTTAGAACTTTCTACTCAAATAATAATCATGCTCAACCATCCAAAACAAAAAAAAAACCTTGGACTTCATAACTAGCCTAATATCATTACCCAAAAGATTTAAGAATAAATCCATCTTTGCACTTATTGGAGAGATCCCTCTCCGGATTTAGGAGGGCTAGATCCTAGAATCCAAAAGTGGTTGAAATAGTGTTCTCCCTACAGTTGGACTTTGCCAATCTTGCTAATTACAAAGAGCTAACACCTAGCAAGGATTCAGAGAAATAAGTAATTATCATTACTAAAGAGACACCTCCTTCCACAGAGACAAGTGATAAAAGTACTTCTACTACTCCTACTACTTCAACAGTTTCTAAAGATTAGCAATTAGAATTTTCTCAACATCAGAAGAAATCCATTCATACTAGTACAATTGCTATAGTGGAGAAGGAGAAGACTGTATTTGACACCTTCAAAGAGATAAAATTGAAAAATGAAATGTTGAATACCAATACATATAATCAATTTTGGAAGAAAAATCCCAGCTCTCAGAGCAGGTTTCTCTCGAATTTTGACACGGAAAAGGGAAAAATGCATTTTTCTTTTCTTCAAGAACAAATTCCACAGCCAAAATCAGAAGTAGATTACAAAAATAATGCATTTGAGTTTGATACAAAAGAGATTCATCCAATAGATCAAATGGAGTTACACTAGAAAATTGGTGATATGATTTCATCAACTCTCACTAAAACTGCTATGAATTTATAAAAACTGCAATTTTCATTAGCTAATGTACAATCACAATTGAAAATGGAGAAAGTGTGTAAGGACACAAGAATCAAAACTCTAGAATACTTGCTGATCAAAATTGGATATGATCCTTCCAATGTAAATTCAATTGAAGAAAGCATCAAAAAGAAAAATGTTGACATAGTAGCATTGAGGAAGCATTTGAAGATTCCATCTACAGAAGATCCTTTGGAAAAATTTATTGAAGAGACTGAATCTCAGAAGATAGAAATGATGAAATTGATTATGGAGCATAAAGCTCAAATAAAACAAATGGAATCAGAACTAGAAAAAGAGATAAAGGAAAAATAATTAGCAGCAAAAGCATCAAAGGTTACTTTAGAAGCAGTCCCCCTTGCAGTCATCCCTATAGAAACACCTTCTACAACAAGTACTGCATATGGAGCTGAGCATCTCACCAAAGTAGTTCTGAATATGTCCATTCAAGAAGAGAAGACAAAGAAATTATAGGATCGGGTAAAATTATTGCAATTTCATAAATCTAATGCTAAAAGTTCACTTGCAGCTGAAGCATAGAGAGCCAAAAAGTTAATTGAGAGATTTCAAAAAGAGAAAAAATAATTAGCCATTGGAAATACTTTGGGCCAAGTAAAATAAATAATCTGAGAAGACATTATGGAATCTCTTAATGATATTTGGCCAAGCATACAGATTATATTTGAGCAAAAGGAGCTGATACAGAAGTATAATGAGGCTATTACAACAATCAAAGCACAACTGGGAGATAAGCTTCTATATCAAACATCATCAAGTTTCTAAATGAAAAAAAAGGTATGAGCTCGATGATTTGGGCATTGATGACAGAGAAAAAACAATCCTAGAAGTAAAGAAGGTACTCACAAATAAGAATTTTATTCTTCAGCTTGAGGAGAAGTTTCATAGTCTGGAGATGATGGTTCAGATATTTTTCAGCAGAATAGAGCCTCTAACACAAAAAGGATTGCCCTCTCTATTTGTGATCAATGATAAATTGATGACCAAAGAGGATTATTGGAGAATACTAAAGGAAATTTCCAGAGATACTACCAAGTTTTCAAATATCAAAGGCACGTTGATAGGAAGGGCATTGTTGGGAACATTTAACAATGACATTTATATTCAATATGAGGTTAAACATGTTATTGTGGTGAGGCCCACCTTTTATAAATACACTAAAGCAGACAAATTTTACTATAAGGTAATGAAATTGGTCATCTGTGATGAAGAGAGCTCGGAAAAACTGTGCAAATTTCATGAGTAATTAGTTAAAAGAGAAAATTCAAAATTCTACCAAATTATCAGTCAAATGACATCCAGGACAACCCACAATTATCTCCTTCAGCAACAGTTTTCAGTTAGAGTATCGCTGGCACAACAAATTTAATTTATTTCCATGATGCAATTATAATTTAGTTGGAAAATAAAGTGCTATATGTTATGATAGCCTTTAATGTAATTGTTGTAATTATGATTTTCTATAAAGACCCTTTTGTATTACTGTGGACCTATTCTTAATGAAATCAAATGAGTTGTAGCAATATTTTGAGATTCATGTGGTATTTATTTTGAGCATTGTGCTTTCTCTCTGTTATTACATTTCCATTTCAGTTTCTATGTAAAAATCTTATCAGTTTATAAATAGAGATCAATTATATGTTCTGTTTATTAAGATTTCTACAAATGTGTCTTTTCTTTTGATGAATGAATTCAGTAAAATGGTCATTCAGACCCCTGGCTTTTTCTACCACTATACGCAAATGACAACTTAATTGTGCTCACATAGTTTTCCTATATTTCCTTACTCTGTTATCTGCAATTCAGTATTTCAAATTAGTTTTAGTTTCACTGATCATAATTTTTTATCCAGAAAACAAATTATGAAACAAATTTTAAAACATATTAACTCATATCTAGCCTAAAATCTGGTAATCAGTCTAAAATTGAATATTTAAAAAGTGACATAGAGAGAACCCTCTCTAGTTAGATAGGGCTAGCTACCTAGCTAAAATTTGGTTTTTGGTTACCTTTATTCACACTTATTTTTTGCCTAGGAAGTTGGGGAGAGTGATAACACCGACCACTAACCCCTACAGTTCATGTAGACACAAGGGGAGATGAAGAACGATCGCCATCATAAATGGTCCACATACCTACAACAGTTTCACTTGAGAATTAAGTACAAGAAGGGAAACACCAATAATGTTGCAAAATCCCTCAACCAACCACTGTTGATGGCGCTAACCATTGTGCTCGAAGGCTTGTGGGAATGAAAATTCAGAGTGGTTGCATCTATACAAGAGCGATCCAGAATTCGAAAACACGTACCAGCCACTCATAGAAGGCAAGGAAGTTCCAAATTTTCACCTCCAATATGCAATGTTATGTCACCTAGGACACTACTTAGTTCCTTCAAGCGAGCATGCCAAGATGATTTCGGAGGTGCACTATAGTCGAGTGACTGGACAGTTAGGAGTCGAGAAATGAGTGGCAGTGCCACAAAAGTATTTTTATTGGTTGAACCTTCAATGGGATGTTTGGAAGTACATCAGATCCTACACTGCTTGCACCATTACCAAACTGACCATCAAGAAGCAAGGCCTATATACTCCTCTTCCTACTCCTAGTTGACCTTGAGAATCCATCTCCATGGATTACATGTCGGGCCTCACTTTGGCTAAGCATGGAAATGACTGAGTTTTCTTGGTCATTGATGGATTCTCTACGATAGCCATTATGGAGGCCTACAAGAAGAGTATCATATAAGAAGCCACTACTAAGCTCTTCTTTGAACGAGTGTGGGTACACTACTAAGTTTCATAAGTGCATTTTGGTTAAGTCTCTAATCAATTTTGGGTACCAAGCTCACTAAGTCCATGAATTTCCAACCCCCAAATGGAGGTCGTCAATAGGATGATTGTACACATTCTGTGCATTTACAACTCAAAGAATCCTTGCACATGGGACTAAAGCCTCCCCTAAGTCTAGAAAAACTACATTAGAGTTCTCCATATCTCAACTAGCCACATCCCCTTTCAAGTGAGGTTGGGATTCCATCAATTATGTCCCATTCAGGTGGCCATAACGTTTGTGGCTACTCAAGCAACCTTGGCCCATGTCCAATATGAAATTGACAAGGATAAAATATTCATTGATAGAATTTAGCACATCTACCAACAGGTCCATGACATATTAGAAAAAACCAATGCTAAGTACAAGAGGCGACATGATCAATATCCTGTGCCACACAAGTTCTAGGTGGGCAACAATATTTGGCTATATTTGCAGAAGTAGAACCTCGCTAGGCCCCACTTTAAGGTTCAACCTATCCGTTACGGGTTATACACCATAACCAAGGTTGGAGGAGACATTGCTTTCGAGCTCAACATTCCACCATTCCTTATCATGTACCAAGTTTTCAATGTGGACCTTCTTCAGCCATACTTTCCATCATTACTGGACACATCCGACATTGCAGAACAACTGACACCAATGGAATTAAACTCTGACTTCATGGAAAAGGCCACCATTGATCAAATCATGGACATGAAGATCAAGAAAAATTTCCAGCAGAAGATCCAACTTTATCGGGTTATCAAAGATGGCCAACTCCTCGACTAAGGAAAGTGGCTCACCACAGACCAATTTCAGCAAATGTTTCCCCATCTCATGGAGGCACTCAACAAAATGGGGACCATTTCTTCCTAAGGGGATATTGGTGGCCACCCACCTATTCCACTTGGACCCCCATCATTATTTATTTCAATTTTTTAGTTTCCTTAATTGTAGCACAATTTACTATTTTTGTCGCCTTTTCGTGTACTAAAATTTCGAATCCATTTTGAGGGACTAAAATACATTTTTATGGAAATGAGAGAGATGATACAAATCGCAGAATAGTTGACTAGTATTTTTTCGGCCTCCTCTTCGAGATCTTCAAAATGATGTATTAGGATAGCCAAATGAATATCATATGCCAAAGTTACGACCTTTGTAAGTTGACATTCCAACTTACCCCAACGAGGATGACACGATTTTGTTGTGTCATCTCATAGGGTTAGCTTTTTGGATGTTTAGGGTTTCTCATTGTTTCTCAATGATAAAAAGGCCCCCAAGCCTCATTGTAACACAGTTTAGAGGCATGTAGACACCACATCTCTTCTTAAAGATAAGCTACCATCACCCAAGCTAGTTTATTTCCATTCTGTCAGTAAGCATATTTTAGTTTTTTTATATTAATGAAATTAAGTGTTATTTCTCATGCATCTCTCTATTTATGGTTATATTTTCATTCTATTTCATTCCTATCTAAGTTCAAATCAGTGGTATGCAGTCTGCTCTTTCTCTATTTTTCCTTGCATTCCCCCAATGAGGTGAAGGTATGAGGAGTTACGGATCGAACAGGTTGAACCTTTGTGAGGCCATCCTCGAAAACCCTGACGACCTCCCATGGAAAAAGAAAAGAAATATGAGGGAGCAGGAGATCCTTTCAAAATATTTCTCGAAGAAACCCTCGAGAGATAGATGAATGTGATGATGGACAACGTTTTCGATATCCTTCGATGAATGCCCATAGGTGATGCATCTTTGTCCAGCAGTCACTCTAGAGGCACCACTCCCTTCAAGGAACTATTCAACTTTGACATTCCCATATTTGACGGCAAGATAGATGAAGACGTTGTAGATATATGGTGAAATATGTTGGATGGATATTTTTCAGTTCATGATTTTTCCAATAGGGAAAATATTACTTTTGCGCTCCTCAAATCCACCCCCCATGTCAAGGACTAATGGGAATTTTATTGTGAAACAGACGGATGAGAGAGAACCCTAACTTTTTTCAGCCTAACCCACTTTTAATTCTTTCCAATATGCCATCACAAAACATTATTACCTTGTGGGGAGTTATGAGGACAAGTACATACAATGGAATACGTAGTGGAAACAAAGGGATCAATATGTGCATGAGCTGGAAAATCTATTCCATACCCTGTGCACAAAGTTGGGTATCAAAGCTTCAGATAAACATTTGATGCTCAAGTATTGTAGCTTTTTCATAGATACATTCAGGAGGAAATGGAATTCCTCCACATCTTCTCTCATGGTTCAACATACCAATATGTTGCCATGATCAAGAAAAAAATTTAAAAAAGGAAGCAAGACTTTGCATTTGTGAATATGAAGCAAGGTAAAGGTGCCCCCCAAACTGTAGAAAAAATGACAAAGCCATGGGGGGGCGACCTAGAACAACGCTCCAAAGCCACAACAAAATAACAACAACACCAAGACAAAGAAGGACATGGGAAGGTGGTATGAGTTCCATAAGAGCCCCACTCACAAAAAAACTCAATGTCAGGCAAAGCAATCACTTGTGGCCAAGCTAAAAGCTTCTGAATCAGATTCTTGCTATGAATCTGAGTCGGAATCCGACAAGGGGAATGAAATAGGGAAGCATATTATTGACGCATAGCCTAGTGCCACTGTTTCCACCACAAACATCCAGAAGGATGATCTTGAAGATCCATAGGAGGGTGAGCACCTCTTCCACTCCCATATGTGGGTGAAAGGCTCTCCATTGTAGTTCATTTTCGATAGAAGAAGAAAAAAGAACTTCATTTCAACAGAGGTCATGAAGCATTTGGGCCTACCGACCAGAGCACACCCACATTCGTACACCATCGGGTGGCTTGCCTAAGGAATAGATCTACATTTCAACCAATATTTTCACCTTCCCTACAATAGAAATCCCCTCATAGATGAGGTACTATGTGATGTTTCACCTCTTGAAGTTTTCTATGTATTATTAGGCCAACCAGACTTCTGAAAAAGGCATGCTATGTATGAGTCTAGGCCTTGCACTATTATTATTACTTTGGGAAATATTTTTTACAGGATACCATAGGTAGAAACACCTACCTTCATCTCTTTTATCACTACAAAGCAATGCAGTAAGCTCATTTCCCAAACTGGGAAATTTGTTTCCCTTATGATTGGTGCTCTGGGCAAGAATAATATTGAGGCCACGACCTCCAAATAGGGCTCCTCCACATGGCAACAGCATATGGACAAGGTGATTGGGATTATAAGGAAATATTCACCTCACCCATAGGGTTACCTCTACATTGTCATGTTAAGAACCCAATTGATCTGACCCTAGGTGCACCGCTACCCAATGGACCGATCTATCGACACTCTGTTTTGGAGAGTGATGAAATAAAGAGGAAAATTCAAGATTTGTGTAGAAATGGAACATTAGATCAAGTTCAGCACCTTGTGGGAGCCCAATCATGGTTGTAAAAAATAAGGAAGGGACTTTGAGACTTCTTATTGAATATCGGGCACTAAACCAGATCACTATTCGGAATAGGTATCCAATCCCATGGAGTGATGAAATTTTGGACCAGCTCAAAGGCGCCAAATATTTCAGCAAGATTGACTTGAATTCCTGGTATCACCAAGTACCAATTGAACCCTCTAATGTGTGGAAGACTGCCTTCAAATCCAAGGAGGGCCTTTTTGAATGGTTGGTCATGCCTTTCGGGTTGATTAATTCCCCTGAAATCTTCATGAGGCTAATGGAAGACATGTCATGACCCTTCACCAACTCATTCAAGGTGGTTTATTTGGATGACATCTTGATCTTCATCCAAAGTTGGTAAGAACACCTCTGCCATATTCGACAAGTCCCAAAAACTCTGCAACAACACAAGCTTATGCCAATTTGGAAAAAATCTCTTTTGGTATGAACCAGGTTCAATATCTAGGGTACATCATTAATGAGAATGGTGTGCATGTGGACTCAACCAAGATACAAGTCATTTCGTATTGGCCAGCCCCAACCAAGCTAATAGAGCTCTGCAACTCTCCGTGTCTTTCCAATTTCTACCATAGGTTCATGTTGGGGTTATGTCATATCACTTGGCCTTTGAGCCAAGTCACCAAGGGCAAAGTGAAAGTAATATTATTTTGGTCTCACTCCAAACACAAGGTGTTTTCCAAGTTGAAGCATCGCCTCTGCTTTGCACGATTCCTCACATTACCATACCTGCAGTAATCATTTGACATCGAGAAAGATGCTTCTGACTATGCTATTGGTGAAGTTCTTGCTCAACAAGGGAATCCTGTGGCATATCATAGTAAGACACTTTCAAACATTGTATGAAAGTATCCCACATATGGAAAAGATATGTATTCCATTATTCAGGCCTACCAACAATGAAAATATTACATTTTGGGGAAGGAAATAGTCATCCATACAGACAACTAACCCATGCAATTCATACAGACAATAGGGAAGTTCAAGAACGATCGCATACTTCACCATTAATGTTTCATACTACCTTAGTCAACCACATATCATGGCACTGACCACTAAGCTTGAATCTTGTAGGCATGAAATGTCAAAGTGGCCACATGTGTACAAGAGCGATAAAAAATTTGGCAACACATACCAGACACTCCTACAAGGAAATGAAGCTCCAGATTTTCACTTGCAGGATACACTATTATGTCACTTAGGAAACCTCTATGTTCCTTCAATCAACAATGCAAAGATTATTTAGGAGGTGCACTACAAATATGTCGTTGGACACTTCAGAGTAGAGAAAATAGTGGTAGAAAAATAGAAGTATTTTTATTGGTCGAACCTTCGAAAAGATATTAGGAAGACATTAGATCCTGGACTACTTGTGTCATTACTAAACTGACCATCAAGAAGCAAGGCCTATATACTCCTCTTCACATTCCTAGTTAGCCTTGGGAATCAATCTTCTTGAATTACATGTCAGACCTCCCTTCGATTAAGCATGGGAGCGACTGTGTTTTCGTGGTCGTCGACAGATTCTCTAAGATGGCCATTATGGCAACCTTTAAGAAGAGTATCACAACATAAGCCACTGTTAATATCTAGTTTTAATGAGTGTGGGTATACTTTGGGATCCCATAGTCCATTATCTCAGATCGGGACAACAGGTTCCTAAGTACATTTTGGTTAATTATTTGGTCAATGTTGGATACCAATCTCACTAAGTCAAAACCTTTCCATCGTCAAACTAATGGCAAAACAAAGGTCGCCAATATGATGATCATACAAATTATGTGCATGTACAACTTGAATCATCCTCCCACATGGGATGAAATTATCCCTTATGTCTAGCATAGCTACGACAATGCTCTCCATAGCTCAACTGGCCACATCCCCTTTTAGGTGGGGTTGGGATTCAAACCACTATGTCCCATTGAGGTGGCCATACCATTCGTAGCTACTCAGGGAGCTTCGAGCCATGTCCATTCCAAAACTGATTGGGCTAACAGCTTTATTGAGCAAGTCCAACACATCCACCAACAATTCTATGACACATTGGACAAAGCCAATGCTAAGTAAAAACAACGACATGATCAACATCGGGTGCCACACAAGTTCGAGGTGGGAAAAAAAAATTGGATACATTTTTAGAAGGAGCACCTTGCTTGGCCCCACCATAAGCTTCAGTCATTCCATTATGGGCCATAAACCATCCCCAATCTTGTAGGGGATTTTTTGAGCTCATCATTCCCTCATTCCTTGGCCCTCACCCAGTGTTCAGTGTGGACCGCCTTCGGCCATACTTTCCACCATTATTGGACACATCCAACATTGTAAAACAACTCACATGAATGGAGTTAAACCCAAACTGCATGGAACATGCCACCACTGATTAGATCATGGAAATTCATATCAAAAACCCTCACCAGTAGAAGATCTAACTGTATCGGGTTGTCAAAGTTTTCCAACTCCTTAACCAAGTAAAGTGCCTCACCACAGACCAAGTTTAGCAGAAGTTTCTCCATCTCATGGGAGTAGTCAATGCAATGGGGATGATTTCTTCCTGATGGGGGAGGACTGACCTAGGTGTATACTGCTCGCCACCTACCTATTCCACTTGGACAATTATAGGGAATTTTAGACTAAAAGTGCCCATGAAATTTTCACATAATTTCCATGTCTTAATATGTAAACCAATCAAAATCCTTTAAATTTAAAATGAGTTACATGTAAATATTTCGAAGGGCAAAGAAGAAAAATTACTTTTTTAATTGTATTTTTAGTTGATCCCCTTATAGGTTTACTCAAATTTTAAGTGTAGACACTTTTTGGATGCATAATTAAATTTCACATCCAACGAGTACCTGCCATGCATAATTTTGAGAAGACCCACATTGAAAAAAATTAAAGATGCATTAAAAAAATGTGTTGAACACGCTTTTTCAATGTATGTTCATTTTTTTTCAATGTGGATCTTCTCAAAATTATTCATGATGGGTGCTCATTGGATGTGGAATTTAATTCCGCATCCATTGAGTGGCTACACTTGAAATTTGAGTAAACCTATAAGGAGATAAGACAAAAATACAATTAAAAAAAGTAGTTTTATTTCTTTTCCTCCAAAATTCATAACTCTTATTTTATTATTCTAACTATTATTTCATTATTTTTCGTTAGGAGGCCAGTTTGAGGCTGAAATTTCCTCTAGCGCCCCAACATTGTTTCTTTTAGTTTTTCAGTTTCCTTAAATCTATCATATTTTACTATTTTTCTCATTTTTTCAGGTCCTAAACTTTTAGAGCCATTTTGAGGGACTAAAAAATTTTTTTAGGGAAAACAAAAAAACCGAGAAATTCCCAAACTGGATCCCACAATATTTTGGTGCTTCTTCTCATAGGGTTATTTTTTTTGATGTTTAGGGTTTCTAATCGTTTTTTCAATGATAAAAATGCCACCAAGCCTCATTGTAATACAGATAAGAGGCATGTAGCTGCCACATCTCTTCTCAAAGATAAGCCACCATCACTTATGTTAATTTATTTCCATTTTGTCTTTAAGCATATTTTAGTTATTTAATACAAATTAAATGAAGTTTTATTTATACTACATCTCTATATTTATGGTTATATTTTTATTGTGTTGTGTTCATGTCTAAGTTCAAATCAATGGTATCAAAGTAGTCTTCTCTTTCTATGTTTTTCTTTGCATGTCCCAAATGAGGTTAGGGTATAAGGACTTAGGGATTGAATTGGTTGAACCTTTGCAAGACCATCCTTGTAAATGATGATGGCCTCCCATGGTGGAAGAAATAAAGACGATGGAGTAGTAAATCCTTTCAAAATATTGCTCGAAGAAGCCCTTGAGCAACAGAGGAACACAATGATGAAAAAAATTTCCTAAATCCTTTGAGGGATGCCCACAGGAAATGCATCTTTGTCCGAAAGTCACTCTAGAGGTTACACTCCCTTCAAGGTACAAGTAAACCTTGACAATCCCATATTTGAAGGCTAGATGGATGCAGGCGTCATAGATAGATTGGTAAATATGTTTAAGGGATATTTTTTAGTTCACAATTTTTCCAATAAGGAAAATATTACTTTTGCGCTCATCAAAGAAACCCTCATGTTAAGGACTAGTGGGAAACCTATTGCGAACAAAGGGATGAGAGAGAAACCTTACTATTTTCAGCCAAGCCAACTTTGAATTATTTCTTACATGCCCTCAAGGAACAATATTACCCCGTGGAGAGCTATCAGGAAAATTACATACAATGGACTATGTTGTGGCAACAAAGGGATCAAGATGTGCATGAGATGACGAATATATTCCATACCATGTGCACAAATTTGGGAATCCAATATTCAAAGAGAAATATGGTGCCTAAGTACCGCAATTGTTTGCATAGATACATTTAGGAGTAAATGGAGCTCCTCAACATCTCCTATCTTGCTACAACATACCGATATGCTCCCAATATCAAGAAAACATTTAAACAAAAGAAGAAAGAATTTGGATCTGCAAATCTGAAGCAACGAAAAGGCACCCCCAAACTATAGAAAAAAGAGCAAAGCCAAGGTGTGGAGACCCGGGACAAAACATTGAAACCAAAAGAAAATAACAACACGAGGAGTAAAAAGAAGGAAACAAGAAATTTTTGTGAGTTCCATAAGAGCCCCACTCATAACACAAGTGAGTTTTGGGCTAAGCAGTCACTGGTGGCCGAGCTAAAGGGTTCTGAATCATATATGTGCTCTGAATTTGAGTCAGAATGCGACAAGGGGAATGACAAAGGGAAGCATATTATTGACACGGAGCCCAGTTCCACCATTGCCACCACCAGGATCTATAGGGATGATCCCGAAGATCCAGAGGAGGGGGAGCACCTCTTCCACTCCTACATGTGGTTGAAGGGTTCTCAGTTGTATTTCATTGTCCATAGTGGAAGCCAAAATGACCTCATCTCAATAGAGGTTGTGAAGCGGCTGGGTCTACCGACCACAACACCCCCACATTTGTTTTCCATTAGGTGGCTTCACCAGGGATGAGATCTTTGCATCATCCAATAATGTCGCCTTCCCTACAACATCAATCCCTTCATAGATGGGGTATTGTATGATGTTTCTCCTCATGAATTTTGTGATGTATTATTATGCCAAACATATTTGTGGAAGCATCATGTTGTGTATGAGTCTAAACCTCTCATTTTTATTATTACTTTTGGAAATAAGTTGTATAGGATACTCGAGGTAGCACCTCCTACCGCAGTCTATTTAATCACTACAAAGAAATGTAGAAAGCTCGTTTACTAGATGGGGAAACTTGTTTTCCTTATTATTTTCCCTCAGGGAAAGAAAAAAATTGTGTCCATGGCCTCCAGATAGGGCTCCTCCGCATGGTAGCAACTGATGGAATAGGTCGTGGGATTATAGGGACATCTTCATCTCACCCAAACGGGTACCTTTACACCGTCAGGTCAAGCACCCCATTGATCTGACCCTCGGTCCGACATTTCCTAATGAACTAATTTATCGATGCTCTATTATGGAGAACAATGAAATCAAGAGGTAGATTTAGGAGTTGTTCTATAAAGAGGACATGATGCCAAGTTCATCACCTTTTTGGAACCCAACCGTGTTGGTACAGAAGAAGGTTGAGACCTAGATATTATGTATTGACTATCGAGCATTGAAAAATATCATTTTTAGAAATAGGTATCCAATACCATGGATTGATGAAATTTTCAACTAGCTCAAGGGGATCAAATATTTCATCAAGATCGACTTGAATTCCAAGTATCACCAGGTACCAATCGAACCCTCTGATGTGTGGAAAATTTCCTTGAAATCCAAGGAGGGCCTTTTCAAATGGTTGGTCATGACTTTCGGGTTGAAAAATTTCCCCACAACCTTCATGAGGTTGATGGAAGACATATTGTGACCGTTCACCAACTACTTTGTGGTGGTGTATTTTGATGACATCCTGATCTTCTGCCAAATTTTGTAAGAGCACCTTCACCATATTTGACAAGTCCTCCAAACTCTATGACAACGCAATTTGTATGCTAATTTGGACAAATACACTTTTGGTATGACCCTAGTTCAATATCTGGGGTACATCATTGATGATAAAAGTGTGCATGTGCACCCTACCAAGATACACATCATTTTTTATTGGCCAACCTCAACCACGCTAAGGGAGCTCTGTAGCTTTCTGGGTCATGCCAATTTCTATTGAATGTTCGCATTGGGGTTCTCTCACATCACTTGAACTTTGAGCCAAGTCACCAAGGGCAGAACGAAATTAAAATTCTTATGGTCTGAATCCGAAAAATGGCGTTTTATGAGTTGAATCATCACCCTTCTCTACACCTATGTTCACATCGCTAGACCTACACAACCATTTGAGGTTAATATAGATGCTTCTGAATATGTTATTGGTGCAGTTCTTACTCAGTAGGGGAATTGAGTGGAATATCATAGTGAGACACTTTCATACACAATCTGAAAGTATCCCACCTATGGAAAAGATATGTTTTCCATTGTGCAAGCATGCCCACAATGGAAGCATTAAATTATGGGGAAGGAAACAGTCATCCATATAGACCACCGACCCCTGTAGTTCATACAGAAACAAGAGAAGTTTTATAATGATCGCCATCATAAATGGTCCACATACCTGCAATACCTCCACTTTAACATTAAGTACAAAAAGGTAAGCACCAATAATGTTGTAGACTTCCTCGACTCTTATGGACATGAGACTTCAGAATGGCCGCATCTATACAAGGCCGATCCAGAATTTGGAAGCACATACCAAACACTCCTAGAAGTTAGGAAAGTTCTAAACTTTCACCTACAGGATACACTACGTTGTCACCTAGGACACCTCTATGTTCCTTTAAGTGTGTGTGCCAATATTATTTGGGAGATGTGCTACAGTAAGGTCGTTGGATACTTCGGAGTAGAGAAAACAGTGGCAATGCAGCAGAAGTATTTTTATTGTCTAAAACTTCGACATGATGTTGGGAAGTACATCAGATCCTACACTTCTTGTGCCATTTAAAACCAAACCATCATAACTAGGGCTTATATACTCCTCTTCCCACTAATAGTCGACCTTGGGAATCCATCTCCATGCATTATGTTGGCCACCTGTAAAAATTTGTCCTATCAAAAGGTGGCCAAAACATTGTTCAGTCTTCAAGGAACACTTTCATGGCCAAAATGTTATCTCTTGAAGCCTGCGGGAGATCTCATGCTCATGTTTAAAAAGTCTTCACTACTGATTCCCTCCAGAACTCAAAAATCCTGCTAATTTCATAAGAAGAAACTGCTGTAAAACCACCATTCTTCCTCTCCCCCTCTTCCAAACTTACCTTCATTCGCTCCCCTTTTTCTCTATAAAAACCCATTTGTTTTCATGATTTTTGTTCTCCCCCCTCATGAAAATCACTTTTATAAAGTTAAAGACCCATTATTTAGCTTTACCGAAACCTCTAAAAACCATTGAAAACTCTGAAAATGTCATAAAAAACCAAGTTTTATTCCTATGGACTTAAGCCCCTTGGGCTAAGTCCTAACCACTTACCCCACATGCCCTTTCCCCGAAACCAAGCGCTAGTCCCATTGGCACTTATCAACATCGGAATAAATCAAACCAACACATATGTTTTGTTGCATAAAAACCCCGATGCGATTGATCCTTTGCATTATAAAAAATCCCGATCGCATCAATTTATATATATATATATATATCCTATGGGCCCGCCTCCACCCTTAATGCCTTGTAAAAACCTTCCTGATCACCTTTTTTCTTTTATAAATCCAAAAACCCATTTATCCAAACTTTTGAACTAAAAACCAAAAGCACGTGTTAAATATTTCAAATGGGTAGATTAAAAATACCCAATCGCGCAATCGCGATCAGAGAATTCACAATGGGTTGATCAGAAAGACCCGCATCCAAAGTTCCGATGCGATTGGGTCTTACGTATTATAAATCCGCCCCACCACTGCTTCATGTGACTTCCCTCGGGCCCAAGTGTTAAAAACCCCAGGTGCTAAATCACATCGCAAGATTTCAAATGGGTAGATTAAAAAGACCAGGCCCGCAGCTCCAATTTCGATTGACCTTTGATTTATTAAACCCTGGTCCATTTTCTGTTTCATATATCCAAAGGCCCTGCAGTCGGGTGCCTATCCTTTATATATATATTATTTCCACCCTGATCCATTAAAATTTTTTTTTTATTAAAAACTTTGGGTTTTTCGTATATTATAAGGGTTTTCACTTTTCATTATAAAGACTAATCTCCGTCGTTGATCGAAAGCTGATCAAACGGTCATCGCTATCACAAATTTTAAATCGCATGCATTTTGTTTGTCCCTTTGATCAGCCAGTACTCCAATTCATTTCCCACCATCGATCTGATCCTCAGATCGACGACCATCGCCTAATCGCTTCTGCCCGCCTGATCGTGCAATCGCATCGCAACTTTCACATCGCATCCACTTTTTTGTTTCACCGATTGGCCTCTCCCCTGATTTGTCCTCCACCATCAATCTAATCTGTAGATCGATGGCCTTCGCTTCATCGCATCGCATGTTTTGGTCGACCCATCTGCTCTCCACCCCTGATTGTGATCCCCCAATTACGATCTACCAATTGAATCTGGACCGTCCACATGTCCGGATCGAACGGCCCAAAATAACTCTGCTTTGTTTTTCTCCCGCTCTTCCTTTTGCCTATTCTGAGCAAATATCCACCTTTGGATGCTTTCATCCAACAGCTACACTCCTTCCCCGCCTTCTGAAGCAGTTTAACCTATTTTCGCAGGATTTCATAACATTTTGTTTGTTTTGCAGGTCCCGAAGGTTCTCTCCATATTACGAATGAAAGAAAGCCAAAGGCCCCTATCTTTTGGCCTTTGGTTATCAAAGGGAAAGCAATTAAAACAGGGTTCCTCTCCATGATTATCAATGTTTCATGGGCGTTGATACTATAAAGGCCCTGTGTGGCCCTGCACATCAACAAGACACTATGTTCTTAAATCACTGTTAAAAGAGTATCAGTTCTTACCAGAGCAGAAGATCGAAAACTCTGAACTAAAGTGAATAAACCTCTCCAGCTCCCAAAGGGCAACTGCAACCTCATGGTAATTAAAGAAGACTTAGTCATTGTTACAAACATGAGGTGTTTTTCCCAAAGACAGTCGAACAATTAATGTTACTCAAGGATCTTATCTCCAATTGTCGGAAAAACTATTTTAAAAAATTAAAGAACAGTCCAGAAGCAGATCTTTTCAATCATTAGGCCTCGAAAGGAAGAAATAGAGTTATGAAGCAGAGTTAGAAATGATTACATTCCCGCCTTATGCCTTGCCTGGTTCTCAAAGGCTAGAAATTGCATTGATTACATAATTAATGATACTTGATCCCTGGGAAATCCTCCCACCTCTTCATTCTTATATAAATACTTCTGTAGAAGATGAGAAAATGTTGGTCTCTAGACATCTGAATGCATGTAATAGTCTCTGAAGCTCCTGATGCCCTGTTTGCCACTTGAAGATACAGAAGCTGATATGAGAAGTTTGAATTTCTAGAGACCCATCGGGCTTGCTGATTGTAACTGGTTTGAAACATCAAATACAAGATACTGATCTATGGGATCCTGATTTATGTCAATGCTGATGTGTTTCTCATTGTAAATTGTTATTTTGCTTAATGTTTTCACTTTGTTCAGTTTCTATGATAAAGAGCAGCAAACATAGAGCTAGGATTTACTTTCAACAGTACCCTACTCTTACTGAAATATTTACTATCTATGTTTTCTTCATTTGAAAGTTCTCTTTGAAGAGTACATAAATGGAGGTTGGTTTAAAGGCACTTGCATGATCTAAATTTCTCTGTATCACTGTTATCTATGGTTTTCTTATTTTGAATATGCTGAAAGCAGGGTAGTTTAAAGGCACTTACCTGATCTTAAGCTATTCAACTGTTTTTTAATGTTTTCTGACTGAAAGTACTTCAATGCAGGCTGGTTTAAAGGCACTAACCTGATCTCAAAATAATTTTATGTTTTTGTTATTGAATATTCTGAAAGTAGGGTAGCTTAAAGGCACTTGCCTGATCTTAAGCTGTTCAAACTATTTTTTGATGTTTTCTAACTGAAATTACTTCAATGTAGGCTATTTTAAAGGTACTAACCTAATCTCAGAAATACTCTTATGTTTTCATTTAAGTACATGCTGAAGAAAGATAGTTTAAAGGAACTTACTTGATCTTAGGTTGTCTCACTGTTTTTTCATTTGTTTTTCTTCATTTCCCATCTGTTTCATTCCATAAAATTGCCTTAAGAGATCCTTTGACATAAGTGACTTGCCCCATGGATCCTGTTTGAACATTGTTGTCCAATTAAAATCCTCCTATGACTCCATAACCCAATGGGTTAAAACTGTCTTTGCCTTTCTGTCAGCCAAATCATTCCTTCACTTGCAGACACCTTCACCCTTCATTTTGAAACTCCCTTCACCTTCATCATGTCTTCGCCCAACCAAAACAAAAAAAACAAAACCCAAGCTCTTCATAACTAGCCTAATATCAATTTCAGCTATTAAAGATCACATGTTTTGAACCCATTCATAGAGATATCCCTCTCTGGATTTAGGAAGGCTAGATCCTTGGATCCCAAAGTGGTCTGATGTTCTCCCTGCAGTTGGACTTTTGCAAATCTTGCTAATTACAGGGTGCTAACATATTGGCGACTCCACTAGGGAAATTTTTGAGTTCATAGTTTCTTGGCCAGCTTTTATAAACTCTTTAGTTTTCCATACAACCACAACTCAGAAAAACCTAAAAATATTTCAGATTGGTATTCAATAAACATGGTGGTGGACCATAAGACCTTTTACATCTAAAAAGAGTTAAAAACTTCCACTTGGCGACTCCACAATCCTGAAAAAACCTTAAGACTCCACTGGGAAGAACCCTTATCATTGTAATATCTTTCAAACTCAGTCACAAGACTGTAGGATTGAAATTTTTCCAAAACAGACTAGTTAACCTTTTAAAGATTGTCATACCTGGTTTAACTTATCTTGTTTATTTGGATCCGAAAAACACAGCATAGTGGCTTCTAGAAAGATTCACACTAGAGCCTATCCTGACCCTGATCCACCTAAGATATTTGATAACCCAGAAAGTATCCTTAGGAAGTGTCCTAAGATTAATTTATCAATTGTTTTCAGATCACCCTTGAGAGCTAATTCAGTCCCTGAAAATATTTCAGCTCTACAACAATCTCAAGTTGACTTAGTAAATCCATTTAGAACTAGGTATCTTGGGGATTTAGATTAGTTAGATTCTGATTATTCACTATTATCCCCGGAAACAAGTGAACCTCTTGGTAGCAGAGAAACAACACCTCCTGATTTGTATTTTCTTCACAACTTAGGTGTCTCTCATCCAAGATCAACTCAACAGTCTATTCCTGGTCCATCTACCTTTGCTCACCCTACATCCACTATTCAAGTCACTACACTTTAGCCCACTTTCCCTTTTCTTAATACACCTCTTGTAAATCCACCTCCACCACATATCATGGCAACATGGTATGCTCCCTTAGTCTTTCCTGCACCATTAGTCAATCTTCCACAGGACTATCAGTCCAAAATTCCATTATATGATGCTATCAATGCTACAACTGCATCACAACATGTGGATAAGATGAATGACTACTTTGACAGAAATGAAATCGATGATGATTCGGTCAAACTTAGGCTATTTTCTCAGAGCTTAGGGGGAGAAGTGAGGAAGTGGTTCAGAGGTTTAACCCCCCATAGTATCCGTGATCTACAAGCCTTCCATCAAACATTCTTAAACAAATGGGAAGTAAAGAAAAACCCTCTCCAAGTCCTTTCTGACTATAAAACTCTCCATAGAGACACTAGGAAAAGTGTGTAAGCTTATTGCACTCGATTCAATAGTGTGTCTAATGCACTTTCCACAAAACTAAAACCTCCACAGCGCTCAGCTTTGAACAAGTTTCCTGAAGGGTTTGACCCTGAGATGGCTTATTAGCTGAGAGAGAGAGAGAGATTTTTCAACTCTTGAAGATATGCAAAAGGGTGCTCTTTCTGTGGAAGTCAACATGATGGAGAAGAGAGCAAGAATGAAAATTGAAAAGAGAGTGTCCTTTAGAGAGGAAATGCCCCTTCTACTTCCAACTCAAATATGGAAAGAATGATGGAGGAGATGATGAAGAAAATGAGAATCCTTGAGAGAGCACAGGAAATTCAAAACCAAACTGCTCCTCAAAACAAAAGCCAGAACCAGAGTCAGAATTTTTGAAGGAACCAACCTCCAAACAGACCTAGGGAAGATGATCAACAGATCACTCCTCCCTTTCATCAAAACTATATAAGTGAGGTTGAGGAAACAGATGAGACAACAGAGGAAGATGATATAAACATGTTGGGAGTAGATAATGATGACTTTGAGATTCATTTTGATAGGGAACAAGGTTTTCATACCCCTTATGATGACAACAAAGATGATAATGCAAGTTATTTTCAGGACGTGGAAAATGTCATCATAGAGCCCCAAAAAGAATATGACCTTAGAAGCAAAACCAGTCAACAAAATCCCAACACCAAAACCTCTGACCAATCTTCACAAAACATCACTACAACCAAGCCGAAAATTTTCAAACAAAAGGATAAAACAGTAGCTGTGAATTCTGATAGAGATAGAGAGAAAGGAACTCAAAATGATGAAAAACAGGGTGCAGACATTAGTAGTACTACCACTTCAGCTAGTACTCATGTTAAGACCATTTTTTCAAAAATGAGTAGAACAAATCAACAAGCTGATGTTGCTGATAGACTGGGAGCTAGTAAGGCTGAGACAAGTTCATCAAAGAACCAGATTCTTTTCAACCTAGAGCAGGAAATTTCAAAGATCAGAATCTCTGTTCCCCTGACTGAGTTAGCTGCCCAGAATTTATATAGGACCAAAATTTTGAAGGCTTTAAATATTGAGGATAATAATGACTTAGTCAATCTTAATGATGACCAACCAGAGCTCATTTTTGGTCCTAAGATTGAAGGTATATATCAAGAGGGACCTGTACCTCCCTTTTATGTGAGTTTTAATGTTCATGACAAGATCCTGCATAATGTTATGCATGACTCTGGAGCCTCGCACAAACTTATGCCAAAGGTGATAATGGAAAGGATAGGATTAGAAATAACCAGACCTTACAAGGATTTATATTCTTTTGATTCAAATAGAGTAAAGTGCCTTGGCCTGATCAAATACCTTTGTGTGAGTTTGACCCAAATCCCAGCCAAGTGCATGGTGATGGATGTTGTGGTGGCTGATGTGCCTCCTAAGTATGACATGTTATTGTCAATATCATGGGGTGCCAAGCTGCAAGGTACCATACAGATGGACGGGACGTATGCCACTATTCCTATTTTTAGCCATCTCAGAAGACTGTACAGAGAGTCACACATGAAATTCATGGTTAGTAGCCCAGAAAAGCCTGAAAATTCTTCCATTTATTCTGTCCATACTGACCTGGATTCATTTATCTTTTGTAATAATGAATCCACAAAACATTCAGAGCCAGAACACAATGACTCAGATAAATAGTTAGAGACCCCAAATCTAGAAATAAATGCAGTTCTAGATATGGAAGAAAACGAGAGGGAATTTTTGGAACGGTGCGTTGAAACAATAGACCAGAGAGAACAAAGCCAAGATGGCAAACAACATATTGCCCCTCACGCTCAACTCCATGAAAAAACTGAGGAGGTGAAAAAAATACAACTAAGTGCTGAGATTTCACAACAACCCTTGAGCACGTTGGTTGAAGAAGACAATAAACAAGACGAAACCGAAAATAATCCTCTGTGGAGTATGTATTTTGATGGGTCATGCACTAATAGCAATGCTAGTGCAGGCATATGGATTACCAACACTGAAAACAACCACACAGAAAACATTTCTTGCAAATTAAACTTTCAGTGTTCCAATAACATAGCAGAATATGAATCCCTTCTCTTAGGCTTACATCTATTAAAAAATTTAGGAGCCACAAGAATTAATGTGTATGGGGATTCAAAACTAGTCATTAAACAAGTCAATGGGGAATATAACGCAAATCACCCCAGGCTTAGAGCTTATCGAAACGATGCCATGGACCTTTTAAAAACTTTTGAGGAGTCCAAATTGATTTTTGTTCCAAGAAAAGGAAATATTGCTGCACAGAATTTAGCTTTTGTGGCTAGAACATGCTTAATGCCATTCGAAACCAAAGACTGTACAACTCAAATTAATTTTAGACTAGAAGTGCCAAATAATGAAAAGTATTGGTAGGTCTTTTAAGGTGACAAAAAGATAGAGGATTTTCTGTTGGGTAGGAACGAATTTGAGTCATCTGATTTTGATTCTAAATCCGATTAAAATCACCTGAACAAAAGGTCCCCTGAAAAATAAAAACCATCTGGTCCTATAGAAATCAACATGTTAAAGAAATAAAACGAAGACAACGAAAACGAAGACATTTAGGTATTATCGTCAAAGGACAAGAACATACCTAGGGGGCTAGCACCGTTAGAAGACCTATTTGATTTTAACGATGTCGAAAAGAAGCCCACCTTAGAATACACAAATTCTAAGGTCGAGGAATGCAACATAGGCACCGAGGATCAGCCAAAAACGATTAAATTGTCTAAATCCTTGCCACCAGACATGAAAAGGAAATTTACGTTGACCTGTATAAAGAGTTTGTCGATGTGTTCGCCTGGAGCTATGAAGACTTGAAAGCCTACGATACATAAATCATCCAGCACAAGATCCCTTTGAAAGAAAACTAAAAACCCTTTAAGCAAAAACTACGTAGAATTAATCCAATACAATTGCCTCTAGTAGAAAAGGAAATCAAGAAAATGTATGAGGCAGGGATCATTGTGCCTGTGAGGTTTTCAGATTGGGTTTCTAACCTTGTAGCCATGAGGAAAAAGACAGGAGAAATCAGATTGTGCATTGATTTCAGAAACCTTAACAGAGCCTCCCTAAAAGATAATTACCCTTTGCCCCAAAATGGAACACATCCTACAAAGGGTAGTTGGTTCAAAAAGGATTTCTCTGTTAGATGGTTTTTCAGGGTATAACCAGGTTTTAGTACTCTTGGAAGACCAACTCAAGATAGCTTTCACCACTCCTTGGGGGCACTTTCATGTATGTGAAAATTCCTTTTGGATTAATGAATGTTGGGACCACTTTCCAAAGGGCCATGGACATTGGATTTTCAGAGGAGATAGGGCACTTCATTGTAATTTACCTTGATGACATAACAGCTTATTCCAAATCTGATGAAGAGCACCTGAAACATTTAAGAAAGGTCCTTGAAAAGTGCAGAAGGTTTGGGTTATCTTTAAATCCCAAAAAGACAGTGTTTGGCCTTCAAGAAGGTAAACTCCTTGGCCATATCATATTAGAAGAAGGGATTAAAATAGATCCAAATAGATTTGAGGGAATACTACATATTAGCCAACCAAGGAACATAAAGGAATTGCAGTACTTTATTAGAAAGATTAACTTCTTGACGAGGTTTATTCCCAACTTAGCAGAGCTCCTTAGAAACATGACTAATATGCTCAAGAAAGAAGTAGGAGTAAAGTGGACTGTAGAAACCAAAAAATCCTTTGAATTGGTAAAACATGCACTCACCCCAGCACCAGTCCTAATCAGCCCAGACTTTTAAAATGAGTTCCTTATTTTCTCCTTTGCCTCAGAACATACTGTGGTAGTAGTCCTATTACAGAAAAACCCAGAGGGACAGGAACAACCCACTGCTTTTTTCAGCAAGGCTTTAAGGGATGCACCCTTGAAATATAACATAATGGAAAAACAGGCCTATGCTTTGGTAAAAGCCTTAAAGGACTTCAGGGTGTATATTCTAAATTCCCACATCATTGCCTATGTACCTAATATAGTGGTAAAAGACATCTTGTCACAAGACCCAGATGGAAAGAGAGGTAAATGGATCGCTGCTATATTAGAGTATGATCTGGAAATCAGACCAACCAAACTTATTAAAGGTCAAGGCTTAGCTCAACTAATGGATAAATATAATCTACAAGCCCTTGACATTAACATGGTAGATGCCTTGGATGAACAGGAAGAATTACCTACTCCCACTGTCGAAAAGCAGTTTCAAAACTCACCTTGGTACACTGATATCTTGTATGTGCTTACAAATCTTAATGCTCCTCCTGATTTATCAAAAACAAAGGCAAGGTTTTTAAAGTTGAAAGCTAGGAACTATTGCATTTTAAATGAATGTCTATACTGGAAAAATACTGATGTTTTATTGCTTAAATGTTTTCCTGAAGTTGATGCAGAGAGGATCAAACATGAATTCCATGAAGGAGAGTGTGGAGGTCATCTTTACTGGAAAAATATGGCAAATAAAATCCTTAGAGCTGTCTATTACTGGCCCACCCTCTTCTAGGATTTCCATAAAATGATATTTTCCTGTCACAAGTGCCAAACTTTTGAAGGCAAAAGAAAACTTCTTCCTTTTCCATTACAACCTATCACTGTTGAAGCTCCTTTTCAACAGTGGGGCCTAGATTTCATAGGGGAAATCCATCCTGCTTCGTCTGCCCAACACATATGGATTCTCACAGCCACTGACTATTTCAAAAAATGGATTGAAGCCATCCCTTCTAGGAATGCCACATATTCTGTCATTATAAAATTCCTTGAAGATCATGTCTTGTCTAGATTCGGATTCCCTAGGAAGATTATTACTGATAATGCTACTGCTTTTTGTTCCAAAAAGATGATTGATTTTTGTCACAGGTATCAGATTACACTTGGTCATTCTACTGCTTACTACCCTCAAGGTAAAGGGCTAGCAGAATCTTCGAATAAAATTTTGGTGACCATCATCAAGAATCTGCTTGAAGAGAATAAAGAATCATGGCATAACAAGTTGGTGCATGCTCTCTGGGCAGACAGATTGACCACAAAAAAGTCCATTGGAATGTCCTCTTACCAGCTTGTTTATGGAGCAGATGCATTGTTTCCCACCAGCCTAGGTGTACCAGTAATAAAATTAATCCAAGAAATACAGTCAGAAGAAGACAGCATGATTAGGAGGATCATTCAGACAATACATCTCCAGCAGACAAGGGAAGAGGTTTACAATAGGGCTCAGAAGGTACAAGAAAACATAAAGAAATTGTTCGAAAAAAGAAAAAAGGCTTATGTTTTCAAAATTGGAGATAAGGTACTCAAATGGGATTCCAAAAGAGAGGATAAGAGTAAACATGGTAAATTTGACAGTTTGTGGTAAGGTCCTTACATCATCTAGTCCGCCATTGGTCCTAATGCCTTTTTTATACAAGAGTTAGATGGCACAGATGGGGGTCCTGTCAATGGTAGGGTTCTTAAGCATTACTACTGTTGAGTTATATTTTAAAGCTTTCATTTCCATTATAAATACCATGTGCTTTGTTCAGTCTCATAAAAGAAAAAATACAAAAACAATTAAAGAAAGAAAAGAGGGCAGATTTTCGAAACAAGAAAGGTATAAGCCCCATACCAAAAAAGAGAAACAAATCTGAAAGTGTGCAAGCTCAAATGCCACTCCTACAAAACACACTTCTAGTTAGTCAAATAGCCTAAACTTGACTAATTAGCTTTAAATTTTCTGCTAATAGGATAGCGAATTTGATTCGCCAAACTGTTTAATCTTGGCTTATCAGTAGATAGTTTAGGATAGAAATTAAAGGTTCAAACATGTTCAAAATCTGAACCAGAAAACAAGGAAGAAACAACTCAAAAAAGAGTCAAAACAAAGCTGTAAAAATATGAAGGAAGTTCTTTAAACTTTTAGATCTTAAGCCTTCCATTTTTATTTTATTTTTCTGCAAAATAAATGTCTGTGTCCAGCTTGTTTTATGCCATAGACTAGCATCAAGTTAGACTGTTCAATACTGACTTGAATGATTTTTAAATTTATGTTGTAGAATTTAGAGAATAAAAATCTATTGGACAGTTTAATCCCAACATATAGTAGATTAGGTAGAGAATTATATGGATTCAACTGTTTAATCTGAATCCATGGAGAAATAAGGAGTAGAAATACATTATATTTTTTCTTTCAAAAAGAATAAAATGTTGTAAGAGAGTTTGCCAATCCAAGTGCACTCTAAGAAGAAAAAATGTTAGATCTATAGGACTGGGTAGGTAGAAAGCCTCTAGATGAAATTCCATTGTTATTATAGCTGCTAATATGTTTTCAGAGCAAGATCATCCTAGCAAACGAAGGACAGCCCAATGGATCAGGCACAGGTTAGCCTCCCAGAGAAACATAATGGATGTGGCACAAGTCAGCATCCCAAAGAAAGCAAGTCTGAAGTTCTTGATGCCTTCAAGAAGGTACCATCCCCAAGTGGAGCCACTGTTAGCCACCTGTAAAAATTTTTCCTATCAAAAGGTGGCCAAAACATTGTTCAGTCTTCAAGAAACACTTTCATGGCCAAAATATTATCTCTTGAAGCCTGTGGGAGATCTCATGCTCATGTTTAGAAAGTCTTCACTACTGATTCCCTCCAGAACTCAAAAATCCTGCTAATTTCATAAGAAGAAATTGTTGTAAAAGCACCATTCTTTCTCTCCCCCTCTTCCAAACTTACCTTCATTCGCTCCCCTTTTTCTCCATAAAAACCCCTTTGCTTTCATGATTTCTTTTCTCCCCCCTCATGAAAATCACTTTTATAAATTTAAAGAACCATTCTTTAGCTTTACCGAAAGCTCTAAAAACCATTGAAAACTCTGAAAATTTCATAAAAAACCAAGTTTTATTCCTATGGACTTAAGTCCCTTGGGCTAAGCCCTAACCACTTCCCCCACATTCCCTTTCCCCGGAACCAGGAGCTAGTCCCATTGGCGCTTATCGGCATCAGAATAAATCAAACCAGCGCATATGTTTTGTTGAATAAAAACCCCGATGCGATTGATCCTTTGCATTATAAAAACTCCCAATCGCATCAATTTATATATATATATATCCCGTGGGCCCGCCTCCACCCTTAAAGCCTTGTAAAAACCTTCCCAATCACCTTTTTTCTTTTATAAAGCCAAAAACTCATTCATCCAAACTTTTGAACTAAAAACCAAAATCACGTGTTAAATATTTCAAATGGGTAGATTAAAAAGACTCGATCACGCAATCGCGATCGGAAAATTCACAATTGGTTGATCGGAAAGACCCGCATCCAAAGTTCCGATGCGATTGGGTCTTACGTATTATAAATCCACCCCACCACTGTTTCATGTGACTTTCCCTAGGCCCAAGTGTTAAAAACCCCAGGTGCTAAATCGCATCGCAAGATTTCAAATGGGTAGATTAAAAAGACCAGGCCCGCAGCTCCGATTGCGATTGACCTTTGATTTATTAAACCCTGGGCCCTTTTGCGTTTCATATATCCAAAGGCCCCGCAGTCGGGCACCTATCCTTTATATATATATATATATATATATATATATATATATATATATATATATATATATATATATATATATATATATTATTTCCACCCCAATCCATTAAACCTTTGTTTGTATTAAAAACTTTTGGCTTTTCGTATATTATAAGGGTTTTCACTTGTCATTCTAAAGACTAATCTCCTCCGTTGATCAAAAGCTGATCAAACGGTCATCTCTCCATCGCATCGGCGATTTCAATCACATCACAAAGTTTAAATCGCATGCGTTTTGTTTGTCCCTCCAATCGTCCAGCCCTCCGATTCATTTCCCACCGTCGATCTGATCCTCAGATCGACAGCCATCGCCTAATCACTTTTTCCCTCCCGATCGCACAATCACATCGCAACTTTCACATCGCATCCACTTTTTTGCTCCACCGATTGGCCTCTCCCCCTATTTTTCCTCCACTGTCGATCTAATCTATAGATTGATGTCCTCCACTTCATCGCATCACATGTTTTGATCGTCCCATCTGCTCGCCACCCCCAATTGCGATCCCCCGATTACGATCTGCCGATTGAATCCGGACCATCCACGTGTCCGGATCGGACGGCCCAAAATAAATCTACTTCATTTTTCTCCCACTCTTCTTTTTTCCTATTCCAAGCAGATCTCCACCTTTGGATGCATTCATCCAATGGCTACGCTCCTTCCTCGCCTTCTGAAGCAGTTTAACCTATTTTCGCAGGATTTCGTAACATTTTTTTTGTTTTGTAGGTCTCGAAGGTTTTGTCCATATTAAGAATGAAAGAAAGCCAAAGGCCCCTATCTTTTGGCCTCTAGTTATCAAAGGGAAAATGATTAAAAAAAGGTTTCTCTCCATGATTTTCAACGTTTCATGGGCGCTGATACTATAAAGGCCATGTGTGGCCCTGCACATGAATAAGACACTGTGTGCTTAAATCACTGTTAAAAGAGTATCAGTTCTTACCAGAGCAGAAGATCGAAAACGTTGAACTAAAGTGAATAAACCTCTCCAGATCCCAAAGGGAAACTATAACCTCATGGTAATTAAAGAAGACTTAGTCATTATTACAAAAACGAGGTGTTTTTCCCAAAGACAACCGAACAATTAATGTTACTCAAGGATCTTATCTCTAATTGTCGGAAAAACTATTTTAGAAGATTAAAGAATAGTCCAGAAGTAGATCTTTTCAATCATTAGGCCTCGAAAGGTAGAAACAAAGTTATCAAGCAGAGTTAGAAATGATTACATTCCCGCCTTATGCCTTGCCTGGTTCTCAAAGGCCAGAAATTGCATTGATTACATAATTAATGATACTTGACCCCTGGGAAATCCTCCCACCTCTTCACTTTTCTATAAATAATTCTGTAGAAGATGAGAAAATGTTGGTCTCTAGACATCTAAACACATGTAATAGTCTCTGAAGCTCCTGATGCCCTGTTTTCCACTTGAAGATACAGAAGCTGATATGAGAAGTTTGAAGTTGTAGAGACCCACCGGGCTTGCTGATTGTAACTGGTTTGAAACATCAAATACAAGCTATTGATTTATGGGATCCTGATTTATGTCAATGGTGATGTGTTTCTCACTGTCAATTGTTATTTTGCTTAATTTTTTCACTTTGTTCACTTTCTCTAATAAACAGCGGCAAACATAGAGCTAGGATTTACTTTCAACAGTACCCTACTCTTACTGAAAGATTTATTATCTATGTTTTCTTCATTTGAAAGTTCTCTTTGAAGAGTACATCGATGCAGGTTGGTTTAAAGGCACTTGCCTGATCTAAATTTCTCTTTATCACTATTATCTGTGGTTTTCTTATTTTGAATATGCTGAAAGCAGGGTATTTTAAAGGTACTTACCTGATCTTAAGATTTTCAACTATTTTTTAATGTTTTCTGAATGAAATTACTTCAATGCAGGCTGGTTTAAAGGCACTAACCTGATTTCAAAATACTTTAATTTTTTTCTTATTGAATATGCTGAAAGCAGGGTAGCTTAAAGGCACTTGCCTGATCTTAAGCTGTTCAAACTGTTTTTTAATTTTTTCTAACTAAAAGTACTTAAATGCAGGCTATTTTAAAGGTACTAACCTGATCTCAGAAATAATATTATGTTTTCCTTTAAGTACATGCTGAAGCAAGATAGTTTAAAGGAACTTACTTGATCTTAGGCTGTCTCACTATTTTTTCATTTTTTGTTCTTCATTTCCCATCTGTTTCATTCCATAAAATCACCTTAAGAGATCCTTTGAAATAAGTGACTTGCCCCATGGATCTTGTTTGAACCTTGCTGTCCAATTAGAATCCTCCTATGACTCCATAACCCAATGGGTTAAAACTATCTTTGCCTTTCTGTCAGCCAAATCATTCCTTCACCTGCAGACACCTTCACCCTTCATTTTGAAACTGCCTTCACCTTCATCATGTCTTCGCCCAACAAAAACAAAAAAAACAAAACCCAAGCTCTTCATAACTATCCTAATATCAAATTCAACTATTAAAGATCACATCTTTTGAACCCATTCATAGAGAGATCCCTCTCTTGATTCAGGAAGGCTAGATCCTTGAATCCCAAAGTGGTATGATGTTCTCCCTGCAGTTGGACTTTTGCCAATCTTGCTAATTACAGGGTGCTAACAGATTACATGTCAAGCGTCCCTTTAACTAAGGAAGTCACTGACTGCATTTTCATTGTCATCGAAAAATTCTCTAAGATCATCATTCTCGTAGCCCACAAGAAGAGTATCATATAAGAAGCCAATGCTAAGATATTCTTTTAACAAGTTTGGGTACACTTTGGGATCCCATAGTCCATTATCTCAAATCAGGACAACTCACTAAGTCCACAACTTTCCACCCCCAAACTGATGGCCAAAAATAGGTCTTCAATAGGATGATAATAAACATTATGTGCATGTACAACTTGAAACATCATCACACATGGGATGAAAGCCTCCCCTATGTCTAACACAATTAAAAAAGAGCTCTCCATAGCTCAACTTTCCACAACCCATTTCAAGTGTGGTTAGGATTCGAGACACTATGCTGCATTGTGGTGACCATGAAATTTGCAGTGACCCAAGCATGTTAGACCCATGTCCAATCTGAAACTGACAAGGCTAATAGCTTCATTGAGAAAAGAAAGAAAATATGCCAACAAGTCCATGACATATTGAAAAAATCCAATGGGGAATGACAAAGGGAAGCATATTATTAACGCGGAGCCTACTGCTATTGTTTCCACCACCAAGATCCAGAAGGATGAACGCGAATATTGAGAGGAAGGGTAGCACCTCTTCCACTCCCACATGTGGGTGAATGGTTCTCCACTGCAGTTCATTGTTGAAAACGAAAGCCAAACGAACCTCATTTCAGCAGAGATTGTGAAGCATCTTGAACTACCAAACATAACTCACAAACATTCATATACTATCAGGTGGATTTAGCAAGGGAGATATCTCCGCGGCAGCCAACAGTGTCGCATTCCCTACAACATCAAGCCCTTCCCATATGAGGTACTATGTGATGTTGCTACTATTGAAGTTGGTGATTTATTATGAGGTCAACCATACTTATGGAAGCGACATCTTGTGTGTGAGTTTAGGCCTTGTAGTTTTATTATTACTTTAAGAAATATATTATACAAGATACTAGATGTAGCATTGCCTACCACCATATTTTTTATCACTGTGAAGCAATGTGATAAGCCCATTTCCCAGACCATGAATTTTTTTTTCCTTATGATTCACCCTCAGGGAAATAATAACATTATGGCCACAACCTCCATCTAGGGCTCCTTCGCACTGTAACAACAGATGGACAAGGTCGTGGAGGAGTACAAGGACATATTCACCTCACCCATAGGTATACCTCTAGATTGTCAGGTCAAGAATCCAATTTATCAGACCCCAAATGCGTCACTACACAATGGAAAGATATATCATTTCTCTATTTTAGAGAATGATGAACTCAAGCAGCATATTCAGGATTTTTTGAAGAAAGGGCACATCAGGCCAAGTTCATCACACTTTGGGAGCCCAATCATGTTGGTACAGAAGAAGAATCGTACATGGAGACTTTGTATTAACTATCGGGTGTTGAACAAGATCATTGTCCGAAATAGGTATCCAATCCCATCGATTAATGACCTTTGGACCAGCTCAAGGGTTCCAAATATTTTAGCAAGATTGAATTCAATTCTGAGTATCACCAAGTACCAATCAAACCCTACGATGTGTGGAAGATTTCCTTCAAATCAAAGGAGGGCCCTTTCAAATGGATGGTCATGCCTTTCGGGTTGACGAATGCCCTGAAAACCTTCACAAGGATGATGGATGACATCTTACGACCCTTCACCAACTCATTCATGGTGGTGTATTTGGATAACATCCTCATATTCAGCCAGAGTTGGGATGATCACCTCTGCCATATTCGAAAATTCCTCCAAACTCTTTGAAAAGAAATGTTGTGTGCCAATTTTGATAAATTCCCTTTTGCTATGACCTAGGTTTAATATCTAGGGTACATTATTGATGAGAAGGGTTTGCATGTGGGCCCATCCAAATTACAAGCCATTCGGGATTGGTCAGCCACAACCATGCTAACAGAAATTTGCAGCTTTTTTAGTCTTTCCAATTTATACTGCAAATTCGTGTTGGGGTTCCTTCATATCACTTGGCCTTTAAACCAAGTCACCAAGGGAGGTGCGTAAGAAAAATTATTTTGGTATGAATACCAATAAAATTCATTTTCCGAGTTGAAGCATCACCTCTACTCTTCACCAGTGCTCACATTACCAGGCCTATAATAACCATTTGAGATCAGGACAGATTCTTTCCACTATGCTATCAGTGCAATTCTTACTCAACATGGGCATCCAATGGCATATCATAGTGAGACACTTTTAGACATATCCTGAAATTATAGCACCTATGAAAAAGAGATTTATTACATTGTGTAGTCCTACCGACAATGGAAGCATTACATCTTGGGGAACGAAAAATTTATCCATACACACCACTGACCCCTACAGTTTGTACAAACGCAAGGGAAGTTGTAGAACAATCGCCATCAGAAATTGTCCACAAATTTTCGACGATTCCACTTAAACATTAAGTATAAGAAGAGAAGCACCAATAATTTTATAGAATGCCTCAATTGACCACCGATCATGGTGCTGACCATTGTGCTTGATTCTTGTGGGAACGAGACTTCAAAGTGGTCGAATCCATATAAGAGTGATGTAGAATTCAACAAAAAATACTTGTTGGTTTGAGGGGTCTTGACCTAGGTTCGGATTTAAGTTTTACCAACAAACCCCTCTACTATTGGACCTTTCGGCAATGGCCTACTTGCGCAGGCCAAGGTCTCACCCGAAGTAGTATGGGAGGGTGTTGGAACTAGGTTTCTACACCCTGAGAGAGAGATAAAGATAATTAAAGTGGTTCCCTTCAGATCTAACAGGCCTGCACTGGAGAATCCCTAACATAGAAACCCTTAATAGTATATTGGTTGAATAACTTAAGAGAATCTCATAAGCCATTAGATAAAATGTTAACAGAAGCAAGGTGACTAATCATAACCATTTATGCATTAATTCTTTCTTATAGTATCACATCCACATGCGCATCAATAAATAATGAGTATTTAGCAAGCAGGTGTAATCTCAGAAATAACATAAAGCGTAGCCAATAATCATAACACACCAACACTTCGATATCACAAAAAAATCTTCTCATTCATTCATATTTAGATCCAAATTACAGACTCTATTTACCAACCCGTGCAAATAGCCAGTGAGGTCCACACACAGCAAGATTTAGGGTCTCCACGCACACAGCCAAAAAGAGCCCTTACCCAGACGATCCACACCACAGATCTCTATAATTCGTATCCAGTCTTAATCAGACTAAAATCCTACTTCTAGACTCGACTTGTCCATCTATTTATATCATATTAGTCTATGCTACTCTATGGTCTGAAAACTGTGGTTTGTGAACTTTTGGTCTACCCTTTGACCCATTACAATTCATTGGGGGCTTTTACCCACCCAAAATCCCCTGCGCTAGACTAAACTATTACAAAATATTACAAAATTGTACCAAAATTACGGTTAGGAGACCTCACTCCAATAGGCCCCTAACACAATCTTGTGACTCATCCCGAGTCACAGCGGCAGTGGGGACTTCATCTTTTCTTGGAGTTGTTCAATGACAGTGGTAAAATGGTGAAGGACACCTTCACTCTGCACAGCTGTATTCTGTGCAATTTCGACCAACTTCTGGTATGTCGCTCCTTCAGTGGTGGCAGTGACACTTTCCAAGCTCTAGTTCAACTACTTTACTGCCTCGTCTAGGTAATACAAAAGTTTGAGAGCTTCATCTTCCCATGGCTTAAGGTGGTCATTGAGGACGTGCTTCTTGTGCCATAGCTCCTTAATTTCAACTCTAAGAATGTGGCTAGTCTGAAGATGCGCTAGGAGTTGTGTTGCGATGAGGGTGGGCATGGTAGCTTCCATCGGTTCAATATCTTGCTTCTTCTTGTGCAGCTCTTGATTAAATTGGCAGAGGAGGGGATCACACTGCACCATGGACCATAAACCCATAGCAGTATCTAATAATTAATAGCCCTTGGTGATCTGTGCTAATATACTGTTTATGGCTTCTTTGACTAGTGCGGCTCACTGGGCATGCACCTCTAGAGGAGTCTTAAGCTGTATTTTGGCTTGTAGTGCAGCAATTTGCTGCTCCAAGTCTAATTTGATAGCTCTTACTTCTATCTTGGTGGCCTTGAACACAGCTACCAAGCCTTCAACCTTGGCCTGCAGCGCAACGGAGGTAGGAATCACTTCCAAAATGTCCTCACATAGCCATTTGATCATATTTTCTAATTCAGCTTACTCCGCCACTGCCACGGTCTGTGTTGCCTAAGCTTGGGTAGTTTTGACAACCTTGGTCACAACGGTTTGATCGGCCTTACTTAGATGTTGCTGCTCCCACACTTCTCTTTGTTGGGTCTCACTGGAGGTGAATACATAGAGAGGGTGTAGTTTCTGAGTTGCAAGTCTCACAACATCGAGATCAACTGCAGAACAAGTGTGGACTTGCTTGCACAAGATCAGAGGTACTATAGTGAATGCCACAACTAGGAGGGGGTATAACCTACTCTCAGTCACTATGGTAAAGGATGTAACTGTGGTTGGTTGGCTCACTTGACTCCGCCTCACTTGGTTCACACTCGCTTGAAGCATATCTTCTTTTAACTGAAGGACCTGTAGCCCAGACTACAAGACTTCCACCGCAACCTTCTATTGATGTTCGAGGGTAGCTCATCATTGTTTGGAGGCAATAGTGAAAGAATCCACAATATTCTCAAATTATTTCTCTATTAAGGTGACCTCTACTTCCCCGCTGGTCTTATTTACCTTGTGATTCTTCCAATTCCCTTTGGGAGGCTCACCTATGTGATTTTTTCCACGTGGGGACTCTGCGCCCTCCCCACCAAGCCCTTCGGCCTCCACGTCCTACTGAGATCCTTGCTCCGCCCCCTTGGTGGCATCCTTGGGGGTTTCCTTGGTCATGATTTTGTCCATGGAATGCACCTCGGTCACTTTTGTTGTACTCGATGTGACAGTATCTTTTGGGGTTGCATCCTTCCCCGAGGTACTTGCGGTGACCGAGGTAGAGGATTTGAAGCCAAGCTTCCATGCCGGTGGCTAAGTTACGATGAGTTAATCAATCTCTGCCTCTGTGGCCATATATGGAAGGTTGTACCACGCTTGATCCTTGTAGGGCCCAATCTACACATTGTGCATGGGGACATGGAATTCAATTATGCCTTTGTATTTTCATAGACTGTAGGTGAAAAGCGCGACCTAGAATGAATTTCTGCTGCCAGCACATGGTCAAACAATACTCGAAACACCTTGTTCTCCTCAGTGCGCTTTGAATCCTTCGAATCCCAGAGTTTCGCATACTGCACACCTTCAAAAACATCTAGCTTAAGTTCAAGGAACATTGCATCATTAGGTGTCTCCAATGCAATCAAGGCGATCAACATCAACAGCCAGGAGTAGCAAAATTCCTTTCCCCGGTCCTGTGCCTCATGCACATTGTATAAAAATTCTTCCTAGAGTTACTGCGACCAGTCGTAGTAGACCCCTTTCTCGCATTTTCTGGCTAGCTGAATCACATAGGCAGGGACGGTCGATGCCCAAGACTTGCGCATCATTTTACAGGCAAGCAATAGAGTACCCATGCACACTCCCACATCAGTGATGCTTTCTACAATGAACCCCCTCTTATCACGATCAACTTTATATTTCTCCTGCACTTCATCGGCTACCTTTTGCTCATATTTCTTACCGAAGCACTTCATGTGATGGGGCCCCACCATGGGTAGGTTGGTGATTTGGTGAACTAACGCGGCGTCGATCCAGATGCAGCTTTGTATCCATAAGCATCCAACATGGATCAACACCAGGAACTGGAGCACAACCAGGCTAGTTATGGTATATCGACTAAATTGGGGGATGCGTAGCAGATTTAGTATCCATGAGGCCTCTAACCTGCACACCCATGGCATCGATTCCACCTTTGGCATGTTATCTTGCAACACCCTCCCAATATGAAATTCTGAGGCCAGGTCTGGGAAGGCATCTGCATTTTATAAATCGTGATAATAAAATTTAATGGACAGGAGGCTCTTGAACATCTCACCAATGACGGGGACCTACTCCAGGACCAGCGGCATTTGCAGATATTCTCAGACAACATCAACATTCTTGGGGGTGCGCACTGTTGGTTTTCTTGACTTAACATTTGCTGGCAGCCAGGAGAGTTGAGCCACCAATAGAGCTTCCTCCTGGGTTGTCATGGGGTGCTTTGATGGATTGGGCGAGCGTGCTTGAGGCACCTACTGAGGGAAATGTACAATCTTGGGGGAAGTGTGTGGCTTTTCTGTAGCCCACTTCGTGGCTTTTCCCTTTACTTTCTCCTTTCCTTCCTCCTTTCCCTTCTCCTTCGCCTTTCCCTCTCCCTTGGCCGACGTAGACATGACCTCTTCAACATCAAGGCTTACATCAAACACATATTTGGACCAAATTTCAATAGAGGTCATAATAGGTGATGATTCAACGTGGCTAGAAGCAGTCATCCTTGCATGAAATAAAAATTCAGGGTTGCTGCTATCAGAGGGGGTAGCTCACCCAGACACACAGATGGCAAATGCAAACAACACACAGAGTTCATAATAAAGCACAAAGCATAATAATTTTAGAAAGAAAAGGAACCGATTATGACATGTGCCCCTCTTTTTATAGCCTCCTATGAGTAAACATGTTCATATTATCCTTAAATATAACTTACCATCAAGGAAACGGTAAAAAATCCTCCCAAATCGTTGCATTAATTGTCAAAAGCTATAATATTCCCATTTTAGCACATGGCTAAATGGAATATTAAAATTTTCCTTTTATCACCTTGCAGCTAAATAAATAGGTAAAGGAACCCATTATTATTGAAAACATGAATAAAATCCCTCATAATTTGAAAGGGATCATCAGAGTAGCTTTATTTTGCACCCTCAAGTGTGAAAAGGGGAAAATGCATGAAGACAAGGTCATGTTTGACCAAGTCAATAGCGATGCCATAGGAGGAGTGGATCAATTTATGAGACAACGCAGTGTGAATGAGGAAGAGGATATTTGGTGGATGAAACCCTAATGGATGGGGCCCATGGAGAGAGATATTTCACTTTTTTTAAAGGAGGGCAAGGCAGCCATTGTTTTTCATGCTTTGGATTATTGATTTCATTTTCTATTCAGACAATTATGCATTCTTTTGTTGTTTAGCAAGAATTTTCAGGAAATTCCTATTTAGGATTTATTCACCTTCTTGAGAGGCCTCTTGAGGGATTTTTCTTCATTCTCCACACTTCTTGGCTCAAGGCCAAAGCATCCTCCTCTAGGATAGCGTTATTGCTGTAGCAACATAATTTTGTGTTGCAGGGCGTTGCAGTGGTGACTCCACAACACCATTTCCTTGGCTCATCTTTCAAAGGAGGGAGCTTCTATTCCTCTAGGAGGTTATTGAGGGATATT
Organism: Pinus albicaulis; assembly: GCA_034641835.2. Lineage (NCBI taxonomy): Eukaryota > Viridiplantae > Streptophyta > Pinopsida > Pinales > Pinaceae > Pinus > Pinus albicaulis. Next base: position 658,300,678 of record CM076582.1, on the reverse strand, counting down.
TTTGAGCATATTTCAGATCATTGGTATCATGCCAAGCTCTTCTCTTCACCAACAGCGTAGTCCCTTCTCTAGACTATGTTATTCCTATGGGCAATTGCAGTGGGGAATTGCTCCACTATTTTGGAGGGTGAGATCTTCGGGGATTGGATCATCCTTTCACCAGAGAGATCCTTTGGATGAGATTCAGCTATCATTTGCAGCATCATCAGCTATCTACATCCATTTCTATTTGCTGAGTTGCAACTGCTACCTAGCAACTCCGGCATTTTTGCAGCTTTGCCATTTTCTCTATATTTCAGCCAATCCTTTTGAGGATTGTGTATTGTTGTTTCCAAGGGTTGAGATCTTTCTCCCCATTATTTATTTGAGCTCTAAATTTTTTTATCTATTTATTGACATTATTTTGTAGCAGTTTCCCTTCATGGATTGCGCAGTCATAGCCAGGGCTTCTCTTGTATAGCAGTATTTCTTCATGTGCCATGTATATGTCTCATCGGGGCTGCGTTGCCTAGCTTGAGAGATAATTTCCTCAAGATATTGTATACATTATTGCTTCTATAATCTAATGTAATGGTTGTGTGAATCTTCCGACATTAATGTATTAATGCATTCACTATTATTTTCCAGCTCATGTTTATGTATTGCTGATCTCCACATTGGTAATATATTGAGATATTCCCAATAGTGTAGTTGTTCCTAATTTGTAATATTATAGTGGTATCAGAGCATGATCTTTGGCTCAGCCTATGAGTCTCAGCCAAACAAGATCAAGATGATGAAGAAGATGATCTTACTCTCATCTATTTTCAGATAGAGAGGAGACCTCTCCAAGGAGGTCAAGATTTTTGAAGGAAGGGAAGAGGAAGGACCATGCACTTCCTACTCTCAAAGAGAAGAAGAACAGAAGCATGAAGAAAAATTGGAATTTGAAATTCTAATTGAGCACCTTGCTGAATACCGAGCTAAACCTAGAGCCTTCCAAGAGAATCTAGCTTTCCCACACTTTATTCAGCAGAAAGAAGGAAGAAGACCCCACAGCTATGGGATGATGAGAGGCAGTAGATTTCTATTGTCCACATTTGATGGATCACTCACATGTGCAGTAGAGGTTTGGGTGGGGAAGCTAGAGGATTTCTTTCTAATACATCCTATATTATACAGAGAATCTGTAGAAATTACAGCGCTGCACTTTGAAAGTGAGACAAAGAATTGGTGGATCAACCATCTAAGCCATACAATGGTTTCTACTCTTGTTAATTTTTCTCAGAGCTTGATCGGGAGGTTTGGAAAAAAGAGGGAGGAGCCCTCACCACCAGTTGATGAGGCATGTACCAGTTTTTTGGAGTGCATGGAGGAGAGGCCTTCATCTTCAACAGTTTGGGAGGCCAACACTTATGAGGGGGAAGCTCTTGCAACCCTGCAAGGAGCTTCCACATTTCACTGAGGTATGATTAAAAATCCATCTCTTGTCATTTCATCAAACACTTTGGATGGGTCTATATCATTGCATGCAGCTGACCTAGAGTATCTGAATAGCACTGTGCTATACAAGAGCAGTGATGAAGAAAAGAGGAACCAATCCTTATATGATAACTCAAAGGACAACTTCATTCAGGAAGCCATGGAGGAAGCAATGAGAAGGAGTAGACATCTGGAGATAAGAAATTCTTTCTCCTCTCTAGATGAAACTCTCTCAATGATCATGCCACAAATCAAAGGGAGACTTCTACTGGCAGCAGATCCAAGGCCTCTTGGGTTTTGGAGGGACATGCATGAGGATGAGATCTCAGAGAGAGATTTCGATGGAGGTGCACTCCCACACATCATGGAGTGCAAGATTCTTCAACAGTTTGAGGAGGTTCTTCCCCTCTCACTGGAACAGATGAAAAATGGAGGACATCTTTGGATGGATAACATCTCTCATGACTGTGTTTGACATTCCTTGAGTCATGCACATCATGATGGGAGGTTTTTTCCTACTACCTATTTGGATCCTTATAGGGTCAAATTGATCCTCGAGAAGATTTCATTTCAAGATCCCATGAAATGCAGGAATTTTATTTGGGATGATGGTGGCCCTCATGGGGGGAGTACCAAGATGAAGGGTGGAAGAAGGCATCCAAAATTGGTTGACTGGATGTGGATGGTGAGCAAGGAGCGGGTGATCTACTTGCAGATTTATGATACCGGGAAGCAAGAGGCTTGGCTGCACTGGTTACTCTTGAAGGAGTTTGGCCATCACTTGGCATACACTCTTTCCAAGGGTATGCGGATGGAAAAGATGTGGTAGGATGCTGGCATCATGGAGCAGCAGAGAGTATGGGTGCATAGTGATTATGCAACACTCATATCATTCACTATGTCTTCATCGCATATCTTGCATGATGAGAGCATGAGAAAGCAGCAAATAAATTTGTTGTTGGGGTCATTCTTTGGAGAGCAAGGGCAGATTTTCTCTCATTTATTATATGATGTTGTAGGAGTAGGAGATGGCACTATCATGGTGCAAAGGGGATACTCCTTTACCTTTGATGATCAAGAATTACTTCCAGCTTGGGAGAGATTCCATATTTGCAGCAACCTTATTGGAGGGATGGCCATCTATGTTGAGGAAGCTAAGGGCAACAACACTACGCCATCTAGATATTATATAGTGCCTCATGCAGAGGGAGGAGGAGCTCTTGCTCCAAGTAGAGGGATACTTACATTCTTGCAAGGAAGTCCCTAGGATCTCATGTATGGAGATCAAGGCACAATTCATGTGCCATTGTTGAGGAGGTCTGAAACCATGGAGACACAAGGAGGAGATAGGGAGGATGACCATCATGATGTCATGAGGAACACACATCCCTGTCTATTTTATGAGGTTTATGCACCTAAGAAGGTGATTGGATTACGCAGCGGAAGCATGGACAGATTTTTTCATTCATATATGTAGTCACCTTTTGATGATGATGTCTCATTACATGGAGACATTTTTCCGGGCAGACAACTAGTTCAGCAAAGGGTGAGGGATGCTTCACATGTTGAGGCACCATTCATTGATTTTAGAGGAGTGGAGTGCTCCCAGGATAATCTTTCTTGCATGATATTGACAGATCAGCATATGAGGAGATGCATAGATCATTTGTAGATGGAGGAGATACATAACTCTTTGGAGGAGTTAGCACAACCACCTCTTTTCTCTTTGAGGATGAGAGGAGACTCATTTTTGAGCCACTCCATTTGCATACACAAAAATTATGTTAAGGGTATTGTTTATTTTCATGATGATTTGTATATTCATCCCTTAACCATATATGTATAGGATGTTGCTCCAAGGATGAGCACTCTTCTTTCTAGACCCCATGGTCTACTTGAGGTCATGAGCACTATTGGTGACCACTCCCTGGGAGGACTTGGGGAGGAAATGTATTTTGGAGGACATACTAACCTTGCACCATACATCATTCACTTTCTCCATACATTTGAGGAAATTAGGAAAGCAAGCAAGTGGTTGATAGCCCACACTTTTTGTCACACTCTTATGCAGTTGAGGGTCAAACTGCATTAGTTACAATTGAGGGACAATTTTCCTTCTCCCTTGCCACACATGGCAGCAAGTATGGTTCTCATTATGATTCATTATGTTGATTTTGTCTTTATGTTTGTTGAGAGCATGATTGGAGGAATAGAACATTGGTTGGATGTGTCCCTTGGGGGAGGGATCACCCACGTTATTTGCATTGCATGTTCTAATGGGAGCATGAGAGGACATGTGGCCACTACAGAAAAACATTTGTTTCCATTTTAGGTGAGCCATATGATTTATTGGATGCCATATGATGGTGACTTCCAACTCATCACATATGAGGTGATTTGGGATAGCATGTTTCATAACGCTGGGGAAGAGAGCCTTGGAGGTCTCGTCTTAATTTCCCACTGGAGGGCAACTTTATTGTAGCCCAAGATCAGCATACACTCTACACTTATCCTAAGTGGAGAGGAGGATAGTGTGGGGTAGGCTATTTTTTCTACCAAGATCAGATTTTCAGCCCACCTATATTGCAGGAGCCAAGGGTGGAAGATGATTGTCAGGAGTTGCCATGTTGGGAGTGTTGTGTGAAATAACTGTGGAATTAATTCACCAATATTTATGTATCAACCTGGGCTCGTAAACACGAGCTGTACTGTGCTCTCAAGATTTAGCTCTTAGAGTTGAAGTTTGCACGATTCCTTATGCTTTTTAATTCAATAATGGAGGCACACAAAACATTGATAAACAGACACCTTGAAAATGAATCAATTCATAGAAAATCCTAGTTGGAAATATTTGTTCTATCTATCTAAATCTGGAATCAAAACCATTACTAATCAACATCAATAATGACTCACTGCTTCAAGAGAAATCTTAAAAACCCTAATTCTACTTTTTAGAGGTCACACTTTGAAAGGAATTTCTAATCTGAGTGAATTGGTAAATGATATCACACTTCACGCAGCAAACTTGTAATTACAAATGATATCTCAAATTATTTCTAATAACAACACTCCATGCCAACTTCACTATACTAGGGTTAAGTGGAAAAGTGCAGCATCACACTGGTCTTGTTATCAATTTCTCACACAGACTCCAATCATGACAGCCTTCAATCCTCCATACCTAACTGATCTATTTATTTATACATATGTCACTTACTCTTGGTAATTTTAATTTCTACTTGGCAAACCAAATTATATCAGACTCAAGCTATCTGAGTGTGCAACTCTTCTCTGGGTATCAGTTTCGAATTACAATTTTCTAATTGCACTTGGGTAAAGATTACTTAGGCTTCTATTATGATAGACATTCTGCAATAATTCAATGAATTTAATCAAAACATGTCATAGCAAGGTATGAAACAGAGACAAAGATGAATTTAATTCCTGGATTTCACAGTTGACATTATCATGGCAATGATTTGCAAGAAGGTTTCAATGTTCAACAAATGATAGCCTTTCGAATCAGGTTGCAAGAGTTAATTATTCTGTTACTTTTGTGGATTGAAATTGTGAAACCTAACACACCAATCCAAACATCAGTCCAAGCTAATTAAAACTATGTTTTAAAGGAATACACACTTTCACTAAGGGATCTCACTAATGCAACTGCAAACATTAATCTCACGCAAACAAGGAAAACTGCAAATACCAATTTAAACATGCTAAAGGAATGGAGAAAGCTCTCTGCTCGACTTCTTCTGTTCCTCTAGATCTTGGCCTTGTTCAAATGCTTGAAGTTTTCAGCCCTCTGCACCCAAGTCAACCCTCAATTTGTGGCCTCAGAACTCAATCTCTGTGTTGATCCTTCATTTATGGGTATTATCTGTTACACTGTTAAAAAAGGTATCTTGACCCTCTATTCCCAGGTTTGCTCCAAGGTAATCCACCCTTAGATATGCACCTCAGTAGGGCTAGGCCCTCCCTGAACTACACAAAATTCTCTCGGCCTTGTCACAAAAAATCTCACAGAACTTGTAAAAAAATAAAAAAGAAAGAAAAAATGCATAACAGTACTAGCTTTAGATTGGTTGCTATGTTTCTTGAGCAACGCTCAATCTATGGTTATGCAGCCAATTGAAGATCAGAATGCAATTTATATGGAAGCAATTAGATTTGGGCTATAATTTCAATGATATCGCCAATCAAATCCTGGAGCTACACAATTTCCCCCTATGGCAACGTAAACCAAATGCTGAGACTGCTCATCTACGATGCTAAACATGAAATGTGGAAACTTAACACTACGGCATCTGAATTAACCACTTCCTCAAGATCGAATTTTGAAAACAATTTCCCTCCAGAATTTAAATCAACTAATATCCATACACCACAGCAATGGAAGCACACTGAAACATAAATCGATTTCAAAGACAGTAAATTTTTTGTTTTAAATTAATTGATATTTAAAAACTCCAACAAACGTGAATCAAGCCAAGACCAAATCGTTTTCCAAAAATAATTTAATTCTGCAATCATTCATTTAAATTAACGATGGGAACTTCAGCAAATGGAAATCCAGTAACATAAATCGACTTCCACTACTAATTCGCTCTGCAAATTAAATCACCCAATTCGTGAACTCCGGCAATGTGAATCAAACTAAAAAATTTGATTTTCACCATTTAATCAACTTTGCACTCCAAATCTTCGAATTCTTGAAATCCAACAAATTTAAACTATGTTAAATGTGAATCGACTTTCACAATTGAATTGACTGGTGTAATCTAAATCTTTGAAACTTCTGGCAAATGTAAATCTAGCTAGAACACATCAACTTTCACAAATTAATTCTGCAATTCAAATTTGAGCCTGGAAAATGTAAATCAAACCAACACAAATCGATCTGTAAAAATAATTAACACTGCAACTACAAATTCAACCACACAGTGACTAAGAATTACCTCTAGCTATTCTACCAAACAGAACCGGCTGTGGTGGGCCCTTGCCACACCCAAGAAAAGGCTGATCACAAACTAATTCACACCTACAGCAATCTTCTCAGAAACTCAGCACACCTACAATAATCTTCAAGCAATCAAGAACACACTGGCATTTTAAATCTATTTATGCTTCTAAACACCAGAGCACACACAAATGGACAGCTGAAGGATGCGTTATATTAACCTTCATCATCAAAAGGCGAGTCTCTGCCTTTATAAGCATGCTTACATCGTAAATTTAGTAACAGTTCCATGACATAGCAAGCGTTGGAAACCAGAGATTTGGAATCCACGAAATTGGCACTTCCTGATCTAAATCATACTAACAGTTTTGATTACAACTGATTGCATCTATATATAAAAAAACAAAATCCTCTTTGAATGAATCGAACTCCACTATGATGTAGAATGGCCAGCTGGCCCTCCACCAGTTTTGACTATGCCAAAGTGCTAGAAGGACGTTGAATTGCTGAGCAGGAGCTTGAGCTGGAGCTTCCCATGTTGGCACCTCCATTGTAGGTTGTCTGGAAATTCCTCCAAGCTAATCAACACATTCTACAATATATCCATTGTTCTGCCGATAGTGATAAGTTGACAAATAGCATATTACAAAAAAATGCCTAATACTAGCTATAGAATAGTGGAAACAACTCTACTGATATTTCTTTTACCTTTAACTGTGGTTGATGAAGCTCTGGCCATTTTAGGGACTTAGGAGAGGGACAAGAGGGTTTATCGGTGTCAAATTAGGCCAAAACGGGGCTAAGGAGGTGATGAAAAATAGACAAAAAGCAGCCTCAATAGGGAGGTAACTCACTTTGTATGGATGATTGCTTGGGGGATGGAGGATCTACAAGAGGAAGTTGTTCCTCAACATATTTCAGACTCCATGCCTTGGGTGGAGATTCTTCAGTTCTATCCTTGCAGTGCTTGAGGACAAGCAACATTTGGGAGGGGAGGACTGCAATATTCCCATTTTAGCACATGGCTAAATGGAATATTAAAAATTTTTATCACCTTGAAACTAAATAAATGGGTAAAGGAACCCATTATTATTGAAGACATGAATAAAATCCCTCATAATGTGAAAGGGATCATCAGAGTAGCTTCATTTTTCACCCTTAAGTGTGAAAAGGGGCAAATGCATAAAGACAAGGTCATGTTTGACTAAGACAACAACGTTGCCATAGGAGGAGTGGATCACTTTATGAGACAACGTAGTGTGAATGAGGAAGAGGATATTTGGTGAAGGAAACCCTAATGGATGGGGTCCATGGAGAGAGAGCTTTCACTTGTTTAAAATGAGGGCAAGGTAGCCATTGTTATTCATGCTTTGGATTATTGATTTCATTTTCTATTCAGACAATTGTGCATTCTTTGTTGTTTAGCAAGAATTTCCAGGGAATTCCTGTTTAGGATTTCTTCACCTTCTTGAGAGGCCTCTTGATGGATTGGTCTTCATTCTCCACATTTCCTAGCTCAAGGCCAAATCATCCTCCTCCAGGATAGCGTTATTGCTAAAGCAGCATAATTCTATGTTTCAAGGTGTTGCAGTGGTGACTCCACAACACCATTTCTTTGGCTCATCTTTTAGAGGAGGGAGCTTCTATTCCCCTGGGAGGTTAGTGAGGGATATTTCTGAGCATATTGCAGATCATTGGTATCATTCCAAGCTCTTCTCTTCACCAACAACGCAGTCCCTTCTCTAGACTGCATTATTCCTGTGTGCAATTGCAGTGGGGCTTGCTGCACTATTTTGGACGGTGAGATCTTCAAGGATTGGATCAGCCTTTCATGTGAGAGATCCTTTGGACGAGATTCAGCCATAATTTGCAGCATCATTAGCTATCTAGATCCATTTCTATGTAATGTTCCCAATTTTAGCCTCAAGCTAAAATGGAACATTATAGTGGCATATTTTTATTTTTTTTAATAAAATGGGTAAGGAGACCCCTTAACCCCCTTTTGATGGAAGATAAAAATCCTTGTGTGAAAGGAAAAATAATGAAGTTGAAATAAACACCTAATGGTGTTAACATGATGAGGATGATTCAGGAGCATCAGATTCGAAAATACTTTGTATTTTATTTAAATTAGGGGGTCTTATGTTTTTGAGGAAATATTAAATTTCATGTAAATATTAATATTATTTTTGAGTATTTTTAAATTAATTATGTGAGGATTTGTAAATGTTTCCAAATAACTGGAAAACATGAGAGAAATTAGATGAGAGATATCTAAGAGATAATCATGAAGCCTAAGGTAGATTTAGTTGCAAGACTTTAGGGATAAATCTAGATTTTAGGGGTGTTGAGATATTTGAGGATTTGTTGAGTTATTAAAGGGATATGAAACAAAATTGGTTCAATTAAATTTATATAAATTAATATGCCTCAAAGGAAAAATAGATCAAGTAGAATAGATCATAGAGGTAGGAGACTGGGTTTTTTTCCTGTAAGTCTATGGACAGTTGAAAGGGCCATGGATTTTTAATATCTGGCCATGAACAAAAAGTTCTTGTAAGTGTTTATATATATATATATATATATATATATATATATATATGGGGATTTGACCTTTGAAGCCATATGCACATTGTTGAATTCGATTCTGTATGAATATTTTTAATTTTAATAGATTTGAGATGTGGCTCTGCACATGGTAGAAGGAATCGATATCACTAAATATCGATATTGCAGTTATTAATTGAAGAGAGAGTCGATTTAATTTAATATAAATTCATGCTTTGAGTTGAATGGAATCTGCATTGGTGGAAAAGGACGCAAGAAAATCGATCATCCATGGAGGAGGATTGGATCGAATATCAATCAAGTTGAGATTGATATGACGGCTTTGGCAAGTCAATTTCAGGGATGGCGTAATCACTTTGATGAAAATCTAAATGAACTGTTGTGCAGAATGCATTGATATTAATATCTAATTATAGAATGCGTTAACATTTTATGGAGATGCAGGTTTGTTGCATTGAAAAACCAATTGAGATAAATACTGGTCCATATCGTTTGTTCAGAATGGTATCCGCTGAAATAAATGCTACAAATTCAACTTAAGGTGGTGACATGATTCAGATTTCAATACAGAATGACGTCAATTGCAATCTCTAGCAGAGAGAGAGAGGTGTGATAAGAGGAGTGATGAAATTCTGAAGTAAATCGAATTAAATTTATGCTAAAATCCAATTTCAAGCAATCTGAAGATGAAGTGGTTTTGGTAAGCAGTTTTGTGCAATTAAAATATTGGTTTTTTCCATTGGAAGCAATTGAAACTTTCTGCAAGCATTCGTATGCTATTCCTTATTCAGAATTCAATTGAGATTAATACGTAAATTTGGTAGTGCAATGGAAAATTGATAGAAATCAAATGCTGAAGGGACCAAAGGCGCGATGTTGCGTGGATGAATTCTATCTGTGGAATCCAAAGCAGAGTAAGGACATTGAGTTATAGCGTTTGCTGGAGGCTGAACTACAACATTAAATGCTGATCCATGTAAATTGTGGTACATGTAAATGCAATGGACGGTTGATTGTCACGATGGATCCATGTAAATGCAATGGACGGTTGATTGTGGTTCATGTAAATGAAATGGACGGTTGATGATCCATGTCATGGTCGACTTGAAGACTGTAAAACCATGAAGAGTTTCACACAAATTGTGCAGAGGCATCTAATTGAGATTTGGTGCAAGAATGACATGTCGCATCGCTATTGGGAAAGGCGCGTTGAGGTAGATATGACTTGGAAAATATTTATATTTGTCACCTTGGAGTCAGCGAAGGTAAAGTCATAAATTTGACTTGATGAGTTGAGTTCGAAGTGGAATGGAGTAAACGACATTTCCAGAATCGATGTATGACTCCAACTTATGCAATGGAGCTGAATTCCATAATGTTGGATGGCAAGGTAAGCAAATTGTGGCCCAAAACCATTTCATTTTGATAGAAGCAGTTGTGATATCCAATGGAAAACGGGGCGGTCAAAATCTGTTATAAGGTTTCACAAACATTGCAGTGAGGACATAATACGTGAGAGATGATAAACCATGAGCTCATCTTTGGAAATAAATATGCATTGGTTAATTTGTTCAAGTCGAACTTTTATAAAATGGCGTATATGCATAAGTTATGAATCCATAAATAGCATGGTGGATATATGGGTTACTTGAAGTAAAATTCATAATGTTGAAACATTCTCATGCCATGACAAGCATTGGAGTTTTAATTATAAAATCCTGGAATTTAAACAATGAAATTAATGGTTGGTTAAAGTATTTATGAGACTTTTTATAAAGGGTTTTTAATTCTATTTGTAGTTTGGAAAAGGAGATAGCTTCAGCACGGGAAAATAGGGAATTGGTTTGTATTGAAGTATAGTTTTCATGAACCATAAAATTTGTGAACAAATGTTTGAGAAGCTTCTGCAAATTAAAGTTGTTGAATTTGCCGGACATTGAAGTTTTATTGGGCAATTGTTTGAGACGCATTTGTATATGCATGAGATGAAGAGATTCTGGGTTTGCAGGGTTGCTCTGCATCATTTTGGTATCAGAGCTGGAATAGCTCTGTGTGAAGATTCAATTTTTTTTTAATTGAGTTAATTGCATGCGATGAATGAATATCTGATTTTGAAGCTAATGAAGATTGCAGCACAGAGATGTAGTGCAGTTGAAGAAGTGAAGCAAGATCAACAGGATCTTGAAAGGTGAGCTGAAAGGTATTATTTATCTCTGGTTTAAAGGTTATGCTTGGCTAATTTGATTTATAGGCATAGTGAAGAAATCTCAGTGGAAAGAAGCAGATCACAGCTGGAGTGTAGTGATGAAGGATTCTAAGAAACTGGCAGAACCTGAAGATTCAAAAAAGGTTGAGTAAAGTTGCAGATGAGAGAAGCCTGAAGGAGCAGTGGAGAAATGCTCGAAGGGTTCCAGCAGAGGACCGGTGATTACCAAAATACTAGATTCGGAGGAAGGGATTGGTGAGGTAAGTGGCAGCAGAAGAGTTTACTGTTGCAGAGGCTTGGTGCAACTCATGGGTGAGAAACTCATGGCGAAGGAGATGACTATTGAAAGTCATAAAGGAGGGAGCAAAGGTTCAGAAAGAGGCCACAGTAGAATGAGGGAGAAAGATGCCAAGGCAAATGGCATATTGAAGCAGTGGACTGATGAAGAGTATGAGAAAGAGAAAGCTGAGATCGTGGTTCATATTGAGTTATTGATGGAGTTGTTACGGGAAAGTGTGAAAGACCAGAGACATGGTTGGATCATGAGGAAGAGAGTGAAGTGGCAGAGGCTACAACAGAAAAGAGATCGACAGATAAACATGCAGTTAACAGAAGAGCTGAGACAGCTCGAGCAGATGATGAGTATACAGTTGAGACGTGAAGAACTCGGAGCAGCTGAGTTGAAAGTGGAGGTTTCCATTGATGAAACCGAAGAGAAGATCATTGATGATTTCTTGAGTTACTGGGCAGATCCAGATCAGTTGGATAATGTAAAATCTTGTGTTTTTGTAGCTGATAATTGTGATGTGATTACAGGTTTTACTGAGGAGGATGCGCAATCTTGTGAAGCTGTCACAAGCATGGAAAATAATCTTTCAGGAGATAAGTACTCTGAAGAAGAAAGCAGTGATGCATTTGTACTTGAAGCTGTTATAGTACAAGAGGAGGTTCATGTGAATGAAGGAGAGGATGAACTTGAAGAGCTTGTATATGAACCAGTAGTTGAGACTGTTGAAATTTGTGATTTTCAAACTGAAATTTTATGTATGAATGTAGGGATGGTACGTGATGATGAAATGCTTCAGCAATGCCACAGAGAAATTGCATTATTGGATTATTTGTTGGTAAATTCAGAGTATGACAGGGAGATTGCAGCAGAAGGAAGAGTTCACTTCAGTGAACAGAAAGATATTATGGAAACAGATGGTGTGAAGGAAATACTATTTGACAGTCTTGAGAGTTCTTCAGAGAATTCTTTGGGCAGAGAGAATCAGCATACTGATGTGTTGATTTAGATGGAAAATTCAGAACAGCATACTGAAGTGCTGGCAGAGGGAAGTAAGGCACTAAGGCCTTATGATTTTTGTTTTAACAAGTGTTTTGTGAATGCAGGTATTGTTGCAGGTACTGAATAACATTTGACTCAGTTGAGCAGTTGAATGAAGGAAGACGAGAATTCTGTGGAAATATCAAATCCATGGGATGAAGAACTTATGTTGCTAGAAATGATGCTGAATGATCGAAATTCAGTGCAGGAAGAATCTCAATTTTAGAATTGGGAATTGCAGATACAAGAGGATGAAGACAATAGAAGGGAGTACAAAATGTACCTGTCCAGTAAGTTGCTGATAGAAGAAGGCAGAAAATAAGTTTGCAGTTGTAGAAGACAAGAGGGCATGGAGGATTGGGTGGCAACAAGAAGTCAACAAGTGACAATAAAAATCGAGTGAGTAAGAACTGAGCAAGTAAGGGCTCAGCAGGCAATGAGAAATCAACAGCTTGGAGATTTATTGGACCGAGAAATTGAATTAATCAGAAGAATCATGTTGAAAGTGTCTCAGAGGAAGACATCAGCAAGGAAGAAAAGCATCAGCAGCAAAATGAAGACAAAGACAGATTGTGAAAGTGCGGCGAGTGGAGCAAGACAACATAAGATATGGAGACCTGGAGAAAAGCATTCGACAACAGATATAGATGATAAGTTGCAGAACAAAGTGTGGGATCCAGGCGGACAAAGAATTAAACGCATGATCTGGAGATCATGATCATTTTCAACCTTTGGAGTCTGATGCAGGAGCATCAGATTCGAAAATACTTTGTATTTTATTTAAATTAGGGTGTCTTATGTTTTTGAGGAAATATTAAATTTCATGTAAATATTAATATTATTTTTTAGTATTTTTAAATTAATTATGTGAGGATTTTTAAATGTTTCCAAATAACTGGAAAACATGAGAGAAATTAGATGAGAGATATCTAAGAGATAATCATGAAGCCTAAGATAGAATTAGTTGCAAGACTTTAGGGATAAATCTAGATTTTAGGGGTGTTGAGATATTTGAGGATTTGTTGAGTTATTAAAGGGATATGAACCAAAATTGGTTCAATTAAATTTATATAAATTAATATGCCTCAAAGGCAAAATAGATCAAGTAGAATAGATCAGAGAGGTAGGAGACTGGGTTGTTTTCCTGTAAGTCTACAGACAGTTGAAAGGGCCACGGATTTTGAATATCTAGCCATGAACAAAAAGTTCTTGTAAGTGTTTGTTTTTATATATATATGGGGATTTGACCTTTGAAGCCATATCCACATTGTTGAATTCGATTCTGTATGAATATGTTTAATTTTAATAGATTTGAAATGTGGCTCTACACATGGTTGAAGGAATCGATATCACTAAATATCGATATTGCAGTTATTAATTGAAGAGAGAATCGATTTAATTTAATATCAATTCATGCTTTGAGTTGAATGGAATCTGCATTTGTGGAAAAGGACGCAAGAAAATTGATCATCCATGGAGGAGGATTGGATCGAATATCAATCAATTTGAAATTGATATGACGGCTTTGGCAAGTCAATTTCAGGGATGGCGTAATCGCTTTGATGAAAATGTAAATGAATTGTTGTGCAGAATGCGTTGATATTAATATCTAATTATAGAATGCATTAACATTTTATGGAGATGCAGGTTTGTTGCATTGAAAAACCGATTGATAGCAATACTGGTCCATATTGTTTGTTCAGAACGATATCCGCTGAAATAAATTACGCTTGATCTAGGAGATGCGTGACATGATTCAGATTTCAATACAAAAATATAAACCGATTACAATCTCCTTCTCTAGCGAGAGAAAGTGTTGCAGAGGAGCGATGAAATTCTGAAGTAAATCGAATTAAATTTCTGCTGAAATCCAATTTCAAGCAATCTGAAGACGAAGTGGTTTTGGTAAGCAGTTTTGTGCAATTAAAATACTAGTTTGATCCATTGGAAGCAATTGAAACTTTCTGCAAGCGTTCGTATGCTATTCCTTATTCATAATTCAATTGAGATTAATATGTAAATTTGGTAGTGCAATGGCAAATTGATAGAAATCGAATGCTGAAGGGACCAAAGGCGCGATGTTGCATGGATGAATTCGATCTATGGAATCCAAAGAAGAGTAAGGGCGTTGAGTTGTAGCATTTTCCAAAGGCTAAACTGCAGCGTTAAACACTGATCCATCTAAATTGTGGTCCATGTAAATGCAATGGACGGTTGATTGTCACGATGGATCCATGTAAATGCAATGGACAATTGATTATGGTTCATGTAAATGAAATGGTCGATTGATGATCCATGTCACGATCGACTTGAAGACTGAAAAACCATGAAGAGCTTCACACAAATTGTGCAGACGCATCTAATTGAGATTTGGTGCAAGAATAACATGTCGCATCGCTATTGGGAAAGGCGCATTGAGGTAGATATGACTTGGAAAATATTTATATTTGTCACCTTGAGTCAACAAAAGTAAAGTCATAAATTTGATTTGATGAGTTGAGTTCGAAGTGGAATGGAGTAAACGACATTTCTAGAATCGATGTAAGACTCTAACTTATGTAGTGGAGATGAATTCCATAGTGTTGGATGGCAAGGTAAGAAAATTGTGGCCCAAAACCATTTCATTTTGATAGAAGCAGTTGTGATATCCAATGGAAAATGGGGTGGTCAAAATCTGTTATAAGGTTTCACAAACATTGCAGTGAGGACATAATACGTGAGAGATGATAAACCGTGAGCTCATCTTTGGAAATCAATATGCATTGGTTAATTTGTTCAAGTTGAACTTTTATAAAATGGCGTATATGCATAAGTTATGAATCCATAAATAGCATGGTGGATATATGGGTTACTTGAAGTAAAATTCACAATGTTGAAACATTCTCATGCCATGACAAGCATTAGGGTTTTAATTATAAAATCCTGGAATTTAAACAATGAAACTAATGGTTGGTTAAAGTATTTATGAGACTTTTTATAAAGGATTTTTAATGTTATTTGAAGTTTGGAAAAGGAGATAGCCTCAGCATGGGAAAATAGGGAATTGTTTTGTATTGAAGTATAGTTTTCATTAACCATAAAATTTGTGAACAAATGTTTGAGAAGCTTCCGCAAAATAAAGTTATCGAATTTTCCGGACATTGAAGTTTTATTGGGCAATTGTTTGAGACGCATTTGTATATGCATGAGATGAAGATATTCTGGGTTTGCAAGGTTGCTCTGCATCAGAGGATCACCGTGAGTTGGCCATCTTTGACCATGTCAACAGCGTTGCCTTAGAGGGGTAGCTTGCATTAGAAGATAATGCGGCTTTTGGAGGGAAAGAATTCAAAAGTGAATGGAAACCCTAATGGTGGGACCTATGGTGAAAGAGAGTTCATTTTATTTATAAGAAATAATGAGCAGCTTATTTGGATTATGCTTTGATTCAGAAATTTCATGGTGAGGCCAAGGACTTGCACATTCGGGCTGTTTAGCAAGATTGCAATGCTCTTGAGAACTGGGGGTGTTCCTAGGCAGGGATCCCCCACCTCTTCCTCATGGGAGGAG